>CM035410.1:189403844-190003844 GCA_020310875.1 Ceratopteris richardii | reverse complement strand
GAGCTCTAATAATCATATTGACCTCATGAACAAACATTTATAGATCAATATGGGAGGTGGAACAATGGATCTCTATGCCTTTAATAGTACCATTGTTCATACAATATCTTGCAAGCCCATCAAGGGCATCACTAGTGATGGAAAATAGGAGAGAGACAAGGGGACAACCTTGCTTGATAGACCTACAAAGTCGAAAGGGGTCAGCCACTTGGCCGTTCATAGCCACTCTGGAATTGGAGTTCCCAAAAAGGATATTTGTAAAATTAAATGGACCTTTTACTAGCACCAAGATCATGAAGAGACTAGAGAATAAACCCCACTCCATTCTGTCATAAGCTTTATGAAAGTCAACTTTAAAAAATAAAGTATTAATCTTTTGGTCTTCGAAAAAATCCATACCTTCCACATAGAAATGATAGAATCTAGAATGTACTTGCCTTTAATGAAGCCCTTTTTCTCAAGAGGATAACATTATTCATGATAGGGCTAAGTCTTCTAGCCAAGGAAGAAGCAAATATTTTATATATGGAAGTTAGAAAAGAGATAGGCATCCAGTAGTTCAAGTCATCCTTAGGTCCCTTTTTATGAGCAAGTTTGATTACTCTAGTGTTAATAAAGGTAGAAAGAGTACCTTTTCCCATGGGTTCTTTCTGAATCAAGAGAATACTGGCACAAAAAAGCTATAAGGTCTTGAAAGACCTCATTAGGGATACTATCAAAACCAAGAGATTTATAGGGTTTCAATTTACTAATGGTTTCTCTAACCTCACGAGCAAGCAAGGGTAGGTCCAGAATAGAGGCCAGGCTCTAAGGAATCTTTTTTTTTTCTATTTAATTGAAATAGTGGCCTTGGATCTCTCGAGATCCTCTCTCCTCTTAGGAGGCATAAAGAAAACATTGGTAAAGAAGGTAACAGCCTCTTGTAGATTCTCGTTGACAGAAACAATATAACCACCTGAAATCTTCTTTAACATTGGAATAAAATCTCTAGCTTTCTTCTTTCTCAACAAGTCAAACATATGTTTATTAGGTTTATTAACTTTTCCTACCCAAAACTCTCTTGATGTGACAAGGGCACCACAAGATAAGAGATAGTCTTTTTATCTCAATCTCTCCTCAAGATCAAAGTCCTTATGACATCTATCAAGGTCAGCATTATTCTTAACCCTAATATCCGCTATCTCTTTGAATATCACCATCCTTCTTCTATATCTAATCTTCTTCGCCTTAAGCTTATACATAGTAGAAAAGCTTTTGGGTGTCCTTGCTAGCCCTCTCCTAAGCCACAAAGGGGGATAGCACAGAAGTACAATGACCACTAATGGTAGCCTTAATTTTCTTCTACCTTTCATACGAGAAATTTCGACATGTCTATAGAAGGCATATATATATATAATATTTATATATAGATCTTTAGAAAAGGATAGGAAAATTACCAATCTTAGCTTGTGATTTGATAGGAAATAAAAAAAAAACACCATATTTGACATGCAAAATGGCCCATGACATGAAAAATGGCCATCAAATTTAGGCCCTAATGGTGCACCTCCCTATGGTGGAGAGACTTGGGGGCTGCCCTTTACATAGTTGTAACTTCTTTTCATTAATACAAATTTTATCTCTCTTTTCTCAAGGGAAAAAAAGAATTTTCATTTTAAAAATTTTGCCTATCCAAAGATAAAAAACAATAATGAGTGCAAAGCAAAGCTTTTTTTGGAAAGCAACAAAGATTAAATTGAATATAAGAGAGGAGTTACAACTATGCAGGGAGGCAGACCCACACCTTTCACTAAAACACTCAGCTAAAGAGTGTGTAATACATAGTGAATCGCTTTACAGATTAGAGACTCATAAGAGTTAGCCTCCACCTATTAAACTTGTACTTACAAATAACATCTCTAAATCTGAAATCCTCAAGGGATTTAATACAAGTTAAACCTAATCTCTTAAGCTGAGAAACACATCCGAGGAACTCGTCTTTCTGAGGATTCCCAAGGATTTTATTGTTCTTGTGGATCTAGACATTCCATAGAATTTGAAAGCTCCATATATGCTAGATTAGGGTGTCAACGCCCCTATTGGATCCCATCAAGATATCTTTATATCCAAGTTTGTTGATGTTTGCATTAAGATACATAGATTGACAAAGATCTTCTAGAATTTTTGAGCATGAGAACAATTAACGAACATGTGCTCAAGATCCTCCTCTCTGCCAGAGTAGTAACAATTCCCTGCACTTACATTCAATTTCCTTGCTTTGGACAAATTCCATGATGAATGATTAACAAAAGGAGAGTGGACTATTATTAGCACTCGAAAAAGCCCAAATTTTCCTAAGCTTGTACTTCCACTCGGAAGGGCACCAACAAATACTCCAAGAATTCTTCAACTTGTCAACGAAGGTCTTGAAAGGGGAGTTCCTCTTCTTGAACCTTAAATACATATCCTTAGCCACATCTTAGTTGACCAAGGCTTTGAAATGAGAGAAAGAATTTAGCTTATTTATCAGTATCTTCCTTTGATCCAAGAGTGCCTCCAACACAAAGTGTTCAGGAAATCCAGGAAGGGCTGAGAAGTATCGTCTTCAACTTTAGTGATCACATCTCCAAACAAAAAGGGAAAGGAGAATTAGGGATTTCAATCCTTTAATAGAACCTTGAGAAATACAATCCACTAGCAATGGCAAGCAAGAGAGGGGCAAGAGGACACCCTTGTCTAATGGACCTCTGAACTCTAAAAGGGTTGGACAAATGACCATTCATGGCCACTCTAGAGTGGGAATTCCCAAATAGGATGTTGACAAACCTGATGAGATTTCTGCCAGCTCCTATGTCATGTAGAGATTGGAGATTAAGATCCCAATCCATTCTATCAAAAGCTTTTTCAATGTCAATCTAAAAAAAAGAACTCATGATTAGACTCTTTGGCATACTCAAGACCTTCCCAAATAGAGATGATGGGATGAAGAATAAACCTCCCCTTAATAAGGCCATTTTTCTCTAGGAGAATGATCAAGCCCGTGATATCACTAAGTCTCCTAGCTAAAATATAAAAGAATATTTTATATAGAGACCTCAAATAGCAGATAGGTATCTAGTTGTTGAGGTCATCCTTAGGTCCCCGTTTATGAAACAAATTAATAACTCTAGTGTCAAAAAACTGCATTTGAGATACCATCAAAACGAGGGGATTTACTGTTGGAGTCAGACGTCTGCGAGAGCATGCGAACAGCACAAGGAAGAAGAAGAAGAAGCTTGGAGTACAACACACAATACCAATTGTATTACCACAAGAATGTACAAAGATAAGTAGCCCTTTAGGGCAATAGGTGTATATACACGGCGAGGGAAAAAAACCTCCTAAAGAGGGAAAAAAGTGCCCTAGCAGTCCTAGATCGTTCACACACATCACTACCTAGATATATCAACAAATCCCCCCTGGGAGTGATGGAGCGAACAAGGAGCTGGTACTTATGTATAAGGAAGTGCCAAGCTATGTGGAATCAATCCACAAAAGGAAGGCAGCCTAAAGCTTTGCTAAAAGCTTTAAACTTCTCCCTAGACAAAGCCTTCGTAAAAAGGTCTACAATGTTCTCCTGCATGGGCACATATGCCAAGCTAATCTCCCTAGCAAAGCACCTCTCCCTAAAATAATGATAATGCACCTCAATATGCTTAGTGCAAGCATGGAACGTAGGGTTCCTCACAACTGCCAATGCACTCTGACTATCAGTGAAGATGGTGGTGGCAGAAGATTGACCAACACCCAAATCAGCCATAAGGTGTTTGAGCCACACACACTCAACAATCACTATGAAAGCTGCCCTATACTCAGCCTCACAACTCCAAGTGGCCACAGTAGACTACGTCTTGGTCAACCAAGATATGCATGAGCTACCAAGCATGAAGCAAAAACCACTAGGAGTCTCATAGCAACCAACCCGGTCAGAGTTAGAAAAGCCATGCAAATTTGGCAGTAGGGATCCCCCTTGGGATAAAAAAACCCAAGTATTCTGGTACCACTCAAGCGTCAAAAGATGTGCTTAACCACCTGCCAATGCTTGACACTTGGCCAATGCATAAACCTTCTCATCTGTGAGATAGCAAACTCAATATTCACCTCAGTAATTCATACATAAATCAAGAATCCAATAACTTGCTGATAGACAACTGTTGGTGCAACTTACAAGCCTACATTTTTGGCTTGAAGGTTACAAAAGAAATGAGGTTCCATGTGAACCATAGCTAGAGGATTCTTATCTCTTTACCTCTTTGTAAAAGTTAAATCTTCATTGATTTGAGAGAATATGTGTAACCACCTACCCAAGGGAGTTGCGGACTTTATTAGTTGTAAAGCATCAATCAATTAGAGAGAATATCTCCTAGGACATAGGACCATGATTATAGAGAGCCAAAGTTTGAATTCAAATTCAAACCTTGGACTCAACCTCTATAAAAGATCAACTCAAAACATTCGCGGGTGTAAGTCACTCTCCGAGCTCCTCATGTTCATCTCTGAGTGTGTGTGAGGCCTACACTCTAGCCCACACCTTTCTACATCATTAGGCAATGATCTTCATGCCTATGGTATTGTACAACATTGTTCATTAATACATTACATTTACATAGTTCATTTCTGAGTTCTCTGTCATAGTCTCTATCAGTCAGTCAACTTGTGCAGATCATATCTCACTCATTTCTTCACCAAATTCAAAGATCTATAGCTTGATGGAACCAGCTCAAAGTCTTCTACATGCTGTCAAAAAATTTTGAAGGATTTCTATTCAGCCATTTCAGAGAAAAGTACGTTGAAGTGATCACTGGTCGAAGTCTACAACAGTCCTAAGAAATCGAGAGTAAAGGTTTACTTGCTAAATTAATTTCTTTGAGCATAGTTAATCTTTTTAAGTGATTTCACTTGAAATCATTAGCTTACTGAGATAATTAGATATCCCTAAAAGGAATTTTTCCAATTCCTACTGTGCTGGTCATACTGAGCAAAAGATGCAGTAGGTGTATTGTCAAAAATAGAAGGTCTTCTTGAAGACTTGAAGTTCAAAGTTGTCTGTTTTGATTCAATCTTTTCATACATCATTTCCAAAGTACATAGGCACTTTTATGAGGTCATTGGAAAGCTAAGCAGGTCTACTTATCAACTCTGAAGCATCAAAGGGCTGGTACAAAGCAAGATTTGGCAGTACCTACTTATCTTCCTGGAGTATTCATCCATCTTCCCAACAGTAGTATTAGAGCAAACTTAAGGTAAAATGGGAGATGGTTTTCCTTCATTTATTGATAAATTGGACAGGAACAACTATCAGGCATGGTCTCTAAGGATGAAGACATACGTACAAGGAAGGAGTGTTTATGGATACATCTCAAGAGATGAGGAATTGCCATCATTCAAAACTAGAGGACTACCAACAAAGGAAGAACATGAGTATCTCAACACATGGTGTGCCAAGGATGCATTAGCAAGGTCTTACTTACTCAACTCCATCTCTGATTTTCTTTTGCCACATATTAGAAACTGTAAGACATCCCAAGAGACTTGGGAAACCTTGTCATCCTATTTCTCATCCAACACAAGGGCCAGAAAAAACCAATTGTGGATTGCATTCACCACACTAAGGAAGCAACCTAAGCAGGCTATTTCAGAGTATGTGACCAAGATTAAAGATGTAGCAGATCAATTAGCAAGCATAGGAGAAGAGATTGAAGGAGAGCAGATAGTAAGGCAAGTGGTCAATGGGATTAAAGCTGATGACAAATGGGAAAGCTTTACCACTGCCATGGACCTATACATGGACATGCAAATTCCAGATCTTACCACTCTCATGGGGCAATTGTTCACTCATGAAGCCAAACTCAACAAGAATGGAGACTCATCCAAAGGTAATAGCTCTTTTGCCCTATACACTAATAAAAGTAAGTCTAAAGATAAAGGCAATAACAAGAAAGGAGAGCATGAAGGCACTACCTCTCAAGCCAACTATGCAGGGAGAGGTAGATCATCAAGAGGAAGGGTCACAGGAGGTAAGCAAGGTAGGGGGAGACCTTATAACTCCTCACTATGCAACATTTGTGGTTTATCAAATCATACTACAGATGAGTGTTTCAGGAACTACAAGAATCAGAGAGGTAGAGGATATCAAAGAGGTGGATACTCACAATCAAGAGGCAGATTCAACCATCATCAAGGGTACAACAACAACTACAACACCAACAACTACAACAACAACAACTACAACAACAACAACTACAACAACAACTACAATGGAAACTACCAAGGAGGATACAAGTCCAGAAAGGATTACAACTACACAGAAGAACAAGATGATTCTCTTTTTATCATGAACATGACTTCAAAACCAGGTACAAATGATGACCATCTCTTCTACATTGACTCAGGTTGCTCAAATCATGTGGTAGGCAATGTAGCTCTTCTCTCTGACCTTGAAGAACCAAGAGGAAAGCATCAAGTACAAACAGGTGATGACACCAAGCACTTAGTAAAGTTGGAAATGTTAAGACTTCTGATGGGAATCAAAACTTGTTGAGTAGGGTACTATATGTACCAACCATTACCAAAAATTTGATAAGTGTTGGACAAATTGTGGAAAAATGTTTGCAAGTCAGGTTCAACCAATATGGAGCATTTGTGGAGGATCCCAAGCATGGGTTCAAGAGAATAGCTAAAGGAGAAAAATCAGGTAGACTTTTCACTTTTGAGCTAGAAGAACAAAGAATATTGCACTCTATAATTACAAAGATCAAACACTTTCAGAGCTTGAGATTTGGCATAAAAGATTAGGGCATGTAGGTGAAAGAACCTTGAAGCAAATATGCAGGGACCAATGTGTGCTTGGGATACCTAATGTATCCAAGCTACATATGATCTACAAGTGTGGTGCTTGTCAGTTTGGAAAGTCTTAGAGGTTACCATTCTCAAGGAAAGGCTACATGCATGAGGACTACCTAGAGCTTGTCCATACAGATGTATGGGGACCAAGCAAAGACCCCTCAATCTCAGGATCAAGGTACTATGTATCTTTTATTGATGATTATAGCAGGTCGACTGTATCGTACTTTATGAAGCACAAAGATGAAGTGTTCAATTGTTTTAAAAAATATCCTGCACTTGTTGAGAATCAGACAGGAAGAAACCTAAAGGTGAGATGGAGGAGGTGAGTACTTCTCCAATGAGTTTGAAGCATTCTTGCAGGACAGAGGAATCAAGAGAGAAATCACCACAAGGTATACTCCTGAACAGAATGGGGTAGTTGAGAGAAGAAATACGTTGATTGTTGAAACAACTAGGTCAATGTTGATGAAAAAAAATTACCTAACTACTTATGGGTAGCGAGTGTATCTACAACCACTTACCTCATAAACAGGTTGCCATCTAAATCTCTTGATGGGATGAAACCTTATGAAGCATGGCATGGTAAGAGACCGTCACTTGATCATTGTAGGATATTTGGATGTGTAGCATATGTACACATTCCTTCTCAGATAAGAGGTAAGCTAGAACCTAAGGCTCAGAAGTGTATCTTTATTGGATATTATCTAAATCAAAAGGGGTATAGGTTCTACAACCCTTCAAATAAGGGATTCATGGTTAGTAGAGATGTTGTCTTTGATGAAAATGACTCTTGGTATGAGAATGAATGCAGGAAGGTTAAACTACCCTATGACTTGGAGGAGGAGTTTCCAAGTCTTGCTAAGGAGGAACCTACTCAAAATGAAGACACCAATTCAGATGATGAAGACAAAATGAAGACACCAATTCATATCTCACTCAGTTCTCCACCAAATTCAAAGATCTATAGCTTGATGGAACCAGCTCAAAGTCTTCTACATGCTCTCAAAATTTGAAGGATTTCTATTCAGCCATTGCAGAGAAAAAAGCGTCAAAGTGATCACTGGTCGAAGTCTGCAACAGTCCTAAATAATCGAGAGTAAAGGTTAACTTGATAAATTACTTTTGCTGAGCATAGTTAATCTTTTTAATTGATTTCACTTGAAACCATTAGCTTACTAAGCTAATTAGATACCCCTAAAAGGAATTTTTCCAATTCCTACTGTGTTGTTCATACTGAGCAAAAGATGTAGCAGGTGTATTGTCAAAAATAGAAGGTTTTCTTAAAGGCTTGAAGTTCAAAGTTGTCTGTTTTGATTCAATCTTTTCATACATCATTTCCAAAGTACATAGGCACTTTTATGGTGTCATTGGAAAGCTAAGAAGGTCTACTTAGAAACTTTGAAGCATCAAAGGGCTGGTACAAAGCAGGATTTGGCAGTACCTACTTATCTTCCTGAAGTATTCATCCATCTTCCCAACAAGAACAACATCAAATGCATCTCTAGCAACTCAATTGTAAACTCGTGTCCTTAGGAGTGGCAATGGCTTACAACCTTCAAGGCTAAAATGTTGCAATACTGTGTCAATATATTTCCTTTGACACAAAGCCATTCCACCATCAGCTTGCATAAAGTGAATGCCAAAATAGTGATGCAAGTGCCCCAAATCAGACATCTCAAATGAGGCATGAAAATCAGCCTTAAAATCAGCAATATGTATGTCATGAGGACCAGTGAGCAGCATGTCATCAACATACACCACAATGATGAGAAGCACATCACTAGCACACTTAACATATAAGGTGCTTTCAGTTGGACTATTCTCAAATTCATGTGCAATCAGATAGGCATTTATATTTTCATATCAAGCATGTGGTGCTTGTTTCAAACTATATAAAGCCTTTTTTTAATGTGCACACCTGGTTTTTATGCTCTTTCTGCACAAAGCCACGAGGCTGAAAAACATACACTTCTTCATCCAAGTCACCATTCAAAACTATAGTTTTGATGTCCAACTGATGTACATTCCAACCATGATGAGCTACAAGTGCACATATGCTATGAACAATAGTCATTCGACAAGTAGGTGCAAAGGTCTCATCAAAATCAATGCCTCTTTCCTTCACATAACCCTTTGCAACAAGCCTAGCCTTATACCTGTCAACTGTTCCATCAGGCTTATGCTTTAGCTTGTATACCCACTTAGTTCCAATGGCCTTCTTGCGAGGAGGCAAGTCACATAAAGAACAAGTACCATTCTTCATTATAGCATCATATTCAGATTGCATAACAACCATCGAATTTTTTGAGTTTTGTACTTCATCAAAGCAAGCAGGCTCATTCTCATCACAAAGACTAGAGGCAGCCATAGCATAGCAATTTGATGCAAAGGAGGCACTATGAGAGCCTGAATGAGTATGATATGATAGAGGTGCATCTAATTTGCTATCATGCAAAGTTTGCACGAGCCATTTTGGCATAGTTTTTGCCTCCTCAATATCAGCTCTCTCATCAACAAGTGCATCATGTAAATGTGCATCAGAAATGGAATGATTTGCATCATCACATGAAACATGAAAAGGTTGAGAAGTTGCCTCATTAGGACCAACACTAGACTGTCCACCTCTAAAAAGAGGAAGCAAAGTATCATACATGTCTTTGGAGCTAACAGATGTCTCCATAGTACATGAAAGTAAGGGCTGAATAGCATCTTCCACAAAAACAACATCACGGCTAACCAGAATGTGTTTAGTCTATGGATGATATAGACGATAGCCTTTGCTTTCAAAACTATACCAAACAAAAATACATTTTACTACCTTATCATCCAATTTTCTGCCATGTTTGTTCAAGCACTAATGTATATGAGAAACAACCAAAAATACACAGGTGAGCAAGAGATGTCTTGCGACCATGCCAAGCCTCATATGGAGTGCTAGACTACAACGCTTTAGTGGGACACCTGTTAAGTACACATGCTGCACACATGACAACCTCAAGCTAGAAACTATGTGGTAAACCTTGACTCTTGACCATACACCTCGCCATCTCTGAGAGTGACTTGTTCTTCCGTTCAGTAACTCCATTCTGTTGAGGTGTATACGTCATTATATACTAATGTTTTATCCCACGATCAGCCAAAAATGCATTAAAAACAAAAGACATATACTCCCCCCTTGATCAGAATGGAGGGTGCCCATTTTACATGCTAACAGATTTTCAGCCAAAACCAAAAACTGTTTGAAGCACATAAACACTTCAGACTTTGCCGTCAATGGATGTACCCATGCATGCCTAGAAAAATCATCGATGAAAGTCAGGAAGTAAAGATAGTTCCCAAAAGAAGGTGTCTACATAGGACCACAGACATCACTATGTACAAATTGCATTTTCTGAGTAGCCCAAACTGAACCATCTTTTGGAAAGGAGGAATACTGCATTTTGGCCAAAACATAGCATTCACAAACATGTTTTCTGGGTGCCTCAAGTTTGGGTAAAGAGGACATCATTTTAGATTTTTGTAGACATAGCAAATTAGAAAAATTTCAGATGACCAAAGCTTGCATGCCAAAGCTTTGCATCTGACATAGCCTGAGAATCATGTACTGCACATGTTGAATCATTTACAGATCTTTCATAGTCTATGAGCTTATATAGCCCATGACACAAAATTCCAAAGGCAATAATGATGTCGCCACTTGACAGATCATGAATCGTACATCTATCATCAAAAAATCTCACAAGCTTATATTGCCTTCATCCGTGGCACAAACAAAGCATTTGACAAAGTGAAAGAACTACCATCAGCAGTAGTCAAAATGATCTTACCAACTCCCATAATAGGACAAGAGGAGTTGTTGGTGCATGTAACAGTATTCCCTATAGGGGCACGCTCGAGTGAAGAGAAGAAACTACGCTGGGAGATAATATGTTTGGTCACCCCACTATCAAAGTACTAAACATCTGAGTCTAGTACACACATGCACTACTCATGAGAAGATGGATCAAAACTGCTAAAATTAGTAAATGCCAATTCTTGTTCTTGCACAAGATTAGGAGACTCTGTTTTTAGTGTAGAGGCCTCTGCAACAACCATTCCGGCCTCTTTCTTCTTTGCCTCTTTAGCAATCAGTTTTGGACATCTCTTAGTGACATGATCGTTTGCTTTATAGTATTTGCAAAACAATTTCTGCTTTTCTGATTTCTTCTCATCTTTGTCTTCCTTCTTTGAATGTGCAGCATTTGTAGATTTCTGCTTACTAGTAGAAGAGCTCCATTTTCCTTTGCCCTTGTGACTAGCTAGGAAAGCTTGATCTACAACACACATAATAGACCTATTCTACCTAGACTGGTCTTCCTGCAACAAAACAAAAACTAACTCTTTAAATGTTAAGGCATTTGGATTGTCTTTCATCATCGCATGAAGAGTAGAAGCAAAACTTTGATATGAGTCGGGAAGACCATTGAGAACAGTCTACACAAGTGAACTGTCAAGAAGGACTTCATCTGCATAAATCAGTTGTTCCTTCAAACCTTCAACACCCTGCACAATGTTCCACAACCCTTTTGCAACCAATACATGTCACATCATATAAGCCCATAGTGGGTAGTTGGTACCATCCAACTTATCCTCAATAGCCAATATACGGAATACATCACTACTTTTAGCCATGGTCGGTGACTAAAATTCCTTGATGCAAAAAATTGACTACACCTTAAAAAGTTGAACAGAACTGCCCAGAAAACTTTTGCTAAACTTGTAGCAGACTTCGAGATGCTTATATTAGCAAATCAAAACAGGTATATACCTTTGGCAGAAAAAGATGAAATAGCCTGCACAAGCACTATGATAGTGTGTTTGGACATCGAAACGAGCTCAAATCTCTAAAACACCCTGAGTATGCTCAGCAAAATTCATGTGATTCTGAGACTGCAATCGGAGAGGTGTCCACGATGCCCTAGATGAAGCGAGGACATGGTCTGATACCAATTGTTGGAGTTAGACATCTGCGGGAGCACGTGAATAACACAAGGAAGAAGAAGAAGCTTGGAGCACAACACACAATACTGAATGTATTACCACTAGAATGTACAAAGATAAGTAGCCCATTAGGGCAATAGGCATATATACAAGCCGGGGAAAAAAACCTCCTAAAGAGGGAAAAAAGTGCCACACTAGTCCTAGAGTGTTCACACACATCACTACCTAGATATATCAACATTTACAAGGTTTCAATCTACTAATGGTTTGTCTAACCTCACTGCTAGTGAGGGGTAGGTCCAGAACATAGGCTAGGTTGGTAGGATTTTTTTTTTTCCTTTTAAGGGCAATGAAATCTTTGGCCCTCTATGAGTCCTCCCCCCACTTGGGAGGCATAGAGAAAACATTATTGAAGAATCCAATGGCCCCCTAAAAATTCTCTAATATCAATAGCCATCCCTCCTAAGCTCTCCCTCAACATAGGAATGAAACTTTTAGCTTTTTACTTTTTCTTGACTCATGAAACATATTTCGGTTAGGTTTGTCTACTTTTCCACCCCAAAACTCTCGAGAAGAGGCAAGTGCACCATTAGATAAGTTGTACTCTTCATATCGCAATCTTTCTTGGAGTTCAAGGAACCTTGGATCACCAATAGGGTAATCAGGGCAGCTAGCTCTAATGTCCTCTATCTCTCTAAAAAACATCATCCTTCTTTTGCTTCTCACTCTCTTAGCCAAAAGCTTGGCATGAGTAGAAAACCTTTGAACCTCATTGATAGAGTGCTCCCAAGCCAGAGAAGGAGGAGAGTTGTTTGAAAATGTCTTATAAATATCTTTTTAGTTTGATGCACAACACAAGGGATCTTAAGTAAGGATTCATCCAAGTGGGGCCATGCGACTTTGAGATTAGGGTAGTTTGTAAAGAAACTCCACACAATGGGGAAATGGTAAAAAATAGATGTGGTATGATCCACTTCGCACGGAGTGCTTGAACTCTTGGTATCTATTAATGCTCATATAAACCCTATCGAATCTCGTTGAGAGGGTATTCTTCTTATTTCTATTATAGCACATGTGACCAAAGCTAGACGATATGTCAAAAAGTTCCTTATTCCATAAGGAGATTGTACTAGATATTCTTCTCCTTATGTTGAACAACATTATCTCTGTTGCCTTTTCTTTCTAGAGGATTAACTACCATATAGAAGTCACCAAACAAAATGATATCACTATTAATTTTAGATAACTCAAACCAATAGTCTAATCTATCTTTGGTACTATGAGTGGCATAGAGACTAGCTATGACATAATTCAAGGGAAATGAGCACTTAATGCTGAACCATTGTTTAGTGGGACTAGTCAACACTTCCTCAACAAGGGGGCTAGAGGCAATACCAACAACAATCCCCCCTTTACCTTTAAAATGGTTAGCAGAGAACCAACAATGAATAGAAGAAAGAATATTACGTTTGGAACAAAGCTTAAAACTAGCCACTTTAATCTCTTGCAAATAGATAATATCTACCATGATAGAATTATCTCTCATCCAATTATGGATAACTTTACTTCTCACTAGATAGGTGAGACCTTTGGAATTGAATGAAATCAATTTAATAACATCCATAAAACTAGAGAACCTACCTAAAAGAATAACTAAGTCGTGAAACTCTGTACATCATTTCGTATGTTTTTTGGTCGGTTTCAAAGCAGATCCCAACACGTTTTGGAAGAGCTTACTTCAACATATTGCATCATACGCACATCTTTAGATGTCTCTTTTGAGGATCGATATTCTTTTAGATCTTGTTGATATTTTTTATTCAACTAGTTGGTAAACATTTCTTCAAGATTCTTATTGTTATCCTCACCCTCATCAAAAGAGATAGAATCAGAGCTATTACCAGAATTGGATCCATGGTTTCTTCTTCCTCTAACCTTAGTCCATCCTCCACCTCATCATTTCTTGTGGGGATACCACCTAGATTCTCTTTGTCCACTTGGTTATTAATGAGGAGCGCGGAGTTCTTTATCATATGTCCCCGCATATAGCAATTAAAACAAGCATGAGGAAGATTTTTATAGATCACTTTCTGCTCGTGCAATTTAAGGTCATCTGAGTCTTTAATGAACAGAGAAGATTTTATTTCCTTTGGCAAATCCACTTCCACCATAATCAAACGATCCATTCGGGATTACAACCATTTCTAGGTCTTTTCCCTAACACTTTACCAATAAGAGACCCCAATTTCATCAACCAAGGATAGTAATCCACTAAGAGATCTAATCCACTAAGAGATCTAGGAGCTCAATCCAAACCATCACATTTGAGGGTTTTGACCTCGAGGATTAAAACCTTGAAACCATTTCAGAATGGTAATTGGCATGTTCCTTATTAACCATTGCCCTTCAATGATAACTTGCATAACATTGTTGTGATTGTCAAAAAATAACAAAAAATAATTATGATGGAGACACTGCACATGTTTAACATACAAACCTCTAACCTCCTAGCTATTTCTGATCCAAGATTTTAGGGTTTCTTAAGAAGGGCAAAGTGCATACACAGACCTGTCACCACTTTTTCTTCAAGGTGATGATGCCAATTTTCCAGAGACACTCTTATCTATAATAACCATATTCTCATCATTATCTTCAAAATCATGTCCCTTATTATTTTGTTCATAGTTTTTCCGTAAAGTTCTATGTTAATACGATGGAGATGGTCTTCAAATTTCTATTTATCTTTAGTACCAACAACACACATATTAGGGCAAATGTTATGTGTGGCCTACATCCTTTTGAATAAAGAACATGACACAAAAAACGTTTTGCAATTTCCAATGTTACATCTCAAACTTGGTTTCACAATTATTGGTTTCAGAGTTTTGTAAATGAAGCATTTTCTTATTTCAACGACACTGCATTACTCTAGTAGATATCGTTTCTAGAAAGATTTTTCATTGTAATTTTGCATTATATTAACATTCTAAGATAGGCTACAATGTAGTTTAAAAAATAGCAATATTGACGCTCATCAGCATAGTGACATAATGGGCGACCTTTATGCAACCAAACTATGCCAAGCCTCTTTCCACGTTTTGAGATCCTCTATGTAACCAATAGTGCTATCCTATATGCTAATATACTCTTTCATGCTCTTTCATTCCACTCTACATATACTCTTCATTGGTGTGCAATCTAGTTCCTCTTTGGTAACTGCAGAGGATCTTCATTGTCTGCTTCGATGTACTTCTAGTAGCATTTCTCAACACGAAATTCTTCATTTTGAATCTCCAAACATGAAAGCTCTTCTTGTCGAACATATTGCTCATAAGTTGACTCACTCCATCACTAGTTGACATCTTTCCTTGAACACTTTCACACTCTCACATGACACTAAAATCTCCGAAAAAATTATTTTTGTGTACCAACAATATACAAAATTGCTTACAATTCTGGATATGAAATATTTGAGAGATGAAAACTCGGAGGCAAGTTACAATTTTTCAAACTATCTAGATTTTTTTATGGGCCTCACCTTGTAGGCCCAAAATGGAGGTCCAGATGCCTTCAAAACTGAAATCTTAGAGAAATAAATGAGTGCAAAGGAATAAGACACCAAAAAATTCCGATGCCTTCTACCTCCACAAAAATGTTCCTAGCAATTTGAGATCGTTTGTGAGGTGCACATTCTGCATGCCTTCTCATGCACTCTTCACTGTCGACCTTCTTCACGAGCTCTCTACAAGCACATTACGATCACTTGCATTTGGCATATCATTCACAATTACAATCACTTGACTGTCCAAACATACATTTCCATGCATGTGCCTTTACATGGAACATGCTTATTTTTGTTTAGTGATGGGACATATGACTGGCGATCAATGTCTATTTTATTGTTTATCAACTGAGGTTAGTTGCTTTTTCAACCACATGGGCATCTTATCACTTATGGAATGTTGAATTTTAGAGTTTATTTAATTAAGATTTTAATGTGGCTTTCATTTTGATATTGTAGCTAAAGGTTTGTGAGGGCATGCATGGGCATGGACTTATTCGAATGTATTAGACACAAATAAGAGAAATTATATTTTATGTATAATTTGTTAAAAGAAGGACCCACCATGATGGTTATCTCCATTAAGTCAAAACAATAATGGTTAAGGTAAGGATTGTTGTACAATGTGAATTTTGTCAATAAAAGCTAAGGCTCTCTATAAATGTGAGCAATATTTTACTCACACACCTGATTTTTGAAGCACTCACCCTCTTTGTAACTCTATATTTGGATGTAACAAAAGAAACTATAAATAGTGGTACTTTGGAGACTCATCCAACAAAGTATCTAGGGGGAAATATTGTCTACTGTCTCCTCCACTATGCATCTCTATTTCTATGTGTTTTCATATTCTCTACTCTCTATGTATGCTTGTGTTTAAGATCTTCTGTAGAACTTCCACAATCACAAGCTATTCCCAATCACAAGCTTTTAATCACTCAAGAAAAGGAGAAGAAAGAAAAGAAATGTGTACAAGATAGGAGAAAATCTAACATAGCAGAGTAGATAAGATGTGATGTAGAAAAAAGAGAAGATCTAGTATTATAGATTTGAATCACTCAGATACAATAACATTGCAAAATAGCTTTTTCATGAAGCCTCTAGATCTAGACCACACCTGAGCTATCTTAATCTCATTCTCACCCGCACTCTCAATCACACTCTCACTCACAATGTCACTCTCAATGACAATCACAAGGCAATGCTTTGATATTTGGCCTCCTCTTGCTCGACATAGCAATCTTTCCAAAATAGAGTTGATCACACCTACTCAAGGAGGCGTGTGATTAGCCAAACTTAGCAAAAGTTGTATATCCCCATGTTGCATGTAGACCTTTTGTAAAAAGCATACATAACGTTTACTCTCCTATGTGTGCTATAGCTTTCTCTCATACATTATGACTCCTGATTCTTTTTTTTCTTCAAATTCAATTTTCAACCAAAAAGCATGATGCAGATAAGGTTTAGAGGGAGGATATATACAATTTCATCCTAGATTTTGTCTATATGCATAAAATGGCCTAACTATTCACTCTAAAATTTATCCACATGATGTACAACCAAAAGTTCAAAATTAATTATTTCACTAGAAAAAAGGTGTATTGCAATTCTCCCCTCCTATGAAGAAATCTATCCTCAAAGGTGGAAAGAAGGATTATCTGGGTTAACCCACGTCAAATATTCAACTCCATATGTATGCCATTTTACCAAAACCTCTACTATAAATTGATTTCTCAGTAATCATTCCCTCCTATCTATTATTATTTCAAGGAAAAATGTAAAAGAGCCATCGTCTTTCAGCTTATAATTGTTGTGTAGGTACATATCTTTTAACTAAGCTAACATGAAATGTAGGATGCACATTTAAATTTTTAGGAAATTCTAACAAAAAACCAAGATATCCAATCTTTTTCAAAACTTTAAAATGAGTTTCTTATTGTGGAAAAAGTATATGATCCTTCCCTAGCACCAAGTTCGATCAGTGAGAATAGACCTTAAGAAATACCATATTATTTTTTTGAAATTCAAGTGGTCTTCTCTTAAATATCATAGAATGTATTTTGTCTTTTCTAAGCTTCTTTTATGTGCTGCTTAAGTTTTCAAAGTCCTACATCCATCTTCTCAAGCATTTCTTTAGATCTTCTACTTTATTGGAAAAATTCAAAAAAGAAGTTGGAGTCAAAAAAACATAACCATACATAGCCTCAAAGAGAGCCATTTTTTTAGATGCATTCCATGCCATATAGTATGCAAAATTTACTTAAGGAAAGTATTCACTCCAATTATCTTACTTTTCATTTACATACATA
This sequence comes from Ceratopteris richardii, assembly GCA_020310875.1. Lineage (NCBI taxonomy): Eukaryota > Viridiplantae > Streptophyta > Polypodiopsida > Polypodiales > Pteridaceae > Ceratopteris > Ceratopteris richardii. The sequence goes on along the minus strand of CM035410.1, from coordinate 189,986,129 downwards.
CAAAACATATCTTCAAGTACACTGACCCTCTCAGTTTCCCCATCAATCTATGGATGGAAACCCACACACATACAAAGTTGAGTACCAATTGATTCAAATGTTGCTTTCTAGAAGTTCATTGTGAACCTAAAGTCTCTATTAGAAATTATGTTTTTAGGCTTCCATGCAGTCAAATAATTTCTTTTACAAAAGTTTTGCAACATTAAAGGTAGTATCAATCTTTTTCATAGGAAAGATTTGTGCCACATTATTGATCAACTACCATAAATATAGTATCTTGTTTACTTATGCTTGTAGGAATTTTAGTGATGAGGTCCATAGAGATGGACTCCCACATCTGATCAAAGGTTAAATCATTTTAGGCATTCTTTCAAACCTAGCTTTCACTTATTGGCACTTTAGACATTCACTTACATGCTTTATGATATCCTGCTTCATACATGGCCAAAGATAAGAATATTATATCTGAACATAGTTCTTTGATAATCTAGATGTGCAGAAAAGCTCCCTCATGACAATCATGAAATATTTGAATTTTCAGTGGAGATTTAGAATATATGCATAATTGATTGATACAATGTAAAGATCCCTTCTGCAAAGGAAGTCTGTCTTGATACATGGATCCCTTTTTTGCATGCCGAAACTTCACGATAGGTGCATAAAATGAATTATGTTTCAATTTTCCTTGAATTTGATTGAGAAAATAAAAAATTATTACAAAAAGGAGATTAAAAAAATGTTTCCAACTCAATGCATCGACTTTATTTTCCTTGCTAGCCAAATAGGTAATGTCAAAATCATACTCACTTAATAATTCAATACAACACATTTGCATATTGTTAAGAAGTGGTTGTGTAAACATGTCTTTTAGACTTTGATGTCCGTTTTCAATTCAAGCTTAATCCCTAAGAGTACATCTCTCCAATGCTTATGTGCATGTACAACAAGAAGCATTTTTAGATCATGAGTAGGATAATTAAGTTCATGCTTTCTTAATTGTTTGGATTCATATGCAACCAATGTGCCATCCTATACAAGAACACATCCTATTTGACTACCACTTGCATCACATGCAACCATAAAATGTTTTCCTTTTTTGGTGTTTTTAACATGCAGATTTCAATGACTTTTTGTTTCAATGACTCAAATGATGCTTTGACAAGAATCCTTTCACACAAATCCTCCATTCGTTTTGGTAAATTATTGAGGGGACAAGCCATCTTAGAGAAATCCTTAATATGTGCTCCTCAATAGTGGAGTCTAACAAAAATTTTTATTGAAATATGCCCCATATTCTCTCACTGGTGCAAAATCATCATACACAATCATAAGAGTTTATGGGGTTTTTCCTTAGATTTTTCCTATTTCTTGCATGATTTGGAAAGATTTTTATGACTTGCAAGGAATGCAAACTAGATCTCAATCGGATTCTTGCATAAGCAGATCCATCATTCATAGCTTTCATTTCCATTGGAATTTTGACTATAAATGGTGTAGCTCAAGCTCAAGCACCACCTCCTTTACTTGTCAATCCACGGAGACGTAAGGACTGGTATGAAGATCGTGAGCATGTGAAGGCACAAATGTGTGAGTGAGAAGCACACTAGCATGCACACACATTCACACACGCACACAAGGCAAGATCAAAGAGAGGAACAATGGAAAGCTTCTATGACAAAAGAAATCTCTCACAAAGCTCCAAAATCTAACAAGCCAACCTAAAAAATGAGCTCTTAAGCTCTTTTTATAGTTTTTTGAGTAGTTTTGGCCTTATCGAGACCTAGTGTCCGACCTAGCTAAAAGTCAGGTTCCAGGGCTTATTTGAGGGCTCAGACAAAGTCTAAAAATTACAAAAATGTATAAGAGTGCTCAAGGGCATGCTAACAAAGAGGTTTCCTATTCTAACATTTTGATAGTGTTGCCAAAGTAGGGGATTCTTACCAATGTGAAAGGTCAATCGATGTTCATCTGTTCCTTTTGTATTCCCATCATGGTGATTGACGATGGGCTTGTCCGTCATTGTTGATGGATATCCCTGTCGATGATTCACTGATGAGATTCTTTGAGCGCATGGTCCATTTCTTGCTTTTTCTTTTTTTTTTCCTTTTTTTTGCTTCCTCTCATCTCTTTTTTTTTGAGAGGAGAAATGTCACAAAACAAGAAGAAAGATGTTAGTATCAATAAAATAATTTACATATGTCAATGTTCTCTTGTGCCTGGGACTCTCAAATGTGTCTATGCACGGCTATGTAATGTTTCCCTATATTAATGCATACTTTGGAAATGCATGACCTGAATGGTGCAAAAGATAGGGTTGTGCAAGGAGAATATGGTTGTCGCACATCGAGGCTTTCGATGTTACTTGCAAACATTGATGCAGTCTTTGTTGGAGGCATCCATTATATCTCCAACAAAGACAGTTGAATGACATTTGATCATTCCTCCTTATAGGGATCCATTCTAGAACAGTGTTCGGTTGCATAGGGAGCACCTTTGGCTTCTTCCTCCTTGGCTGATTTCTTAAATTTTGTATTCCTTATGGTTAGATCTTTGGTTCTATGAGGGCTACTAGTGCTTTTCCCATCTGAACCCATACCATTGTTGACTGTCTTCTTACTGTTGCCGAAGAGTTGCATTGATCTTGTTTTGATCTCTATGCTTGATTCTAATTCCTACTCCTCCTTGGCTTCTTTGTAGAGACTTCTCATGTGAGGGAGAGCCTAGGGCTTTGTCCATGTAAGATTTCCTTGGGTACCCACATGTGTAATCGCCCTTTTTTAGCTGCAACTAATTCCTTAGGCACCCAAATTTTTACATTATTGTTTTCAACCTTCTTTGACTGCTTTAGTACCCAAATTTGGAGTACTCTTTTTGATAATTGTTCTGCTACTTGTTGCCTTGGCTTTCTCCATTACTTCTTTGGTAATACATTTGATGGCAATGGTGTCATTGATGGCTCACCCTTGCGTACCCATATCCGCTTCATGCCTAGAACTACTTTCTTCTTGAAATCCATTTGTTTATTCGTTGTCTTATACTATTTCTCTTGCCTCTTTGGTTGAATTGGTGTACCTGCATCTGGGTTCAGACAAACTTGATATTCTCTGCACTTGTTGAAGATCTATCTGAGATCAGGAATGTGGAGTCTTCTTTCTTGGGAATGAGCACATAAATTGTCCAAATATACTTCTAAGCTCTTTCATAAGAACTCTTTGAAGAATGGACACATAAGATTTTGGAATGTTGCAAGTGCATCGGTGAGCCCAAATGGCATCACATGAAATGCAAAGATTTCGTGCTTAGTGGCAAAAGCAGTCTTATGTTGATCTTTTGGGCAATGGCTACTTGGTTGTAACCTGAAAATCCATCAAGGAAGCTATAAACTTCCTTTCCTGCAACACACCGAAATAAATGTTCAGTGATTGGAAGTGGATAGCTATCCGTGATCATTGCAACGATAACTTTTTTAAGGTTAATACACACTTTCAACTTCCCATTCTTCTTGGGCACCACTACAATGGGGGACACCAATTTAGTATCCACAATCTCATAGATAAATCTAGCTTCAAACAGTTTGCCAATTTCTTCTTTTATTTTTGCTGCATAAGTGTCATTATATGTGTAGGGCTTCTATTTGGTGGGCTTGGCATCAGCTATCATGGGCATCCTATGCGAACATATTTCTGAATCAACTACTTTCAGCTCTCTATAGATCCACACAAACACATCCCTATATTCCCTTAATAAAGCTACAAGCTTTGCTTCTTCTTTTGCGCTTAGGTCCTCTCCTAGGTACGTACATTGCTCTTCATTCTCTTCAATGGTTACTATAATTTTTTTGGTCTTTTCTTTATTATCATATGATTCTCCTATGATGGCCCCCCTCTTAGGCATTCATACCAAAATTTTTCGGACTTCAACTTCATATTTCTTGAAATTTTCTGGTACCTTAAAAAATGATTCATCCTCTTCATGTTTCATTGCTTTTCTTTTCTTTTTCTTTTAATACCTCCTTCACTTCCATCCTTTGAATTTCTAGTTTTGATGCTTGTGAGAGGTTCTTCTTCTTTTTGGGTACACACTCTTAAATTCTCTACATAGTGCTCCTCTGAGTTAAAGCAACTATCCATCACAATGGACTCTAGATCGTTGTCATCCTCTTCTTCTTCTATGACCTCATTATAGTCACACTCTATTAACAATGGTTCACACATGAACAAAGAGATATCGTAACCCTCCTCATCACAATGAGGTATCCACTATTCTTCATTGACAACAATGTCCATGGTGCCCAACCATGAGGCTCATATTCCTCATCTGGAGAGATCATCGGTGTGTAGGCTAGGTCTCTAACTTGTCTGGCTTCTTGATAAGTTCCTTCTTTTCTTTCTTTTAGGCGTCTTTCCTCTTCCTTTGCAACCTTGCACATCCACAAGTGAGTATCTTCATGCATCCATGATGGATCAAAAAAACCTTCAGAATGCTCAAAGATTGAATCCTCTTGCACCTTGTGGATAGGATTCCACTATAGGGGTGGTACATCTCTATATGTATAGTCCTTTAGATAGACCTTGGTTGTGACCCCTAAGTGTTGCAAGTACAAGGAGTTGGTTCCCCAATCTTGTACTATTTGCAGTTGTTGTAGGAAGGGTCTTTCTAGGATCATCTCCTAGACATTATTTTTTCCAAAGTCACACATAGCAAAGGTGTGCTCAAACTCTACACCACAAGTGCTTAGAGTTATCCCTTCTAGCAATCCTAGACGTGTTTGAATATGGCCGTCAATCATTTGAAGCTTCATTCTAGTTGGTCTTAATGCAGGTTTGCCCCATTGCTTCCACAAAGAGGTGGTCACAATCGCAACACCTGCAGCTGAATCTAAGATAGCTTTGGTTGTGTAACCTTGGTAGGTGATTGGAAGATAAGTGTTACATTCTTCACCTTCATTCATGTCTCCTATTTTGTCTAGAGGTATCTCTGGGACTTTTTGCTTAGAGCCTGCTTTTGGAATATTGGAAGCAAGTTCGGGAACTTGATTTTCCACATGTTTCCATAACTCAGGTTTTACATTGAGCAGCTCTTCTAAAGTGAGATGACAGTGAACCTTACTGTTCTTCATGACTTTAGTGTTTCTTGCAACCACTAGGTCTTCATTTCTTATCAATATTGTGGGATCTCTTATTTGAAGAGATTCAGTTTCCCATGGGCCTATGAATTGTGGAAACTCTTGTAAAAAATTAGATTGGAAATCTAATCTTTTATCTTCTTGTTGCTCTCCTTGGTCTCCGGGTGAAAGCATGTTAATTTTTACAAAAAAGTGATGTCGAGGACATAGTTAATTAGCTGGAAAAAGCCGATCCTTCTTAGGTGAACATCCTGCAATAGTTATTGAAAGAGAAGTAAAAGCGAGGTGGTGGGGTGAGAGTAGGCGGCAATACGCATGTTGGAGCGTGGAGCATTCATGACGTGGGTTTTTCTACTTGCTGCATGGAGAGTTCGCCGAAGTACCTCATCTTGCCTGTGAGTTTTTCTGCGTAGTTGAATGTCTTTGGTAGCCATACATTGGTTACGGAGCGTGCAAGGCTGTTGGGGGATTCTTGGACAAGAAGGAGTTTGAGGGTTTGTAGGAGAAAAGGAAAAGACAAGAAGAGAAAATACACCCTGGAAGCCTTTGTCGATTGATTACACTAAGACAAATACAATGTTGAAGCACAATACAAGCCAATACTTCTGTGCAAAATCCCACAAAGTGCTCAATTACAAATTACCAAATACCCAAAGTCTTCTTGCTGCTGGCCTCCTCTCCACCACACCTCCACCTGCTTCAAGCTTACCCTTGTGCACACCTTGCACCAAGCTTCCACTAAGGGGGAGGAATGAATACCTTCTATCGGCACGTGCACACTGCAAGGAGACTTTGAGATCCTTGGGGGACTAGCTTAGCACTCTCTGCACAATCCCTTAGTCACTCTCCATGCACTCCTTCACTTCCACTTCTCTGCGTCGCACACTCGTGACTCTTGCACTTCCCTCTCTTGCTTCACTTAGACTATGCTTCTCCTGCTTACTCTAGGATTGTCCAAGAATAGTCCTTGCCTTGATTTGAGTGTGTCGATCACATACGCTCCTAACTGCAATAGTATCTTGGTGCTCACTTTGATGTCTCAAGATTGTCTTCACAAGTGGCAGCCAACGACTCACTGTTTTGTCCTGTAGTGACTTTAGACTAAAACCCAAAATTTTAATTGGGGGGCCATACTTTCCTCTGTGCGTACGCTGCCGCTTCACATACCTTCACATTTCCTTTTAAGTCTTCACTTTTGCACATAAGAGAGGGTTCACCTGAACCTTCCAAAACACTTTAAAAAACACTTTGAATCTTAGGGAAATTAGAGAAAATACCTCTGCAACCTGCAACCCACTTTCTCTAATTTACCCTTTGTGGACAATTAATTGTGCACTACCTGTGCACTTTGACACCTGCACTTTAGCACTTTCACTTTGCACCTGTTGACTTTGAACTTGACCTTGTTGACTTTGACCATATGACTTTGACCTTTTGATTTTGACTGTAGTTGACTTTGACCAATATGACTTTTATGGGCTCAACAGTTGCCCACCACCTAATGTACTCTCTGTCCCAGAGAGCTACAGCCAAAACTCTGAGCATATAGGACACCATGATAATGGAGCTGCAGAAACTTGAAGAGGACATCTGAGCAGCAACCAATTCCACCAAAAGTAGGATAGAACAAGCACCAGAGAAGAACCAAAAATTGGATTTTGCCATGGAAAAGCAAAGGGTTGCAATGGGAGGGTAGAAAGGAGGTGGAGGGAGGGCTGAGGGGCGGCGATTGAAGGGATAGGGAGGGTTAAGGATGTGGCTGGGCAGATTGGTAAAGGGAGGGCATGGGGGTATGATGATGGGGTCTGGAGGGGGTGAAAATGATCAAACAGTAGAGCTACAGAGGGTGCATGTGGAAGATTATGAAACATAAGGTAAGACAAGGTGAGAATAGACCATGTGGACAATGTGGTGAAACAAAACATGTGATAAATGTGTTCAAAACATGTGGGTTTTGACCAAAAGTCAGAGAAAAAGTTGGAATTTGGAAAAATAAAGCCAAAAACTAAGTCCAGAGGTGCCAAAAAACATGAAAATGACTCCATTTTTGTAAAAAACGGCCAACTGAGGCACGATCCAAAGCCAAAAGCTTTGAGCCATAAAAATTAAAAAAATAATAAAAATTATATGTATTCTAAAATAAAAAAATGGTCATCCCTTTTTTTTTGACGAACGCTCAGACAGAATAAAAAAATAAAAAGAAAATAAAAAATGAAGAAAATAAATAATAAAAGAAAATAAAAAATAAAATAAAAAAGAAACAATAATAAAATAAATAAAATTAAATTAAAAAAAATAATGGGGGGGGGAGGGGGGGGGATGTGTCAGAACGGGGGGGCGGGGGGGTGTGTGTGTCAGAACGGGGGGCGGGGGGAGGGATTTTTTTTATTTATTATTTTTTCTTTTTGATACTTAAATCCGAAACATCCAGGGGGGGGCTTTTTTTTTAAGAAAAATAATCCAAAAAAAAAAACTGAAAAAAATACATAAAAAATAAAAAAAAATGCTAGAAAAATCCAAAAAATCTTCAAAAAATTCTCAAAGATTTTCCTACAGGCCTAAGCTAGTTTTTTGCACTCAAACCCACAGAGAGCTTCCTTTATTCCTCAATATTGGCAAGAAAATGACACTTGAAAAAGGAGAAAAATGCTAGAAAAATTCTAAAAAATGCTTGAAAAATTTTGAAAAAAATTCCTAAAAATTCCAAAAATTGTACCTTTGCAAAGTATATGAAATGGCTGCTGAATTTGCTAAAAACAAAAGAAAAAAAATATGAAATGGATAAAGGAAACTACTAAAACTTAAGCAAAAATGATGGGAAAAGATTATGTACAACCTGGACAAATTTTACAGGTTCCAGGTGATCCATAAATCTTCACTTTTGTTGATGATAGGCCTTGAGCCTTGTATTGTTGACTCAGAGAGACTCCTCCATACTCTCCAATTGTACTGCACTTCATTGGTTTTGTCTTCTCATTGGGCACACTGATCATCTGATAGGGGTACCCTAAATCCTTCATTAGAATGTTATCTCCTCCAACAACTTTATGACTTAATCTGCAAAATTTTGTTGGGGGATTCTTGGACAAGAAGGATTTTGAGGGTTTGTAGGAGAAAAGGAAAAGACAAGAAGAGAAAATACACCCTGGAAGCCTTTGCCGATTGATTACACTAAGACAAATACAATGTTGAAGCACAATACAAGCCAATACTTCTATGCAAAATCCCAGAGAGTGCTCAATTACAAATTACAAAATACCCAAAGTCTTCTTGTTGCTGGCCTCCTTTGCACCAGACCTCCACCTGCTTCAAGCTTACCCTTGTGCACACCTTGCACCAAGCTTCCACTAAGGAGGAGGAATGAATACCTTCTGTCGGCACGCGCACACTACAAGGAGACTTTGAGATCCTTGGGGGACTAGCTTAGCACTCTGTGCAGAATCCCTTAGTCACTCTCCATGCACTCCTTCACTTCCACTTCTCTGCATCGCACACTCGTGACTCTTGCACTTCCCTCTCTTGCTTCACTTAGACTATGCTTCTCTTGCTTACTCTAGGATTGTCCAAGAATAGTCCTTGCCTTGATTTGAGTGTGTCAATCACATACGCTCCTAACTGCAATAGTATCTTGGTGCTCACTTTGATGTCCCAAGATTGTCTTCACAAGTGGCAGCCAACGACTCACTTGTCCTGTAGTGACTTTAGATTAAAACCCAAAATTTTAATTTGGGGGGTTATACTTTCCCCTGTGCGTACGCTGCCGCTTCACATACCTTCACATTTCCTTTTAAGTCTTCACTTTTGCACATAAGAGAGGGTTCACCTGAACCTTCCAAAACACTTTGAACGTTAGGGAAATTAGAGAAAATACCTCTGCAACCTACAACCCACTTTCTCTAATTTACCCTTTGTGGACAATTAATTGTGCACTACCTGTGCACTTTGACACCTGCACTTTAGCACTTTGACTTTGCACCTGTTGACTTTGACCTTGACCTTGTTGACTTTGACCAGTTGACTTTGATCTTTTGACTTTGACTGCAATTGACTTTGACCAATATGACTTTTATGGGCTCAACAGTTGCCCACCACCTAATGTGCTCTTCGTCACGGAGAGCTACATCCAAAACTCTGAGCATATAGAACACCATGATAATGGAGCTGCAAAAACTTGAAGAGGACATCTGAGCAGCAACCAATTCCATCAAAAGCAGGATAGAACAAGCACTAGAGAAGAACCAAAAATTGGATTTTGCCATGGAAAAGCAAAGGGTTGCAATGGGAGGGTAGAAAGGAGGTGGAGGGGAGGGCTGAGGGGCGGGGATTGAAGGGATAGGGAGGGTTAAGGATGTGGCTGGGCAGATTGGTAAAGGGAGGGCATGGGGGTATGATGATGGCGTCTGGAGGGGGTAAAAATGATCAAACAATAGAGCTACAGAGGGTGCATGTGGGAGATCATGAAACATAAGGTAAGACAAGGTGAGAATAGACCATGTGGACAATGTGGTGAAATAAAAACATGTGATTAATGTGTTCAAAACATGTGGGTTTTGACCAAAAGTCAGAGAAAAAGTTGGAATTGGGAAAAAATAAAGCCAAAAACTGAGTCTAGAGGTGCCAAAAAACATGAAAATGACTCCAACTTTGTAAAAAACTGCCAACCGAGGCACGATCGAGAGCCAAAAGCTTTAAGCCATAAAAATTTAAAAAAATAATAAAAATTATGTATTCTAAAATAAAAAAATGATCGTCCTTTTTTTTTTGACGAATGCTCAGACAGAATAAAAAAATAAAAAGAAATAAATAATAAAAGAAAATAAAAAAATAAAATAAGGAAGAAAAAAATAATAAAATAAATAAAATTAAATAAAAAAATAATTGGGGGGGCGGGGGGGGGGGGAGGGCGGGGGGGCAGGGGGGGGGGGAGGGGGGGGGGGGGGCGGGGTTTTTTTTTTTAATACTAAAATCCGAAACATCCAGGGGGCCTTTTTTTTGAGAAAAATAATCCAAAACAAAATTGAAAAAAATACATAAAAATCCAAAAAAATGCCAAAAAAATCTTCAAAAAATTCTCAAAGATTTTCCTACAGGCCTAAGCTAGTTTTATGCACTCAAACCCACAGAGAGCTTCCTTTATTCCTCAATTTTGGCAAGAAAATGACACCTGAAAAAGGAGAAAAATGCTAGAAAAAATCTTAAAAATGCTTAAAAAATTCCGAAAAAAATTCCTAAAAACTCCAAAAATTGTACCTTTGCAAAGTATGGGAAATGGCTGCTGAATTTGCTAAAAACTCAAGAAAAAAAATATGAAATGGACAAAGAAAACTACTAAAACGTAAGCAAAAATGATGGGAAAAGACTATGTACAACCTGGACAAATTTTGCAGGTTCTAGGTGATCCATAAATCTTCACTTTTGTTGATGATAGGCCTTGAGCCTTGTATTGTTGACTCAGAGAGACTCCTCCATACCCTCCAATTGTACTGCACTTCATTGGTTTTGTCTTCTCATTGGGCACACTGGTCATCTGATAGGGGTACCCTAAATCCTTCATTAGAATGTTATCTCCTCCAGCAACTTTATGACTTAATCTGCAAAATTTTATTTTTACTATTCCGGCTTCTTCATCCATTGGAACCCTCTGTTTCCAAAGACTGGCAGGTAAACCTTCCACATTCTTGTAAAGCACTGCACTTGTTATCATAAGAATTGACATAACAGATGATAGCCATACTAGTATCCATAAAAAAGTGGCCATTGACATATGAATTGGAGTAGCTTCATCATTTCTGCATGTAGGGGCTTTGCTTTTCTTCTCTTTGCTATGGCCTTTGACTGAGACTGTTTCAGCCTGAGTGATTTCGTCTTTTTCTTCATATGCTTCTGCTCTACTTGAGTTTGGAAAAATTCCATAGCAGGAAGATGGGTCTTCTGCATGGAGCCATGCCAACATGTTTTCATCTTCATATAAATCTGCTCCTTCAAATAAATTTGCTTCTGGGTTGTCCACCCCTTCTTCTTCCATACAAATACCAATTGTCTGCATCATGCTAGTATTTCTCTGATTGTCTGGTCCTTCTTCTAAAAGTATCTGCTGCAACTCTTTTCCCTCTTGCTTTACCCACATTGTGTCCTTGCCCTAGTCATGCAACACATTGGCATGCCTTAACCAAGGTCTCCCAATTAACAGGGGAAAGCTTCCTTCTACCTGTGGCAACCTTAAAACAACAAAGTCCAAGTTAAAGATGGTACCTTGTATCTTGAATGGAACTCCAGGGACCACTCCCATAGGCCTTACTATGCTTTGGTCTGCCATTGTTACAGTGAAGTTGGCAGGTCTTGAAGGGTATAGTCCAATCTTTTTCATGGTATATTCACGCATCAAGTTAACAGAACCACCATCCACAATAACTCCTTGAAAATCATGACCTTTAATAGAGACTGTTAGCCGAGGGCTCTTGTAATGTGTGAGGGGTGCTTCCCCTAAACTTTTATCTTTATGCATAACAACAGCCTTTGCCACTAAACTTGTTGTGGACATTTCATCAATTATCTGCAAGAGTTATGACCTGAACTTCCCATCCATCTTTATTAAATAAAAAAAACTAACCTCCTTTTTAATGACTTGAGTAGTCTGGAAGCTTCTGATTCCTTAAGAGCCTGGGCTCCATTTGACTTATCAAATTCCTCATGAGCCCTATTGAATGCATGTCCAATGGTATCACTAGTACCTATGAAATTTTCATTTTGCCTTGTGTCGGCACATGTGGTGGATTTGTTCTGAGGGGCACCTTTGTCTTTGTTCAATCCATTAATCATCGATTCTTGACCTATTTCCATTTGAGCCTTCCCCTTGCTTCTTGTCTGCACTGTAAAAGATTTGATTTCTTCTAATTGCACCACCCTGGCAGATGGTGATGGCACCTTGGCTTCATTTACCATCTCTTCTTTGCACACAGAAATCATTTGAATGTGGGGCCCATATGTAAAAGCTTGGTTCTTAGGACAACAATTAGTATAGTGGTCCCTAGCCTCTAGGCAGTTCCTACAACGAGGGGCATTTTCTGGGAGAGTGCACTTACTCTGATAGTGCGCACATTCTCCACATCTGAAACAAATAATTGGCCTTCTTGGCCCACTTCCAAAGTTATCCCTCTGTCTAGGGTTATAAGTGTTACCTTGATTGGGTGCAGGTGCCATCACATTTGCTAGTGATAGGGGTCCTCCTTGTGTCCAGTATGTTGTTGCAGGTATTCCCCTTGATTGGCATTCATGGGCCTCATGACCAACTTTCCTGCATAATTGGCAAGTCACACTTAACAGAGGACATTCACTTACTATATGCCCTTGCTTGTTGCACATGGAACACCAAAGTCCACTCTTGATGCCACCTCCTTTGAGTTCCTGCAACTCCTGCCGCAGTTGGGCCAATTCCTCTGCTTGGGCCTCCTCCTCCTTTTGGAGCTATAATGCTTCAATCTCCCTTCTCAACTGAGTAACAACATTTTCCTCCTCTTTGTGGGGCTTATTTCTTTTTAAGCCCTCCAACTCCTTCCTTAGTTGGATTACTGGATCCTCCAATTCTGTGGAATATGGTAATTGAGAAGAAGTAGCTCCATACTGTTGCCTTATCTGCTCCAGTCGTGTAGCCGTGTTGATGAACTCCTCTATGGAGGCTGTAGGTAACACTAATTCCTTTATTTTGCATTGGGTGGCCACTGGTAGGGGCTTGGCTAACCATTTCTTAACAAAAAAACCGTGTGGTGGATCTGCCAATTTGGCCTTAGTGCCTTGGCCCTAGTCACAAACTCTGGGAACTTTTCACCTGGACCCAATCTCAAATTTTCTAGTTCTTCTATGATGATCTCTGCAGTATTCCCATGCTAGAATTGATTTCTAAATGCATTTTTCATCAAATCCTAGGTTGTAAAATGGTTCTCAGCAAATTGGCTGAACCAACTATCTGCTAATCCCTCTAATGTGGCAGGGAAAAGTATCAAAAAGGCATCCTCCCTGCCCATTAAGCCTCTAGTGTTACATAGTGCTAAAAACCTTCTAATGTGTTCATCCGGATCCTCCTGAGCTAGGCCTTTGAAAGAAGGAAACTTTATATTTAATATTGAGAGTAAGGTTTCCAAGTCTACCTGTCCCGCCATGCTCTTTATTGATGAGGTTGAAGATAGTGGATTGGAGGATCTTCTTACAACCTTCCTTCTTGTTTGCTTGTAGGTGACCCTCAATGTTTGGGACCGGGTTGCAATCATGAGCTGCTCATAGTCCACTTAATATGAGACACTTGATAAGAATATTTATCTTTTGGTTAATGAAGTAGCACTGTAGTACTGTCGACACTTGATCTCTTCTATACTTTGCACTTGGTTTCTCCTAAGCTCAAATCTCCTTGGAAGTCCCATCGTGCGTGCCAAATTTTGTTGGGGGATTCTTGGACAAGAAGAAGTTTGAGGGTTTGTAGGAGAAAACGAAAAGACAAGAAGAGAAAATACACCCTGGAAGCCTCTGCCGATTGATTACACTAAGACAAATACAATGTTGAAGCACAATACAAGCCAATACTTCTGTGCAAAATCCCACAGAGTGCTCAATTACAAATTACCAAATACCCAAAGTCTTCTTGCTGCTGGCCTCCTCTGCACCAGACCTCCACCTGCTTCAAGCTTACCCTTGTGCATACCTTGCACCAAGCTTCCACGAAGGGGGAGGAATGAATACCTTCTATCGGCATGCGCACACTGCAAGGAGACTTTGAGATCCTTGGGGGACTAGCTTAGCACTCTCCACACAATCCCTTAGTCACTCTCCATGCACTCCTTCACTTCCACTTCTCTGCCTTATCGGGAAGAAGGGGGCTAGGCAGGAAGCTGGCGTTGGGGTTGGATAAGGCCCCTCTAGTGCGCGCCCGTTCCCGCTGTCCTGCGAGCGGCGTCTGCGCGCTGGGCGCCTCGCCTATACTCTCTGGAGTGGGTGCGATCCTCGTAGGGCCCCTGCCTCTCGGAAGTGATGAGACGAACGTGTGTACGCATGAGACCATAGGCGTCGGGAAAGAGACGATCGGATACAACAATAATACATGGGATGCAGACAAAGCTCAATGATGCGATCAAAAAGTAATGGCAGTCGACCAATAAAAGTGAATGATATAGTGATGCCCGCTACAGTGCGGGTCTGCGATACAAAAATCTGCTACAGTGCGGAACAGGTAAATACAAATAAATGCCACCGCTACAGTGCGGATCGGCTGGATATGATATGCCTCTCGCTACAGTGCGAAAAGGTGCCCAGGATCTTCGACTTCAGCCTTCGCGGATGGATCTTTACTTTTGACTTTACTTTGGTCCTTTCTTTTCTTCAAGTATCCTCAGCAATAGCCTCTCTTCTCTTTACTTCATAATCCGCACAAAATCAAACCTGGAGAGTAGATACACCAAGAAGATCAACGATGTTTGTACTCTTTACTTCGGCTTCAATCTTCAATTCTTCACTTTGCTGCTCTTTACTTCAAAATCCACACAAACCTGGAGAATAGATGCACCAAGAAGATCCACAAGCAGCTCTTTACTTCAATAGTCTGCAATCACTTCAATAACTTTCTTCACTTCATATGATCTCCAAATTCATCAATGGACCGAACCTGGAAAGAATTTCCACACAAGAGATCCACGAGATGGGGGTAATAATGTTAGTAGCTTTAGATCTCATGACAAAACACACATTAAGCTTAATTATTATGACATACACACATAAATATATGAAAAAAACATATTCATGGTCAAAAAATACCCCTTCTCTTCCCTCCTTATTTCTCTTTTAACCCCTCTTTCCTTTCAGTTCTCCCTTCTTCTTTTCTTTATTTCTTCGTTCACCTTTTCCCTCATTTTTCCTTTTCTTTTCTTCTCATCTTTCTTTCTTTAGTATTCTTTTCTTTCTCGTTTGTCTTTCTTTCTTTCTTCCTCCCGATTAATCGGATTCATCACCTCTATAGACTGTTTCTATCTTGTAAGCCAAGTTCTGTTATGCTTTGCATATAGACTATCATAGCTCCATACAACCTCTCTTTCTCTCTCTCACTCATTGGCAAACCTCTACAACACCCAAGCAGCCACATTTCTCTCTCTCTCTCTCTCTCTCTCTCTCTCTCTCTCCTACAGATGTATGATGATGTAATCTGTCGTTCCTTATTCCTCTGTTTACGTGGCGGTAGCAAGAGCACCATCATCTCCTCCGTAGAAGACCTCGACTATCTCTCTCTCGTTCTTGGCAGTCCATCGTGTTAAAAATAAAGAAGTAAGCTCGCATATATTTTTGCAAAAAGGATTTTCTTCAAGTAGAAGGAAAATACAAAAATGAAAAATAGAAGCATTTACTTCATCAAGTAGTGGAGGCTAAAAGAGAAACATTGAAAAGAGAATCAAATCCAAAAACTAAATTGTAAGAGGAGTGGCTGTCCAAAGTAGTGGAGAAATGATGGAGAAGAGCTCTCAAACTCATCATGAGAGTTTTTGGTCACTTGGCTATAAAAGAGGCAAGGGAGGACACTCAAGAATAGAGGAAGAAGGTGTGGAGATTCCCTTGTAGCTAGTTCATTTTTTTTGAGTCATTTCGTTCAGTTCACTCTCATAGAGTATGTCCAGCCGCACACCCATTTCTGGGTAGTCTACTTGTGAGAGTCATATCTCTCAACATATGTATTCAATTTTAGTGTTTAAACATTCATTGGAAAGCTTATCTTGATTACTTCCTCTTTCTAAAACGGTTTTATGAAATTCATTATGGTCTGTGAGTAATGCAGGTTTTAGTGAAGTTCAGTTTTCAGCCTAACTGAGTGGACAGGTAGTCTGTTTTGAATAAAAAAGTTTCAAACCCAAATCTACTCCAAATTGAGTGTTTGATAGCTCATTTGAAAGCTCTAGGTGTCTAGGTTGAGTGACCAAAGTTTCAAGTTCATTGTATTTTTCAGTTGGTACCAGTTTTCATTTGAAGGTTCAGCTGTTGGCAAGAGTCTTGATCCTGAGAAGGTCTTCTACACTTTCTGCTGCGATTAGGAGAGGAATTCTCCAACAATTGGTATCAGAGCCTTGGAGTTTGAAGAGGCAAAGCATTGGAACTGAATTGAAGTAAAGGCAAAGCTACAAATCAAGGGGGAGCTTCATAAAGTCAAGGAAGAGCGCCACAACATACTTGAGGTAAACTTCAATCTTGGAAGTTTTCAATGGCTGATTTAGGACAAAAAGTTGACAAGTTAGACAAAGATAATTTTCTGTCTCGGAGGTACAGAATGATAAGTTACCTTAAAGGTAAAGGTTTATGGAGTCTAGTTAGTGGAGACGATCCACAACCAGTGGACCTTGAAGATCCCAACATTACTCCGGCACAAAGGAGACAATTTGCTGATTGGGAAGAGAGGAATCGAAGGGTGATGTTCCTCATCTCACAAGTTTTTTATAACACTATGATTGGTCATGTGCAAAGCTTAGAAACAGCCAAGGAAGTTTGGGAAGCATTGGAGAAGGTGTATGCTACCTCAACAAGGTCTCGGAGGATGCAACTCAAGAACAAGCTCAACAACATGAAGAAAAGCTCAAACCAAAGCATTAGTGAGTATACATTGAGGATCAAGGAGCTTCGCGATCAACTAGCATCAGTTGGATGCAAGATAGAAGAGGAAGACATCATCCAAACAACCCTCAATGGCTTGAGGAGTGAAGAAAAGTGGAAGCCCCTCATCACAAACATTCTTTATAGAGATCCTCTCCCAACATTCGACGAGATTATACCAAATCTTGTGGCTGAAGAGGTTGCTCAACAAGGAGAAGGCAACAAAGGTAAGGACAACCATAGTCAAATGCTATATGTAGGACGAGGTAGAGGAAGGAACTCAAGAGGAGGCTCGAGAGGAAGAGGAAGAAGCTACAACAACACAAATTTCAGCCAACACAACTCGGAGGAAAACAAGGAAAACTCAAATGACAACACACATGGAAGAGGTCGAGGAAGAAATAGAAGAAGAGGTCGAGGTTCATACAATCCTCATAAAGGTATAACCTGTTATCATTGTGGTAAACTAGGACATTATGCAAATGATTGTTGGCAAAAGAATGGAAGGCTGAATGGAGGCAACCAAAGGAGACAAAATAATTATGCGAGTACATCAAGTGAAGGAGACAAGCAAACCATGCTTGCCATGAAGCATGACTACAACTCGAGAAGTGATGACCAAAAATGGTTCATAGATTCAGGTTGCAGCAACCATATGACATGCAAAGGAGATTTATTCACAAAGCTACAAGCTCCAAGTGGGAAAGGATGTGTGGAGATCGGCGATGAAACTCAACATGCAATTGAGCATGTTGGAGATATCAAGCTTGGAGATAGAAAGGTATTGGCTGATGTTCTTCATGTTCCTACTATTGCAAAGAATTTGATTTCAGTAGAACAAATGGTAGAGAAAGGATATCATGTTATCTTCAATGAAAAAGGCTGCTTTATAAAGAATCCAAAAGAAGGATTCAAGGTCATTGCTCAAGGAAGGAAAGAAGGTAGGATGTTCACCTTGGACATTCAACAACCACATGGAAAGGCGATGTATATTCAGTTTGGAAACAAGAGGATTGCTGAAATTGATTTGTGGCACAAAAGGTTTGGACATATAAACATTCCCAAGTTCAAGGACATGAGCAACCATGAAGTGGTAAGAGGTCTTCCAAGATTCAATGATGCTGGACTACATGAGTTTTGTGAAGCATGCCAACTAGGAAAGCAAACTCAACAACCATTCAAGAAGAGCAACTATGTGGCAAGGAATGTCCTCGACTTGATACACACGGATGTATGGGGACCATCACAACAACCATCAGTGGCTGGTAATAGATATTTTGTCACTTTTATCGATGATCATTCAAGAAAAGTATGGATGTTTTGCATAAAACAAAAATCAGATGTGCTCTCCATGTTCAAGAGATTTAAAGCACAGGTAGAAAAGGAAACAGGACGCTACATAAAGACCTTGAGGTCCGATGGAGGAGGAGAATATTTCTCCAAAGAATTTTTAGATTTTCTTTATGAAAACGGCATTAAGAGACAATATACATGTAGGTACACGCCTCAACAAAATGGAATAGCTGAAAGGAAAAATCGACATATCACAGAGTTGCAAGATGCATGCTCAACGAGATGAAGATGCCACTAAACTATTGGGCTGAAGCAACTAGTACGGCTGTTTATTTGATGAACAAGTGCACAACGGCTGGAGTGCATAATCTAACTCCCGAGGAGGTTTATTCCAGTAAGAAACTTGACCTTACACATCTCAAAGTTTTTGGATGTGTGTGTTATGTTCACATCCCTCAAGAACTAAGGACAAAGATGGAGGCAAAGTCGGAAAAATGTATTTTTATTGGATATTCATTGGAGCAAAAGGGATATAGGTGCTACAATCCGGTGACAAAGGAGCTACGAGTCTCATGAGATGTGGTATTTGATGAGCTAAGACCATGGTTTGGAGACAAAGGGAAAGAGAAGATTCTTGAAGAAGATTACGAAGATGATGGAGGTGCTGTCCAAGAAGAATTTCAGCAAACAAGCACTCAAATATCAGGTCCAGAAGCTTCTACATCACTTGGAGAAAGCTCAACATGGAAGGGGAGGCTAAGGAGTCATTCCTCATCACCAACATCAGCTTATGAAAGATCTAAAGTTGAAAGTGCTGCCCAAAATAGTGATTCAAATGCAAGTGAAGAAGAGTATGAAGAAGTGATCACACCAAAGGTAAAGTTGAACCAGTTGAAGAAACAATGTTCAAAAGGAAATGAAAGGAGGTCTTCAAGAGCAAGGTATCCAATTGAAAGGCTGAGCTATGATAGTTTTATTGCAAAGCATTTTGCATATATGACACAGGTGGTCAAAGACAAAGAACCGGATGCATATGAAGAAGCATGTACACAAAAAGAATGGCAAGAAGCTATGCAAGAAGAGATGAAAACTCTCAAGGACAATCACACATGGGAGCTAGTTCCAAAGGCTGAAGGTATGAAGATTGTTCCAAATAAATGGGTGTTTAAAATAAAGAGAAATGCTGATGGTTCTCTAGCAAGGCATAAAGCTAGACTAGTAGCAAAAGGATTCAAGCAAACCCACGGCATCGACTATGAAGAGACTTTCAACCCGGTTGCAAAGATGGGAACAATTAGAACCTTGATTGGAGTGAGTGCAGCAAGGAGATGGCCATTGTACCAACTTGACATAAAAAATGCTTTTCTCAATGGTGAACTTCAACAAGAGGTATACATGAGTCAACCGATTGGATTTGAAGATAGAAAGCATCCATATTTTGTTTGTAGATTGAAGAAAGCTTTGTATGGGCTGAAGCAAGCACCACGTGCTTGGAATCAAAGATTGGTCGAGTACCTCACAAGGTGTGGGTATACTCCAAGTAATGCAGATCCCTCTCTCTACATGAAGAAAGAAGAAGGCAAGCATGTATATATTTGCATATACGTTGATGATCTCATCATAACAGGAAGTAATGTTATAGGAATACAAGAGATCAAAAGGAAACTCGGTAAGGAGTTTAAAATTTCAGATCTTGGTGAGCTAAAATACTTTTTAGGAATTGAGATAGTCTATGGGAAAGATGGCATCTACTTGATGCAAAGAAAGTACTTGTTGGATGTTCTTTTCAGATTTGGAATGAGTGAATGCAAACCACTCACTCAACCTATGGACACAAATGTGAAGCTATGCTCAAACGATGGAGAGAAGTTACATGATGTAACTACATACAGGAGTATTATAGGTTCGTTGATCTATGCTACGATCACAAGACCAGATTTGTGTTATATTGTTGGAGTTCTTTCTCAATTTATGCAAGCTCCAACAAGTGAACATTTAAATTCAGCCAAACCAGTGCTAAGATATGTGAAGCACACAGTCAATCATTCTTTGTTTTATAGATATGATGAAGAATTGCAGGTAAAAGGCTTCAGTGATGGTGATTGGCTAGTTTGAAGGAAAATAGAAGATCCACGTCAGGTTATGTGTTCATGATAGGTAGCAAACCTATCACATGGAGCTCAAAGAAGCAACCTACTGTTGCACTATCATCTACAGAAGCTGAATATAGAGGTTTAGCCTTTGCAACTTGTGAAGCTATGTGGATTAAGAAGCTCTTGACTGATCTTGATGTGTAAGTGGAGACCATTCCAATTTATGGTGACAACATGTCAAGCATTCACTTGACAAACAATCCAATGTTTCATGCACGAAGCAAGCACATAGAAGTGCATTATCATTATGTTCGAGAAAAAGTTTTGAGCAAGGATGTGGATATAAAGGTCATTAGAACTAATGACCAGGTTGCAGACATGCTTACAAAGTCCCTAGATGCTTCTAAGCTAAAGAGGTTCAAGGACGACATCAACTTGCAGGATATGGCTGAAGGTGCAAGCTCACATGTGAGCTTGAGGGGGAGTGTTAAAAATAAAGAAGTAAGCTCGCATATATTTTTGCAAAAAGGATTTTCTTCAAGTAGAAGGAAAATACAAAAATGAAAAGTAGAAGCATTTACTTCAGCAAGTAGTGAAGGCCAAAAGAGAATCATTCAAAAGAGAATCAAATCCAAAAACTGAATTGTAAGAGGAGTGGCTGTCCAAAGTAGTGGAGAAATGATGGAGAAGAGCTCTCAAACTCATCATGAGAGTTTTTGGTCACTTGGCTATAAAAGAGGCAAGGGAGGACACTCAAGAATAGAGGAAGAAGGCATGAAGATCCCCTTGTAGCTAGTTCATTTGTTTTGAGTCATTTCGTTCAGTTCACTCTCATAGAGTATGTCCAGCCGCACACCCATTTCTGGGTAGTCTACTTGTGAGAGTCATATCTCTCAACATATGTATCCAATTTTAGTGTTTAAACATTTGTTGGAAAGCTTATCTTGAGTAATTCCTCGATCTAGAACAGTTTTATGAAATTCTGTATGATCTGTGAGTTATTCAGGGTTTAGTGAAGTCCAGTTTTTAGCCTAACTGAGTGGACAGGTAGTCTATTTTGAATCAAAGAGTTTCCAACCCAAATCTACTCCAAATTGAGTGTTTGATAGCTCATTTGAAAGCTCTAGGTTTCTAGTTTGAGTGACCAAAGTTTAAAGTTCATTGCATTTTTCACTTGGTACCAGTTTTCATTTGAAGGTTCAGCTGTTGGCAAGAGTCTTGATCCTGAGAAGGTCTTCTACACTTTCTGCTCCGATTAGGAGAGGAATTCTCCAACACATCGTGCACTCAACCTTTACCATATGCAATGTCTGCGCCACCATCCTCTCATTCTCTCCCAGTCTATCTGACATTGCGCCACAACACCCCCGTCCATGTCATTAGAAAGAGCAGCGCCGCAATAATTCTCTCTCTAGTACCCCAGTTAGCGGTTATCTCTCTCCCTGTTAGTCTATGTGTCCACCGTCTGCTATTCCACGCGAGCTCCGCGAGTCAAGCGACAGATCCAAGTCTCTCTCCTCGAACCTCCTTCAAGATTTTTGAGCGCCGCCCTCCTAATTCTCGTGCGATCTGCAGCGGCTACCACCATCTGTGCATCTTCTCTCTCTGATCGAGGATTCATCTCTCTATGTGTCTCTGCCATTTGCTCTCTCTTCGTGCGTCAGCGAGCTCTCTGCCGCATCCTTCTCAGCAACACACAATACTTCTTTCTCTCAGGGTAATGATCCAGTGTCGCCGTCAGATTCTTCGCTATCTCTCTCTACGGTGGAGTTGGAGCTTTAGCCGACATTATTCTCTGATGCTCTCTCTCTCTATGCGTTCTAGCTACGTGGCCGTCTCACTCTCCATCTGCCGTACCAACAATGCGTAGGACTTCTCTCTCTTTCCACGCAGACAGCAGCGTCAATCACCCGATGACTCACTCGCTCTGTCTCCCTGGGCGCGCAACAGCAGGCGACACTCTCTCCCTCTCTCTGTTCCACCGACCAGCTTATGGCTGACTCCCCACCTATTTCTCTCTCCAGGACTCTACGCGCAGCCACGATGATTGTGTCTCTCTCTCAGTTCAACTGCGTGAATCTCTCTCTCCTCCACGAGTGCAGACTAAACTTTACAACACACAAGCCCGACATGATCTCTCTCTCTCTCTCTCTAAATGCACTATCGTTATGTATGAGCAAGAAGATGAACATGAAGAGAAATGGAAAAGAATCATACCTGGAAAGAAGTTCCACACAAGAGATCCACGGGATGGGGAAGAGGCAAATGAATTTTGACTTATTTATAGGCCCCCTCCTAGGACTCTCTTCTAGAACGTTCTAACATCCTCAATGAACTTTTTATTTTTGGCAATCTTTTAATTTTTCTCCTTTTATTTTTCTTAAATTAAGGTTTGCTTGCACACTTTATACACAAATTAAATAAATTCCAAGGGCTAGACTTATGGTAAATGACAAAACTAAGGTTCCAACCTAGGGTTTCCATGCGGCTAGACTTAGTTTCATGGACAATTTACAAAATCACATGGTTTCGCATCTCACAGTCAATTAAATCGGCCAAAACATGTATAATTTTTACCACTTTCTTAGCAAAACATCACACAAAACTCATAAAATCAATCAACTTTGAAAAAAACAGGCACACTTCCTGTGGCATTTCATCCTGACATTCACCCCCGCTAAACCTGCACATCGTCCCGATGAGCCAACCGGCAAGATCCAACAGAAGCGTATCAGGGTTCTTTTTAAATACTTTTTATATTTTAATAACTTTCTTTTCAAAAATCAAAGTGTGATCTCATGCAATACATGCAATTTTTATAAAGATTAGTACAAATTTTAGAAAATTATGCAGAACCAAGCTTCATAAACATCATGCTATGTTTCTGCGTCTGCAATCTGACAAGTAATCACATGAATAAACCGTTGGCTTTCTAGATCTTCTGTTTGTTTAACCGGTTCAGATTCAACTGCTCATTGTGAGTACTAGCATATACTTATGTTTCTACTAACTCGGTTTGTAGAATATACCTCAATTCCCATTATTTATCTCCTACGATCCAACTCTCCATTAGATCTCTTTCTTTTTTCTTTTTCTTTTTCATTTTTCTTTTTCTTTTTCTTTTTCTTCTCTTTTTCACTTCATCTCAGCTCAACATTTATTCCTTTTAATTTTATTTCACAAATTTGCCTATGTCAAAATTGGGTGCGACTCATGGACTTGTCCGCCCGGCCAAGTTTACCCCACCTATCCGCCGACCCGACATAGCGCACGACATTCACAATGTCAGCCCTACATGAAATCGAGATCAGCTCGTGGCTCTGACCACCCGGCCAAAGTGACTCCACCCGCCTACCGACCCATGCAGGCGCATGACAACAGATAGGTCAGGCCTACGATGAAACTAGCTATAGCTCGTGACCTTGGTCACCCGACCAAGGTGGTTCCACCCGCCTACTAGCCCATTGTAGCGCACTAACAACATGCACATACATATTAGCTGGCTTGAGTATGAATGTCTTTCTATAACGCATGATCCATATGGAGGTAAGATCTCGTAAGAAATGAATAGTAGGATCCAAAGTTTCCCACTCACTAAGCATTCAAATCAATCAGCATATACATGCACTCAGTCTAAGCATGCCATCAGATTCCCAAGCTTTCACTCCCAAAAGTCTTTAGTCTGCTAATTGACTCCATTCATATAATTCATAGTCACTCATGCTTCATGCAAACCCATAATAGATATTTGCTATCTTCATCCTACATGATATTCATAAATTCATACATATCTTTACCATACACATAAATGTAATGCATATGCTCTATCAGAAAGAAAACCAAACTCAAATTGGAAACATTTCACCTGATCATTTTATTGCATCTTCACCATTGATTAATCTAGCTTCTCTTTAATTTCACGGTCTATCATTCTTCATCAACATCAGCCTTAGTGTCATCAACATCCTCCAACATCAACATCATCATCAATCATCATCATCAATCAATCATCTTCATTTGAGAGCTCTTAATCATTCTCGTATCTTTCATTATGATTTTGCTTCAATCATCATTCAAGATTTGCGAATATATCTTGAAAAGTTAGATTCCTACTTCTCTTATTCTTCTTCAAACTCTTAGAATTCTTTGAACTTGTCTTTACATTCCCCTCAATTTGTGCAATTATTCCTAAAGCAACTGTTTTTCTGATTTGTTAACTCGTTTACCAGATTTTGTATCTTCTTGAGCTTGTTCTTCACTCTTTTCATGTTCAAATTGTTTGTCAAAGTTTAATTGGGATTGTAATCTAGCAACTTTCTCTTGATCAAAGAGATTCTCATTAGTTAAACTTTTGGATCAAATGACACATATACATCTTGCTCTTTCTTTGATTTCTTTTGCATTTCTCTATCAGATTCTCTTCTATGGTCAATTTCTATTTGTTCTCTCAATATCTGTTCAATATTATGTTTCTCGACCTTGATTTGTCTACCTTTGGTTTCTTCAATAGATTTCTCTTGACGCAGTAGATAGTAGGATCTTTTGTTCATCAGATTTACTATTCTCAAGTCTTTTTGGTTTCCATGCTCTTTGAATTGATTTTGATCTAGGTTTTATCTCTTCAAGATATTCTCTCATTCCACCTTTTCCTACATTCAAATGTAAAGGGGATTGATCTTGATATTTACAAATTTTATTTTCATGCACACTTACAAGTCTATGTGTGCATGCACTTTCATATGCTAGACAATCCCAAAACGTATGTCCATACTGATCACACCAAAAGCAACGTATAGGTCTCTTCTCAACCCGACTTGATTTCCTAGGTATCACTCTAGGCATGGGTCTTCTAAGACCTAATGATTGTTTGTGTGCAGATATGCCTTGGACTTTTACCTCATGCTCATCAATATCACATTTCAATACTTGTAGGTCATTAACTTTGTTTATCAACAGGTCAACCTTATTTCTCAATTTAGAAATCTCAGAATCCATTTCATTTTTTTTTAGGTCTTTAATACTTATGCCCATTAACTGAATAGTATCTGATATTGCATTTATAGTTTGCATTAGGATCATAACAATACCAAACTTTGATTTTATAGATTCATTCGTGTTAAATTCTATTTCCTTAATTCGCTCTTCATATCTCCTAAACTGTTCCTCAATCATTTTGTTCATTTTCGTTTTATGATCTAACTTGAGAAGTGGATTCTTAATCTATGCCTCAATGGAAAAGTGCACACTCGTATGATCAAAACTGATGCAAAAAGTGGATGATCAAAGTCAAACAGTCAAAAGCAATCTTTCTATTCAAGTGTGTGGAGCAATGCAATAATTCAAATAACCTGAAATGCTAGTACCTGGAAATCTCTGTCCGATGCCGAGGTTCCCGTCTATCTTCTCAAGGAGTGGGTGGTGTGTCGAGGATCACCGGGCAACCGCCTCGCTTCACGTCGGGTTCAGCGTGTCGGGAAGAAGGGGGTCGGGCAGGAAGCCGGTGCTGGGGTTGGATCAGGCCCCTCTCTGATGTACCATTCCTGCTGTCTTGCGAGCGGCATCTGCGCGCTGGGCGCCTTGCCTATACTCTCTGGAGTGTGTGCGATCCTCATAGGGCCCCCGCCTCTCGAAAGTGACGAGACGAACGTGCGTACGCGTGAGACCGTAGGCGTCAGGAAAGAGACGATCGGATACAACAATAATACACGGGATGTAGACGAAGCTCAATGATGCGATAAAAAAGTAACGATAGTCGACCAATAAAAGTGAATGATACAGTGATGCCCGCTACAGTGCAGGTCCGCGATACAAAAATCTGCTACAGTGCGGAACAGGTAAATACAAATAAATGCCGCCGCTACAGTGCGGATCAGCTGGATATGATATGCCTCTCGCTACAGTGCGAAAAGGCGCCCAAGATCTTCGACTTCAGTCTTCACGGATGGATCTTTACTTTTGACTTTACTTCGGTCCTTTTTTTTCTTCAAGTATCCTCAGCAATAGCCTCTCTTCTCTTTACTTCAGAATCCGCACAAAATCAAACCTGGAGAGTAGATACACCAAGAAGATCAACGAGGTTTGTACTCTTTACTTCGGCTTCAATCTTCAATTCTTCACTTTGCTGCTCTTTACTTCAAAATCCACACAAACCTGGAGAATAGATGCACCAAGAAGATCCACGAGCAGCTCTTTACTTCAATAGTCTGCAATCACTTCAATAACTTTCTTCACTTCATATGATCTCCAAATTCATCAATGGACCGAACCTGGAAAGAAGTTCCACACAAGAGATCCACGGGATGGGGGTAATAATGTTAGTACCTTTAGATCTCATGACAAAACACACATTAAGCTTAATTATTATGACATACACACATAAACATATGAAAAAAACGTATTCATGGTCAAGAAATACCCCTTCTCTTCCCTCCTTATTTCTCTTTTAACCCCTCTTTCCTTTTAATTCTCCCTTCTTCTTTTCTTTATTTCTTCGTTCACCTTTTCCCTCATTTTTCCTTTTCTTTTCTTCTCATCTTTCTTTCTTTAGTATTCTTTTCTTTCTCGTCTGTCTTTCTTTCTTTCTTCCTCCCGATTAATCGGATTCATCACCTCTATAGACTGTTTCTATCTTGTAAGCCAAGTTCTGTTATGCTTTGCATATAGACTATCATAGCTCCATACAACCTCTCTTTCTCTCTCTCTCATTGGCAAACCTCTACAACACCCAAGCAGCCACGTGTCTCTCTCTCTCTCTCTCCTACAGATGTATGATGATGTGATCTGTCATTCCTTATTCCTCTCTCTACGTGGCGGTAGCAAGAGCGCCATCATCTCCTCCATTGACGACCTCGACTATCTCTCTCTCGTTCTTGGCAGTCCATCGCGCAGTCAACCTTTGCCATATGCAATGTCTGTGCCGACATCCTCTCATTCTCTCCTGGTCTATCTGACATTGCGCCACAACGCCCCCGTCCATGTCATCAGAAAGACCAGCGCCGCAATAATTCTCTCTCTAGTACCCCAGTCAGTGGTTATCTCTCTCCCTGTTAGTCTATGTGTCCACCGTCTGCTATTCCACGTGAGCTCTGCGAGTCAAGCGACAGATCCAAGTCTCTCTCCTCGAACCTCCTTCAGGATTTTTGAGTGCCGCCCTCCTAATTCTCGTGCGATCTGCAGCGGCTACCACCATCTATGCATCTTCTCTCTGATCGAGGATTCATCTCTCTACGTGTCTCTACTGTTTGCTCTCTCTTCATGCGTCAGCGAGCTCTCTGCCGCATCCTTCTCAGCAACACACAACACTGCTTTCTCTCAGCGTAATGATCCAGTGTTGCCGTCAGATTCTTCGCTATCTCTCTCTACGGTGGCAAGTTGGAACTTTAGCCGACATTATTCTCTGATGCTCTCTCTCTCTCTCTGTGTTATAGCTACGTGGCCGTCTCACTCTCCATCTGACGTACCAATAGTGCGCAGGACTTCTCTCTCTTTCGACGCGGACAGCAGCGTCAATCACCCGATGACTCACTCGCTCTGTCTCCTTGGGCGCGCAACAGTAGGCGACACTCTCTCCCTCTCTCTATTCCACCGACCAGCTTATGGCTGACTCCCCACCTATTTCTCTCTCCAGGACTCTAGGCGCAACCACGATGATTGTGTCTCTCTCTTAGTTCAACTGCGTGAATCTCTCTCTCCTCCACGAGTGCAGAATAAACTTTACAACACGCAAGCCCGACATGATCTCTCTCTCTCTCTCTAAATGCACTATCGTGATGCACTATCGTGATGTATGAGCAAGAAGATGAACATGAACAGAAATGGAAAAGAATCATACCTGGAAAGAAGTTCCACACAAGAGATCCACGGGATGGGGAAGAAGCAAATGAATTTGGACTTATTTATAGGCCCCCTCCTAGGACTCTCTTATAGAACGTTCTAACCTCCTCAATGAACTTTCCATTTTTGGCAGTCTTTTAATTTTTCTCCTTTTATTTTTCTTAAATTAAGGTTTGCTTTCACACTTTATACACAAATTAAATAAATTCCAAGGGCTACACTTATGGTAAATGACAAAACTAAGGTTCCAACCTAGGGTTTCCATGGGGCTAGACTTAGTTTCATGGACAATTTACAAAATCACATGGTTTTGCATCTCACACTCAATTAAATCGGCCAAAACATGTATAATTTTTACACTTTCTTAGCAAAACATCACACAAAACTCATAAAATCAATCAACTTTGAAAAAAAACAAGCACACTTCTTGCGGGATTTCATCCCGACAGCGTCGCACACTGGTGACTCTTGCACTTCCCTCTCTTGCTTCACTTAGACTATGCTTCTCCTGCTTAGTCTAGGATTGTCCAAGAATAGTCCTTGCCTTGATTTGAGTGTGTCGATTGGTGCTCACTTTGATGTCCCAAGATTGTCTTCACAAGTGGCAGTCAACGACTCACTGTTTTGTCCTGTAGTGACTTTAGACTAAAACCCAAAATTTTAATTGGGGGGCCATACTTTCCCTTGTGTGTACGCTGCCGCTTCACATACCTTCACATTTCCTTTTAAGTCTTCACTTTTGACATAAGAGAGGGTTCACCTGAACCTTCCAAAACACTTTAAAAAACACTTTGAACCTTATGAAAATTAGAGAAAATACCTCTGCAACCTGCAATCCACTTTCTCCAATTTACCCTTCGTGGACAGTTAATTGTGCACTACCTGTGCACTTTGACACTTGCACTTTAGCACTTTGACTTTGCACCTGTTGACTTTGACCTTGACCTTGTTGACTTTGACCAATATGACTTTTATGGGCTCAACAAAGGCAGAAGTTTTCTTGGCTGCTCTCTTATCGATCCTTTGCTGTTGTAACACGTCACGACCAAATCTTTCAGCGATTGTATTGATGGGAAATGGAAGATGTACGTGTGCAACACAAAATTGGAGGCTTTAATCAACTCTAAAGAATCAGTTCTTGGATTTGCTTTTGCTCATTGCGTTTCAGGTTCCCTAACTCTCAAGCTGCCAACAATAGGGTCAACCCAAAAGCTTTGTATTGGATATTATAAGCCCAGGTTGAAGTGGAAAATCGACTTTGTTAAGAGCCAAAAACAGACTTTGGAAGCCGCCACTAGCATGTATCCTTGGGATAGAAAGGACATTACAAAGCTTGATGCGGTTTCTGTGGGTTGCAGAGTAGGAATGCTTTTCCAACTCCCTGCGTGGAGCATTCATGACGTGGGTTTCCCAGCATGCTGCATGTTGGAGAGTACGCCGCTGTACCTCATCTTGGTTGGGAGTTTTTCTATGTGCTGCATGTTGAGTGGGGAATACTGAGAGGGACTCCATCACTATAGGCATTTTTTATGCACGCTGTGTCCTGAGTGGGGAATATTCATAACTATTTTTCTGTGCGCTGCATGTTGGAGAGTACCCTATAGTACCTCTTCTCGCCTATGAGTTTTTCTATGTGCTGCATGTTGAGTGGGAACAGTGAGAGGGACTCCATCACTATATGCATTTTTTCTATGTGCTGCATCCTGAGTCTGTACGATAACTGTTTTTGTGCATATCAAATATTTTGGTTTGGAGATCATTCCCAAAAAGGTAATCCACCTCTCATATTTGATGACAAGAAGCATGGCACCTCTTTTGTGCAATAGTGTTTCCAATTACATTGGCAATGGCTGAGAGAGCTAAACCTTGACTTAAGCCAACATTGGGTATGGTTAGATGGTGCAACTTCTCATTGTAAAGACTGATGACAGTGATTTTATGGTGATGTATGGGCTCTTGGCCCCTGCACATTTTGTACAATTCCCTCATTAATCTACTTTTTTCCCGTTCTCCAAAAAAGGGGAAGTTATATACGAGTAAAATCTCAGATTGTGGATGATTGTTGCTGGTTTAAAAGTATGCCTAACAATGTCCATTTAGTTTCATATTGTTCATTCATTGTATCTAACATATGAGGTTTTGGATGATTGTTGTAGGTTTAAAAGTGGTATAACAAGTCTACATACGTAAGTGATGGAGCACATAATGATATCAGATGAGCATACTCAATGAAAAGTCAATATAATAAAGTGGATTGATGAGTGGTAGATGTTATTGTATTTATGGTTTCTTCATCATTTGTAGTGTGTTTATGCAGGGCAATCTTGGACAAGCGAACTGATGGAAGTTAATGCAATACTAGTAGTGGATAGTGATCAACAAGCATTACGATGTTATTTGAAGGAAAAGAAAAGGAAATATAGAGACACAATAATGTCAAGGTCGGGCACTAATGTGGAGGGTAATGCTAATTCTAGTTCAATTAACTTGGATGGCATTGTGGATAAGATCATCAAGTATTTTAAAAATCAAACTAGATACTTATGTTGTGAAGATAAAATTGAGGCACTAAATAGGATGTTGCAGAGTCCATGTATTGGGAAACTTTTTGATGCAATGAGCAGTTACAAAGATCATGTAACATGTGCCCTTTTCATCAATCTTTGGAATACACTGCAAAGTATGAGAAAGAATTCTGATTGAAGAGATCAACATTGATGATGGCTCTAAATAGTGATGCATATTCATCAACAAAGCAGATAAATATTTCAAGACTTTCTAGGGTATTGGGAGTAAGTAGGAAAGTCGTCTATGATACGATTGGATGGTTAAGTACAGTTAAGTCTCATCATAGTTTTTTGAAGGCAACTGGTAGGGCAACACGTACCACATGTATCACACAAGAGGTCAAGCATCTGATTATCACATTTTGGACAACAGAGAGCAGAGTGTCACCAAATAAGAAGGATATAAGCAGGACCCAACTTGGCAGAAATGACTATTTGGAGCATCTTGTTCATCTTCTTGATGTATCTCAGATAATCCTATTTTCAATCATGAGTTCATGATTTTAGCTAATTATACAAGAACTAGTAACAAGTAACTTATAGTAAAAGTCTAATAGTAATAGCTAACTAGTAACAAGCTAATAGTAATAGCTAACTAGTAACAATCTATTTAGAAATAGCTTATTACAAACAACTAACCAATAAACTGGCTCTTAAGTAATAGTCAATTAGTAACAAGCTAATTAGTAATAGCTAATTACTAATAACCATCCAATAACCAACTAATTAGTAATAGCTAATTGGTAACAAGATAATTAGTAATAACTAATTACTAACAACTAACCAAGAAGTGGCTACTTAATAATAACGAACTCTTAACAAGCTAAATAGTAATAGCTAATTACTAACAACTAAGAACTACATACTTAGTAATAGGTAACTAGTAACAAGCTAATTAGTAATAGCTCATTACAAACAACTAATGAAGAACCAGCTACTTAGTAATAGCCAATTAGTAGAAGCTAATTAGTAATAGCTAATTACAAACAGCTAACCAAGAACTAGTTTCTTGGTAATATTTAATTACTAACAAGATAATAAGTAGTAGATAATTACTAATGACTAACTAAGAACTAGATCCTTAGTAATAGCTAATTGGTAACAAGTTAATTAGTAATATATTCTTAGTAATAATTAATTACAAACAATTAACCAACAACTAGCTACTTATAGTTAATAAGCTAAATAGTAGCAGCTAATTACTGAGAACTAACTAAGAACCAGCTACTTATAATAGGTTACTAGTAGCAAGATAATTAGTAATAGCTAATTACAAACGACTATCCAAGAACGAGCTACTTAGTAGTTGCTAATTAGTAACAAGCTACTTAGTAATAGCTAATTAGTAAGAAGCTAATTATTAATAACTAATTATAAACAGCTAACCAAGAACCATCTACTTAGTAATAGCTTATTAGTAACAAGCTAGTTAGTAATAGCTAATTACAAACAACTAACCAATAACTAGCTACTTAGTAATAGCTGATTACTAACAAGCTAATGAATAACAAGCTACTTCGTAATGCCTAATTAGTAGAAGCTAATTAGTAATAGCTAATTACAAACAGCTAACCGAGAACCAACTACTTAGTAATAGCTAATTACTAACAAGATAAATAGTAACAAGCTAATGAGTAACAAGCTAATTAGTAACAAGCTTATTAGTAATAGCTAATAAGTAACAAGCTAATGAGTAACAAGCTAGTTAGTAACAAGCTAATTAGTAACAAGCTAATTAATAATAGCTAATTATTAACAAGCTAATTAGTAACAAGCTAATTAGTAATAGCTAATTACAAACAACTAACCAAGAACAAGCTACTTAGTATTAGCTAATTACTAACAACTAACCAGGAACAAGCTACTTCATAATAGCTAATTACTAACAAGCTAATTAGTAATAGCTAATTAGTAATAGCTAGTTAGTAACAAGATAATGAGTAACAAGCTGAATAGTAACAAGCTAAAAAAAACAAGATAATCAGTAATAGCTAATTAGTAACAAGCTAATTAGTAATAGGTAATTAGTAACAAGCTAATAAGTAACAAGCTAGTAAGTAACAAGCTAGTTACTAACAAGCTAATTAGTAATAGCTAATTAGTAATAACCTAATTAATAATAGCTAATTACAAACAACTAACCAAGAACAAGCTACTTAGTAATAGATAATTACTAACAAGCTAATTAGTAATAGCTAATTAGTAACAAGATAGTGAGTAACAAGATAATGAGTAACAAGCTAATTAGTAACAACCTAATTAATAACAAGCTCATTAGTAGTAGCTAATTAGTAACAAGATAATTAGTAATAGCTAATTACAAATAGCTAACCAAGAACCAGCTACTTAGTATAGCTAATTAGTAACAAGCTAATTAGTAATAGCTAATTAGTAACAAGCTAATTAGTAACAAGGTAATTAGTAACAAGCTAATTAGTAACAAGGTAATTAGTAACAAGCTAATTACTAACAAGCTAATTTACTAATTAAAAATAGCTAACGAAGAACCATCTACGTAGTAATAGCTAATTACTAACAAGCTAATTAGTAACAAGCTAATGAGTAACAAGCTAGTTAGTATCAAGCTAATTAGTGTTGGAGTTAGACATCTATGGAAGCACGCGAACAACACAACAAAGAAGAAGAAGCTTGGAGCACAACACACAATATTGAATGTATTAATAGAGAATGTACAAAGATAAGTAGCCCATTAGGGCAGTAGGTGTATATACAAGCCGAGGGAAAAAAACACCTTAAAGAGGGAAAAAAGTGCCCCGGTGGTCCTAGAGTGTTCATCACTACCTAAATATATGAACAAATCCCCCTTGGGAGTGATGCGGTGAACAAGTAGTTGGCTTCATGTATAAGGAAGTGCCAAGCTATGAAGAAATCACTCCACAAAAGGAAGTAAGCCCAAAGCTTTGCGAAAAGCTTCAAAATTCTCTATAGGCAGAGCCTTCGTGAAAAGGTCTGCAATGTTCTCCTGCATGGGCACATATGCCAAGCTGATCTCCACAACATAGAACCTCTCCTTGACATAAATATAATGCACCTCAATGTGCTTAGTGCGAGCATGGAACACAGGGTTCCTCACAACTGCCAATGCGCTCTGACTATCAGTGAAGATGGTGGTTGCAAAAGACTGACCAACACCCAAATCAACCATAAGGCGTCTGAGCCACACACACTCAACAATCACTATTAAAGCTGCCCTATACTCAACCTCACAATTGGAAGTAGTCACAATTGAGCTACCAAGCATGAAGCAAAAGCCACTAGTGGACACACGAGTGTCATAGCAACCAGCCCACTTTGAGTCAGAAAAAGCATGCAAATGTGGCGGTAGTGATTCCCCCTTGCGATAAAACAACCCAAGTAGCGGAGTACCACTCAAGTAGAGAAAGATGCGCTTAACGGCTTGCCAATTCTTGACACCTGGGCAATGCATAAACCTACTAATCTATGAGACAACAAATTGAATATCTTGTCGAGTAATGCATAAGTAAATCACGCATCCAAAAGCCTCATGATAGAGGACATTATCAAATGCATCTCCAGCATCATGAAGACTCAATCATAAACCTCTCTCCATAGGAGTGGCAATAGGCTTACATTCTTCAAGGCCAAAACACTACAATAATGTGTCAATATATTTCGTTTGACACAAAGCCAATCCACCATCAACCTGCATAAACTGAATGCCCAAATAGTGATGCAAATGCCCCAAATCAGACATCTCAAATGAGGCATGCAAATCAGCCTTAGAACCAACAATATGCTTCTTATTAGGACCAGTGAGCAACATGTCATCAACATAGACAACAATGACCAGAAGCACATCATAAGCATGCTGAACATATAAGGTGCTCTCAGTTGGACTGTTCTCAAAACCATGTGCAATCAGATAGGCATGTATCTTCTCATACCAAGCATGTGGTGCTTGCTTTAAACCATATAATGCCTTCTTTAACTTGCACACTTGGTTTTCATGCCCTTTTTGCACAAAGCCACGAGGATGAAAACATACACTTCTTCATGCAAGTCACTGTTCAGAAATGCAGTTTTAATGTCCAACTGATGTACATTCCAACCATGATCAGATGCAAGTGCACAAATGCTTCGAACAGTAGTCATATGGCATGTAGGTACAAAGGTCTCATCAAAATCAATGCCTCTTTTGTGTGCATAACCCATTGCAACAAGCCTAGCCTTATACCCATCAACTGTTCCATCACACTTATGCTTTAGCTTGTAAACCCACTTAGTTCCAATGACCTTCTTGCCAGGAGGCAAGTCACATAAAGACTAAGTACCATTTTTCATTATAGCATCATATTCAAATTGCATAGCAGCCATCCAATTTTCTGAATTTTGTGCTTCGTCAAATGACACAGGCTCATTCTCATCACAAAGACTAGATGCAGCCATAACATAGCAATCTAATGCAAAAGATGCACTATGAGAGCCTAACTGAGTACGATATGATAGAGGTGCATCTAATTTGCTGTCACGCAAAGTCTGCACTGGTCATTTTGGCATAGTTTTTGCCTCAATATCAGCTCTCTCATCAACAAGTGCATCATGTAGATCTACATCACAAATGGGATGATCTCTATCATCATATGAAACCTGCAAAGGCTGAGAAGTTGCCTCATTAGGACCAACACTAGACTGTCCACCTGTAAAAAGAGGCAGCAAAGTATCATACATGTCTTTAGAGCTAACAGATGTCTTCTTAGTTCATGAAAACAATGGCTGAAAGCATCTTCCACAAAAACAACATCACGGCTAACGAGAATGTGTTTAGTGTGTGGATGATAAAGACGATAGCCTTTACTTTCAGAACTATACCCAACAAAAATACATTTTATTGCTTTATCATCCAATTTTTTGCGATGTTGTTTAGGCACTAATGCATATGCCAAACAACCAAAAACACGCAGATGAGCAACGGATGGCTTGCAATCATGCCAAGCCTCATATGGAGTGATAGACTGCAGCGCTTTAGTAGGACACCTGTTAAGTATATATGCTACACACATGATAGCCTCAAGCGAGAAACTATGTGGTAAAGCCTGACTCTTGACCATACACCTTGCCATCTCCATGAGTGACCTGTTCTTTCGTACAACAACTCCATTCTGTTGAGGTGTATATGACACTGTACAGTGGTGTTTTATCCCACGTTAAGCTAGAAATGCATTAAAATCAAAAGACATATATTCCCCCCTCGATCAGAACAGAGGGTATCCATTATACATGCTGACATATTTTCAGCCAAAAACAAAAGCTGTTTGAAGCACATGAACGCTTCGGACTTTGCCTTCAATGGATATATCCATGCATTCCTGGAAAAATCATCAATGAAAGTCACAAAGTAAAGATAATTTCCAAAAGAAGGTATTTGCATAGGACCACAAACATCACTATGTACAAGCTGCAATTTTTTAGTAGCCCAAACTAAACCATCTTTTGGAAATGAGGACTGCTGCATTTTTCCCAAAATACAATCTTTACAAACATGTTTTCGAGGTGCCTCAAGTTTGGGCAAATAGGCCACCATTTCAGATTTTTGTAGGTGTAGCAAACTAGCAAAATTCAAATGACCAAAGCATGCATGCCAAAGCTTTGCAACTGACAGAGCTTGAGAATCATGTACTACACATGCCGAATCATTCACAGATCTTTCATAGTCTATGAGCTTATACAACCCATGACATAAAATGCCTGAGAAATAATCACATTGCCATTTGACAGATAATGAACAATACACCTATCATCAATAGATTTCACAACCAAGCCAATCTTGCCTAATGGAGAAACTGATAACAGATTCTTCTTGATCCCTGGCACAAATAAAGCATCTGAAAATGTGAAAGAACTAACATCAGCAGTAGTCAAAATGATCTTACCAACTCTCATAACAAGATAAGAGGAGTTGTTGGCGCATGTAAGAGTATTCCCTGTAGGGGCAGGCTCGAGTGAAGACAAGAAACTGCACTGCAGGGTAATATGTTTGGTCACCCCACTGTCAATGTACCAAACATCTGAGTCTACTGCAGACATGCACTGCTCATGAGAAGATGGCTCAAAACTACAAACAATAGTAAACACCCATTCTTCTTCCTGCACAAGGTTAGCAGACTCTATTTTTTGTGTAGAGGCCTCTGCAACAACCATTCCAGCCTCTTTCTTCTTAGCCTCTTTAGCAGCCTGTTTTGGATAGTTCTTTATGATATGATCATTTCCTTTACAGTAGTTGTAGAACAATTTTTGCTTTTTTTATTTCTTTTCATCTTTGTCTTCCCTCTGTGATTGTGTAGAATTAGGAGATTTCTGCTTACTACTTGAAGAGCTCCATTTTCCTTTGCCCTTCTGACTAGCCAAGAATGCTTGATTTGCAACTCACATAATGGACCTGCTCTACCTGGACTGATCTTCCTGCAAAAGAATAGAGACTAAATCCTCAAATAACAAGGCCTTTGGATTGTCTTTCATCATCAACCAAAGAGTAGAAGCAAAACTCTGATATGAATGAGGAAGACCATTTAGAATAGTGTGCACAAGTGAGCTATCTAGTATAACCTTATCAACAAAAATGAAATCTTCCTTCAAGTCTTTGATCTTTTTTAGAAAAATTTCCATAGAATCACCTTCATTCATGTGCTCACTCTCCAACTGTTTTTGGAGGTAAGAAACACAAGCCTCATTCCTAGCTTGGTACAATGTGGTAAGTGTATCCCAAGCATCCTTAGTTGTTCTGCGAGAGCGAATGTGAGGAATAATGGCACGTTTGACAGACAAAGCTATCAATGGATGTGCATGGGCATCTCTGCCATCCCAACAAATTTGCTCTACAATAGGTGCAACAGAAACCGTAGCACGAACAAGAATATGCAGAATATCATCATCTTCGACACCTTTTGCATTAGCTTCAGTATTTGTAGTTGTAACAATCACAGGTGTGATAGGACGTTTTTCAACACCCTGCACAATGTTCCACAGTCCTTTTGCAACCAATACATGCTGCATCATATAAGCCCACAATGGGTAGTTGGTACCATCCAACTTATCCTCAACAACCAACATATGAAATACATCACTGCTTTCATCCATGGCCGGTGACTAAAATACCTTGATGCAGAAAATTGACTGTATCTCAAAAAGTTGAATAGAACTTCCGAGACGAATTCTACTAAACCTGTAGCAGACTTCGAGATGCTTATACTCGCGAACCGAAACTAGTATATACCTTTGGCACAGAAAGACAAAATAGCCTACACAAGAGCTGCGATAGTGCATTCGGAGGCCGAAACAAGCTTAGATCGCGATTTCGACACCACAGAGCGAAGCAGTTTTGATCTCAAAAACATGTTGAGTATGCTCACCAAAACTCATGCGATTCTAAGACTACAACGGGAGAGGTCTTGACAATGTCCTAGATGAAGTGGCGACTTGCTCTGTTACCAATTGTTGGAGTTAGAGGTCTGTGGAAGCACGCAAACAACACAAGGAAGAAGAAGAAGGTTGGAGCACAACACACAATACTGAATGTATTACTAGAGAATGTACAAAGATAATTAGCCCATTAGGGCAATAGGCATATATACAAGCTGGGGGAAAAACCTCCTAAAGAGGGAAAAAGTGCCTCGACGGTCCTAGAGTGTTCACACACATCACTACCTAAATATATCAACAATTAGTAACAAGCTAATTAGTAACAAACTAATGAGTAACAAGCTAGTTAGTAACAAGCTAATTAGTAACAAGCTAATTAATAATAGCTAATTAGTAATAGCTAATTAGTAACAAGCTAATTAGTAATAGCTAATTACAAACAACTAACCAAGAACAAGCTACTTAGTAATAGCTAATTACTAACAAGCTAAGTAGTAATAGCTAATTAGTAACAAGATAATGAGTAACAAGCTAGTTAGTAACAAGCTAATTAATAACAAGCTAACTAGTAATAGCTAATTAGTAACAAGATAATTAGTAATAGCTAATTACAAATAGCTAACCAAGAACCAACTACTTAGTATAGCTAATTAGTAACAAGCTAATTAGTAAAAGCTAATTAGTAACAAGCTAATTAGTAATAGCTAATTACAAATAGCTAACCAAGAATCAACTATTTAGTAATATTTGATTAGTAACAAACTAATTAGTAATAGCTAATTACAAACAACTAACCAAGAACCAGCTACTTAGTAATAGCTAATTGCTAACAAGATAATTGCTCTCAGTAATAGCTAATTATTGAGAACTAACTAAGAACGAGCTACTTAGTAATAGCTAATTACAAACAACTAACCAAGAACCAACTACTTAATAATAGCTAATTACTAACAAGTTAATTAGTAATAGCTAATTATTAAGAACTAAGAAGTAACAATCTAACACCTTCTAACAACTAACCACCAACTACTTAGTAATAGCAAACTGGTAACTAGCTAATTAATGACTACAAGTAACCACTTGTTTGTGTAATGTAGATGGAGCTATTTATACGCTTCAAACAATTGTATCCAATGATAAATATCTAGCTTTGAAAGTTTGAATCATTCAAGCCATATTTTGTTAAGAGATTGAAAGACAGATTCACATGTTGTTGCATTTATCACATTCAAATGTCATACCTTAAGGATGCAATCAATCTCCTACATCAATCAAGCTTGATCGTGCATAGCTGTCTTTGTAAGTGTGATTGTTCTATTTGTGAAGTAGGGAAGACATCAAGGTGCAATGCTTCAGCAACTACATTTCGATCGATTAGCAGCACTCTAGATGATTTATGTTGGTGCAAGTCAACCACCAATTGATGTTTTGGATAAAGACTTGAAGTCAAAGGATGAAGAAAAGATCAACAATTGAAGATTGAAGATAGAGTATGTTCAAGAAATGAAGACTTGTATACATATGTACATTAACTTGTAGTTAGCTCACTTATACCTTTTGTATGGTTATGAGCTTGTACATATATAGCTATATATACAAGTAGAAAGTTGGGACAAGTATGAGAGCAAGAGATGAAAAGAATATGAAGTTGTAATAGTCATTAGACACTTTAGAAGTGAGGAAGAACTCTCTCATCATTCAGATGTAAAGTTTTCTAAATAGAAGAAAAAGTTGCACCCGATATTTTGCTGTGTTCTCCTTCTGTGTTTGATCATTTCAAGAATCCTTTTATAGATGTCTAATTCCATAGTTAATGCTTCTATCGTTAAGATTTGAGAGTCTAATTGTAAACAGGCTGAGAGAATTATGTATAGGAACATTTGTATGTGAAGAAGTGTTGAGTGTCGTCTGAAATAGGCGCAATCTTGATGGTCAAAGAATTGATCAGTTCTTAGTGCATAGTGTAACCTTTTTCACAAATGAGGAGGAAAAATCTAAGTTGGAAGGTAAGCCATGTATGGCTAAAAGCATTTTCTTAAACGGATTCTACTTTCAGAGAACTGTGTGTTAGAAGTTGCAGGTGTTAAAATCGACTCTACAAGAGGACAATTTCAGACATAGGTAGATTGTTTGGATCATCTCTCAAGATGTACTCAATCATTTGAAAAGATTTAACCTGGAGAAGGTTCAGAATCTTTAGATGACACCTTGTGCAAAGTTGTATAAAAAACTTTACACATTTGATGAGTCAATGAGTGAGTTATGTGCAAGGGACTTTTTGAGTAGTGACTCTCTTCACAGTTAGTTCAAAATTTTGATAATCTGATATTGATCTTCCAAATTGGTAAAGGTTTTGAGTTATTCTTGATATAAAAGTGTTCTAAGATCAAGGATAGCTTTTTGGTTTTGAGATTAACACTCTCCATCAGTGGTATTAGAGCAAGAATCATCAAAATAGAAGAAACAAGGACCCCGACTGCTGCAATCATATAGAAATCAACACTTGAAGGTTTAAAAGGTGAAAGCTTAAAGAGAGCTTGAGAAGGAGCCTAGAAGTTATCAAAAAGATCAAAAGCAACTTCATTCGAAGTAAAGGTACACTTATTCCTCATAAAGCTTGAAGAATTTAATACACAGGTGAAGAAAGGATGGGAGATTCTCTTCAGATAGAGAAATTGGATAGAGAAAACTATCCAGCTTGGTCAATGAGGTTGGAAGCTCATCTCATGAGCAAAGACCTGATAGGTTACATTACAGGTGTAGAAGAAAAACCACAATTCAGAGATCCTAGTGATTGAGCTAGGGATGAACTCTCAGATTTGAAGACTTGGATGAAGGGAGATGCTCAAGCAAGGAGCATTATCTACATGGGAGTCAATGATTACTTGCTACCTCATATTAGAGAACTTGAAAGTGCAAGTGACATATGCAATGCTTTGGAGGAGAATTTCCAAAACACTACAAAGTCAAGCAAGGCATCTTTGGGGGACGAGTTTACCACATTCAAGAAGAAGGCCTCTCAATCCATTTTTTATTATGTAACAAGAATGAAGGACATTGTGGATGCATTAGGAGCAGTTGATGAAGATATTGGAGGATAAATTGGTAAGGCAAATCCTCACAGGTTTGAGAGGAGATGAGAAATAGAAGCCGTTCATTTTGTCTACTGAATTGTCACTAGATCATTTTACTCTAGATTTAAATGAGTTGCTAGGACACATGCTAACTTTGAGCAAGATGTCAAAGGTGATGGTAATAAGAGTGCAGGTCAAGCAATATATTCAGAGGATAAGAAGAAGAATAGCAAAGGCAAGCAATAAGCAAATGAAGAAGAAGGTACAACTAGCCAAGCTAACTTCCTAAGAGGAAGAGGAGGTGGCAAAGGTAGAGGTAGAGGTAGAAGCAATAAAGATGGAGCCAAAGCTTGCTGGATTTGTGGTAAGACAAATCATTTAGCTCATGATTGTTGGCATAATAATCAGAATAATGGAGGATATAATGAAAACTTTAATTCAAGAGGAAGAGGTGGCAGAAACCAAAGAGGTAGTAGAGGTTACTTTGGAAGAAATGAAGGTAGAGGATTCCAAAGTCAATCCTACAACAATACCTACTACAATTATGCTTCAGATTAGAAAGAAGATTCAACTTTGATTATGAGTACAACTTGTGAAAGACAAAATGAAGATCAAAGAGTCTTCTACATTGACTCAGGATGTAGCAATCACCTGAGTGGTAATATGGTGATGAAGAAGTTTTGAATCAAAAGAAAGGTAAATCAAAGGTTCAGATATTTGATGAAGAAGAAAATAATGAAGTACAAATCGAAGTTGAAGAAGTGCCAAGGTTTGATCTAGAATGTGATGAACCAGAAACTTCAAGAAGTGGAGAACTCAAAAGGTTATCAAGACACAAATGGAGACATACAAGGTATAGCTATGACACTTCGGTTTTTACCACTAAAGACTATGCTTACATGGTGAAAGCAGATGAAGACCCTTCTACATATGAAGAGGCAAAATTTAAGGAAAATTGGGAGAAAGCTATGCAGGAAGAGCATGATGCATTGATGGAGAATGAGACATTGGATTTGGTTCCTAAACAAAATAGTGAGAAGATCATTGGATGCAAATGGGTCTACAAGACAAAGAGGTATGCAAATGGAAGTGTGTCTAGGTATAAAGATAGACTTGTTGTGAAAGGGTTTGCTCAGAAATATGGTATAGATTATGATGAGACCTATAGTCCTGTGGCAAAGATGACAACTATCAGGACACTCATAGCCATTGCTGCATGTAAAGGTTGGAGATTATGTCAATTAGATGTGAAGAATGCTTTTCTTAATGGTTATATCTCAGATGATGTCTTCATGGAGCAACCACAAGGGTTTAGAGATAAAACGTATTTAGAATATGTATGTAAGCTCAAGAGAGCTTTGTATGGTTTGAAGCAGGCCCCAAGGGCATGGAATTATAGACTTGTAAAGTTCTT
Source organism: Ceratopteris richardii (assembly GCA_020310875.1). Lineage (NCBI taxonomy): Eukaryota > Viridiplantae > Streptophyta > Polypodiopsida > Polypodiales > Pteridaceae > Ceratopteris > Ceratopteris richardii. The sequence continues at coordinate 189,943,719 of CM035410.1, read as the reverse complement.
GAAAGAACTTGGTTTTCAAGTATCTGAGGCGGATAGTAGCTTGCTTGTCAAAGCAAGTGATGATGGGTTTATTTATATGTGCATATATGTTGATGACATAATTCTTACACATACAGATAAGGGAGTTCAAAACCTCAAGAAGCAAATGGACAAAGAGTTCAAGATTAGCGACTTGGTAGACTTGTCATATTTCTTGGGCATGAAGATCTCATATACTCAACATGGAGTGTATGTAACTCAAGAAAGGTATTTGAAGAACTTGTTGATCAAGTTTAAAATATAAGATTGCAGAGTAGCACCTACTCCAATGGAGGTGAATCACAAATTGAAGAAATATGGAGGAGAAGAATTCAAGGATATGAAACTCTATCAAGTTCTAGTTGGTAGTCTAATGTATGCTACATTAACTAGGCCCGATTTGTCATATGCAGTTGGAGTGTTGTCTCAATTCATGCATTGTCCTAGGAAAGAACATTAGGTTTCTGGACAAAGAGTGTTGAGATATGTTAAGGGTACACTCAAGGAAGGTTTGTATTATGGTTTTACATAAGATACACACATCAAGATATATAATGATATAGATTGGGCAGGTAATCGTGATGATAGGGGATCAACTTATGGATACTTGTGTTATAAGGGAGATAAGTTAATCTCTTCATGTTCTAAGAAGCAACACATAGTTGCTTTATCATCTACAAAAGTAGAGTATAAAGGTATGGTTGAAACTGCAAAATAATCCATATGGTTGAAGACTCTTATGAAGAGTTTTGAAATCATTCAGAGTACACCCACTATACATGGAGATAATATGAGTTCATTGTATCTAGCTAATAACCCTGTTTTTCATGCTAGGACTAAACACATTGACATTCAGTATCACTTCTTAAGAGAGAAGGTGATTGATAAAGAGATTGAAGTCATACATACTTCAACAGAAGATCAGATTGCAGATATGCTAACCAAAAGCTTGGATGGACCAAAGCTACAAAGATTCAAAGACATGGCAGGTATAAAGAAGATAGAGAAAACCTAAATTGATGATTGAGGGGGAGCTATTGGTGCAACTCAACCAACAATTTATGTTTTGGATAAAGACTTGAAGTCAAAGGATGAAGAAAAGATCAACAATTGAAGATTGAAGATAGAGTATGTTCAGGAAATGAAGACTTGTATACATATGTACATTATTTTGTAGTTAGCTCCCTTATACCTTTTGTATGGTTATGAGCTTGTACATATATGCCTATATATACAAGTAGAAAGTTGGAACAAGTATGAGAGAGCAAGAGATGAGAAGAATTAGAAGTTTTAATAGTCATTAGACACTTTAGAAGTGAGGAAGAACTCTCTCATCATTCAGATGTAAAGATTTCTGAATAGAAGAAAAAGGTGCACCCGATATTTTGTTGTGTTCTCCTTCTGTGTTTGATCATTTCAAGAATCCTTTTATAGATGTCTAATTCCATACTTAATGCTTCTATGGTTAAGATTTGAGATTCTAATTGTAAACAGGCTGAGAGAATTATGTGTAGGAACATTTGTATGTGAAGAAGGGTTGAGTGTCTTCTGAAACAAGTGGACTCTCAATGGTCAAAGAATTGATCAGTTATCAGTGCACAGTGTGAAGTTTTGCACAAATGAGGAGTCAAAATTTAAGTTGGAAGGTAAGCCATCTATGTTTAAAACCATTTTCTTAAATGGATTCTAGTTTGGGAGAACTGTGTGTTAGAAGTTGCAGGTGTCAAAATCAACTCTATAAGAGGACAATTTCGGACATAGGTAGATTGTTTGGATCATTTCTCAAGATCTACTAAATCTTTTGAGAAGATCTAACTTGGAGAATGTGCAAAACCTTTAGGAAACAGTTTGTGCAAAGTTTTATAAAAAACTTTACACATTTGATCAGTCAATGAGTGAATTATGTGCAACAGGCTTTTTGAGTAGTGACTCTCTTCACGGTTAGTTCAAAATTTTGATAATCTGATATTGATCTTCCTAATTGGTAAATGTTTTGAGTTATTCTTGATATAAAAGTGTTCTGACATCAAGGATAGCTTGTTCTTTAGGAGACTAACACTCTCCATCAATTTAGGCAATGGCATTTGCTCGATTTCTGTTGGAGTTAGACGTTTGTGGAAGCACATGAACAACACAAGGAAGAAGAAGAAGCTTGGAGCACAACACACAATATTGAATGTATTACTAGAGAATGCACAAACATAAGTAGCCCATTAGGGCAATAGGAGTATATACAAGCCGGGGGAAAAAAACCTCCTAAAGAGGGAAAAAAGTGCCCCGGCAATCCTAGAGTGTTCACACACATCACTACCTAAATATATCAACAAATCCCCCCTAGGAGTGGTGAACAACTAGCTGGCACCCATGTATAAGGAAGTGCCAAGCTATGTGGAAATCACTCCACAAAAGGGAGTAAGCCCAAAGCTTTGTGGAAAGCTTCAAATTTCTCCCTAGGTAGAGCCTTCGTGAAAAAGTCTGCAATGTTCTCTTGCGTGGGCACATATGCCAAGCTAATCTCCCCAGCAGAGAACCTCTCCCTTACATAATGATAATGCACCTCAATGTGCTTAGTGTGAGCATGGAACACACGGTTCCTTGCAACTGCCAATGCGCTCTGACTTTTAGTGAAGATGGTGGTGGCAGAAGACTGACCAACACCCAAGTCAGCCATAAGGCGTCTGAGCCACACACACACTCAACAGTAGCTATGAAAGCTGCCCTATACTCAACTTCATAACTGGAAGTGGCCACAGTAGACTGCTTCTTGCTCAACCAAGATATAGATGAGCTACTTAGCATGAAGCAAAAGCCACTAGTGGACACACAAGTGTTTTTTCTAATTGTCCAACTTGGGACACTCAACATCTTGAACTTGATCTTTAAACATGAACTTGAGCTTAGGCATCCATCACTTAATATGGCATCCCATACTACATACCCACTTTGATGTAGATGTTTTCGGACCATCAAGCCAACATCTAGACCATCGTGCAATGACTTTTACTTTAACTCAAGTTTTCTTCCCAACTTCAAAATTTTGTATTAGAAAGTGATCCCTCTGCCAATTTCTAATATCGTTGAGCCTTGTGAATAACACCTTGCTCCAAGGTTTGAATTCATGAACTCATGGCTAGGAGTGCGATGGACTAACCACTTGCCCCAAAAGCCATGGTTGAGGATTACTTCTTGATCTGGTGTGGTTTTACCATCTCTTGCATGTCACTTTATGGACATTCTTCCCTCCTTAGCCGATCATTGTCCTCAATGATCTGTTCTTGTATTCCTCTAGCTTGAGTGATTAGCTCAAGAACTCCGTAGGTATTCTTGAATTGAGGTCCTCACTCTTGCATAGTTTCTTGAATCGTGTTCGCAACCTTGGTATCTTGAACCCTATTCTCAATCGTAGTATGCTGAACCTCGTTCTCATCCATGCTCAATATCTTGAACTCTTAATCAAGGGGCACCCATAGTATCACAAGAGCTTCACACATCCTAGCTAGCGTATGAGATTGGGAAAGTTCATTTCGAGATTAAACTATTAACACTAGTGCCGGCCATGGGGCATGGAGTAGCCAGACGGTGCATAGATTAAGAGTTGAGAAAGAATCCGATGATATATGCCTGTAACATGTTCCGGAGAATCCTACCCGAAGTACAGAAGGGATCAGCATATTTGTAAAATTCTTAGCACATCGGGAACACCTCCGGGTAGTAGTGGTGATAGACAATCGTCGGAAGGAAAGCGAGAAATTTGAGCTAGTGGAGTACCACCTCAACATTTTCTTGTGCAAGGATTATGGGGTATACCAGAAGTGCAACCATCCCCATTTGCGAAAAGTAAGGTTGGTGAAGTAAGCACTGGTTCCAGTAATAGTGCATAAATTTCCGGTAGTAGGTTGTGGAATTACAGTGGTATGTCGGATAATTCCAGGGTCGGTTTGTAGAATTTCGGTGAAAGTTCTACTCTGGTTCTGATTTTGAGGGAGCTAGTGTATTGTGGGATGAAAGTTTTGGTGAAAAGCTCACTTCAAAAGTCCACTACGATGAAGGGCATTTGGGTGTAGGCATGTGGGAATGATTTAACAATATTTGATTACCAAAGAACGTGCAAGAGGACGGGACAACACAGCAGCGATTAGGTTTAATTGGTTCAAATCATTTTTTAGTAACATTTCCTCTTGGTTTAAACACCATGAGTGGTTCACAATAGCAACAACACCAACACCAACAACAACAACAACAACAAAAACAACAACAACAACAACAACAACATCAAGAGCAACAAGAACATCAACAACAACAGCAGCAGCAGGCCATACCACCACGACCGGTACCCGTTGGAGTTACATATACGAAATTTGGAGGATTTCTCGATGACGATCCAGATGCACATGTGAGAACCTTTTAAATTAATTATGCTGGCTGAACTCAACTATCGAGCAGATCCGACATATAAGGCTATAGTGTTCTAGTCTACGCTGGTTAATGAGGCTGCTCCGTGGTTAACTGAATATGACAGTAACCATTTCAACCAGTACGATGATGTTAAGGATGCTTTCTTACAACGATTCCGGTTGAAGAAAAATGCAGCTCAGATCTTTGACTATCTGCAAAACAATAGACAAAAACCACACCAAAATGTGCAGGAGTATGCAACTTTATTTTGTACTCATCTACCGCAACTGCTGTCGACACATGCTAACCTACCAGATGATGTGATCACCTAGTGGTTTATTAATGGATTAAACCCTGAACTTGAGCAAGTAATGATCATACGATGTGTGGGTGGTATCACTCTGGATGCAGTCATAGCCATGGCATTACAGTTAGAACATAAAGTGAATGGGTTCGCTAAAGATTTAGACTTGCTGAAGGCAACTAAGGGTACGAATGAGGATCCATTGAAACAAGTGTATTGCACAAAATGTAAGAACCCGGGACACACTGCTTCTGCATGTGCACTAAACCAGATGTATTGTGCTATTTGTTACGGTGAGTCACTCCACTGAAACCTGTCCATATAATGCCAAAGTATAGGCCAAGCCAACGGTAAATGCTATAATATAGGAGCAGGGACAACAGGCCACCCACTATGTACCACCGTAGTGGAGGAATACTTCCTACCAAAGTTATAAAACCTATAGGGGATCACGAGCAAACAACTTCGGCTAGACCTAGTAGAACTCCGATCAATCGGGTGAAGGAACATCTTTGCCACCACCCAAATGCCATTTCTATGGTGAGATTAGACATATCCGCAGATATTGTAAGGAGGCGGCCAAGTATGATAAACAAAGAAAAGAACGATAGCATCCAATGGTGAACATGGTATATATTTCAGCAGTAGATACTCAAGCGGTAGTAATTCCAACACGGTTCGAGAAGAAATTACAACCAGCTGTTGAGCTTTTTGAGCCTAGCATTCATGAGCAACAGAAAGTTTTTACCAAAGCTAGTATGTGGGCTGGTCAAGAACCAACAATTTTTTTCGGATCTAGCACCTGTGTTCCAGCAGACAACACCGAATCCACCACCGGAAGAATTAAGTCCGGTGAATGAGTCACCGGAGACACCACCAAATTCGGTATCAGGTACGTCAAATTTTGACTTTGTGTGGAATATTCTATCATAGGCATCTATTACAATTCATTGTGGCAACTGTTAGCCTTGGTTCCGGGTGTACGACAACAATTATAACAACAAGTTGGTCCAGGATCTTCGTGCACACTTGCTACGGCCACTATTAGCCCAAAAACTAATTCTACAATGGACCATGTTGTTCCTTTAATTATGGTATGGTATAAACACCACAAAATCACTCAAGTGTTAATTGATGGAGGCTCCAGTGTGAATATTGCTACGGCCATAGTTTGTAAAAGATTAGGATGGACTCAAATTGAACTTGTTCAATTTTTCGTGAGAATGGCTTATCAATCAAGGGTCTATCTAGTGGGTTTGGTACGTGATATACCCATTACTCTTCAGGGAGCGGTGTTCAAAATGACTTTTCTTGTTCAAGAATTACCTGACTCAAGTCTGGACTACAACTTGCTTTTCGGGAGGCCCTGGTTGAAACAAGCAAAGGTGTTGCAGGATTGGTCTGCACACGAATTAATTTTCAAAAGTAATCATCGGAAATATGTAGTACCGTTGGACGAGATGAAGCCGTGCGACCTGCATGCTCGACCCTATGTAGCTGAGCCTGTGCATATGCTAGATGGACTTTCGGATGATGAAGAAGAAGCTTTTCTCAATGCTAACCAAGATTTGCTTGCTTTGGGAACAATCGACTTACAAGCAGTGGCAAATAATTGGACCCCGGTCATTTGTTGGATAGTTTCCGTTAAAGAAGAAGAGGACCCAGTTATGGATCAAGCTTTGAATGTCGAGAGTTTTCACCACTTATTCCAATCACTTGAGGATATATCCATGCCACGACAGTTTTATGTACCGGAAGATCAGCTTATCACGTGCAATCTGGGAAATGAGGGTACACAACAACCGATCAAGCTTAAGGCTGTGTTACTAAAAACTTTTCAAAATGAGCTATTACAGTTGTTCATAGAGTTTCAAGATGTATTTGCGTGGGATTATCGAGATATGAAAGGGCTAGATTCTCGCATCTATCAACACTGTGTGATGCTCAAGTCGGATGTGCATCCAATCAAGCAACCCAGTTATCGCATGAACCCAAATTATGCTACTCAAGTGAAAGTGGAATTGGATCGCTTGCAAAAAGTAGATTTCATCGTCCCCATTGAGCATGCAGAATGAATTTCACCTATTGTTATCATGCCAAAGAAAAATAAGCAGTTACATATCTATGTGGATTACCGAAAACTAAATGCGACAATCGTGTCGGATCCCTTCCCACTTCCCTTTTTGGATGCAATGCTCGATGATGTTGTAGGATGAGAAATGTATTCCTTTTTGGATGGTTACAGTGGCTATAATCAGGTGCGCATGGCCAAAATAGATATACTGAAGACTGCGTTTATTACAAATTGGGGTGTATATGCGTGTACGGTGATGTGGTTTGGTCTTCGCAATGCTCCTAGTACCTTCCAACAATGTATGCAAGAAATTTTTTCCCCCTACTTAACCACCTTTATGCGGCTGCATCTGGATGATTTTTTGTTATCAGGTGACACATCGACTCACCTCTACCACCTATGGTGGTTCTTCTCTAAGTGTCGAGAGCTTCATTTGTGCTTAGATCCCGACAATTTAGTTTTTTTGATTTCATGTGGCAAGTTGCTTGGTCATATTATTTCCCAGCAAGGCATTCAAGTGGATGCAGATAAAGTGCAAGCCGTGTTGCATGCACCTGCCCCTACGACACCAAAGGAAGTTATGAGATTCCTGAGCCAGATTTGCTGGCATGGGTGCCATCTACGGTGGCTCGCACATTTAGCCATATCCCTGAATCGGATAATCACTAGCAATCCCTAACACTTTGTGTGCACTGAGGAGTGTCAAATTGCCTTTGATGGACTGAAAAAACTCTTAACCCAGGCTCCTATACTGCAAGCACCTTTTGTTCCATGTCTTTGTGGATGCATCGGACAGTGCCATCGGTAGTGTGCTCATGCAACAATAGGATAAGTGGTTCCATCTTGTCTATTATGCTAGTCAATGATTAGCTACTACTGAATGGAATTATTCCATCACTGAGCGTGAATGTCTCGGCTTGGTTTATTTGGTGAAGAAATTTTGGCAGTACTTGCCAATTTACCTTCCATGTGGATCATGCTGCTCTGGTTTATCTTGTCCGCTAACAACATTTAGGGGGAAGATTAGCCAGGTGGGTGTTGTTACTGCAAGAATTTGATTATGTGGTTGTACATCATCCAGGGTCAACACTTGTGCTGGCTGATTTCTTATCTCGACTTGATTCCAGTGAATTTCCTAGTGCAATTGATGATACTACCCCTGCTATCTATGCGACTGATTGAGTCCAAGATGATGGTCAGGAGCTCCCGATGGCACCTTCGTATTATGAGAATCTTATGAGCTTTCTCACGAGTGGTACCTCCCCGACTAATACTTCTACTTTTGCTCATCATAAACTGGCGATGTATAGTCGACGATTCCGGATCATTGTAGGATAGTTGTATTACATGGATCCCTCTGGTGCACTATTACAGTGTGTTCCATCCCATGAACTTGACATGGCTCATCCTACTCCTTCTGGTGGTCATTTTTCGGTCAATCTCACTTACCGGAAAATTCTACATAGTGGCTTATGGTGGCCCACTATGTAGCGTGGTATTGCTGCTTATGTTAAAATGTGTGATGCTTGCCAATGATCGAGACAGCCATTACACAGGTATCATTTTCCATTGTAGCCTGTAGCCCCCTTGAACCTTTTCAAAATTGGGGCTTGGATTTCATTGGCCCCATTACACCTCCGGCTATGATTACTAATCATCGATATATACTTACTTGTACGGATTATGCTACTCGATGGGCCGAAGCTTGGGCTTTACGGTCCACAATTGCATCCGTGGTGGTCAAATTTTTTATGACTAATGTTTTCCCTCGGTTCAGTCTTCCCTTAGAGATTATTTCGGATCACGACACACATTTTGTTAATTCCTTACTACAAGCGCTTACTCGCACCCTACAAATTGTTCATAAATTAGCTCTCCATATTATCCTCATGCGAATGGTCTTGCTAAAAGTACCAATAAAACCTTACTGAACATGCTCAAGAAACTCGTTCTGGAATTTCCAGAGCATTGGGATCAATTCTTTCCTTCGGTCCTATGGGCATACTGTACTACTTACAAAGTGGCTACAGGAAATATGCCTTTCAAATTAGCATATGGGCTGAAGGACATTGCACCCATGGAGTTGGTGGTACCTAGCCTTAGGGTGGCACTGGCTCATAAGCTCTTGCTGGCGGAATTTTTTCCTTTCCGGTTGGATGTGTTGCGGTCCTTGGACGAACAACGCTTGGAAAGTTTTCTAATGCTGCAAGAAGTCCAACTGCGACAAGCCAAGATACATGATCGGTTTCTCCGCACTCCTATTTTTACCAAAGGACAATTAGTTCTGTTCTATAATGCTAAGGCTAATAGTTCAGCATGCAAGTTCAAATTTTGGTGGTTTGGTCCTTATCGTATTGAAGCTCAGGTTGGACCCGCTACATTTTGGTTATCCACTTTAACTGGTACTCTTCTACCTAAATCCGTCAATGAATCAAAACTTTGTCCGTATTATGCCACATCTTCCTCATCTTGATGATTTATTGGTATTTTTATTCTCCACCTGTTTTATGTCACTGTTCTTGCCCGCTGTCTTTTTCCATTCCGTGCATTTCGATTGATCGTCTGACCGTAAAGTTCCCGTTTTATTGCATAACCATGATTAGTCACTGCACTCATTGTCGGGAATTCTGTTAATGCGTGCATGTTGTCTTTATGCATGCATATTCCCTATCACTGATGATGTTTATGTTTTCTTCCCACGTTTCCATTTTGTGTTTTTACTTAATCATGTTCTTCTCCTTTTCTCCCGCTATTGTGTTTTTGCGCTCTGAGTGTTTTGTGTCATCGTCTACATTCGTGTTGTCTTGCGCACCATGTAAGCTTTAGCAAATATCACTGTCTTCCATGCTAGCCTTTCTCTTGAGTTGAGCGAGTTTTTGCGCACCCGCGGGCTTTTGGCATTCACCGAACTTCCCTGGCATTCGATCGAATGTCACCCCTTCTTTGCACAGGACATTTGTGCCATCGCTGATACTCCCTCTATAGAAACTTGTTGGCCACTCACCTATCTTAACCCGCGTGTTGTTGTCACCCTAAACACCAATCGTTGAGGGATTTTATCTCCCTCAGGAGGGTAGTGTAGACGGGCCCCTCTTGTCGATGATGACCATGAAACAGATCTTCCCGCGTCATTCTTCCAATGAATTTGCCATTCTGATCTGTCACCCTGAATGAGAGCGCTCAGCACTACAGTTCCTAGTAGCTGCACTTAACCTCCAAAAATGCGCATACGGCATTTCCTGAACATTTTATTCCATGATCAATGTCGCTTCACATGAAGAAGTTAATTTTGCTTCGTTTTTCTTCCCGCATATTCACCGAGAATGCCAAGTGGTCTCTCGGTAGATGGTGAAGGGTGACATCCCTCGCACCAGAATACCTCAACTGCTCACTTTTCTCCTCTCGGTGATTCAAACTGCGCAACCTCCTCCCAGGAATACCCTTTTCTTCCATGAGGACTCATTGCAAGTGATGGAGGTCGAAGACGATGCCGATGTCCTGCAGTTTTTTAAGGGGAAGCGTCGCGAATTGAGCCCCTCCCACAGTCAAGTTCAACTGTCCTCAACCATCCAGTTGCAGGATACCACCTCTTCCACATAGATTCTCTCTGCTCCACCATCCCCTAAGTATCAAGCCGCTCCTCACACTGTAATGGAAGATGTCCATCCCGGTGATATGGTTGTGCCACCACAGCTACATTCACAAGAGCAAGCGCCCGACACGATCACAGAGGTTATGCAACTCGCAGAGAAAGCACAACCCGAGGAAGTGATTGTGCAACCGGATATCTCACCTATTACGGTAACCACTCTTGCCCTACCATCTTCACCACAAAATCCACCTCTTCTCCTTTCTCCCTCAAAGGTAGTTTCCCTTCCTCTCCTGATTACTCGCCTCCTTTGTATTCCACCACAGTTTTTGCTAACCCCTCTCAACCCATCTCCACCTCCATTGTCCTTGGCTCATTAGCCCAACTAGCACAGATAGGAAATTACCTTATTCATCTTTCCAACGATGCACTGAAGGCCTTGGGTGATCTACTACAAACCACACGACTTCAATTCCTTACGATCAAGCAGAAGGGTCAAGAGATGGTTGACTTAGCCTTATAAGCAAAAATGGAATTAAAGAAAGTCACAGAAGAGCTCTTGCAAAAAAGCTGATCATTAGAGAAGGAAATAGGCACAACTATTCAGCTGAAGAAGGATGTTGAAGCCATCCAGAAAGAAAGGTAGAATTTTTTCGAAACCATGCAGTATGAGTCACAAGAGCTTGAAAGATGGGAGAAATAGCTTGGTACCAAGCAAGAGTGATTATCTCGCATTGATGCAGAGATTGCTGAAATGAAGTTACGACGCGATGTTGTGCTCGCTAATGACTTTTATCTTCATGAAGCTTTTTTGCAGAATCAAGCCGACGTATTACTCTCTCAAGTGATCGCTTCCAGCTTTGTGCGGACTGATGCACACCTGCTTGAACCTCAAATTTTGAAGGAGATTTTAGAATCCCTCAAGCAGAAAATCTCATGCACCTTTAAATTAGCTAGATCCATGTATATACAAGCAATCATTGATGATTCCTAAATCTTGTAATTTTCCATGCTAGGTTCGAGTCCATCGTGCGTGCCAGTATTAAGGCCGCCGGAATATTATTCAGAAGATTACTTGTAATTAGAAAAGTTGCATAGTGAAAGGGTGTCGTGCAAACGTTGTAACGTTTTCCTGGTTAATAGAAGCAATGTGGGAGAAGAAACAAAAGACACGTTGCTAGACTGTCTTGTCTGGGCGATTGGCTGGAGTTGATTCTATCACATATTATTCAAACTGTGATGTCGTGTGTGTTGGTAAAGGTTGAATATTGAATGAATAAGGTATTGTGTTAGCGTTTCATTACGTCCTGAATGAAGTGCAATTATAATAGTAATAACAAATGAATAGTAGAACTTCTGTGTACGTGGTTACGGTAATTGTTAAGAAGTTGTTTGCGCTGGAAGTCATAATTGAATCTATGGTAATAGTTAGAAGTTAATCAGTGATTGGGAAAATACATATTGGGCCTCTGTATTACAGACCCCTGAACATCCCAAGAACCCATGTCGAGATTGGCTAATAGTTTAAATTAATCATAAAGGATTAACAAGATCCTAGAAGTTAAGGACTTCATAGTCGTCAAACTATTCTTGAAGTACTTTTTCTCCATGAATTAAAATTCTCCTTTGAAGTTCTAATTTCCTTGAGGATACGATCATACTTCAAGAATTAGCTTGGGACTAAGCGATACCTATCACTCCATGGTCCGATGTCCCATATCATCTTTCCTACAACAATCGAAACATAAAATCCGATGTTCCATACCACCCTATTTTATATTTACATTGATGTGTGGGTGATATTTATCCCGAAGTCCAAACATATCCATAGAGTACCCTCTAACTTAAATTCTTTACGTGAATTTAAAGTTCAGGCTTTACCTCTATCTAGATATTTTTAGGTTTTATTTCCTTCATAAGACCATTCCATAATCTTATGCTTTAGGAATTTAAAAACCTCTTGATAGATAATCCATTCTTCCTTCCAGGAAGAATACCTAACTATAGTTCCAAGTTCTTGAATTTCACACATTCAAGACTTATTGGTTCTACTTGGACCAATTTGTAATGACAAGAGTTCTTCACTGCTTATCTTTAGATTCCTGTAACTCAAGCTTTTTAGTAGCTACCTCGGGACTTCACAGGAATCTCTCTACTGCTTTAAGTCTTAGCATCCACTCAAGCCTTTGGATTTCACCATTAGAAATCCCTTTAAGAATAGGTGAAACTTATGTTTTACTTTTCCACAGACTTAATCACCATAATCACGGTTGTAGACTACATACTTCGAACTACAAATTCTCTTCACACTTTCCTCTGGACAAGTGGAACTTGGGCGTGCTATCTCTTTGTGCTTTGAAACCACCTTTAGGGATCCCATTTTGTAGACTAGCACATGCCATAAAGTTGTTTTTTGGACACCTTTATATCTTGGCAAAACATCTATGTCCTAAAAGGGTTTTGCCTTCATCATATTTTGGCAAAACATCTATAACTAGTAGATGTTTTGCTCTTATCTATCCAATCCATCAATTTCTATCCCGGTTGATGGGTATGTCCGTTTTTGGAAAGATGTGCTTGACAAGAGGTCTAAGCTATCATTTTTCCAATGTCTTATGTCTTTATACACGTTTTATTAGAACATCATCATTCCTTGGTCCTATCATATATTATGAATTTATGTGTATTTTGGGAAGAGTTCATGAATACATTAAGATCCTTTACTTGGAACGTCTGCCTTGCCAAAAATAAATTCATCTCGAACATGGTAGGAGAATGATCTCATGTGTGAAATAGAAGGCTTGCCTATTTCATTTTAGTGTTTCTCTTTTAGGAAATATCCCGATTCCCGAAAGTCACTTACCGAGGTTTTATCATGAAATAAGAATCTTGAAACCACAAAGATGATGGAGAGTATTAATCTCCAAAAGAACAACCTACTCTTGTAATTAGAGCACCTCTATATCAAGAGTAAGTCAAAACCTTTACCAATTTGGAGGATCAACATTCAATTATAAGGATTCTAGAAAATCTGTGAAAAGGATGATTTCTACAGAAAGTCTACTGCACATATCTTTCTCATTGACTTATCAAACATGTAAAGTTTTTTATAAAACTTTTCACAAGGTGTCGCCTAAAGATTGCACACCTCCTCCAAGTCGAATCACTCCAAAAGATTCAGTAGATTTTGAGAAATCAACTTGACAAGTCACCTATGTCTAAAACTGTACTTCTGAGAAGTCGATTTAGACACCTATAACTTCTAAGACATGCTTCTCCAAGAATAGAACCCGTTTAAGCAAATGCTTTTAGCCACAAGTATCTTACCTTCCAACTTAAAGATTAAGTGCTTACTTGCTCAAAACTTTAAACTGTGGAAAGAGAACTGATCAAAACATTGACTTCGAATTTTGTGCCTGTTTCAGGAACCAGTAAACACTTCTTCACATACAAATGTTCCTACACATAATTCTCTCAGCCTGATCACAATTGGAAGCTAAAAATTTGTAGAGAGGTCAATCACCTATAGACTTAGACTTGTACAAAAGCATTTCACAAAAGATCCAACACAGAAGGAGAAAACTCAGAAACATCAAGCGCAACATTTTCTTCATTTCTGAGAATTTTACATCTAGTGATGAGAGAGACTTAACTCACTTCCAGGATGGCTAAAAAACTCATACAACTTCTGATTACTCTATTCTCATGCTCTCTCATACTTGCTGTGACATTTTCCATAGTATTTATAAGCAAATATTTACAAACTTATGACTAATCAAAAGTATAAGTGACCTATATCTGAACTAATGTACATATGTGTACATTTCTTTCAACTCCTGAATGTAAACTTCTTCTATGCTTCAAAACTTGATCTTGTCTTCAATCTTTGACTTCCAAAACTTCAATTGTTGATTGCTCTGCACCAACAGCTCCCCCTCAATCATCAATTGAGATTTTCTCTATTTTCTTTATACCTGCCATGTCTTTGAATCTCTGTAGCTTTGGTCCATCCAAGCTTTTGGTAAGCATATTAGCTATCTGATCTTTAGTTGAAGTATGTATGACTTCAATCTCTTTGTCCATCACCTTCTCTCTTAGAAAGTGATACTGAATCTCAATGTGTTTGGTCCTGGCATGAAAAATAGGGTTAGCAGCTAGATACAATGAACTCATGTTATCTCCATGAATAGTAGGAGTACTTTGAATGATATCAAAACTCTTCATCAGAGTCTTAAGCCATATCACTTCCTTTGCAGCTTCAACCATGCCTTTGTACTCAGCTTCTGTAGATGATAAAGCAACTGTATGTTGCTTCTTTGAACACCAAGAGATTAACTTATCTCCCACATAACACATGTATCCATAGGTTGACCTTCTATCATCAGGATTACCTGCCCAATCTGCATCACTATATTTTTTTATATTTGTATCTGATGTAAAACCATAATACAAAACCTCTTTGAGTGTACCCTTAATGTACCTCAACACTCTTTGACTTGCAATCCAATGTTCTTTTCTAGGACAATGCATGAATTGAGACAAAACCCCAACTGCATATGATAAATCAGCCCTAGTTAATGTGGCATAGATGAGACTACCAACCAAACTCTGATATAACTTCATATCCTTGAATTCTTCTCCACCATATCTTCTCAATTTGTGATTCACCTCCATTGGAGTAGGTGCTACCCTGCAATCATTCATTTTAAACTTGATTAACAAGTTGTTCAAATACCTTTCTTGAGTCCAATACACTCCATGTTGAGTGTATGAAATCTCCATGCCCAAGAAATATGACAAATCTCCCAAATCACTGATTTTAAATTCTTTCTCCATTTGCTTCTTTAGACTTTGAATGCCTTTCTCACCTGTACCTGTAAGAATTATATCATCAACATATATGCACATGTAAATGAACCCATCATCACTTGCTTTAACAAGCAAGCTACTATCTGCCTTAGATACTTGAAATCCAAGTTCTTTCAAGAACTTCACAAGTCTATAATTCCATGCCCTTGGGGCCTGCTTCAACCCATACAAAGCTCTCTTGAGCTTACACACATGATCTGGATACCTCCCATCTCTGAATCCTTGAGGTTGCTCCATGAAAACATCATCTGAAATGTAACCATTTAAAAAAGCATTTTTCATATCTAATTGACATAATTTCCAACCTTTACATGCAGCAATGGCTATGAGTGTCCTGATGGTTGTCATCTTTGCCACAGGACTATAGGTCTCATCATAATCAATACCATATGTTTGAGCAAACCCTTTGACAACAAGTCTAGCTTTGTACCTAGACACACTTCCATATGAAAATCTCTTTGTTTTGTAAACCCACTTGCATCCAATGATCTTCTGGCTATTTGGTTTAGGAACCAAATCCCATGTCTGATTCTCCAATAATGCATCATATTCTTCCTGCATAGCTTTCTCCCAATTTTCCTTACCTTTTGCCTCTTCATATGTAGAAGGGTCTTCATCTGCCTTTATCATGTAAGCATAATCTTTGGTAGCCAAAAACGAAGTATCATAGCTATACCTTGTAGGTTGCCACTTGTGTCTTGATGACCTTCTGAGTTCTCCACTCCTTGAGGTTTTTGGTTCTTCACACTCAGGATCAAATCTTGGCATTTCTTCAACTTCAAGCTGCACTTCATTATTCTCTTGTTCATCAAATATCTGAACCTTTGATTTACCTTTCTTTTGACTCACAATTTCTTCATCATCTGTATTAATATTGATAGTACCTGCATACCAAGTACCTTGCTCATCAAATGTAACATCCTTAGATACAATGAATTGCTTTGTGGATGGACTCCACAATCTATAACACATCTACTTGTCATCATAACCAATGAACACATACTTTTCAGCTTTAGGTTCTAATTTGTGTCTTAATTGTGATGGCACATATGCATATGCCAAACATCCAAATACTTTGCAATGGTCTAATGTAGGTCTCTTACCCCACCATGCCTCATATGGTGTCATACCCTGCAAGGCTTTACATGGCAACCTATTGACCAAATAAGTAGCTGTATTTACAGCCTCAGCCCACAAATAATTTGGGAAATTTTTCTCCTTCATCATGGATCTTGCAAACTCAACAAGAGTTCTATTCCTCCTCTCTGCTACACCATTTTGTTGAGGGGAGTACCTGCAAGTGATTTCCCTTTTTATACCTGCATTCCACAAGTAATCACTGAACTCATTAGAGAAATACTCTCCCCCTCCATCTGACCTTAATCTCTTCAACTTATGACTTGTAATTCTCTCTGCATATGCATGATAGTGTTTAAATGTAGTAAACACTTCTGATTTATCTTTGATCACATAGATAGTGATCCATCTGGTAGCCTCATCAACATAAATCACATAGTATCTTGAACCATTGATACTGAAATCCTTTGATGGTCCCCACACATCTGTGTGTGCCAACTCAAGCTTCTCTGAATACATAAAACCATGCTTGGAGTAAGATTGCTTATGAGCCTTACCTAATTGACATGCCTCACATCTGTATGTCATATGTTGACTTGTAACATTAGGCAATCCAAGCACTGAACCATTGTTAATCATATCTTTGATACCTCTTTCATTGAAATGTCCAAGCCTCTTGTGCCAAAGATCTAACTCAGAGATCTAATGTCCTCCATAAGTGAACAAGGCATGACCAACATTACCTTGAATTTTCAATGTGAACAATCTTCCTTCTTTCTTCCCTGAAACAATTTGTTTATACCCATTGCTAGGGTCTTCCACAAATACTCCTTCATTAGTGAATCTCTTTTCATAACCTTTTTCAACAATTTGTCCTACACTTATCAGATTCTTAGGAATTGTAGGAACATACAAGACCTTACTCAATAAGGTGCTACCATCCTTAGCCTTCACTGATCCAATTGACTTCACATTGTGCTTTGTATTGTCACCTGTTTGAACAACATGATTAGATACCTTATTTTCTAAATCAGTGGTTGGGGGATTCTTAGACAAGAAGGAGTTTGAGGGTTTGTAGGAGAAAAGGGAAGAGACAAGAAGAAAAAATACACCTGGAAACCTCTGTCGATTGATTACAGTAAGACAACTACAATGTTTGAAGCACAATACAAGCCAATACCTCTGTGCACAATCCCACAGAGGGCTCAATTACAAATACCAAATATCCCAAAGTCTTCTTGGCGCCCGCCTCCTCTGCACCAGACCTCCACTTGCTTCAAGCTTATCCTTGTGCACACCTTGCACCAAGCTTCCACTAAGGAGGAGGAATGAATACCTTCTGTCGGCACGCGCACACTACAAAGAGACCTTGAGATCCTTGGGGGACTAGCTTAGCACCCTCTGCACAATCCCTTAGTCACTCTCTATGCACTCCTGCAACTCCACTTCTCTACGTCGCACACTAGTGACTCTTGCACTTCTCTCTCTTGCTTCACTTAGACTATGCCTCTCTTGCTTACTCTAAGATTGGTCCAAGAATGGTCCTTGCCTTGATTTGAGTGTGTCGATCACGTACGCTCCTAACTGCAATAGTATCTTGGTGCTCACTTTGATGTCCCAAGATTGTCTTCACAAGTGGCAGCCAACGACTCACTGTTTTGTCCTGTAGTGACTTTAGACTAAAACAAAAAATTTAATGGGGGGCCATACTTTCACCTGTGCGTACGCTGCCGCTTCATATACCTTCACATTTTCCTTTTAAGTCTTCACTTTTGCACATAAGAGGGGGTTCACCTGAACCTTTCAAAACACTTTAAAACACACTTTGAACCTTAGGGAGATTAGAGAAAATACCTCTGCAACCTGCAACCCACTTTCTCCAATTTACCCTTTGTGGACCATTAATTGTGCACTACATGTGCACTTTGACACCTGCACTTTAGCACTTTGACTTTGCACCTATTGACTTTGACCTTGACCTTGTTGACATGAATTCAGCCTCACATGAATTCAGCCTTTTCTGTCAGTCTAGAGGGATTCATAGAGAGTTTACAACTCCTTATACTCTAGTATAGAATGGTGTAGCTGAGAGGATGTATAGAACTATTCAAGATAGAGTAGTCTCTATGTTGCATCATGCAAACCTCTCACAAGGTTTTTGGGCAGAAGCATTATTGACTGTAGTTCATGTGATTAACCTTTCACCTAGTACTGCCAAAGGTCTGAAAGTGGCACAAGAGTTATGCACAGGGAAACCACCATATTATGATCATCTTCGAGTTTTTGGGTGTGAAGCATATGTTCATATACCCAAGAATCTTAGACAAAAGTTGGACCATAAGTCAAAGAAATGCATTTTTCTTGGATATGGTCGAGAAGGACAATTTGGATATCGCTTCTGGGATCCTGAAACACGGTTAGTGATCAGAAGTAGTGACATCATTTTTAATGAGTCTAAGATGCATAAACAACATTAAGGAGGTGAAGTGAGAAGAGTGGCGTTTGGGGATACTAGTCCTCTAGTTAGCATGCATAAAAATGCTGCACATAGGGATGTTCAAGATAATGTCCATTCAGATCAGTCTACACATGTTCCTGTTCAGCAACCATTGAGACGTTCTACACGTGTCTCACATCCACCTGATAGATATGTTCCCGATTTAGATTTTGTTATTCTAAAAGATGTCGGTGAGCCTTCTTGCTACAAAGAGGCTATGTAGACAGAGGATCATGTCAAGTGGGAGCGTGCCATGAAGAGTGAGTTGGATTCTATTCACAAGAATGGTACTTGGGACTTAGTACCTTTGCCAAAGGGCAAGAAAGCTTTACCATGTAAGTTGAAATTCACATCAGATAGTGCTTCTCCAAAATATAAAGCACAACTTGTTGCAAAGGGTTTTAAGCAACAACATGGTGTTGATTTTGAGGAAATCTTCTCTCCAGTGGTCACGATGACTACTTTGTGCATGTTGCTTGGATTTGTTGCAATGGAGGACTTAGAGCTAGTCCAAATGGATGTGAAAAGAGCTTTCTTGCATGGAGATCTTACAGAATAGATCTATATGGAATAACCAGAGGGTTATGTAGTTCTTGGCAAGGAAAGTCTAGTTTGTAAGCTCAAGAAGAGCTTGTATGGACTTAAACAGTGTCCTAGACAATGGTACCAAAAATTTGATGCTTTTATGAAGTCCCAAGGCTATTCTCAGAGCAATGAGGATCATTGTCTCTACACAAAGAGATGCTCTGATGGCAGCTTGATATGCTTGATACTTTACGTCGATGATATGTTGATTGCTGGGAAGTCCTCTTATGATTTGTCAATTCTCAAAAAGAAGTTGAGTCAGACATTTGATATGAAGGATTTGGGGGATGCCAAAGATACTCTTGGCATGCGCATTACTCGTGATAGGAGTAAAAGATGCATATACTTGTCTCAAAGTGAGTACATATCCAAAGTACTTCACCGGTTCAATATGCAGGGTGGAAAGGCATTGAGTACACCTTTACCCACATATGTGACATTTAGCAAGGATGACTGCCCCAAATTAGATGAGGAAAAGGAATTCATGACCAAAATTCCCTATCAATCTACTGTTGGTAATCTCATGTATGCTATGGTATCTACGAGACCAGACATTGCATTTGCAGTGGGAGTTGTGAGCAGATATATGTCTAATCCTGGCAAGAAACATTGGGAAGTGGTCAAGATGAGTTTGAGATATCTGAGTGGCACTAAGGACAAGTGTCTATGCTTAGGTAGAGGGAAAGCATCCATTATTGGTTACACAGATTCAGACTATGCTGGTTGTGTAGACAATCGTAAGTCTACATCAGGGTACATTTTTCATTTTTCTGGAGGTGCTATCTCTTGGAGATCTCGTCTTCAAGAATGTACAGTTGTTTCCACCATAGAAGCAGAGTATGTTGCAGTAAGTGAGGCATGTAAGGAAGCATTGTGGCTTTCTCTTCTTGCTTGTGATATGGGTTTACCTCAGCATGTACCTCGCTTGCTCAGTGATAGTCAGAGTGCCAGTCTATCATGCAAAGACCAAGCACATTGAGGTGAGGTATCACTTCATTAGAGATTGCTTAGCCACTAAGAGCATTATTCTTGAGAAGGTGCACACTCGAGATAATGTTGCAAATGCTTTGACTAAAGCTCTACCACAAGATAGCTTTCGACACTCTTGTCACTTGATGGGGGTTACTTGATTCTTGATCTTACGCAGTCACTTTTATACTGTGTAACATGCCCATCAAGTGGGAGGTATAGTTTGTATACTTACACTCAGGTATTCTTTATCATTCTTTATTTTTCTCCCATAGTTACTCTGGCCATACTGGCCTTTAGTGGGAGATTGTTACCGTTAGTGTCCATGTGAAAGGCCAAATGGCCACCGGACACTTCTTCGTATATGTTCTTTAATTAAACATATAGTGGTCTGGTCAGTCACAGACTGTAGATTCAACCACATTTGTAAGACCTAAGAAGTGAGTCTTCATGCTCCCTGTGTACTGTGTTTTCTACGTATTATGCAGCCTCTATGCAGAGTACTGCGTGCGGCTTTAGGAGCTCAGTTTTCTACTCTAAGCATATCGTCTTGGAGCTCTCGAGAAGGAGAGTGCACTCCGATGCATCACCATCGAAATACTTCACTGAATGAAAATAAGCATGTTCCATGTTATAAGAAACATGCATGGAAATGTTCATGGAGGAATTACATTAATGTGTTTGTATATGATATGCATAAATTAAGTGGTCATAATGAGGTGCTAATTGTGTTTTATGTATCCATTGACATTCTTCAATAGAGTGATTTTTGTATTTAACCAAATATCGATGATATTGAGTACCTACGTGTGTAGTAGTGACATCATGATCAATTATTTTCTCAAGAACCAAGATTTCAGATTGTTCTTCAATCAAAGAAGGGTCATCAAGAAGTGGAGTGAGTGGTAAAGTGCCTTTAAATGGTTTAAGTAAACTAATATGAAAAGAGTGATGTATATTCCAATGAGATGGTATATCTAATCTAAATGAATTATCATTAATTTTTTCTGTAATGTGAAATGATCCATAATAGCGTGGTGCAAGTTTAATTTTAGGATGCTGCAAAATATTTTTGAGACGTCTTTTAATGATACACAAACATACAAGATCATTTTCCTTGAATTCCTTGGCTAATTGTTCAGTATTGATATTACGTGTGTATCGCTCTTGACTTTCCTAATGTGCTCTTGAACATCGTGAAGTATAGAAACGTGAACTTGAGCAATAGAATTAGCCATCGGAATGTCGGTTTGGGTGAGTGACATGGGAGTGGGAAGCTTTTTACCATAAACAATTTCAAAAGGTGCATGGGCAGTAGTGGTGTGTGTGGTGTTATTGTAAGCAAATTGAAGCAATGGCAACTTTTCATCCCAATTAGTTGGACTATCTAATGAATAACAACGTAATAAATCAAGAATAGTACTATTTGTGGCCTCACTTTGTCCATTACTTTTGGGATGAAATGCAGAGCTAAAATCTATTTTAGAACCAAAATGTTGAAATAAGGAAACTCAAAAATGATTACAAAATCTAACATCACGATCAGATAACATTACTTTAGGAAATCCATGATGTGGGAAAATGCATTTAATAAATAATTTTGTAGCTTGAGGTGTAGACAAAGTTTTCTACATGGAATGAAATATGCATATTTATTAAACCTATCAACTATTGTCCAAATCATATCATTATGTGATGAAGTGATTGGGAAGACCTGTGATAAAATACATAGAAATTTGTTCCCATGGTTCATTAGGAATGGGCAATTGCATTAACAATCCAAATGGTTTACCATGATGACGTTTTACACGCTGACATACAATGCATTGAGAAACATAATGTGCAATATCTTTTTCCATGTGTGGCCAAAAGAAGAAATCTTTGCAGGCAGAAATGGTGCTTTGTATGCCTCTATGTCCCATGTAAGATGGTTCATGCATTTCTTTGATGAGAAAATCTTTAAAAGCTTGAGTTATACATAATCTATGTTGAAAATAAAGAAAACCATTATGAAATGTATAATGTTCATCAGACAAACATGCATCATTGTCAAAGTCATGCCATGCAGGTGAGAAATACAAATCAGATGCATAAGTGGAAACCATTTCTTTGAAAGAATGTATTTGGATGGCAGAAAGATTATGCAAAACAATAGAATGTGAAGGAAATCGACTAATAGCATTAGCTACAACATTAGCTTTACCAGCCTGATATTGGATCATGGGTTGGAAATTTTGAATGAATGATGCCCATTTAAGATGATGATCAGAGATTAAGGGCTGATTTAATAAATGCTTAATAGCCTGTTGATCAGTTTGATTAAGACCTCAGAGCCCATAAGATAGTGTTTCCGAATTTGCAAAGCATGCACAATTGCTAACAATTCTTTATCATATGTACTATAATTCTTTTCTGAGGGCTTAAGCTTCCTACTCTCAAATGCAATGGGATGATCATTTTGCATTAAAATTGCACCTATCCTTGAACTACTAGCATCAATAACAACATAACAGGGTTATGAAAAATCAGGTAATTGTAAAACAGGTGCATGTGAAAGTGCATGTTTGAGTTTTTCAAACGATTGTTGGTGGGTAAGTCCCCATGCAAATTTTATTTTCTTTTTCAATAACAAGGTAAGGGGCAATGCTAAATAAGAAAAAATTCAAACAAACTTCCTATAGAAACTAGCCAACCCAAGAAAAGAATGAACATCATTGATTGTTTGCAGTGTAGGCCATTCTACTACAACTTTAATCTTTTTTGGATCCACATGCACACCTTCACTTGAAATAATATGTCCTAGATATTCTAGCTTACGTTGAAACAAGTAACTCTTTTCAGGATTAGCATGAAGAGTGTTTTCTCATAGTAGATAAAAACTTGTTCTAAGATGCATCTCATGCTCACTATCATTCTTACTGTGAACAAGTATATCGTCAAAAAATACAAGAACAAAAGCTTGGTAATCAAGAAAAATGTTGTTCATCATTCATGCAAATGTAGCAGGGGCATTAGTAAGTCCAAAGGGCATTATGCATATTAAGGTGCCCTCGAGAAAGAATTGGCCTTCATAATGGCCTGTTTGAGTTCTAAAGACAGTCTTAAAAATATCACTTTACGTCATACGAATCTGATGGTATCCTAATTTTAGATCAATTTTACTAAAGACACAAGCTCCTCGTAATTTATCTAAAAGATCATTGATTCGAGGTACGGGGTATTTGTTCTTTATTGTGATCTTGTTAAGGGCTCTATAATCAATGCACATTCGATAAGTTTTATTCTTCTTCTCTACTAAGAGAACTAGTGCTCCAAATGGGGAAGAACTAGGCCTTATAAGTCCTTTTTGTAGTAGGTCTTTTACTTGGTTTTCTATTTCCTTTTGGTGTAGTGGGCCATGTCTTTAAGGTGCTTTATGAGGAGGAGAACTACTAGGGACTAAGTCCATGCTATGGTCAAAGGATCCTCGAGATGGTGGTAGTTCAAATTGATACTCAGACATAAAACAATCATAATAAGTAGTCATGAAAGGTTTATGTGCATCAGGAAGTGTATGAGTATAATCATTGATGACATTGACAAAAACAATGCATGAATTGAATCCTTTCCTAAATGCACGTTTTACTTGAGTATGACTAATCAATGGAAATGGCTGGAAATCATGCAATGCAGACAAAGTAATGATTTGATTCAAAATTAAATCTATGTGTATGGTAGTCAATCCATGGGTTATAATGATGACAAAAAGGCATACCTAGTATAACATCGTAAGATTGCAAAGGTGCAATTAAAAATGTTTGTAAATCAACATATGGACCTATGCTAATCGTAACATCTTGTACTTCTCGTGTTACATTATAATGATTACCTTGAAATGCAGCTTTTACTTTATACAAAGAAGGAAACGTTTTCAATTTAAGTTCTTGTACTAATAAGTGTGAAATGAAGTCATGTGAACTATCATCTTCATGTAGAACGAGTTTGTTGTTTATAATACCACGCATGCAAAGTAGAGAATGAAGAGAGATATCATTACCCAAGGTACTTAAGTCCTTCTGCAATGATTCCTCTATCCAAAGAGGAGGAATTTCTTCATTGTGGGCCTCCATGTTATGTAATTGAGCTGCAACTAGTTTCATGTTAAGAGGTCGCGTCCGCACTTCATTTTTGTATGTCCAGGTTTGCCACAATTCCAGCAAGTGATTTGTGGTCGCTTCTGTTGGGCATCCATCATTGAAGTTTGTAGGGTAGGTGGTTTGGTAGGTTGGAGAGATGAAGCAACAGGTGCAGTTGAGTAATTGGATTGTGGTGGATGAGGAAAACTAGGGGAAGATGGGGCATTAGAAGTACGTTTCATGGGAAGATTTGGTTTAACAAAAAGTGGTCGTTGACATGGTTGTTGTAGATGGAGTGACTTGGTTATGGACTAAAATTCTTTTTCTGCATCATACGCAAAAGATATAGCCTCATTGAGGGTTGTAGGTCATAAGGTGTGAAGCTTAGCTTGGATTCCCACCTCCAAAATATCTTCGTATTTTTGCTGCAAGCTATCCTCTGGTACATCTTCAAGCATTCAAACCAATAGTAAATTTTCCCAGAACTGCTCCGTGTAGGTAGTAGCTGTATCACACTCCTTCCATGTTAGGGTCGTCCATGCACATTGAACATGCAAATGGTATTGAGTAGGAAGAAAAGAATCCTTCACTTACTCTTGGAAAGCCTTCCACGTTGTTGGACGCTCAGTACTGTGCCGCATGACATTCCACCAGAGTTGAGCTTTTCCTACTAAATAGTTAGTGGCAAATTTGACTTTTTCACTTTCAGCATAGGTTTCATCAGATAAAAATCATCAAACTGTGAAAGCCATGAAAGGATTAAAGGGCCATCCTTATGGCCATCAAACCGTAAAAACTCGTAATTCTTAACGACAATCTTGGAATGCGTGCCATCCGATTGTGCAGAGATAATAGCTTTGACCACGCTCGTAAGGTTGTCTTCATCAGTTTGCATTATTTCCAGTATCTCGTCACACTGTCAGATCTCATTTTGAGCACCTCGTAATTTGTGCCACAGGAGCTCTAGTTGTTTCTCGAGTGTGACCTGAGGTAGAGGTGATTCGCCGAAATCCTCCATGTTGTTCATAGGGTCCATGAGGATGTAGAGAAAAAACCTTCTTTCTAGATATGTAAAAACAATTTTTTGAGTTTGTTTGAGTTAAAATGTAAAAGGAATGGTATTGGAAAAGTAAGAAAGAGATGAAAGTTATGTTAAATATAAGAAAAGAGAACTAGAGTGACAACACAAAGAGATAGTGTAGTGGTAAAACACTTCCCTTGTGTGGGTGAGGTTGTGGGTTCAAATCCTCCCATCTGGGTGAATCTAAAAGTCCTTATTACCACTCATACATTAAAATTGGTTCGTGCATAGCCAACAGTCGGCAAGGGATCCTTGGGTGCTAATGCTTCCAATGTAATGCTTAAGTTATGCCTAAGTTCTATGCCTTAGTCGATGCCTTGGAGTAAGCAGAAGGAGTAAATGTAGGTGTAAACGTAGGTTCTGGTTCTGGAACTGGAATAGAAACAGAAAACTGAAACTCAAACCGGAACCAAAAATGGAAGCAGAGGTGGAGGTGGAGCCGGAATCAGAATCGGAATCGGATCGCAAACAAAGAACAGCAAAACAGAGATCAATTCGCCAAACCGAATAGAAACAACAATTTGCCAAAATGAACAAAAACAGATCCCTCTGTAGTGACGTGTGCAAGGCTTTGATACCATTGTTATCAGGATCTTGCTCACACACACAGAGGTTAGGAATGCAAACAACACACAGAGAAATAGAGACAGCAAAAGACAAGACTGAACACAATATTGGGTGCAATCTCCCCCCATGCACTCTATTTCGACAGTCCACAGAGTGCATGTATTTATAGGAATTTTTTATTATGTCGAAAAGAGTGGTTACATGAGAGTGGCTTCGAAAAGCATGCGTGAAACTAAAAGTTCGTGACTTTCATAGAAAGCCTTTCTTTTAATATCAAAAACTATGGTCTACAATGACCCTTATTCTAACCACTATTTTCTAACTATTTGTAACAATAGAACCTTCTATTGTGGATTTATTTACAAAATAAATTATAAATCGGATTTATATATGTCCGCCCTAAAGTCCGATTATTGATGTGTGCCCTTCATGCTTTCATGCCCTCATGAAATTTCAACGGCTATATCAAAAACACCAAAACACATCAATACATTAATAAATTAACACTCCAACAATGCATTGTTCAACATATTCCATAATGTATAACATAAAAAGCCGGTGAAAATTCCCATGAAAGGTAGAACAAACATGTCGATACGAGAGAAACCACTGATGGCCCAGACCATTAGTTTTGCAGATGAGATACAAGATGATGAGGAGGAAGAATTTCTAAAGGCAAACCAATTGTTGTACTAGTTTGAAAGTAGATGTGGAAGGTGTGTTAGGAAAGGATGACGAACTAGTGGAGAAGTCAAGTGAGTCAGTTCCACGTGACACATTGGAGGGTACAGAGGTGAGACAAATGTTTAAACAAAGTCTGGAAATTCCTATGCAGTAGAAACTGGAGCAGCAAGAGAAAGAGGTAATTAATTTGGCAAAAAAAATTTATGAACCAAAATATGCAAGTTTTGGCAGGGTAAAAGAAGACGAACTTCAAGAAATTAATTTGGGGTGGAGACTGAACCAAAGATGATGAGAGTAAGCAAAGAATTAGAGGGTTAGTTCATGGAGGACCTCATTTCCTTATTAACGGAATATGTGGATGCTTTTTGTTTGGGATTACTCACAGGTGAAAGGTATAGACCCTGATCTACATCAACATCGCATTAATTTAAAGAAGGATGCAATTCCGGTTGTGCAACAAAGATATCTAATGAATCCTAATTTTGTTGAGCAGGTTAAAGAGGAAATTGATAAACTGTTGGCAGTTGGATTGATTAAACCGGTTAATCAGGTCACATGGTTGTCTACTATTATAGTGGTCCCTAAAAAGAATGGGAAGTTGAGATTTTGTGTTCATTATAAAAAGTTGAATGCAGCAACAACTACGGATCCCTTCCCTATGCCGTTTTGTGATGCAGTATTGGATGCAGTAGCTTGACATGAGAGGTATAGTTTTTTGGATGGATTCTCATGTTACAATCAAATTCATGTTGCTGAGGAGGATCAACACAAAACTGCATTCATTACAGAATTTGGTGCTTATGTGTTTACAATCATGAGTTTTGGATTGAAGAATGGACCGCCCTTGTTCAACTATGTCACACATAAAGTGTTTGAACCTTATTTGAAGGATTTCATGCAAGTTTTTGTGGATGATTTCTCAGTGTTTGGAAAAAAATTACAACATTTGATGCATGTGAAATCTTGTTTTGACATATGCAGAAAATTTAGCATGGTGCTCAATCCGTTCAAGATCGTCATTGTAGTAAAAAGTGGTATTTTATTGGGAATGTCATTTCTCAAGAAGGAATGGCTATAGATGTTAAGAAGATTGAAGCTATTAGGATTGCAAAAGCTCCCAT
Source organism: Ceratopteris richardii (assembly GCA_020310875.1). Taxonomy (NCBI): domain Eukaryota; kingdom Viridiplantae; phylum Streptophyta; class Polypodiopsida; order Polypodiales; family Pteridaceae; genus Ceratopteris; species Ceratopteris richardii. The sequence continues at coordinate 189,915,774 of CM035410.1, read as the reverse complement.
AAATGTCAAGGAAGTAATGAGGTTTGTTGGTCAAATTAAGTGGCATGCTATATATTTAAGGTGCTTGGCCAATATTTCTTTACCACTCACACATTTGACAAAGAAGGACGTTCCATTTGTATGGGCTCAAGCTCAAGAAAAATCATTTCAGTTATTAAAGAAGATGGTTTTAGTAGCACCGATTTCCAGCCTCTAGATTGGTCATTGCCATTCCATATATTTGTTGATGCATGGGATGTGGCTGTAGGAGCAGTTTTGATGCAGCAGAAGGAAAAAGGATGGTATAGGCTAGTATATTATGCTAATAGGGTGTTGCGTGCAGCTGAATGGAACTATCCGATGACTAAAAGAGAAACTTTAGCAATGGTGTATGCGCTTAACAAGTTTAGACATTATTTATTGGGTAATAAAGTGATTTAATGTTGATCATCAAGCTTTGGTGTATTTGATCAAGAAGCCTTTATTGATAGGAAGGTTGGCTAGGTGGATGCTTCTATTGCAAGAATTTTATTTTGTTATTACTCATACTCCAGGGAAAGAGCATGCAATGGCAGATTACTTTAGTAGATTGGAATCAGGTGAAGCACTTGTAGGTGTAAATGATGAATTTCTTGATGTGGAGCTGTTTAATGCACAAATTCCTGATTCTAATTCTTGGTATGATCAATTATTAGTATTTTTTACAGATAGAGTATTAGCCCCACATTTTACACATGATCAAAGGAGGAAGTTTGCTCTCAAAGTACACCATATTTGGTTATAGCTAGTGCATTGTATAAAAAGGGAGTGGACCAGGTCATTAGGAGATGTGTATGAGAGTTTGAGCAACCAGTTCTGTTACAAGAAGCACATTTAGGTGCAACAAGAGGACACTTGCCAGGAGATATTACATGGAAAAAGGTGTTACAAGCAGGATTGTGGTGGCCTACGGTCTTAAATGATGCTTATGAGTATGCTAAAAGGTGTGTGATTTGTCAAAAAATAGGTCAACCAGATAATTCAGATCGGATGTCTGATCATCTTGTTTTACCATTGGATCCATTTCAAAAGTGGGGCATGGATGTTGTTGGGCCTATCAAGACTATTACACAACGTGGTAATCAATATATTTTAGTGGCTACAGATTATTGCACAAAGTGGCTGGAAGCAGTTGCATTGAAGGACAACAAGGCGACGTGTTGCAAAGTTCCTCTACCATAACATTATGACCAGGTTTGGTTGCCCAGTGGAGTTAGTGAGTGATAGAGGAGCTCATTTCCTTAATGAGGTAATTTTAGAATTAACAAGAACTCATTTGATTATGCATAAAAAGTCTACAACATATCACGCATAGGCAAATGGTCAAGCAGAAAGTAACAACAAAACTTTGTTGTGTATTCTTAAAAAGCTAGTTCATGATCATAAATAAAATTTGGATTTGCTTTTAGATTCAGCTTTATGGTCATTCAGGACAGCTTTTAAGGTAACTATCAGAATGACACCATTCAGATTGGTATATGGGCTTGAAGTTGTAGTTCCAATGGAGTTTCTGGTTTTGAGTTTGAGAGTAACAACTGAAAAGATGTCCCCTTAAGTATTGGTTAAGCATAGAAGTAAGTATCTTCTTCAAATGGAGGAGGATTGTTTAGTTAGTGCATACATTACAAAAGTTATTCAAAGAAGGAGACAGGCTTGGGTTAATATGAATGTGAAATTCAAGTTATTTCAAGTAGGAGATTGGGTGATGGTGTACAACTCCAAATTAGGGCCTCATCTAGGGAAAATTACATTGAGATATAAAGGTCCGTATCATATTGTGCACGACTTAGGTCAAGGAACTTTTTTATTAGCTGATCTATTTGGTACGAGGATGGAAAATCCAATCAATGGATTTCATCTAAAAACATTTGGGAAGCCACCTCATATAGATTGGTTATCATCAGATTTGGTTCAGGTACTAATGAATCCAAATGTGCAACTTGGCACCCTTTCCGATCATCATTGCAGAAAAACTTATTTTTCTACATTCGGATCAGTAATGGTATGTTTTGTAAAGAATTGTTCTTTCAAGGTTTGAGTAAGTACCTTTGTAATATTATATTAGTGCTCTTATGATAATTTGAGAAGTTGGGGAATATTAGTAGAAATGGTTTCCAAAACGCTTAGCTTAGTCAGATTTTGTTGACAAGAATAGAAGAATTTTGCTTTGTCCGAGTTTTATCTGTCGGATGTCATAAAATCGGATTTTGCTCAGTCTATTATTTGTGACTCGGAATTTGTCAGTTCATAGTAGACGGAATCGAAATTCGCTCTGTCGGGGTTTGCTCTCTTGGAGTTTGCTGGATCGGAAAGAATGAGTTTGGTGAAGGTTTGTGAGGATGCTATTTTTTTCGGAGTAGTTTTGTGCACTTAAGTGTTCAAGGGAAAATGCACGAGTAAACAATTTTCAAATTATTTCATCATTTTGTTGGAGGATGTGAAATTATTAGATGTAAATCTCACTTATAGACATGCATTATCAACAATCACTATTACGTGTGAGCAAGGTGGTGTCATACAGACACTTGAGCGACAATTAGAAGCTTCGCACTTGCATTTTGTGTGTGTCAAACGCTATTTCATGCCGAGAAGAAAAACAGTCAATGTAACCTCTATTGCTCTGACTAACAATACAGCAGAGATGAGGGGTCGAGTGAAATGCAGGGAAGTTGCAGCTTGACAAGATGAGTCCACTTCGGAGGAGAACGATAGTGTACTGCAAGAGGAAGAGGAGGATACTCCAACACCAACTTTAGCCAGCAAACTTGTGTAATCACTGATAATTCAATGTCTCATTTGTCAACACTTGCTCAAGTAATACAGTATGTATAGTGTTTTCTTTTACTTCTTCTAAAAATAAAAGAGTGGAGCACCATGGATAAGCAAAAGTGCTCTCAGGATACCCACACGAGTTCAAGTCCTGGATGGCGCTGTGGAGGTGATCGCAATCTGGGTGGATCGGGTCCGGTCGTGGCACACACAGGGTGTATGAAGCTAATGAATGTTGGATGGTTTAAGGACATGAAAGTGAAATTAATGTTGAGTATGGAGAAGAGAGAGATGTTGAAATGATTATGGGAATGGGAATGTAGGAGTGCAACTTAGATTTATGAACATGAATGATAAGAATGAAAGAGAACCATACACACGAATCAAATTTGGAAGGAAGAATGGTCCATTGAAGGAGCTTCTTAAACACTTACTAGTTCTAATCCATATGCATAGTCTTCTTTGGATGATATGTATGCATGACGTGAATAGATGGAATCCTTACACATAAACTAGTTTCGAAAGGAAGAATGGTCCAATATTGCAGCTTCTTATACACTTTCAGAAACTAATCAATATGTATGGGTATGTATGGATTATATGCATGCAAGTGAATTATGATGATAGAGTTTACTCACAAGCTCAAAGAAACATCCTCACTGGTTCAACGCAATACTGCGGAGCCTTCTCACACATAGAAGAAATAGAAGACATGTAAAAATACTTCAGAGACTGAGAGAGGAGACAAGAGACAAGTGACAAGTGACATGAATTAAAAGGATTTGAATTAAGATACATGTATAAGATCGTTGTGGTACATCAAGCTAGGCAGTCTACTGATCAAAGGTGGTTCCGACCCTCAAACCATGACAGTTCAACCGAATGTCACACGTAAGAAGGTGAGTTCCACTTCAGTGACCCTATATATGTCTAGGCTCGTAACGTCTAACTAAAGAAGTCTAAGACTCATTAAAATCAGCTCTAACTCACTCACACGCTCCACCGAGGGTGATTCAAGATAGAGATGCTGGTTTCAAGAGCCTATCCTAGATTGGAGTTCTAACTTAAATTTGAAACTAGGTACTATACTCATACTAGCTCACCTTGGATCCTCACTCGCTCAACCGAGGGTGATCGTCTCAAGGAAACCGTAAGCTAGCATGAGCCCTATGGATGCCTAACAATGATGCTCTAGGAGTTTGGAGGGGGGTTTATATAGTTTTTTGAATGAATTTGGGCCCTTGGATCTAGAGAAATCAACTCTCAACTCTAGGATTACTACTTTTGATTACAACCATTTGATTAATCAAATCAATGGCTTGGAATTGTTCTTTCTATCAAATCTAGTGTAAAGGAGTGAAATTTAGGCGCCCTCATTCTCCACCATTGGATCTGGGGATGATCTGGACCGTCGGATCAGTGCTGACATCAATTCGGATAAGATAAGCCACTATTTTTGGAGAAAAGCTGCATTATTGATCTTTGATTGTAAAAAATTATCTTCTTTTATGGAAAAACTCGTGGATCCTCCTTGCTTTACGCATAAGTGCATCTCCACCCTTGAATATGAGCTCATCTTGATCGTACAACATGGCTCAATCAGCTTTCGCCATGTGGTGGCCCTTCAACCCTTCAATTTGCTTAAACTAGAAAACTGCGGTGATCCTGAAAACTGGACTTTGTGCTTTTTGACCCTCCAAGTAGGCTTTGATGAAGATGAAACTTTGTAGGACTATGTTTCCAAAGATCTCCTTCAGGAATATGCAGAAATAACTCCCATTTGAATCTCCCTTGTACAAGTTTGACTACATTTGGAAGCTTGCAAGGTGGCATTAAGGTCTCTAGGAAGCTCTGATGGCCTTGAAAATTTGTAAAAATATGTAGCCACATATGATCTTTATACATGCCAAACCATATGGCTAACATAAATTTCTATACAAGAATTTGTAGGGTCAAACTAGAAAAATTACATTTTTACAAAATGAACATAGCATATCAATGTGCTACAAAATCCATTTTTTGCTGAAATTTGGGCTATAGACTGCCTTTGACAATCTTTACAAGTCTTTGGATTTTCATCTAATTTGGTGACAATGAAATTTTTGCCCTAATTTCCCAACTTTGACCAGCTTTGACCGCTACCATGAACTTTCTTGATTTCTTTGAAACTTTGTATGTGAGCTTCCTTTGACATCCTTGATGCATCCTGGACTTCTCGGGGAATTCTGGCTACCTTCACCAAATATGTTTTTTGTAGGCCTTCACAAGTGAGAGAGGAGAGAAAATCTCGACGACATTCGCCCCCACTAAACCTGCGATTCCTCCGGAAGCGCCACTCTAGCATCTGTGAAAAACAAAATGTTCCAGGCATCAAATTCTTTTATAGGCAACATAAGAAACATGGAAGGGAAATTGATTATATGCATGAATCAGTAGGTAACGTGACATGAAGCAAAATTTGCATGAAAGAAAGAATTGAAACAGGCAACATGAATATGCATGAACAAATAGGCAATATATATATGCAAATGAACAAGCAACATTGGCAACAACAAAGAAAAAAAACAAGCATCAATATGAAGTGGAAGTGGATGTATTGAGTCGTTTTAAGCATCAGTTTCTCTCATCTTGAAGAAAACTTTGACCTTTTTCATAAAGCAATCTACCTTAAATATGATTATAAACAAAGATTTAGGATTTTCAAGAGACATCTTTCATCTTTAGCTTATTTTAGATCAACTCCTTTCCTACATAAATATGAATATGCTCTTTCTCTAATAACATGCAAGGAAATCTAACTAAACTCCACTAATGCATAAATCTTCCTATATAGCCCGTGATTTATTCTACTATGCCTCTTTATCCTCCTTTGGCTTGCTCTTCTTCTTTTTTTTTTTTTTTTTGATGATGATGATGATTCGGCAACTTTATGGTTACGATCACTTTTTTTGGGTGGAAGAAAGTGTAAACTTCTTGGTAACATGTAGCAACTTTTTTTTTTTTTTTTGATGACGGGGAAAAATTAAACCCCGATACAAGGTACAACCATTTTTGATGACGGAGAACAATCTTTTAAACTCCGATACAAGTGTTGTGAGATGGACTAAGGATGTAGAAACATGCAATAGCAGGAGCTAGGATTTCAACAATTATGCTTTCGATACTGGATACATATGCATGTATCCAGTATCGAAAGCATAATTGGATACATATGCATGTATCCAGTATCCAGTCACCAAGATAAACCTTCAAATCTACATGCCCTATCTTTCCACAATCCTAGATTATAATCAATTTCTTAGTAGATAACTTACTACTTAAGATACAATTTTACACAAGTAGAGAAATCATCATTTGCCTTTTTTGACTCAAGTGATGTGGATATGCAATGCAATGCAAAGACTGAAAAAAACGTGCATGAAACAAGCATGGAAAAAAAATAGAATGAACTTGAAAAAAAAACAAAGCAACATGAACTTGAAAAATTAATGATATTTTTATACGTTTTTTTTTTAATTCCTTTTTTTTTTATTATGTTTATAACATGGATACTCCTGTTTATGAATCGGCCTCATTGTTGTCATCTTCTTCAATGTCCTCATCCAAAATGTACTCGTCATTATCACGTTTCTTGAATAGCTTTATCCTTTTACCTGCAATCAAAGTTTTTAGTGCAACACCATTTAATTCACAAAGAGCATACGTACCATTGTTGTTGAATTTTGATACAATGTATGGCCCAAACCACCGTTGAGTGAGCTTTTTGCGTGCATCATATTGAGAGTCAAATGTACTATCATAAATGAGCACCCAATCTCCTACTTCAATTGGCTTAGGACGCAATCGATGAGTTTTATCAAAATAATGCTTGTTCTTCATTCTAGATTCTCTTAATTTTTCAACAGCATCATCAAGTCTTAATTTACCTTGTTCTAACTGCTTAATACGCAAACTCAAAAAATCATCAGTAGACATGTTTTCAGACCAAGGTAAATTTGACCATGCAAAAATATGAGACTAAATTGGAAACAATGGTTTTTGACAGTACATGAGTTCAACAGGCATATATCCAGTAGTACGTGTGCATGTCATTCTATCTGCCCAAAGTGCAAAAGGTAAGAATTTAGGCCATTGTTTGATGTCACCATTACATGCTTTAGATATGGCTTTCACAATAGGTGGATGCCCTCTCTCTATTTTACCATTGGCCTCTGGGTTATATGCAATAGTGAGAGACAAACGAATACCGTCATGCTCAAAGAACTCTTTAGCTTCTCTCGCATTTAACTCTCCACGATCGGCAACTACTTTCTCTATGTACCCAAAGCGACTTATGACATTTTCAAGCAAGAATTTGCAAACATTGTAAGTGTTCTTAGATCGTAGTGCACGTCCCTCTACATGATTAGTTAAGTCTTCTCTTGCAAGTACAATGTAACGCATTTTGTCAATACCTTTAGGCATAGTTACAAGATCTACTACCCACTTGTAGTGAATACAAGGTGGATAAGTAGGATGCAACGGATCTCTATGTTTGACTGATGAATGAAGGTGACAAGTAGAACATGTAGAAACATAGCTACTAATGTCCACATACATCCTAGGCCAATAATAGGTACTTCTAATTTTTTCATATGTTCCAAAAAATCCTTTATGACCTGCCCATAATGTCTCATGCATTTCCTTCATTACTTGCAATTGAAGACCTGGTTTTCGTAGGACTCGTTGTGGATTCTTAACCTTATCCTTAGCATGTCTCCAAAGATAACCATTACATAGGAAAAAGTTATAAGCTCGTTTCCTAATGTTACAGAATCTATTCGTAGTCCAGTTAGGTAATGGTTGTAGTGTACTCAGATACTTTCCTATGTCTCTCCATTCATTTTCATACTCAGATTCATGAAATTGCTCATACTCGTATATATGTGGAACATAGTCAATTAAGTTCACATTCTTTATTAGATCATTTTCAAGATCATCATCAAATCTAGCTCTCGATAACATATCAGCAACTGAGTTTGACTTACCTGAAATATGAACTAACTCAGGATTTATGAACTTAATATATGAGATCCATCTAAGCATGGCTATATCAAGAGATGAACAATTGGCTATCATTCCAATGAGAGGCAAACAATCAGTCTCAACTTTGACATTTGCACCAATGAAATATTCTTTGTTTGTTTTCAAAGTTGTTACCATACCCCATAGTTCTCGTTTGATCTGTGGATATTTTCGTTGTGTTTCATGTAGAATTTTGGCACCAAACCTAATTGCATATCTATTCCCTTCACTATCATCTTGACTTATGACCCAACCTATACCAATAGGACTAGTATCAACAGTCAATATAATAGGTTTGTTAGCAGAATAGTCTACACGCTTAAGGATGGGAGCTTCAAGCAATAATTTCTTCAATTTACGCATAGCTTGAGTGTGTTTGTCAGTCCAAATAAATTTTCGTTTCTTCCTCAACAAGTCATAAAGACAATCAGCAACATGAGCAAAGTGTGGGATCCAAATAACATAAAAGATGCAAGCACCAAGAAATCTACGTACCTCACTCACGTTGTTACATGTTTCAGAAATCTTGCTAATGGCATCAACTTTTTGTGGGTATGGATTTCGACCATAATGGCCACATAAATGTCCAACAATAAGTACCTCGTTGATACCAAAAACAGATTTCTCTATGGAAAATGTGAGACCTATCTCTTCAAATCGTTGAAATATTCTTTCACAATCAGAGATATGGTCAAGAACAAATTTACGACATCCCGATGAATCTAAAGTAATATCCTTTACACGTTCCTCACTCCCTTTAATTGGAATATCATCAATGAATGGCATAGTTATATGAGGGATAAAGTCATGTAAGACCATATTCATAGCACTCATCATATGAGCCACATAATTAGTCGCTCCTTGAGGTAAAGTACACATTTGCACTAAGCCTAAAGGAGTTTTCATTGTGGTTATGTCACGACTATCAATTGCTAATTGAAATTGGTCATATCCCGAATATAAATCACCCATTGAATAGATAGAATGTCCTGAAAATGATTCAGCAAACTCATCTACAATGGGTCCTGTTCCTACATTCCTTATGGTGACTTTATTGACAGGTTGGAGATCTTGAATAAAAGGTAGTTTCCCATTCTTTTTAGGCCCAGTGAACCATCTATTTGAGTAAGGTGCAAAAGATGGCTCTAAAATTCTCATGTTTATCTTTTCCTTAAGTAGTTTCATTAGCTCAGGTAAGTGAGCCTTTGGAACAGGTATAGGACGAAGATTCCATGGAATATGTGGAATAGTAAAGATTATCATGGGTGCAACTAGCTTAGGATCTACACAACCAATCTCATGAGGATACATAGTAAAGGCTTTTCCATGGCTACGTATGACTCCCTCAAATTTATCTCTCTCTGCTGGCAAAAGAAAGTCATCATCTCTACCAATTTTCACCTGTTTGATTGTCTCATCCGTGAATGTATGTCCTATGTTTTTCTTATCCCGAAGAGTTGGATCATTTTTCACATCAATAATTTTTTCATTACTTCCTTGAGGTAATGGTTGAGCTATGGGTTTGATTTTTTTTTCCTACAGTTTTGTACTTTGTTTCAACTAAGGCATCATGTGTTTGGTTAAATTTTGAGCACTTGTCAACATTGAGAGCATACTCTTGGATTAGAGCATACTCATAAAGGGAAGAAAGAAGAATAATATGGGAATTAGAATTTTGTTGAAGACATAACTCTAACTCCTCAAGAGTAGAGAAACAATGAGATGTTTCAATCACATGCTCAATGTTCTCATCATGTTCCATGATTTTGTTGTTTTTATAATTTTTTTGGGTTTTTTGGATAAAAGACTTGGACAATTGACTCTTATGAAGAAAATCTAATCTAGAATGTGGAAAACAAAGTGACAAACTATTGTACAGGTTGGTTGGCTGCGAGATGTCAAACCAATATCCACTGTTGTCCCGCTCAACAATGGATTCTATCCAAACATGAATCGAGGTGCACAATCACTACAAGCATGCTCATGACCCTGAGTAACAATAGGTTTCTTTCTAATTGACAATCGATTCCTAGGATGATTCACTCCTACTGTCATGACTTGAAGTGATTGCATTCCATCCTTAGACTTGAATCTAGCATAGGTAGACCCATCATCCATGGCTTTAGTTTCCATACAACTCTCACAAATAAAGGGTTGACCTAAGAGAACTTCATAGGAGCAATTATCTTGAATAAAAAAGTGAAACTCTTCTGTGATTCCTCCTATGGATATGGGCACACTAGCACATGCTCCATACAGGGTACCTACACCATTATCTGCAGTTCTCATACGCCATCCACAATCTTTATCTATGGGCCATCGAAACTTATCATAGACTTCTCTTGAAATCACATTGATTTCAGAGCCGGAATCTACTAATGCATTTACAGTGATAGTGTTCTTATCATTTCCTATTTTAACATGCATCTCTGATGTACCTCTAGACCAAAATGTTCTTTTAAAGTGACTTTCAGGATTGTTTTCATGATTTTCATGGTCAGGTTGAATAGGTCCTAAGAAATTTTTATTAACATTTACTTCATCATCATCAAAGTTCTCTTCATCAGATTCATCAAAGTTTAAGGCTTCATTCATAGCTTGATCTTGATCTAGAGAATCCTGCATCTCAGTATCTAGATTAAGTGGAAACCTCTTTCTTTTAATTAGGCCAATAATGTTATCTTTAAAAACAGGCTTTGCAATAGAGAAAACTTGTTCTAAAGACATAGTCACTTGACTCTTAAGCAAAATGTCATCTAAAATCTCCATAGGATCTATTTTTCTCTCAATTTCTGAAATCAAGATGGCTTTAGGTTTTCTCTTTGGTTTCTTTTGTTTTTGCTCAGGGTCTTGTTTTTGTTCATTGGGTTGTGATTCTTGTTTTTTATCTTTGGATTGTGATGTTTCCCCTTGCTCTATGATTGTTTCTATTCCCTCTGAGGTTTGTTTTCATGTCACTCTTCTTTCACTAGGCTCAGCTTCATCTCTTTTTCATTTTTCTTCTACATTGGATATGTGAGAAATAAGAGATTGATCTTCTATTGGTGATTCCCAAGCCGTTATTCTCCTAATCTCATCTCGTGCTCTTACTAAAGCCTCTATGGAAAAATCACCTTCCTTTGTGGGTTTACTTGATTCCACTTGTTCATTAAGAGCTTCTAGTTTCACTCCTCTAGTTCCTACATCCGTTATGGTTATATTTTCATAGTGTTTTTTCATTCCTCCCTTACCATAATTTCCTTGCAAAGGTAGCCTAGATCGATAGTCATAGATTTTCTTGTCTATGTCTATTACTAGTCGTTGCTCCTTAGCAGCCTTCAATAGTTCACAATCTCTCAAAAAGTGCTCTAACGAATCACACCAAGGACACCTATGAGGGCCACACACAAAACCATTTTGATTTTGAGGATTTTGATTAACTTGTGGTGGGAAATTTTGAAATTGAGGATTTTGTTGATAAGGTATTGCTTGAACAGGATAATTAGGATTTTGATAAGGCAATTGATGTATTTGAGGAGCTTGGGGAGCAACATGTGGTACTTGAGGTGCAAGAGGAGTTTCCATATTATACGGTTGATGATTTTGAAAATTTTGATTTTGAGGATTTTGAAAAGCTATTTGTGAAGCTTGAGGATACATGTTTTGATACATTTGAGGATTTTGCACATGAGGATGAGGATTTTGCATTGGAGGAACTTGATATGCTTGAGTAGGAGCTACTTGTGGATTTTGCTTGGTAGCTATAACATGTGGATTAGGCTCTTGAAAAGACATTGGGCTCATTTGATTTTGGAAAGTTTTGGTGTAACTAGATTGTAAAGCATCTATAGTCTTGGCCAAATTGGATTGTGTAGCAATAAGACTTTCCATTTGCTTAGTGAGAATTTCCACTTGAGATTGTTCAACTACACTTTTATTTGGCTCTACTTTAAAACCTTGAGTAGGCTCCATCATTTGAGGAATAGGAGTAGAGTCAAAATTCATAGCATGGGATTGTTCTCTAAATTGCTCCTTAATTTGTGGAAGGCTAGCTTGAGGAAGACTAGTTTGCTCATAAAGCATGGATTGTCTTTGATGTCTATGGGCTACAGCCTCTACTACTTTACGCACTTTTTGCCAATTGTTAGTAAGACCATAGCGCTTATCCGGTTCTTCTAATCGTCGCTCAACTTCCCTACGAGTTTCAGGATGAAGAAGCTTAAGAAAATTGATCACAAGATCAGGTTCCAAAGTTATCTTATCCTCATCAGGAAGTTGTTCATAGCGTCTAATATACTCATTTTGTAAGTGAGTAATAGAGCTACTAGGCTTTGGAGAATTGACCCATCGTAAGAATCCATCTCGATTATGTTGGCTATAATCTTCAAGATAGAATTCTTTGAGCTTTTCCTTTATAAAATCACTCCAAGGAAGTGTTGGAAAGGAGTATTTTTGGAAAGCATTTTTGATGTAGAAAATTAGTAAAAAGCCAAAAAACTTGTAAAATATTTATGCAATGATTGTAAAAAAAAAGGAAGAGTCTTCCTTATGTAGTCAAGGACCTCATGTAAATTTTGTAGAATTTTTAGAAACTCTTAGATAGCATATTTTTAGAAAATTAGAGAAAAAGACCTAATTTCAAGTGTGAAAAGGGACACTTGAAAATGTATATAAGTCAATTTTCTCTAATTTGGAGAGGTTGGTTAGTTATTTGCTCATGCTATCAATAGAGAAAAGAGTTTCTGCAAAAAATCGTGTTTTCTCCTGTTGAGTGTATTTTCTTTGATGTGAGAGCTTGTTTCTTGCTTAATCATGGAGATTTGTGAGTTACATTTGTGTATTACTGAGTGAGTTGTATGAAGGAAGAGGTTTACTGATGTAATGAGTGAAAAAGGACAGAAGAAAGTTCCAAAATTGTGAAAATCGTCTGAATGCACAGAATCACGATTGTCTCGTCTCTGGGGTACAGGTGATATTTTTCAATTTTGAGTTCATATTTGTATTCTGCTGATAAAATAGCATGGTTTTGACACAAAGATCATAGAAAATGATGGAGGTTTGATTTAGATATGGTAAACCCTAGACTTTCTCTTCATCTTCAACTTTTCTCAGCAATCCAGCCATTAATCTCTTATTTCCTTGAATCTATTATCTTGAAGGGGCTGTGGTCTTATGGATATTCCTAGGATTGACAAAATAAAGATGATTTGTTGATTCTTTGTTACTTCATGATTGGAGAGGACAACTTGGAGTCCAAAACAAAACATTTTTTGGCGCCGTTGCCGGGGAATATTCCAAGAACTTCTTTGAAATTGGACCTTTGCTGGATCTTCAGTTGATGATGGTAACCAACACAAGAACAAGGTAAAGCACATCAATTAGGAAAAGTGCACATGAATAGGTAGATGTCATTGTTTGTCTTTGGGGGAAAAAGAAAGCAATTGATATCTTGTAGAATTGGAAGTGCTGAAATTTTTGTAAATTGATAGTTGCTCATCATATTGTTGAAGTAAAAGTGCAGGTGTGTGGAGGATTTGAGCCAAGAAGCTGAAGATGGAGGTAACTTGAATCTATTCTTGCATTTCTAGATTTCTTTTTGCCCAAGTACTAAACACCATGGGTGATCTTGGGAAGATAACATGGTGATACTAAGGAAAGGACAGTTAAAGTAGCTAGATGTAAGAATGAGGGATTCAGTGGTTGACCAAATCTGAGCATTAATCTTGAGTTGTTCTGCATTTTGAAAAAAAATATGATTGAGTTTATCTTTACAAAAATTGATTGCCTTTCATAACACTTTTTCATTTGAGAAACTTTCTTTTGTACTTTAATGATAGCTAAGGACATAGAAACTCATAACCAATCAAGAACTATGGGATCAACTGATCTCCAAAACCAGAAACCCTAAGTAAAGTGCTCTCCTTTATTTTTAGGGCAAAAATACCAAACAAATTCACAAAACCTAAAAAAATTATTAAACAAATTTCTTTTCTTGTTAGAAAGTTGGAGTAAGGTGTTGTGGATAAGAGTGATTGTGAAAAAAGTGAAGAAAAGGTCAAAAAACCAGAAAATTAGAAAACACGATTCTCTGCACAGAATCGCGATTTTCTAAAAAAAAAAAATTAAAACTGGAGCAACATTTCATCCACATGTGAAATGAAGTGTTGTGGACAAGGGTGATTGTGAAAAAGTGAAAGAAAAAAAAAAGAGAAAAGAGAGGTCAAAAAACAAGAAAATTAGAAAACACGATTCTCTTCACAGAATCGCGATTTTCTGAAAAAAATATTGAAACAGGAGCAACATTTCATCCACATGTTGAATTGGGGTTGATACAGAGTATTGAAGGGAATTAAGAAGAAGAGACTACTCCAATTGGCATAAAATCAACAATATGCAAAAAACACGATTTTCTGCATAGAATCGCGATTTCCTGTAGAGGAAAATTGTTGGAAATTTTTTGGCATATTTGAGTACATTGAGATAAGAAAGTGTAAAGGAGACCAGTAAGATTGAGTAAGTGAATTGGAACAAGGGAAAGAGTGTGGAAAATTGAAAATCACACAAAATCGCGATTTTTTGAGCACTATATAAACAGAAAATTGAAGAAAAAAATTCATTTGAGAGTGAGAGTGAGGGAGAGAGAGAGTGAGCAGAGCTGACAGAATCGCGATTTTCAGCAACCAGTGGTCTTTGGAACAATTTTTCACCCAAGCAAGAAAGGTAAGAATCCTAACATCATTCTTGAGCACATATTTTTGGTTTTTTGTGAAAAAATAACACCAAAAAATAGAAAAAAATAAGAGGAGAACAGAATCGCGATTTTCTGATTTTTTGAGTTTTTACTAAGAAATCATTAAATTTTGCTTTAGTTGCTTTATTGCATGTTAAAATTTTCATAAGGCGATTCTATAGGTGAAAAAAATATAAAAAAATCAACATTTTGAAATTTTGTCAAAGACTGGACAAAATCGCGATTCTGAGTTTTAACTCAAAATCGCGATTCTGTGAAAGGTGCCAACAACATCGCGATTCCCAGAACGCGATTTTCATTAAGAAAATCGTGTTTTACAATCTGTGAGCAATCACGATTGTCTGGGAACAAAATCGTGAAAAACACGATCTTGTGAACAAAATCGTGAAAAACACGATTTTCACACAAAATCGTGAAAAACACGATCTTGTGAACAAAATCGTGAAAAACACGATTTTCACACAAAATCGTGAAAAACACGATCTTGTGAACAAAATCGTGAAAAACACGATTTTCACACAAAATCGTGAAAATCACGATCTTGTGAACAAAATCGTGAAAATCACGATTTTCACTCAAAATCGTGAAAAACACGATTTTCACACAAAATCGTGAAAAACACGATTTTCACACAAAATCGTGAAAAACACGATCTTGTGAACAAAATCGTGAAAATCACGATTTTCACTCAAAATCGTGAAAAACACGATTTTCACACAAAATCGTGAAAAACACGATTTTCACACAAAATCGTGAAAAACACGATCTTGTGAACAAAATCGTGAAAAACACGATTTTCACACAAAATCGTGAAAAACACGATCTTGTGAACAAAATCGTGAAAATCACGATTTTCACTCAAAATCGTGAAAAACCCGATTTTCACACAAAATCGTGAAAAACACGATTTTCAGCAGAGAGTCGTGAAAATCACGATTTTCACTCAAAATCGTGAAAAACACGATTTTCAGCAGAGAATCGTGAAAATCATAAATTCCAAAGAAAATCGTGGAAAAACACGATTTTATTCAGAAAATCGTGAAAATCATAAATTCCAAAGAAAATCGTGGAAAAACACGATTTTATTCAGAAAATCGTGAAAATCATAAATTCCACAGAAAATCGTGGAAAAACACGATCTTATTCAGAAAATCGTGAAAATACATAACCTAAGCAGAAAATTGTGAAAATAGGTGAATGATACTTAGGTCTGGAAATAAAATAAATACACTTTCTAAACAAGACCTAGCAAGGAAGGGAAAAGAGCCAGGAAGTAGTAAAAGATCAGAAAGAAGTTTAGGGCAAGAAAATAACATGGAAAACCTAAATGAAACAAATGAGTCAATAGAAACTGGGGATTTTAGAAACATCCTCAAATACATGTATACAAATAGGTTTGGAGCCTATGTATATCAGGATGGAATGCATAAATTCCTCATTAGATTGAGAAATTTAGAAGTTCCTTTGAATATAACCCCAGTAGCACAATTCAAAGATGGAAGATATGAAGATAGGCAAGGATGTATATACATCCTCTCTCAAGACCCAGAAAATTCAAATGACCTAGGGCAATGTGCTGATAAGGGACCTTGGGAGCATAACATAGAACAAACAAATTTGCCCAGGCCAAATGAAAACCACACTAGCCATGAACAACAACATGGGAGGAGGACACATAATTCCCCAAATCCCTTTGACAAGGAACCAGATGGATACAATGACTTCCCACTTAGAAGAAGACCTCATTGGCAGCCTCAGGGTAGAATGCTTAGACCATACCAAGTAGCCAAATGCATGAAGAACCAATATGAAGGGTATTCAGATCCTCATGCTCATGCAGCAGAATTTAGACAACTAATTAGAGCTGAGGAAGTAGAGGATTACAAGGTGCAATTTGAGGCATTTGGACTGACCCTAACAGGACCAGCCTTATCTTGGTTCATTCCCCTCAGAAAGGAAATGTATCTGGACATTGAATCTTTTTTAGAAGCTTTCATTGGAGAATTTTCTAAGACTGGGATAAAACATAGTACAGCCACATTAATACATAGTTTCAAACAACAAAAGGAGGAAAATGTTAGAGAAGCAGCCAGAAGATTTAAACAATACATTGATAGATGCCCAAGAGAGGAAGTACCTTCCATGGCAAAACAAGTATCCCTATTCATTGAAGGTTTGAGAAGTGCTCAACTAAGAACCCTAGTGTACTATAGGAGATGTCCGGACTTAGCAGCCTGTGTGAAGGAGGCAATAGACTTGGAGGACAACAGAGGTCAAGATCTGTTGGCATTTGATCAATCTAGACCATATGAAGACAAAATTCCTCCAGCAGAAGAATTGGCTCAGGCCATTGCTAAAGCCCTAGAGGTAAACACTAAAGCTAATCTGATTAACTCTAGGATAAACACAAACAAAAAATGTTACATTTGTGGAGAAAATCATCTGGCACAACAATGCCTATATCAGAAGCCTCCACACTTGCAAGATAGGAAGACACTCAAATACTGCACACTAGAGAGAAAATGGACAAACCATACCAGGGAGGAATGCTTCTATAACAAACAACCCGTCAAGGAAAGAGACTACATGGCTCAGAGGGAATCAGGTTATACTAAGCAACCAAGACCAGTGTTGGGACAACAGCCTCCTATTCCAACTAATGTGGTACCAGTCAAATATACACCCATAGAGGAAGGAAATTCAAGATTCAGATCACCCTATAAGGAAGAGTATCAATGGAGTGAGGGACATCAGGAAGAATGGGAAGATTATGAAATAAGAGAACCTGAGCTTAGAGCCCTAGATTTGGGAAATGGAAAAATTGAAATGGACACAGTAACATTCATGTACATTACCAACAATTACATGTCCAACCAAAAACCTCAATTCAAAGGGGGACCAAAGATAACTTGTTATAGGTGTGGGGGTGAGCATTTCATTAGAGACTGTCCGCAACCTCCTACATTGAGAATAGAAGGAGCCTACTGTAAGGATTGTGGTAGAGAACACCTGATCAAAGATTGCCCAAAAAATCCCCAAAAACAACAGAACACACCCAATAACATACCACTAAAAACAGTCAATATTATGGAACAGGAGGAATTGAGTAACAATGATCAAGTTGGAATCAATGTTATAACAAGGGCACAAGCTAAGCAACAGGAAACAAATAAGGAACAAAGTGAAGGTTCAGCCTCAAAGGTGAAAATGAATAAACAAAAAGGAAAATGGGAAAAGAAAAAAAGAATAGGCAAAAACTTGGAAGAAAATAATAAGGAACAATCAAAAAGTAATCCTCCCCAAAACACTCAAAATCAGTCTGAAATAGGACATTCTCAGAGTCTAGAAACCCTAATCAAAGCATATAAGGGAAGAATCCAAGAAGGACCAAGCCCTACAGATCATGCAGTGGCTTATCCTATACCAGAGTTAGAACAAGAAAGAATGCTAAAGTGCAAACAAATTATCCAGGAAGCACAACTCAGATTAGGGGAAGAAGACAGTTCTCAGAGAAAAATTGAACAAATTGAGGAAACAAGAACATGGGAAAGTGTTAACAAAGAGGAAAATTCACAATTAACATTCCAAATGATCATAAATGAACAATGTAGCATTACATGTCATACAACATGGGAAAACTTGTTAAAAAAAAATCCTCACCTACAAAACAAAATGAATAAAGGGGAAACAATACCTGGAAACCTTCATTCACCAACACAAGAATTAGAGGAATTATGGTATATTCCTATTGATAAAATAGGAGGATATTGTGAAGGAGAAGAAGGGAATTCAACCCTGAAATTACAATATGGAAAAAATTCAGCTAAAGCCATTTTGGATAGTGGATCAGGAGTGGCCATAATGACTAAACAAACTTGGGAGAAATGGGGAAGAAATGAATTACTACCTACTAAGATGAGGTTACAACTTGCAGATGGGCATATAGAAAAACCCCTAGGAATTTGGGAGAAAGTGATTGTGGACATATGCGGAATAGAAGTAGAGCATACCTTTGCCATAGTAGAATTTCCACAATCCACTTCATATGAAATTATCCTAGGAAGACCTTTTATGAGACAAATGCAAATTGTACAAGATTGGGGTAAGGATTGTTTATATCTCCAAAGCAAAGGAAGAATAACAAGAGTGAACTTAAGAAATGGGCACTACTGTGATGTATCTCCTCAAGAATGGTATAAAATACACCAAAATCAAGAAGAAAGTGAGGAATCAGACATGGAGGATCAGGAAGAGAGTGAATCAGCAATATGGAAGTGCAACATGATAAGAAATCTCATCAATAGAAAGAGAAGACTGAAAAGAGAGGAATGTGTGGAAGAAAGAAAAGTACAGGATGAAAGCTATGTGCCACAACAATTTAAAGATGAAGAGTTTGAGCCTTATGGTTGGAATCAAATCTTGGCTACTATGGATCTGGTCAGTGAAGAGTATGTAGGAGTGAAATTCCAAAATGAAGAAGGCTTTGATGTTTTCCACATTAGCATACACATGATAACTGTACCAAAAACAGAAGAGGAGCAAAATAAAGAAATAATATTAAAAAAAGGAAAAACACAGTATTTGGAAACAGTAAAAGCCAAGGATGCAATCAAGGACAAAATCTCAGGCAAATACAAGGAACATAAACACAAGGAAATAGAAAGAGATCAGACAAAGGAGAAGAAAGAGAAAGAGATCAATAAGGATCAATATTTTGATGTACCAGCAAATTTTAAAACTTATGAGGTAGAAGACAGACTACTCCTGAAAATGAAACCAAAAAGAGAGAAGAAAAAAGGAGAAGCTTATGACAATGAAGAACAAACAAAAAAGATTGTGATTACTCAGGAAGAAGGAGAAGAGAGACAGATAGTGATAGCTGATGATATGACCACACAAGAAGAAGAAGCCTTAAGGAGCCTGGCAAAGAACTATAGGGATGTATTTGCTTACAGTTATAAAGATTTAAGAGGGATTGATCCAAAAATCTGTGAGCATAAGATTCCTATGACACCTAATGCAAAACCAAGCAAACAAAGACACTACACATTTAATGATAAATACTCTGCCAAAATAAAGGAAGAAATTGACAAGTTGTTGGCGGCTAATTTCATTTATGAAATAGAGTACACTGAATGGATATCACCTATAGTTGTGGTGCCAAAGAAGAATGGAAAACTTAGGGTTTGTATCAACTTGAAAAAAGTGAATGCAGCAACTATAAGGGATAGTTATCCACTGCCAATAACAGATCATCTTCTTGAAAGAGTTGCAGGAAAGGAGGTTTACAGTTTCCTAGATGGTTTCTCAGGCTACAATCAAGTGCCAATAGCCTTAGAGGACCAACACAAGACTGCCTTTTCTACAGAATGGGGGGTTTATGCCTTTAGGGTTATGCCCTTTGGACTAACCAATGCTCCAGCAACCTTTCAAAGATTGATGTGTCATATTTTCAAAGAATTCCTGAGAAATGTAATGGAAATCTATGTGGATGATCTGTGCACTTTTTCTTTAAAAAGACAAGATCATTTACAAGATTTAGAAAAAATATTCAGGAAATGCAGGACATACAGAGTATGCTTAAATCCTGAAAAGTGTGTATTCTTTGTGAGACAAGGTAGAATGTTAGGTCACATAGTTTCAAAAAATGGAATTTCTACAGATGAGAAGAAGATAAAAGCAATAATAGAACTTCCAAGACCTACAAATGTGAAGGAACTCCAAACTTTTATGGGACATTGTGGGTACTATAGAAAATTTGTACACAAATTTGCTGATATAGCTAAACCCTTATATGCCTTAATCACAAAGTTTGAGTGGACTGAAGAATGTGACCAAGCCTTTGAAACATTAAAAACTTGTTTGGTGACAGCACCAATTTTAAAAACACCTCAGTGGGATAAAATTTTTCATGTACATGTCGATGCTTCAAATTATGCTCTGGGATGTGTGTTAGCACAACCTATAGAAGGAAGCAAATTAGATTTCCCAGTAGCATATGCAAGTAGACAATTAAACATTGCAGAAAAAAATTACACAACCACTGAGAGAGAAGGATTGGGAATGATATTTGCTGTCAAAAAGTACAGACATTATCTATTGGCCAACAGGTTTAAATTCTTTGTGGATCATCAAGCTCTACTCTATTTAGTAAATAAACCATGTCATATAGGAAGAATAGTAAGATGGTTTCTTTTACTAATGGAATTTGAATTTGAGGTGGTAGTCAGACAAGGGAAAACACACTTGAGAGCAGATCATTTGTCAAGAATCCAGTCAAAAGAACCTAGTTCACCTATAGATGATGATTTGCCAGATACATACTTATTCAAGGTGGAAAGTGTTCCTGAATGGTCTATGTCATTAATTCCTTTACTAACCATGGGACCTTGTAGCACATCAGGGAATAACAGACATCTGGTGTTACAAAGCAGAAATTTCATGTTGTTAGCTGGACATTTGTATCACCTTAGTCAGTCCGGCATACTGGAATTTTGTACTCCAGAGGAGGAGCAATATGAATATGTAAGAAGAGCTCATTACTGGAACCCATGTACTCATGCTTCCAAGATAGTCACTTTAAGCAACCTTAATAGGATGGGAGTACATTGGCCAAACAAGATTCAAGATGTACAGAAATATGTTGATAATTGTAAAAAATGTCAAACATTGGAGGAATCAGATTTGATAACTTTATATTGGTTTCAAAAAAACCCTGAATGGAGTGAACATATTGTAGAGGAATTGAAGAGAAAGAGGAAAGGGAAACAGGTAATAGCTGATGCTGACTCAAGGAACTTACAAGTGATCTCGGAAGAATATCAACTCATAGGAGAACAACTATATAAGAGAGGAATGGATGGATATCTGAGAATTTGTGTTCTTGAAGGAAAGTATTTAGAAATGTTGGAGATGGCACACTCAGGAGTGGCAGGAGGACACTTTTCAAGTGATAGAACAGCCAAGCTCATATTGTACTCTGGCTTTTGGTGGCCAACTCTATTTCTTGATGCAAGGACTTATGTAAAAAGATGTAACATCTGTCAAAGAGTGAGCCAACCAAACAAAAGAGATAATATGCCATTAATTCCTTTAATTTCAGCCAGAGTTTTTAGCAAATGGGGATTGGATTTTATTGGACCGATACATCCTCCAGCCAGACAAACCCATGCAGAATACATAATAGTAGCTACAGATTATTTGACAAAATGGGCTGAGGCCAAAGCTACTAAAAGAAATGATGCTCACACTACTGCCAGATTTTTGTATGAAAACATTATCACTAGATTTGGACTACCAATTGAACTGGTAAGTGATAGGGGAACTCATTTTTTAAATCAGATCATAGAAAACATGACCAACCACTTTTTGATCAGTCACAGAAAATCAGCCCCATATCATCCACAAGCTAATGGCTTAGCAGAAAGTACTAATAAAGTACTTTGTGCAGTATTGTCCAAACT
This sequence comes from Ceratopteris richardii, assembly GCA_020310875.1. Lineage (NCBI taxonomy): Eukaryota > Viridiplantae > Streptophyta > Polypodiopsida > Polypodiales > Pteridaceae > Ceratopteris > Ceratopteris richardii. Next base: position 189,893,730 of record CM035410.1, on the reverse strand, counting down.
AGTCAACACAAATAGAAATGACTGGGATTCTCAACTTAATCATGTTCTCTGGGCTTACAGAGTGGCATACAAAACTGCAATAGGAACTACCCCATTTAATTTAGTATATGGCCAAAATGCAGTTTTACCCATGGAATTTCTTATTCCAACATTAAAAGTGGGTAATCAATATAATTGGACAGGACATGAATTATCCGAGAGAGTCATAGATTTAGAAAAACTGGGAGCTTCTAGACTCCAAGCAGTGATGAGTATATACGCAGACAAGAAGAGACAGAAAGCTTACCATGATGTTCACATTAAAGACAAAGATCTACAAGAAGGAGACCTGGTCTTGGCTTACACAGTTAAGGAACATCAGAGAAAATTTCAGAAAAAAGGTCATGGGCCATACATTATACATCAGATAAGTAAAAGTGGAGCCATACAGTTAGCTAATATTGATGGAGAAATCATGCCAAATTTCATAAGTGGATGCAGAGTTAAGAGGTATGATTATCCATTAACTCCTGATGAATGGAGAAGACTGCAAAAGGCCCAAAATAGAAAACAAGAAGAGAAGAACATCAGAAAAGAGGCTCAACAAGAAGCCAAGGAGAGAATAAGGAAATTGAAAGAAGTGTGCTTATGTGAAAATACTCTAAAGCAAAAAGAACTTTTGCCTGTGATCATGATGAATAATCAAAATGAAAATATTAGGGTGTTAATAGATTCAGGAGCTCAAGTGAATCTGATTAGCTCAGCTCTGGTAAACAAATTTAACTTAAAGAGGGCTGAAAGCAGAATTTTGATCAAAACCCTAGAAGGAAAAATAATTCAGAGCATATCTTCACTTTCTATTAAAGTTAAATTTAATAATGAATATATGGAAATAGATTGTGAAGAGTGGCCAGACCAATTCATGACTGAAAAGTTGATTTTGGGACAACCTTGGCTCAAACAAGGTAAAGTTGTTTTGAACTTTGAGAAAATGAAGCTTAATTTGACCATAAATGACAAAAAGTTTTTAATGTTTTTTCTGAGTAATGAAGAACAGGAGGTTTTTCTAGATGTTCTTGACCCAGCTATGGAAGGGTTTACTTTCTCAATGAAGGACAGGAACATATTACCAATACCAAGTGCTCAAGCTTCATACAATCAAACCACACAAGACATCTTGGGAGTAAAAACAACTGGTGAAACAAAAATAAGAAGACAGTTATGGATCCATCAACAAAACAGAACTACAAACACATGGAGGAAGGGTACGCACAGATGGTATCCACCAAAACAGGAAGAGGGAATAAAATGGGTATGGAAACCAAAAGAGGCTACAAGAAGTTTGACTATGAAACATGCATACTTGTATGATACAAAGACAGTGAGAGTGAAACATTGTTGGATAAAAAAATCAGAATTGAGTCAATGGAAGAGAGATCATCTACACTTAACCTATTTTCAGATCTGTGGAACAAAATACTATTTAAAAAAGAAGAGAGAAAAGGAGGGAAAATGAATGACAAAAGCAACATGTTCTTCTAAATTCCTTTTCCTTGAAAGGGAATTAGGAGGGGAAGGAAAGCGGAAAAAATGTCATTATTATTATTATAAAAAAAAAAAGAGAAAAAGAAAAATGTATTTCAATTTCTATCTAAAATTAAAAGCACAAAAGCAAGATATAGGGAGGGAGAAAATAACTTATTATGGAAAATCTGTATTATTTTGTTCAAAATTTTGTGACTATTTTTTATTTTTTATTTTATTATTATTTTCAATTTTTTTTGAAGTCTCTACATTAATCATCTTTTCCATCATCTTCTTTCTATTTAAGAATTGTTTTCTTTTTTTGAGTAAGGAATTGACAATTGGAGAGAGCACATTAGATATCTTGCTACACCTGTATTGCTCACTTAAAAATTGAGTCCTTTGGAAAAAGAAAAAAAATTGTTTGGAACTTGCCTCTTTCATTTGTTTATATCAGTGACATACCGGAATGAGACTGTATTTTTCTTGTGAATTCTTGTGACTCATGTGGGTGGAGTGTTTTTTTCTTTTTTTATATATAAACACAGGATGGTGAATACAAAAGAATTGACCATTCATGACTTCAAAGCTGACTCAGTAACCTTGTCAAGAGGACATTGGTTCTTGGACAGTGAAACCACAATCGAGCAGGTGGACCTGGAATCAGATGAAGATACAGAAATTCCAGAAGCAGGAAAAGCAGTAAAAGAACTGAAGGAAATTCTGGGAGTAATAGGTCAGCACATCTTCACAGTACCAGTGGGAGGTTATAAATACACCATGTTGTGCCAGGAGTTTTATAGGTTTCAAAGAACTACTGTCAACGTAAAAAGATGGAAAGCTGTGGGATTGCATAAACTATTGGAGGAACCAATCTTCTTCATTGACTTTGAAAGGGTAGCACAGGTAATGAGCATTTTGGAAGAAGTTGGAACAAAGAATGATGCTTATTTCAGGTGCAAAGTGAAGAACAAATATGATCAGGAGACGCGTATTACCATTAAGGCAGAACATATTAGAACTGCCTTACAATTTTTTCCAATGGGCACCAAACTGGATCAAAGCTTTGTAAAAAAGAATAAGGATACTTATACAGGATATGGAAAGTTCACGGATTTTAAAGGAAAAGAGAATGAAGAATATGCAATCAGAATGTTTTTGCAATATTTTTGTTTTCCCAAGCTGCCTAGATACACCCAGCCTCACAAATCAGTAACTCTGTTGATGTTCAACAATAAAGACAAAACTAAACCATTTGGAGTTATGGATGTCTCACCATACATCCATGAACAGTTAAAGGAAGCAGCCAAACATTGGGAACAGAAGAAATCTATGAATGGAGCCCAGTTTTTGACAAGAATTATATATCATATCTTGGGTATGGAAGAACAATTGAAATTAGCTCCAGAAGCACAATACTTTAGAAATTTGATGTCAGGAGTAAAAAGTCCTCCCAAAAGGATGCAGGCTAAAGACACAGTGGGACAAACCAGTATGAGAGGAGCTGGGATGAAGAGGAGAATTATCTCTGAAGAAGTAGTGCCTGTTAAGAAGAGGAAAGTGGATCCAAGAAAAATAGAAATGGAGCAGATTGAAGCAACAAAAGAAGAACATGTGGCAGCCCAAAAAGGAGTACAATCCTCTAGTGAACCTCACCCCCCACAGACCAGTAAAGAGCAATTATTTACTTATCTAACTCAGGGAAACAATAAAAGAGCAATGTACGAAGCCCAATATCAGAAAATGCTGGAAGACTATTCCTGCAAGGCTACAAATTGGATACAGGAGGAGGTGGAGCATTATGAAGTTTTACATGAGGAAATGATGGCAGCCGAGACCGAAGAAATATTTGTGAAAAAAGAAGTAGAGTTGCTGGCATATTTCAAAGAGTTGCAAGGACCTCCAGAGACCAGGACCACTGTTGTGGTAAAAAAGAAAGTGCCAAAAAAGCAAGTCCAACAGAAGAAACTGGTCAAGAAGGGAAAAGAAAAAGTAGTAGCTGAAGCTACAACAGTTAAAGACACAGAAGCAACAGTCATGGAAGAAACTCAGAAGTCTACCACAGTGAAGGAAGTATTAAAGCCTACAGAGCAAGAAGTAGGAGGATCCTCACGATTCTCATCCGAGTCAGATAGTGACATTGAGAGTTTTTTGTTGAAAAGTTTAAACTTGTCAATACCCAACACTCCTAATGTAGCTATACAGACTGTAGAAAAAATGAAGACACCTGAGGATACACATAAGAAGTCTCGAGAAAGGCAGACTCATGAAGAAACTGTACAACAGATGAGTGTTGAAGAAGAAAGAAGACTGTTAAAAGGAAAGGCAAGAATGACAGAAGGGGAAAACCAAAGGAGTGATGAAGATAGCTTTGGAGTAGTGAATGTTGGTATAAAGTCAATATGGACCAAGCCTTCACAGACATATTTCAAAATGAATGCAAGTTTAGATGAACTAGCAAAGAAGGTATTCGGCAGTTCATATATTCAGCAGAAGGATGCACCTAAAGAACAGGAAATCAAGAAGATAGAACCAGAAAAGATTGCTCAAAAGGTCTTAGGACAGGTGGATGAAGAAGGAATTATTCAAAGTATAAAAGATGTACTGCAAGAGATAAACAGTAATAAGGAATCTACATACAATGGTGAGCAGGAACAGGAAGAAGGAATAGATTCTATGGATGTGGATGAGCAAGATCATGAATATACAAATCAGGGAAGTGATGATCAAATAAAAGCTTTTCATGAAAATATATCAGACACAGCTCAAGAAATGGGAAGACAGGACAATAATGATCAGGTTATCCATGTGGAAGATATTGAATCAATAGTAGTTCAAGAAAAATTGGTACAGGGAGAGCAAATTATGAAGAATCAATCAGGTCAGGATGAAAAAAAGCTAGAAAACAATCAGGAAACCCTAGGGCAGGGAGAAGAAATGCAAGGTCAAGAAGGAGGGAATTCATTGGAAGAAAATAGAATTTCAAACCTCGCAGATCAGAAAAGTGCAAAGGACAGAGTATTGGAGCTTGAAGAAGATGATATTAATCAAGACACAGAGAATGATGCTTCCAGTAATGAAGAACAAGATACAAAGGATATAGAGGATGAAACAAAATCAGATGAAGATGAGGAAGGTAAAGAAGACAAGCAAATTGAGGTTAGACAGGCAGGATTAGAAGTAGGGCTGGACAGAATACCCAAAAATATAAGAGCAGCTTGTCAAATAATCATGAGCAATATTGAACAGTTCAGACCATCTAGCAGGAATATGATTATATCAGGTATGGTGGCTGAATCTGAATTTGAAAAAGGAAGTTTGATTATCAAAGAGCACAAGAAGGAAAAAGAGCAGATGTCAGAGCAGTTAAGGATGATGAAGGAAAAAAATGAAGAATATGTTAATAGGATCATTGCTTTGGAGGAAGCTGAGGTTCAGAAGCAGAACAAAATCCAATATTTGGAAGATAAGAGTGGAAAGTTATCAGAGCAGAATGCTAAAATGGAAATGGAATTAAAAACCATAGGAAGAAGATACAAAACCCTACAAACCTCTTATCAAATTTTGACCAGGGCTCATGAGGATATTAATAAATTGTTGTTAGAAGAGGGTCTACTTAAAGAGGAAGGCAAACCTACTCAGTTAAAAGAAGAAGAAAAGGAAGAGTTGCAAAAAGAGATTCAAAGACTTCAAATAGAATTAAAAGAGGCAAAAGAAATGGAGAAACAGGCTAACTCTCATGCTGCTACATCAATGAGAGGGTATCATCAATTACATATGGAGGTAGAAAAGGAAAGGCGGGAATGGCAGACAAAAATGGAGAAAGAAAGAGATGAGTGGAGGAAGGAAAAGGAGTTATGGGTAGCTCAGAATCAAAGTTTAATGATGACTATAGAGGAACTACAGAAACAACTGGAGAAACCAAAAGTCCAAGAAGGAATTCAGGATCAAGTACAGGCAGAAGATACAGAAAGAGGAGAATATGAAACAGGGGATTTTAATAAAGAACAAGATTACAATGAATCAGCATCCAAAGAACCAGAGGAAGAGTACACTAAGGAATTTGTTCAGAAGTTGCTGACTAACAGAGAGTCAAGAATGGAGTTTATCAGAAAAATGCATAATGAGTATGAAGATCAGATAGTTACCTTTGCTCTGAATAAAGGCGTCAATCCAGATCAGCACCATTGGGCTGCAGATGGATTAGGAATTCCATTTTGCATGATCTTGGAAAGTATAAAGAATTATCAGTTGGCCAGAGTAGGGTTATCTTCAAACACATACCTTGAATATGAAGAGGATATTAATGTTACAAAGGAGTTATTTGAAAGAGCAAATCCCAAATGGAGGAATAAATGGTTGGATGCCAATAAGGAATGTAGGAAAATTTGGAAAGTGGCACCTCTACATTTAAAGATAAATCCAGCTTATTGCCCAGTTGCCAGAAGAAGAGAGTGGACTGTTTTTTGGGAAAGAAGAAAAACAGGGCAGATTCCAGCAAAATGGCTGAACTTTCCAAAAATAGCAGGTCCAAAGGCAGGAACTTGGCCTACTAAAAGTTACATGGTGAATACTGCTGAGGCTGTCATATCAGATTATAAAGATGTTAATGACCCTGCTTGTATATTACTTGTCAGAATAATGAGGTTAATTCTAGCCTGTATAGAGACCTACACTGATACAGATGTCAGAATTTTGAACTACATAGGTTTTAATTCTCCGACAGATGCTCTATTGTTTGATCTAAGTGAGACACCAGACAGGATTTGTTTGATGGCCTACTACAGTAGAATAATATTTTTGGGCAGTCATTTTTTGCAAATATTTGAAGATGCTTTTGATTATGGATTCTTTGAAAGGGAGTCAGAAATTTTTGGAAATTTATCTGTTGTTACAAAAGCAAGACTTACCGCCTATGAAGCTGCTTACACAGAATATTTGAAGAAGGATGTCATAGATAGGCCTGAAGCTGCAGTACAATGGAGGAAAGCCTTGTTTGAAATGGTCAATAATTTGAATGTCACAGAAAGGAAGAGCCATGATTTGGTGTCACAAGTGTACCAAAGGAAGAAGAAATAAAGTTGAGCTCACATAAGGAAGTCTTTTGTCAGGAGCCAAAAGCTCTAGGAGGGGAAGAATGTTGGAAAGGAGTATTTTTGGAAAGCATTTTTGATGTAGAAAATTAGTAAAAAGCCAAAAAACTTGTAAAATATTTATGCAATGATTGTAAAAAAAAAGGAAGAGTCTTCCTTATGTAGTCAAGGACCTCATGTAAATTTTGTAGAATTTTTAGAAACTCTTAGATAGCATATTTTTAGAAAATTAGAGAAAAAGACCTAATTTCAAGTGTGAAAAGGGACACTTGAAAATGTATATAAGTCAATTTTCTCTAATTTGGAGAGGTTGGTTAGTTATTTGCTCATGCTATCAATAGAGAAAAGAGTTTCTGCAAAAAATCGTGTTTTCTCCTGTTGAGTGTATTTTCTTTGATGTGAGAGCTTGTTTCTTGCTTAATCATGGAGATTTGTGAGTTACATTTGTGTATTACTGAGTGAGTTGTATGAAGGAAGAGGTTTACTGATGTAATGAGTGAAAAAGGACAGAAGAAAGTTCCAAAATTGTGAAAATCGTCTGAATGCACAGAATCGCGATTGTCTCGTCTCTGGGGTACAGGTGATATTTTTCAATTTTGAGTTCATATTTGTATTCTGCTGATAAAATAGCATGGTTTTGACACAAAGATCATAGAAAATGATGGAGGTTTGATTTAGATATGGTAAACCCTAGACTTTCTCTTCATCTTCAACTTTTCTCAGCAATCTAGCCATTAATCTCTTATTTCCTTGAATCTATTATCTTGAAGGGGCTGTGGTCTTATGGATATTCCTAGGATTGACAAAATAAAGATGATTTGTTGATTCTTTGTTACTTCATGATTGGAGAGGACAACTTGGAGTCCAAAACAAAACAGGAAGACTATCATATTGAGTGACACGGTTTATGATAGAGCTATCAACAATTCGTAGCTTGTAATGTTGATGCCATTGAATTTTCCCTTCTCTCTCAACATAGAAGAGACTATTCTTTGGCCTTGTTTCTCAACAATAAGGGATTTGAATCCTTCCTCCATCTTATGTGAATAAGCAAGTGATGCACGATGCTCTAGATCTCTCACAAATGCGTTTGCTTCACGACGAAGATGTGCACGATACTGTGAGAAATCCAATGCAACACTCAAGACTGATGATGATGATATGATGAGGATGAAAAATATGAAACAAAGGATATGGATCACAACCCCCCAACAAGATCAAAAGCAAATGCCACGAAGCGTTTCACATCGGGTTCAAATGTGGAGGTGATCGCAATCCGGGTGGATCGGGTCCGATCGTGGCACACACAGGGTGTATGAAGCTAATGAATGTTGGATGGTTTAAGAACATGAAAGTGAACTTAATGTTGAGTATGGAGAAGAGAGAGATGTTGAAATGATTATGGGAATGGGAATGTAGGAGTGCAACTTAGATTTATGAACATGAATGATAAGAATGAAAGAGAACCATACACACAAATCCAATTTGAAAGGAAGAATGGTCCATTGAAGGAGCTTCTTAAACACTTCCTAATTCTAATCCATATGCATAGTCTTCTTTGGATGATATGTATGCATGACGTGAATAGATGGAATCCTTACACATAAACTAGTTTCGAAAGGAAGAATGGTCCAATATTGGAGCTTCTTATACACTTTCAGAAACTAATCAATATGTATGGGTATGTATGGATTATATGCATGCAAGTGAATTATGATGATAGAGTTTACTCACAAGATCAAAGAAACATCCTCACTAGTTCAACGCAATACTGCGGAGCCTTCTCACACATAGAAGAAATAGAAGACATGTAAAAATACTTAAGAGACTGAGAGAGGAGACAAGAGACAAGAGACAAGTGACATGAATTAAAAGGATTTGAATTAAGATACATGTATAAGATCGTCGTGGTACGTCAAGCTAGGCAGTCTACTGATCAAAGGTGGTTCCGACCCTCAAACCATGACAGTTCAACCGAATGTCACACGTAAGAAGGTGAGTTCCACTCCAGTGACCCTATATATGTCTAGGCTCGTAACGTCTAACTAAAGAAGACTAAGACTCATTAAAAGCAGCTCTAACTCACTCACATGCTCCACCGAGGGTGAGTCAAGATAGAGATGCTGATTTCAAGAGCCTATCCTAGATTGGAGTTCTAACTTAAATTTGAAACTAGGTACTATACTCATACTAGCTCACCTTGGATCCTCACTCGCTCAACCGAGGGTGATCGTCTCAAGGAAACCGTAAGCTAGCATGAGCCCTATGGATGCCTAACAATGATGCTCTAGGAGTTTGGAGGGGGTTTATATAGTTTTTTGAATGAATTTGGGCCCTTGGATCTAGAGAAATCAACTCTCAACTCTAGGATCACTACTTTTGATTACAACCATTTGATTAATCAAATCAATGGCTTGGAATTGTTCTTTCTATCAAATCTAGTGTAAAGGAGTGAAATTTAGGCGCCCTCATTCTCCACCATTGGATTTGGGGATGATCTGGACCGTCGGATCAGTGCTGACATCAATTCGGATAAGATAAGCCACTATTTTTGGAGAAAAGCTGCATTATTGATCTTTGATTGTCAAAAATTATCTTCTTTTATGGAAAACCTCGTGGATCCTCCTTGCTTTAAGCATAAGTGCATCTCCACCCTTGAATATGAGCTCATCTTGATCGTACAACATGGCTCAATCAGCTTTCGCCATGTGGTGGCCCTTCAACCCTTCAATTTGCTTAAACTAGAAAACTGCGGTGATCCTGAAAACTAGAATTTGTGCTCTTTGACCCTCCAAATAGGCTTTGATGAAGATAAAACTTTGTAGGACTATGTTTCCAAAGATCTCCTTCAGGAATATGCAGAAATAACTCCCATCTGAATCTCCCTTGTACAAGTTTGACTACATTTGGAAGCTTGCAAGGTGGCATTAAGGTCGCTAGGAAGCTCTGAGAGCCTTGAAAATTTGTACAAATATGTAGCCACATATGATCTTTATATATGCCAAACCATATGGCTAACATAAATTTCTATACAAGAATTTGTAGGGTCAAACTAGAAAAATTACATTTTTACAAAATGAACATAGCATATCAATGTGCTACAAAATCCATTTTCTACTGAAATTTGGGCTATAGACTGCCTTTGACAATCTTTACAAGTATATGAATTTTCATCTAATTTGGTGACAATGAAAGTTTTGTCCTAATGTCCCAACTTTGACCAGCTTTGACCGCTACCATGGACTTTCTTGATTTCTTTGAAACTTTGTATGTGAGCTTCCTTTGACATCCTTGATGCATCCTGGACTTCTTGGGGAATTCCGGCTACCTTCACCAAATATGTTTTTTGTAGGCCTTCACAAGTGAGAGAGGAGAGAAAATTTCGACGACAGCGCAACGTGCAGATCGCGATAAAATTTTTTGTCATGCTTTTGGGTAACGAACAAGGGGCGAGCATGGCTTATTTTTTATTCATTCAACACCTATTTCAACACAAGCTTTGGAAGCTTGGTCCCTCAATAGAGGTGGTGCTTCTTAGCACATGGGGCAGCCATGGTGCTATTTTGGAGCATGTTGATGAGCAGCTATGGAGTTCTTCTTGGAGAAGAGTGTGCTCACACTCTTGCTTATGGAGAGGACATACCCATCAACAGCTTGGTGGTGTTGATCAGCCATCTACATAATGTATTCAAAGATTGTCTTCTACATGAAGATTTCATTGTACTTCAAAGACATTGGATGGAGGTTAACATAAGATTTGCATCTTATGTTAAGAATTCAGGTACATATTCTCTTTATGCACAGAGGTACTACTTGGAGTTTATGGAGGCAGTAGCATCCATATCAAGAGGAGTCCTATTCAGCATAGGTACAAGAGAATCAGTACATGTATGCTTTATGCATATTTAGATGAGGTGTTAGAGAAGGTATGTTCATATGAGTTTGAGGATTTTTGGCACTAAACTTGTTAGCATTCTTTGCTACTTTTGTAAGTATGTGATCTTTTCACACACGTGTCTAACTTGGGGTCTTCCATAGCCTAGATTCAGATGAGGGTTCGTGGATTATTAGTTTTAGACTGATCCTTCCTCTTTCTGACACTCATATTCACTCTTCTACAACCTATTAGGTCACACATCTCATGTATATTCAGATTTTTGTCCATACATCTGAATATGTTTGTTACATTTGTACATTCACTCTTCCATCTATTTCTGTTCACATAGAGTGGTTGAGAGTTTTGCTCCCACATTATAAATTGATATCGGTATATATGATAGTGTGAGTAAGCCTTGGCTTACGTAACACTTTACACATGTTGTCTAGTCTTTCTCTATCTTTGTCTCATCATTTGTATGATTACCTGTGGTTTGTCAATATTGGAAGATTGCTAGATATGTGTTGTAGATCCTGGACATATGGAGCCTTGGACCTGTTGTATTAGTAATGGGCCTACTAAATTTCCAACATTTGGTATCAGAGCTTTAGGGTTTTGATATCAGAGCATCTAGGCTCTCAGATATCCAGGTTCACAGGTTTCCAGACTTCCAAGTTTACAACATATGATTTAAGAGCATCTTCTAACATTTGACATATACACTTAATCTAGATGAGTAGAGATTTGAGAATAAGACAATTGAGTCATATGTTTATTCATCAGTGTGGAGTATGAAGTTGATGATCTGTTAGACGCTAAATATTTTTGGAAGAGTATGCAAATACTTTACATAAGTATTATTTGAAGACCTAGACTTAATGAAGAGAAGGCTACTTCAAATTCAAGGAAAAACAATGGTTTGGAGAAGACGAAGGAATCAAATCAACATCAAATCAGAGGTATCAGTTTCTACTATCAGATTATCATTTATAAGTCATATCTTAGAAGAGTAGTTATGAAGAGATTCGAAGGATTCAAGGAATGCTTTTATACACTTTCATTCTTTGAAAGTTAAGGCATTAGCTACATCAAAATAGGTATCTAGAGGTTTAGTTTTGAGAGATCTCTTTCATGACAAGAAAGCTCATCTAAGAAGACAAATGTGGAGAGCATAAGTTTTGTTTTCAACCAATCTTGTGTTGTAAATTGGTTGGGAAGATTTTATCTAGATACAAAATGTGATCTAGGTATCTTGAGAAGTAACTCTAGAAAGGTAATTCATCATTCAGACAAAAGGTTGGTGAATTTAGTCATATCACATTTGAAGCAGATTTTTGATTCAGAGATATGAGGAGATGATACAACATGATTCTATGTTCACTTCCATTTGTATACCATGTTCAATTTGTCTTTTGCTCTTAGCACTAGAGGAAGAGAAAGAGTTCATTTGAAGAAGTTAAGAGTGCTTGCTACTTCAAGATGAAGAGAGCAAAAGGTATGGAAGAGAAGTTTGAAGATGTTGACATCATCAGGTGGAAGAAAGATGTAGAAGAAGAAAGTCCTGCAATTCCAAAGGGAAAGTAAGACTTCATTTTCTCTCTTATATTTTTCCATATACTTTTCCTATTTTATCCTCTACATCCAAAGACAACTCTACGAGAACATCTTGTGAAGAAGATAGTTTAAAGAAGAAGCAGTTTCTTGTTTTGCATGATACTTGGTCATGATTTAGTAGGTTTTGACAAAGAATTGCATTGAGAGAAAGAAAAGCAGCAGATATATGTTTTGACTCATATGTGTATGAGTTATGAAGTTTTTAAGCAAGCAGCTTATATGTTCCCTCAAAGAATTCTTGAAGTGTCAATATAGAGCTACTTGGTATATGACAAGTTGCAAAGAATTTTATTTCTTCTTCATCTAACTCTTGAGGTAAAAGAGTTTCTTGTAACAGATTTTGAAGACTTGGGTTGAGGTTTTGTGTTTGGAAAAGTTACCTCATATTCAGTATTTTCAGAAAACATCTGAAAATTCAGATTTTTTGATGTACTAGTCAGTTGAAGACTCTACTTTGTATGATTGTCTTGTTTTTTGAATACATGCTTGTATTCAAAAAGGTGTTCCAATTTAGGTCCTATCACTTGATTGAGAAGTGGAGTTGGCAAAGAAAGTCAAGCAAATACTATCACATTTCACCCGGGTAGAATATGAAGATTTGAAATATCAACTTGCAGCTTTTGGAGTTATCAAGGTGAGAAGTTTGTCCACTTATGTTTCAAGTAGGAGTTGCAGATTCTCACATAAAGTTTTACAACTTTATGTGAGAAGCATGGACACTTAGAGACATTCAAGTAACAAATCAAACAATCAGTCATAAAGGTTTGATGAGACCAGATTCTACATAGGTATTTTGTTGGAGAGATCATTGATCTTGGAGGATCTCATATGATCTTGTAAGATCTTGATAGATCTTGTATGATATTGGATGATCTTGAATGATCTTGAATGATCTTGAATGATCTTGAATGATCTTGAATGATCTTGAATGACAATGAAGATCTTGAGTGTTGAGGATACAAGGATCTTGAGGATAAATAGTTAATTTGAATTATGAAAGTTTGCTAATTCAGATATCTCAATCGGATGTGTATTTTCTTGTTCGGATTTTAATAGACAGTTACTTTTGTAAGGAGATGATGTTGCAATAAAGATAAGGAGTTGTATCTCATTCACAAGAAGAGGAAGTTAGAGAGGAGTAGAAACGTCTCCAAGAAGGAGAGCACGAGAAAACTAAAAGAGTCAAGACGCATCTTCAGAGAGAACGGCGTAGAGATAGATTTACTGATTTTCATAATGTATTTTCGATGTTTAGAAGTTTTATTCCATTTTTCTATCATGTATACCTCATGTAGAGGAACTCCAATGAAGGAATTTAAGTACATTCAGCACAAGAATGAATCTTGTCAAATTTTATTCTGTTCGTTGATGATGGATTCTGTCATAGTGTAACCATCCTAAACCTGAAATTTGTTGGAAGTGTATTATTGGTATGAAGTAGATCAGCGCTAAAATTTGATTGAACATAGAATAAGTAGTGATGTGTTGGGGTTTGAATTCAACACATTTGGCGATCCTACTGTGTTGCTAATGAAGCAAGAAATGCATGAAGGAAAGAAGGAAACAATTTGGTAAAGTGTATTTTACAAGAGCATAGACAAAGGCAGTGAACGTGGAGTCATCCTCAAAATTCTACGATGTGTACGAAGGCGAGGAGGAAGCTAATCTGGATATAGAAGAGGAACAGGGAGAAATAGGTGCAGCAGAGGTAACGTTAGTGGGCGGTATACTTGGAGTGCTATTCCTAACAGAAGCAACTGTAGGAGTAAGAAGACGACTCCAGTTCGACCCACTTGCAGGGATGACCGGTCAAAGAACTAGGCGTACACCTCAACCACAACCAATGGCATAACCACCTCCCAATCCCAAAGTCAAAGCAGCTCATTTCAGAGGAGGCTCTAAAGAAGATGCTGATTGCCATGTGGCTCAATTTGAGATAAAATGGACAGCTAATGGATACCCAGCTACATATGGTGATGACATTAAACTTCAGCAATTCGTTGCCATGTTGGAAGGACGAGCAATGAGCTGGTTTAGTTGGTATTGCTCATTTTGCTACATATGATGCATTAAAAATAGCATTTTTGCAACGATTTAGAAAAGAGACGACTCCTTTCGATGTGTTATAGAAATTGAGAGCTATTAGGCAAAAAACCATGTTAGTGGAAGATTATGCTCAGAAATTGAGAACCTTACTGGAATGATTGCAAGGTAATGAAAGACCTACCGATGAGATGTTGGCAGGTTATTTTCTAAAAGGATTAGGAAGTACCATTAGACATGCAGTTGCAAGTGTGGATATTGCGAATGGCTTTGATGTATTAGTGTTAGTAGCTGCATGCATGGAAACAAGATTTGGAAGGGCTAAAAAGAGACATTCTGATTCTAATTCAGAGGCTGACTCTGATTCAGAATTGGAGTTAGACGGAGGTTCAACTGCTTCTAACTCTGATACCCAAGATGAAGAAGTAGTAGGGAGCAAGCATCGCAAGCATAAGGCTAAGAAAAGTAAAGAGGAAGCATGGATTAGTAAGTTACAAAGACATGGATATTCCATTGTAGCTCCAAAACAAAGGAGATTTTGTGATATTTGTGATAAGGACGGACAGACAACAAATCAATGTTGGTACAACCCCAAGAATAGAGGGAAAAGTTCACCACGAAAGAATAGGAATAATACTGATGTGGTAGCCAATCAGGCTATGCCTGTGCAAAGGAGAGGCAATTTTTAGAGGCAGCAGCAAGCAAGACCTCTATGGGGAGATCAGGGGAATCAGCAAGGACATACCTAGCAAGGTCATCAGCAAGGGCGACCACAAAGAGTGATGCCTTGTGGATATTGTTCGGCGCCTGATCATTGGATACGACTCAATTGTCCATTATGGCTAAAACATAGAGAAGAAAGGGGCATAACAGTAATTCGGTATAATCAATCTAATCAACAGGGAGAACAACTACAACAGGGACAACAGGCTGCTCAAGCCAATGCTATAGTTATTGAGTTACCAGAACCAGAGTGTCGAAAGGAAACAGCTCTTAGTACATCAGAAATGGTAAATGCAAAGCATGACTCTCAGTGGTGCTGTGATTGTAAGCAGTGTGGGAAAGGAGAAGAAGTGGAAGTGTTGGCGGTCACAAGGTCCAAGAACAAAGGTCCTATTAATTGGCAAGAACGATAGGTTAGGGATAAAGTGCAAAAACAGGTTCAGCAAGAGCAGCATAAACAGGTGAAATTTATTGCTCCGGCCGAGGAAGAGTAGGATGCAGGCATGGTACCATCAATAACAACCAAAAACAAGAATCCAATCAAGCAAGATGCTGATAAAGATTGGTTTGAGGTAATCATTAACTCACCATTATATTTGTCTTTAGACCAATTATTATCCTTGGTACCAACATTTCGGGAGAAATTATTGAAGAAGCTAATTGGTCAGCATTCAGAGCTAGCATTTAGGTCGGTACCCTCAACATCAGCCAATAATATTGATCCAGCGGATGTAGATTTTGTCGTGCCAGTAATTCAGGTACAGTATGGGCAAAGATAATTTGATGAAGTGTTGCTTGATGGGGGCTCAAGGGTGAATATATTACGTGAGCATATTTTTAAAGAAATGGGAGAAGGGGCATTGGCTCCAGCACCGTTTCAAGTGAAGATGGCAGATCAAACTTGAGTTCAGCCTATTGGCATTCTGAAGCAGCAGCAGATCATTATTTCTAGAATGTCATTTATGGAAAATTTTGTGGTTATTAGGATGTCTGAGTCAGCTTATCCATATGAAATGTTGTTAGGAAGACCTTGGTTCAGGGTTGCTAAATTCAAGCAAGATTGGGGTCTGAATGTGGTAATGATCATAAAAGGGAAAAAGAAGGTGACAATCCCTATGCGAGGAAGAAGGAATATGTCGGTGCAGGATAAACTACTTATGGCTCAGACTATTAATTTGGCGGATGAGTTAGAAGATGATGAAGAGGAAAAAATTTTGCAAGCAAATCCAACGATAGTACCGGTATTGGAGGTTGATGTCGTAGGAGTATTGAGTAAGGATGATCCGATTGTGTAGAAAGTAGATGGGCCAGTTGTGGGTGAACAGGTGGAAGGAGTACAAATACAAAGGATGTTTGAGACAAGTATGGCAACTCCAGTGCAGCACAAGTTGGAACAACAAGAAAAAGAAGTAACAAGTTTGGCTGAATGGATATATGACCAGAAGTATGCAGGTTCGGCAAGGGTAAAGGAGGAAGAGCTTTAGGAAGTCAATTTAGGGACCGAAATTGAACCTAAGATGGTGAGAATCAGTAAAGCAGTCGATGGTCAGTTTAAGGAGGATCTTATTTGTTTGTTGAAAGAGTATGTAGATGTATTTGCAGGGATTATTCTCAAGTAAAGGGCATAGATCCAGATTTGCATCAACATCAGATTAATTTTAAGACGGATGCAGTGCCGGTTGTGCAGTAGTGGTATAGGATGAATCCAAATTTTGCTAAACAAGTGAAAGAAGAAATTGATAAACTATTGGATGTTGGATTTATTAAACCTGTTAATCAGGTGACTTGGCTTTCTCCTATTATTGTAGTCCCAAAAAAGAATGGGAAACTGACAATTTGTGTGGATTATAGAAAGTTAAATGTGGCAACAATTACTAATCCTTTTCCTATTCAGTTTTGTGATGTCGTATTGGACACAATGGCAGGACACAAAATTTATAGTTTCTTGGATGGGTTTTCCAGGTACAATCAAATTAATGTGGCTAAAGAGGATCAGCATAAAACGGTGTTTATTACAGAATTTGGTGCTTACATGTTCATAGTTATGAGTTTTGGGTTGAAGAATGGACCACCATCATTTAATTATTTGGCACATAAAGTGTTCGAACCTTACCTACAAGAGTTTATGAAGGTGTTTGTGGATGATTTCTTGGTCTTTGGAAAGAAGGTTCAGCATTTGCAGGATCTAAAATTATGTTTTGACAGATGTCGACAGTTTAGGATGGTGTTAAATCTATTTAAAAGTGTAATTGCAGTCAAAAGTGGTATCTTATTGGGACATGTCATTTTTGAACAAGGCATGGCCATAGATGTCAAGAAGATTGAAGCTATTAGGATGGAAAAGGCACCTACGAATGTGAAGGAAATAATGTGGTTCATGGGTCAGATTAAGTGGCACTCCAGATACTTACGATATTTGGCTAATATCTCTTTACCACTTACACATTTGACAAAAAAGGATGTTCCATTCGTATGGGCGGTGTGGAGGTGATCGCAATCCGGGTGGATCCGGTCCGGTCGTGGCACATACAGGGTGTATGAAGCTAATGAATGTTGGATGGTTTAAGGACATGAAAGTGAAATTAATGTTGAGTATGGAGAAGAGAGAGATGTTGAAATGATTATGGGAATGGGAAAGTAGGAGTGCAAGTTAGATTTATGAACATGAATGATAAGAATGAAAGAGAACCATACACACGAATCAAATTTGGAAGGAAGAATGGTCCATTGAAGGAGCTTCTTAAACACTTCCTAATTCTAATCCATATGCATAGTCTTCTTTGGATGATATGTATGCATGACGTGAATAGATGGAATCCTTACACATAAACCAGTTTCGAAAGGAAGAATGGTCCAATATTGGAGCTTCTTATACACTTTCAGAAACTAATCAATATGTATGGGTATGTATGGATTATATGCATGCAAGTGAATTATGATGATGGAGTTTACTCACAAGCTCAAAGAAACATCCTCACTGGTTCAACGCAATACTGCGGAGCCTTCTCACACATAGAAGAAATAGAAGACATGTAAAAATACTTAAGAGACAGAGAGGAGACAAATGACAAGTGACAAGTGACATGAATTAAAAGGATTGGAATTAAGATACATGTATAAGATCGTCGTGGTACGTCAAGCTAGGCAGTCTACTGATCAAAGGTGGTTTCGACCCTCAAACCATGACAGTTCAACCGCATGTCACACGTAAGAAGGTGAGTTCCACTTCAGTGACCCTATGTATGTCTAGGCTCGTAACGTCTAACTAAAGAAGTCTAAGACTCATTAATGAGGGTGAGTCAAGATAGAGATGCTGGTTTCAAGAGCCTATCCTAGATTGGAGTTCTAACTTAAATTTGAAACTAGGTACTATACTCATACTAGCTCACCTTGGATCCTCACTCGCTCAACCGAGGGTGATCGTCTCAAGGAAACCGTAAGCTAGCATGAGCCCTATGGATGCCTAACAATGATGCTCTAGGAGTTTGGAGGAGGGTTTATATAGTTTTTTGAATGAATTTGGGCCATTGGATCTAGAGAAATCAACTCTCAACTCTAGGATCACTACTTTCGATTACAACCATTTGATTAATCAAATCAATGGCTTGGAATTGTTCTTTCTATCAAATCTAGTGTAAAGGAGTGAAATTTAGGCGTTTGCATTCTCCACCATTTGATCTGGGGATGATCTGGACCGTCGGATCAGTGCTGACATCAATTCGGATAAGATAAGCCACTATTTTTGGAGAAACACTGCATTATTGATCTTTGATTGTAAGAAAAGTCTTCTTTTATGGAAAAACTCGTGGATCCTCCTTGCTTTAAGCATAAGTGCATCTCCACCCTTGAATATGAGCTCATCTTGATCGTACAACATGGCTCAATCAGCTTTTGCCATGTGGTGGCCCTTCAACCCTTCAATTTCTTAAACTAGAAAACTACGGTGATCTTGAAAACTGGACTTTGTACTCTTTGACCCTCCAAATAGGCTTTGATGAAGATGAAACTTTGTACGACTATGTTTCCAAAGATCTCCTTCAGGAATATGCAGAAAAAACTCCCATCTGAATCTCCCTTGTACAAGTTTGACTACATTTGGAAGCTTGCAAGGTGGCATTAAGGTCTCTAGGAAGCTCTGATAGCCTTGAAAATTTATACAAATATGTAGCCACACATGATCTTTATACATGCCAAACCATATGGCTAACATAAATTTCTATACAAGAATTTGTAGGGTCAAACTAGAAAAATTACATTTTTATAAAATGAACATAGCATATCAATGTGCTACAAAATCCATTTTCTGCTGAAATTTGGGCTATAGACTGCCTTTGAAAATCTTTACAAGTATATGGATTTTCATCTAATTTGGTGACAATGAAATTTTTTCCCTAATTTCCCAACTTTGACCAGCTTTGACCAGCTATGACCGCTACCATGGACTTTCTTGATTTCTTTGAAACTTTGTATGTGACCTTCCTTTGATATCCTTGATGCATCCTGGACTTCTCGGGGAATTCCGGCTACCTTCACCAAATATGTTTTTTGTAGGCCTTCACAAGTGAGAGAGGAGAGAAAATCTCGACGACAGCGGATGCTCAAGAAAAAGAGTTTCAACTCTTGAAGAAGATGGTTTCTGTGGCACCAATTTTGCAACCACCAGATTGGTCATTGCCTTTCCACATATTTGTTGATGCATCGGATGTGGCTATTGGAGCAGTTTTGATGCAGCAAAAGGAGAAAGGATGGTATAGACCAGTACATTATGCTAGTAGGGTATTGTGTTCAACCAAAAGGAATTATCCGGTGACTGAAAGGGAAGCTTTAGCAATGCCTTTGTTGACAGGAAGACTAGCCAGGTGGATGCTTTTATTGCAAGAGTCTGATTTTTTGATTATTCATACTCCAGGCAAAGAGCACGCAATGGCTGACTATTTCAATCGGTTGGAATCAGGAGAGGCACCTTTAGGTGTCAAGGATGAATTCCCCGATGCAGAATTGTTTAATGCACAGGTTGTTGAACCAGATTCTTGGTATGATCAGCTATTGGTATTTTTAACGGATGGGTCATTACCACAACATTTTTCACCTGATCAGAGAAAGAAATTTGCACTTAAAAGTAGACCATATTTCAAGATCATAGCCAGTGCATTATATAAAAAAGGGGTGGATAAGGTTATTAGGAGGTGTGTACCAAAATTTGAGCAACCAGTTGTGTTACAAGAGGCACATTCAAGTCCAGCAGGAGGTCATTTGTCTGGGGACATTACAGGAAAGAAGGTGTTACAAGCAGGTTTATGGTGGCCTACTGTGTTAAAGGATGCGCATGAGTATGCAAAAAGATGTGTGATTTGTCAGAAGATGGGCCAACGAAGCAATTCAGATCCGATGTCTGATCATCTGGTTTTACCATTGGATCCATTCCAAAAGTGGGGTATGGATTTTATGGGCCCTATTAAACCAACTACTCAGCGTGGCAACATATATATTTTAGTAGCTACAGATTATTGTACAAAGTGGGTGGAAGCAGTGGCATTGAAAGATAATAAGGCATCAAGTGTGGCGAAATTTCTTTATCATAATATTATGACCAGATTTGGTTGTCCTATTGAGTTGGTAAGTGATAGAGGTGCTCATTTCCGTAATGAAGTAATTTCGAAATTAACATGAACTCATTTGATTATGCATAAAAAGTCAACAACATATCATCCACAGGTGAATGGTCAGGCTGAAAGCACAAATAAAACATTAATGTGTATTCTTAAGAATCTTGTGCATGATAATCAGAAAAAATGGGATTTATTACTTGACTCAGCTTTGTGGTCATTCAGAACAGCAGTCAAAGTGACAACAGGTATGACTCCATTCCGATTGGTATATGGATTGGAGGCAGTGGTACCCATGGAATTTGTGGTTCCAAGTTTGCGAATCACAGCGAAAAAGATGTCTCCTCATTTATCGGTTAAACATAGAAGCAAATATCTTTTGCAGATGGAAGAGGATCGTTTGGTAAGTGCGTACATTACTGAGGTAATTCAAAGACGAAGACAAGCTTGGGTGAATCATAATGTGGAGTTTAAGTTATTTAAAGAAGGAGATTGGGTAACGGTGTATAATTCTAAGCTAGGACCACATCCGGGAAAGCTCACATTGAGATATCAAGGTCCGTATCAGATTGTCCAAGATTTAGGGCAAGGAACTTTTCTATTGGCAGATGTATTTGGCACAAGAATGGAAAAACCAATCAATGGATTCCGGCTAAAGAAATTTCAAGGGAAGCCGCCACATTTGGATTGGTTATCTTCTAATGTAGTGCAAGTAATGGTTAAGTCTGAAAATTATATTACTAATATGTTTGATCATCAGAGCAAGAAGTCTTATTTATCTTCATTTTCATCCTTGGTGACATGTTTTTTGGATTTTTGTTGGTTGAAAATGGCATTAAGCGCGTTCTTACGAATCCATTGGGGGATATGTTATAATCAGAGGTTCACATTTTTGTTAGTAGTTATTTATCAGCATACAACAAAGAAGGGAGTGTTGGTGAATCGGACTGAAGTATTAGAGGAATATTCAAAAGCAGCAAGGCTCATGGATACTGATGCTAGTAAGCAGACATCAACATCATGGATCGGTGTTCCTAGGTAGACATGCAGGGTGGTGGATCCAAAAGTGCAATGTGAAGGGGAGGAGATCTTGGTTAATTATTCTCTATTCGGGCATAAGCCTTAATGCGACTAACTGCACGTGTAGAATAACTTTTACTCATGGTAGGGAAATGTGTGTAAAGATGTGCCTAATAATTATTAAGGTAACTTGTGGCCAAACATTATCTAGTTGCATGAGTTTGCACGTGATCTAGTACGTGAAGTTCTTAGCTCAGTGGTGATTTGAAAGTTTGCATTGCTTGTACCTGCGTTTTGCGTTTTATATCATGGCTCCAAAGGTGATGTTGGTCGCAGGTTTTAGTGTATCATTGCAGGAGACAGCGGTGATGAGGGGGCATTGTAAAAGACGAGAAGCAGTGGTGCATAAGGAGGATACCACAATAGAGGAGAGTGACAGCCTGCTTCACGATGAGGTGGAGGAGATTTCAACACCATCCACCGCGACGAAGTTTATGCAGACCCTCATGGATCCATTTACGGATTTCAAGGTAGAAATTGATATACATTCTCCTATTAATGTGGCTTGGATCCACAAGATAGGTTTACTACAATTTGCAGCGTTTCCGTGGGCACAATGGAGATGCAATTACTATGCCAAAAGTCAGCTTGAGATTCAGAAGAAGACGAAAGGACAATTGACATTACAAGTAAAGTTTTTGCCTGAGTTAGTGGTGGAGGTGTTTAAACTACCAATATATAAAGATGTGGTTATTCCAAAATGTTCTAAGGAATCATTGAGAAAAGAATTTGGCACAAGAGAAGGTGGAAGATAGTATTATATGATGAAAAACGTAGGATATGCATGATGGGAGCAGCTAAAGTGGTATTTAGAAAGATTATGTTTTATTATTAAGTATGAGTACATATCAGGAGAAAACTTTGTGCCATTAGCTTATGCTGTATCAAATGGTATGGTAAGTTGGGCTCACTGGGTATACGAGCACATGCATGAACAAATTTTTATGGGAGACAGACGCAAAACATTGTTGAACAGTTGTATGTTAGCATATATGGTAGCACTTTTTTAGTTTGTACAGCAGATGGATAATCAGGGGCTGCCAAGTCCTAACAAAACCAAAATTCAAGGTGATGAGTCAGGAATTCGGGGTCAAGTGCAGGTAATGGAGAAAGAAGTGGAAGGATCACTGGAAATGTTTACGGATTTGTTGAAGGCGGGATATACGGCTCAACAATTGGCACCAGTTATGCAAACACTTCAGAGTGATTATGAAAAGCAGATGCTAAATGATGATAAGTTGTTGCAGGTTCCGAATAGTGCAGAGTAGCCAAAAGTAATAGGTAAGGTATTTAGACTATCTAAAAAGAGAAAGTTAGAAGTGTAGTTGTAGGAAATGGGGAATAAACAGGGAGAAGAGGTTAAGCAACGATCAATATTGTGAACAGGTTTTGATGTATCGAGTATGAAGAAGAAAATGCAAGAAATTTCTGTTTTTTTAAGATTGGTAGGAGGAACAATTGAAAAAGTATGAGCAAGCTAAAGAGTCTGTTAATAAAGAAAGTTATCAATTCTTATAGAAGCAGCCGTAATTACTTCAGGAAGAGGTAAACAAGAAAACACAGGCATTGGAGGAATACATTCAACAAAGTAACATGCAGGAGGTAATCGAGTTGTCAAAAGTGAAGCGGTCATTACAGGAGTTTGATGAGTGGAAGAACACTATACAAGAAAAAATTGAAAATGAGATGAATGGGTTTTCTACACTGAATGCTAATTTGCAGACAGAAGTCATAGTACTTAGATCTCGAATGGAAGCATTATTGTCACTAGAAAAACAAACATTAGAAAATGAGGATGTGGAGTTTAATGTAGTTTTAATGAGAAAGTCGGATGTTGGAGTACTGAAGCAGCAGGTGCAGAGATATGTTCAAGACATATGGAAGGTGGTTCAAGATCCTTTGCAAAGTCTGTGTGGAAATTAGATTGAGCAGGTACAGAACTGTTTTGTTTCAAAGCGTGAGAAGGATTTACTGCATATGGTTGAAGAATATCAGAAGCTGATTGATGAGCATCTGCAAACAATCAAAGAACTGCAAGAGCAATTGTTGCAAAGAGATTTAGAGCAGAAAGTGGATGCAATCGTTGAGCAGCAATAATTACTTGATTCAATGGAACTGCAGGAAGCGCAAGACGGTACTGAGGAGGATGTGAAAGTGCTGCATAGTCAAGAAGTTGGAACAGAGAAAGCTACCAGTCCTAAACAGTTGAAGGAAATAACATTATACGATCAAGGGATTGTAAATTCGAGTCTGATTGGAAATAACATTTTTGAAAAATCTCCCACCGGGATGTGCTAGGTGTTGAGGATAGAAGAATCTTATGGATAAATAATTAATTTGAATTCTGAAAGTTTGCTGATTCAGATATTACTCAATCGGATGTGTATTTCCTTGTTCGGATCTTAATAGACAATTACTTTTGTAAGGCACTGATGTTGTAATAAAGATAAGTAGTTGTATTTTGTTCACAAGAAGAGGAAGTTAGAGAGGAGCAAAAATGTCTCCAAGAAGGAGAGCGCAAGAAAACTAAAAGAGTCAAGACGCATCTTCAGATAGAACGGCGCAAAGACAGATTTACTTATTTTTGTAATGTATTTTCGATGTTCAGAAGTTTTATTACACTTTTCTATCATGTATACCTAATGTAGAGGAACTCCAATAAAGGAATTTACTTAAGTACATTCAGTGCAAGAATGAATCTTGACTAATTGTATTCTGTTCGTTGATGATGGATTTTGTCATAGTGTAACCGTACTAAACTTGAAATTTGTTGGAAGTGTATTATTGGTGTAAAGTAGATCAGCGCTAAAGTTTGATTGACCAGAGAATAAGTAGTGATGTGTTGAATTCGAACCCCAATACTGAGTATTTATGCGTCAGATATCTATCCTTTGTTTGTGAAAGTTCTTTAACATTGGAAGAAGCAAGTCAAAGATTTTGGTGCTATCAGATGAGTGTTGTAGAGGAATAGAAAAAATATTTGTTATGTTGCAAAAGGTTATGAATCCTAAAATGCTTTCAGTAAGGTTTTTAAGATAGATCAACTAACCTTACTCTATAATTTGGGAAGCTAAGGAATGATAGGAAAAGCTATTGGCATGTGTACAGTGCTAATAAAAAGGGTTTAGAGATTTTTTTCAGATGAGGTATTGATTACTGAAGCTTAGATTTATTGAAAGAAGGAAGACGTTCCACATTTCATAAAGTCTGATATATTTGAAGAATTTTGGGTATTAGTGTTAAATCATCTAGGGGGTTGATGAAACATGAAGACTTATTTTCAGCCATACCTGAAAGAATGCAGATTCATACCTATAAGTATTTCAGGTATTCATATATTTCCTTTGTCAGTTTCCCTTTATGTTCCAGCTTTGAAAGAAGAAGGAAGAAGAAGAATGTTTGGAGAAAGTTCCTGTTAGGTGTTCCTATTCAGGAGAAAGTTCCAAAATTCTATTGAAGAGAAGCTTGATATTTCAGAGAGGTATGTTTTATAGGTGCTCACATATATGTTTATACCAGATTCTGAAGGAAAGAAGTGTGAAAGATTTATAGATTGAACAAGGATAAAGATATGATGACATCATAGATTTTGTGATAAGACTCATGAGTTGAGTTAAGTTGAGTTGAGTTGAGTTGAGTTGAGTTGAGTTGACTTGAAGTACAATCAGAGATGAACTAGAAGTGTTCATAATACACTAAGTTGTGAGTTGTCAGTCACAAGTTCTAGGATTCAGTTCTTGATTTTGTTTAGTGTATTTACATGACACAATAGCAGTATGTTGAGAAAACTTTTGCAAGGTAAATGCAAATATGTGGATCCTAGTGTATGTTTTCAGGTTTGAGAAGACAGGAGATAGCAGGTTCATAGTCGGTACATGCTACATTTGTTGTCAAGTAGTGATTGCTTGATGCATACACTATTGGATATCTAGTTTGCATATTTTCTCACATATTATGGTTCATATTCAGCAAATTCAGTGTTTGAAGTTTGACGGAAAGTCAAATTCAGTTTTGAAGAAGACTTTTGAAGAAAAGATTTGAAGGTCAATTGGGGAGTACAAGTTTGAAGCTTATGAAGTTTGTAGATCCAGTCCAGTTTGTAGTTTGAAGTTTGACGGAAAGTCAAATTCAGTTTTGAAGAAGACTTTTGAAGAAAAGATTTGAAGGTCAATTGGGGAGTACAAGTTTGAAGCTTATGAAGTTTGTAGATCCAGTCCAGTTTGTACCATTGTGACATTGCAGGGGGGATTGTTGGAAAACATTAATTCAATGTCTCATTGGTCAACACTTGCTCAGGTAATACAGCATGTATAGTGTTCTATTTTACTTCTTCTACAAATAAAAGAGTGGAGCACCGTGGATAAGCAAAAGTGCTCTCAGGCCACCCATGTGAGCTCAAGTCCTGGATGGCGCAGCGTGCAGATTGCGATAAAACTTTCTGTCGTGCTTTTGGGTAACAAATGAGCGCCGACGGATTTTTTCATGTATGCTTATATAGACCAATGGCGATCAATTGCTTGTGTGTTATAGCACGATAGTTTTTTATGTGCTTTTGGAGAGTTTTTTCAAGAGATCACATAGCTATATAAAAAGAGCATGGCTTATTGTTTATTCATCCAACACCTATTTCAACACAAGCTTTGGAAGCTTGGTCCCTCAATAGAGGTGGTGCTTCTTAGCACATGGGGCAGCCATGGTGCTATTTTGGAGCATGTTGAGCAGCTATGGAGTTCTTCTTGGAGAAGAGTGTGCTCGCACTCTTGCTTATGTAGAGGACATACCCATCAGCAGCTTGGTGGTGTGGATCAGCCATCTACATAATGTATTTGAAGATTGTCTTCTACATGAAGATTTCGGTGTACTTCAAAGACATTGGATGGAGGTTAACATAAGATTTGCATCTTATGTTAAGAATTCAGGTACATATTCTCTTTATGCACACAGGTACTACTTGGAGTTTATGGAGACAATCGCATCCACATCAAGACGAGTCTTATTCAGCATAAGTACAAGAGAATTAGTACATGTATGCTTTATGCATATTTAGATGAGGTGTTTGAGAAGGTATGTTCATATGAGTTTGAGGATTTCTGGCAGCAAACTTGTTAGCATTCTTTGCTACTTTTGTAAGGATGTGATCTTTTCACACATGTGTCTAACTTAGCGTCTTCCATAGCCTAAGTTCAGATGAGGGTTTGTTGATTATCAGTTTTAGACTCATTCTTCCTCTTTCTATAACTCATATTCACTCTTCTATAACCTATTAGGTCACACATCTCATGTATATTCTGATTTCTGTCCATACATCTGAATATGTTTGTTACATTTGTACATTCACCCTTCCATCTATTTCTATTCACAAAGAGTGGTTGAGAGTTTTGCTCTCACATTGTAAATTGACATTGGTATATATGATAGTGTGAGTAAGCCTTGGCTTACGTAATACTTTACACATGTTGTCTAGTCTTTCTCTATCTTTGTCTCATCATTTGTATGATTAAGTGTGGTATGTTCATGTTTTGTCAATATTGGAAGATTGCTAGAATATGTTTTGTAGATCCTAGACATATGGAACCTTGGACCTGTGGTATTAGTAGTAGGCCTACTAAATTTCCAACACTCTCTAGAGCTTGTCGAAGAAGTGTTTAAATTACCTTTGCATAAGGAAGCAATAATATCCAAGTGTTCAGAGGAAATGTTAAAGAACGAATTTGGACCACATGAAGGTGGTAGGCAGTATTACATGCTGACACGAGCAGTTGGAGTGGTATTTAGAGCATCTATGTTTCATTGTCAAATATGACTATATGTCAAAGGAGAACTTTGCTCCTTGAGCTTGTGCTGAAATAGGTGGGAAAGTCAGTTGGGCTCATTGGGTGTATGAAAGAATGCATAGTGAAATTTTTTCAGGGGATAGACAAAAAATGTTGGTAAATAGCAGGATGGTAGCGTACTTGGCTGCTCTGTTTCAACTTGTTCAATTGCTTGATAAGCACAAAGTGGTTTGGCCAAAAGAGAGTATAAGTCAACTAGATTCATCAGTGGATAAAAAGCAGGAATAGGTATTAGGCAAGGAGACAGAGCAACAAGAAGATGTATATAGTGATTTATGTAAATCTGGCTACAAGATGGAAGAAATAGCCTTAGTTGCTCAAAATTTAAAAGGTGAGTCTTCTAAAGGATTAATTTTTCAAGAGTTATTAGTCCATATTTTGGACAATGAGGAGCAAAAAAGGATAGTTGGAAGGGCATTCAAGCCATCCAAGAAAAGGAAGTTAGAGCTTGAATTGCAAACAGTGGTGGATAAATCTATAGGCAAGCAGAGTCAACAATCAAAGACTGAAATAGGTTTAGAAGTGAAGATGATGCAGATGAAGTTAGAGGAAGTATCTAAGTTCTTGCTCAAGCAAGAAGGACAACTGAAAACACAGAAGCAGCTTGTAGATACAATAAATTCTGAAGAATATCAAGTACTAAAGGTATAGATTCTGAGTCTTCAAGAGGAGTTACAAAGGAAACGTCAAGAGTATGAGAAGATAAGTACTCAATGTAAGGAGCACGAGGCGGTTGAAATCTCAAAGGTAAAAAAGTCATTACAAGAATTTGAGTTATGGACAGTTCAGATGCAGGAAAAGGTAGAGTCTAAGATGAAAAATTTGTCAACTCTGAATTCAAGCTTGCAAATGGAGATTGTGGTCCTTAAGTCTAGATTGAAACCTTTGTTAGTATTAGAGAGACAAACTCTTAAGAATGAAGAAGTAGAGATGGATGCACTTTTAGCGTCACAAAATGGATATGAGTATGATAAAGTAGCAATTACATAAGTATGTACAGGACCTATTGGATTTCATGAAGGAGAGATTGCAGGTTGTAATTCGATATCCTTATGAACAATTGCAAGACAAATTTTCCTCTATGTATGAAAGTGAACTCATTCAGCTTATAAAAAAGTATAATGTGGAGAACGACGAAATGTTACATATGATTAAAGAGCTTAAATAGTAGTTGGTGCAACACGGTGTAGAAAAAGAGATGGATAAATTAATACAACACAAGAGATAATACCAGATACAGTGTTGGATGAGAAGGATGAACAGATTGAGATATGTCAAAATTAGGTACAGGTGGAAGAGGCAGTTGAACGGGAACTAGAAGCCCATCCTAGAGAGTTGAAAATTGTTGTGTATGATCAAGAGATTGTGGGAACGAGTTCAATTTTTGAGAAAAATTCCCCATCGCACAGTGCCAAGTGTTGAGGGGTAAGCTGCTTAGTCGGAATATGTTGTATCGGAAGTGTGCTGTATCGGAGTTTCACTCAATCTGTATTTTGTCAACTCAGATTTTTAACTGATAGTTACAATTTAGTTAGGCACCGATGTCGCGTTATTATATTCATTATATTTTGTTCGCACAAGGATGTAGTGGGGGAAGAGAAAAAACATCTTTAGGAAGACGACAAAGGAAGAAGAAGAAGAAGTGTCTTCTCAAGAACAAGAAGTTCAGGCATTGCAGGCTAATCTTAAATCAGTACTAACAAAATGTCCCTTGTAGAAACACAAATTGCTCAATCCGTAATGTATTCTCTGTAGTTTCGAAGACTTAATCAAGTGCTTTACTCATAATCATTCAACACAAGTGTGGGAATGATCTGTGTTCCTGTATAGTTGTTTTGTTTAGCATTGTTTTAATTAGAAAGTGGTGAATCTGAACTTCTGTCCGTGATTATTTACTCTGTGTGAGAAAGACCAACACCAATATTTTTCTTTTGTGCAAGTTTGACTAATGTTAGTAGTGATGTGTTGATCAAGAACCCCAACACCAACCCTAGAGGTAGGGTCGATCTTAAGCAAGTGAGTAATTAAGGGAGCATGATCAGATAAACTAAAGGAAAAGTCATAATCACTATTAATCTACTAGAAATCATGAATTCTATCAGCATTCAAGTAACATCTATCTAATCTAGCAGCCAAAAATTGGTCCTTACTTCTATTAGTCCAAGTCATACTAGTGTGGTAGGTGAAATCCAAAAGATTCTTGTGATTAATCAAATTGAACGAAGCATGCCTCTCTTTGCGAGAGATAATACTATTCATGTTCCCAATTCTATCTTTGGCATTAACAACCATGTTAAAGTCCCCCATAATAAGCAAATCTCCCTCTACATCAATGAGCTCTTCCCAACACTTAGTTCTTTCTACATTGTTATTAGCAGCATACAGACTAACAAAAGTCAAGTTCAAGGGGCTCATACACTTGACCGCAGTCCAATATTGAGTGGGACTAAAGATAACTTTTTCAACTAAATGAACCATACATGCATGGACTCCAATCAGAGCCCCACCTTTGCTATAGTCATGGTCATTGTAGTACCACAAATGAGAGGAAGACAAAAGGCCAAGGTTCTTGGTGAGGTTGAACCCTTTAGTTTTAACTTCCTACAAAAAAAGAAAATCAAGGCAGAGGCTCAAATCTTTTATCCACCTGCTGCAAGCTTTTACCTCTGGTGGAATCAGTCAAGCCTTTGATGTTAAGGGACAATAACTTAATTTGATTCATTAGAAAAATATTCAGAGGAGAAGACAGTATCCAACAAATTAGATGATTTGAACCCTCTATTGCAAGATTCATCATGTCCTGGGAACTTCCACAAACTTCCTCTGGGACTCTTAGTTAAGTCTCTTATGCCCACAATCGACAAGATGACCCCATACACTTTTATGTGAAAACCAGTAGCAGACAACCACTATAGAGGACTTTCAAAAATAGAGTAGGTAACAATATAATGAGAGATTAAACCAGCATCCCTGACACTTAGCTAACACATCATCTTCATTTCACAATAACAATAAAGCACATCTTTTTTTTGAAGCTTGTTATAAGTTAGAACAAAGGTATGGATCCCATCATGAGGAATCCTCCTCAAAAGTCTCTGCATATACATTTTTTGCATCAAGAAAGTGCCAGACATTGTATATTTGAAATCATACACTTTAGAAAAACAGTCAGAGGAGAAGATGGTAACCAACAAACTAGATGAGTTCAACCCCTTATTGCAAGAGTCATCATGACCTGGGAGCTTCCACAAACTTTCTTTGGGACTCTTATTTAAGTCTCCTATGCCCACAATCGACAAGATGATCCCATACACTTTTGTGTGGAAACCAGTCACACACAACCACTACAGAGTACTTCCAAAAATAGAGCAGGTGTCAATATAATGAGAGAGGAGACTAGCATCCCTAACACTCAGGTGACACATCATCATCATTTCACAATAACAATAAAACTATTAAAACTTATGGAACATGTTGAACAATGCATTGTTGGAGTGCAACGTGGAATATGTTGAACAATGCATTGTTGGAGTATAACATGGAATATGTTGAACAATGCATTGTTGGAGTGTTAAATTATTATTGAACAATGCATTGTTAGAGTGTTAATTATTGATGTATTAATGTGTTTTTGATGTTTCTGATATAGTAGCTGAAGGTTCATGAGGAGCGTGCAAGATGTGAAAGGTTCATTGTAGTTAGAAAAGTAATGGTTAGAATAAGGGTCATTGTAGACCACAGTTTCTATTATTGAAAGCAATGGCTTTCTGTAAAAGTTACCAACTTTTAGTTTCACGCTTGCTCTTTGAAGCCGCTCTCATGTAACCACTCTTTTGGACGTAATAAAAAATTCCTATAAATACATTCACTCTGTGGACTGTCAAAATAGTGTGCATGGGGGGAGATTGCACCCAATACTACGTTCGGTCTCGTTTGTTGTTGTCTCTATTCTTCTGTGTGTTTTTCTGCGTTCATAACCTCTATTCGCATGTGAGCAAGATCCTGACAACAGTGGTATCAGAGCTCTGCACGCGTCAATACGGAGGGTTCTGTTCTCTTTTTGCGATTCCGATTCCGTCTCCATCTTCGGTTCCGGTTCCTGTTTCTAGTTTCTGGTTTCTATTTCTGTTCCAGTTCCAGAACTAGAACCTACGTTTGCTCCTACGTTTGCTCTTATGTTTGCTCCTATGTTTACACCTACATTTACTCCTTCGGCTTACTCCAAGGCGTCAACTAAGGCATCCACTAAGGCAAAGAACTTAGGCAATACATTGGCAACATTGGCACCCAAGGCTCCCTTGGCAACCATTGGCAGACGTTGGCTACGCACGAGGAAATTTTAATTTTGAGTGGCAATAGAGAGGTTTAGATTCCCTAAGGTAGGAGGATTTGAACCCATAACCTCCTACTTACAAGGGAACTACTTTTACCACTACACTCTTTCTTGGAGTTTTCATTCAAGTTCTCTCCTCTTAAATTTAACATAACTTGTAGTTTTCTCACTTTTCAAGGCGGCACGGTGCGATGCGCCACGGCTTGTCTCAGGGTACATCCTGTCAGGGTACACTTCTCAGGGTACACTTCTCAGGGTACACCAGGGTACACCAGGGTACACCAGGGTACACCAGGGTACATCCAGACAGGGTACATCGTGTCAGGGTACATCGGGGTACATCCAGACAGGGTACTTTTCTGCTAGGGTACATTCCCTGAGGGTACATCCCGAGAGGAAAGCACTAGCTTAAGGGTGCAAGAGCACCATCGAGGATTATAGCAATTCACCTCTACTTGAGGCAACACTTGAACAACAACTAGAGCTTTTGCAGCATGAGCTTCGAGGAGCTCAAAATGAGATCCGACAACGTGATGAAGTCCTCCAAAAGATACAAACTGAGGAAGACAACCTTACGAGAGTAATAAAAGCTATTGTTTCTGCCCAATCTGATGTTACTCATTCTACGATTGGTACTAGAAACTACCAGTTTCTACGATTTGATGGCCGAAAGGATGGGCCTTTAGTCCTTTCTTGGTTGTCACAGTTTGATGATTTTTATACTGATGAAACATATGCTAAAAGTGGAAAAGTTAAATTTGCCACTAACTATTTAGTAGGTAAAGCTCAACTTTGGTGGAATGTCCTGCGGCACAGTACAGAGCGTCCAACAACGTGGAAGGCTTTCCAAGAAAAAGTGAAGGATTCTTTTCTTCCTCCTCAATACCATTTGCATGTTCGACGTGCATGGATGACCCTTACATGGAAGGAGGGTGATACAGTTACTACCTACACGGAGCGGTTTTGGCAAAATTTACTACTTGTTCGAATGCTTGAAGATGTATCAGAGGATATCTTGCAGCATAAATATGAAGATGGTTTGGAGGTGGGAATCCAAGCTAAGCTTCACACCCTACGACCTAGAACCCTGAACGAGGCTATATCTTTCACCTATGATGTAGAAAAAGAATCCCATTCCATAACCAAGTCAATTCGTCTACAACAACCGCGCCAACAACCACTTTATGTTAAACCTCCATTTCCTATGAAGCGTACTTTTAATGCCCCAACTTACCCTAGTTTTCCTCGTCCTCCACAATCCAATTACTCAACTCCACCTGTTGCTTCGTCTCTCCAACCAATCAAACCACGTACCCTTCAAACTTCAACGGTGGATGCCCAACAGAAGTGACCATGAATCACTTGCTAGAATTGTGGTAAACCTAGACGTACAAAAATAAGGTGCAGATTGCGACCTTTTCACATGAAACCAACTACAACTCAATTGCATAACATGGAGGTCCATAATGAAGACATTCCTCCTGTTTGGAGAGAGGAATCATTGGAGAAGGACTTAAGTACCTTGGGTAACGATATCTCTCTTCACTCTCTACTTTGCATGCAGTGTACAATAAATAATAAACTAGTTAAAATTCTACATGACGATGGTAGTTCACATGACTTCATTTCACATTTATTAGTACAAGAACTTAAATTACAAACGTTTCCTTCCTTGTATAAAGTGAAAGCTGCATTTCAAGGTAGTCGTTATAATGTAACACGAGAAGTGCAAGATGTTACGATCAGCATAGGCCCATATGTTGATTCACGAACATTTTTAATTGCACCTTTGCAATCTTACGATATTATACTAGATATTTCTTTTCGTCACCATTATAACCCATGTATTGACTACCATACACATACCTTTAACTTTGAATTCAAAGGTCAAATCATTACTTTGTCTGCATAGCATGATTTCCAGCCGTTTCCACTGATTAATCATACTCAAGTAAAATGTGCATTTAGGAAAGGATTCAATTCATGCATTGTTTTTGTCAATGTCATCAATGATTATACTCATACACTTCCTGATGCATATAAACCTTTCATGATAGTGAACATGAAAAGCATCTTGAAATAGTTTTTCATTTGTTATGAGAGAACACACTTTATGCTAATCCTGAAAAGAGTAACTTCTTTCAAAGTAAGCTAGAATACTTAGGACATATTATTTCAAGTGAAGGTGTGCATGTGGATCCGAAAAAGATTAGAGTTATAGTAGAATGGCCTACACCACAATCAGTCAACAATGTTCATTCTTTTCTTAGGTTGGCTAGTTTCTATAGGAAGTTTGTTCGAAATTTTTCTTATTTAGCATTGCCTCTTACCTTGTTGTTGAAAAAAGAAAATAAAATTTGCATGGGAACTTACCCAACAACAGTCCTTTGAAAAACTGAAACATGCACTTTCACATGCACCTGTTTTATAGTTACTTGATTTTTCACAACCCTTTCATGTCGTTACTGATGCTAGTGGTTCAGGAATAGGTGTTGTTTTAATGCAAGATGACCATCCCATTGCATTTGAGAGTAGGAAGCTTAAGCCCTCAGAACAGAATTATAGTACGTATGATAAAGAATTGTTCATATTTGTGCATGCTTTGCAAATTTGGAAACACTATCTTATGGGCTCTGAGGTCTTAATCAAAACCAATCAACATGATATTAAGCATTTATTAAATCAGCCCTTAATCTCTGATAGGAATCTTAAATGGGCATCATTCATTCAAAATTTCCAACCCATGATACAATATCAGCCTGGTAAAGCTAATGTTGTAGTTGATGCTCTTAGCCATTTTGCTTTGCATTCTATTGTTTTGCATAATATTTCTGCCATCCAAATACATTCTTTTCAAGAAATGGTTTCCACTTATGCATCTGAATTTTATTTTTCACGTGCATGGCATGAATTCAACAATGATGCATCTTTATCTGATGAACATTATACATTTCATAATGGTTTTCTTTATTTTCAACATAGATTGTGCATAACCCAAGGTTTTAAAGATTTTGTCATCAAAGAAATGCATGAACCATCTTCCATGGGTCATAGAGGCATACAGAGCACCATTTCTGCTTGCAAAGATTTCTTCTTTTGGTCGCATATGGAAAAAGATATTGCACATTATGTTTCTCAATACATTGTATGTCAGCGTGTCAAACATCATCATGGTAAACCATTTGGATTATTAATGCCACTTCCCATTCCAAATGAACCATGGGAACAAATCTCTATGGATTTTATCACAGATCTTCCCATCACCTGATCACATAATGATATGATTTGGACAATAGTTGATTGGTTTAGTAAATAGGCATATTTCATTCCATGTAGAAAAACTTTGACTGCACCTCAAGCTGCAAAATTATTCATTAAATGCATTTTCCCACATCATGGATTTCCTAAAGTAATGTTATCTGATCGTGATGTTAGATTTTGTAATCATTTTTGGGTTGCCTTATCTCAATATTTTGGTTCGAAAATAGATTTTAACTCTGCATTTCATCCTGAAAGTAATGGACAAAGTGAGGCTACAAACAGTACTAGTCTTGATTTGCTGCGTTGTTATTCATTAGATAATCCTAGTAATTGGGATGAAAAGTTGCCATTGCTTCAATTTGCTTACAATAACACTGCACAGACCACTACTGGTCGTGCACCTTTTGAAATTGTTTTTGGTAAAAAGCTTCCCACTCCCATGACACTCACCCAAACTGACATTCCAATGGCTGATTCTATTGCTCAAGATCACATTTCTATACTTCATGATGTTCACGAACACATTAGGAAAAGTCAAGAGCGATATACATGTAATATCAATACTAAACGATTAGCCAAAGAATTCAAGGAAAATGATTTTGTATGGTTGTGTATCATTAAAAGACGTCTCAAAAACATTTTGCAGCATCCTAAAATTAAACTTGCACCATGTATTATAGACCATTTCGCATTATATAAAAAAAAATTAATGATAATTCATTTAGATTAGATATTCCATCTCATTGGACTATTCATAACTCTTTTCATATTAGTTTACTTAAACCATTTAAAGGAACTTTACCACTTGCTCCACTTCCTGATGACCTTGCTTTGATTGAAGAACAATCTGAAATCTTAGTTCCTGAGAAAATCATTGATCATGATGTCACTACTACACGCACATGTACTCAATATCATCGATATTTGATTAAGTACAAAAATCACTCTATTGAAAAATGTCAATGGATACATAAAACACAATTAACACCCGAGTATGAACACTTAATTTCTGCATATCATACACAAACACATTAATGTAACACCTCCATGAACATTTCCATGCATGTGTTTTTACATGGAACATGCTTATTTTTCATTCAGTGATGAAACATGTGACTGGCCATCCATGTTTATTATTTTATCAACTGAGGTCAGTTGCTTTTTCAACTGAGGGGCATGTTATAACTTATGGAATATGTTGAACAATACATTGTTGGAGTGTAACATGGAACAATGCATTGTTGGAGAATAACACGGAATATGTTGAACAATGCATTGGTGGAGTGTTAAATTATTATTGAACAATGCATTGTTAGAGTCTTAAATTATTGATGTATTAATGTGTTTTTGATGTTTCTGATATAGCAGCTGAAGGTTCGTGAGGAGCGTGCAAGGCGTGAAAGGGCGAATATCAATAATTCGGATTATTGATATCCGCCCTTTCATGCCTTGCACGCTCCTCACGAACCTTCAGCTGCTATATCAGAAACATCAAAAACACATTAATACATCAATAATTTAACACTCTAACAATGCATTGTTCAATAATAATTTAACACTCCAACAATGCATTGTTCAACATATTCCGTGTTATTCTCCAACAATGCATTGTTCAACATGTTCCATGTTACACTCCAACAATGCATTGTTCAACATATTCCATAAGTTATAACATAATCCAAATAATTATGATTTAGCTTGTAAATAAACCTGCGTAGAAGGTCCT
Source organism: Ceratopteris richardii (assembly GCA_020310875.1). NCBI lineage: Eukaryota > Viridiplantae > Streptophyta > Polypodiopsida > Polypodiales > Pteridaceae > Ceratopteris > Ceratopteris richardii. The sequence goes on along the minus strand of CM035410.1, from coordinate 189,857,037 downwards.
ATTGTTAGAAATAGTTAGAAGAGTAATGGTTAGAATAAGGGTCATTGTAGACCGCAGTTTTTGTTATTGAAAGCAATGGCTTTCTGTAAAAGTTACCAACTTTTAGTTTCACGCTTGGTTTTTGAAGCCGCTCTCATGTAACCACTCTTTTCGACGTAATAAAAAATTCCTATAAATACATGCACTCTGTGGATTGTCGAAACAGAGTGCATGGGGGGAGATTGCACCCAATACTACATTCGGTCTCGTCTCTTGCTTTCTCTATTCTTCTCTGTGTTTTTTTGGGTTTGTAATCTCTTGTTGCTGTGAGCAAGATCTTGACAACAAAAACAGACCATTATTCTGAAGCTTGTTATAATTTAGAACAAAGGAATAGATCCCATCATGAGGAATCCTCCTCTAAAGTCTATGCATATACCTATTCTACATCAGGAAAGTGTTAGACACAGTAGAGTTGAAATCAGACATTTAAAATATATAATAATTATAACACTTGAGGACAACCATTATTTTCTATAGTTTTTAGTGGGTTTGGACATAGAAGCTAACACCCTTAGAGGGTCTTTTCTTTTGATCTTGAGGCTAGTATGTGTTAGATATGCTCAATGCCTCACCCTTATGTAACACCACCATTTTTCCATAACACTCTATTTTGTAAGGCCCCCATTATGAGGAGAAGCCATGTGAGAGTGTTGGACATTGGTAGGTTCCTGACTTTGAGGTCAGATGAGGTCTAGTGTAGACCGTAGATGGATAGTTAGGAAGGTTACTTCTAAGCCATTGGATTTGGGATTGATCCGATGTGAGGATCAACCTAAATCAAGGGCTAGAAACAAAAGTAGCTTTCTTAACTTGGGGAAGGGTCTAATTGATGTGGGCCATTGGATCTAGACTTGATCCTAAGTGTGGATTAAGCAAGATCAAGGGTTACAAACAAATGGTTGTTGATCCTACCTTTGTACCATTGGATTTACCCCATAGATCAATGGTGGAGATTATTTTGGGCATGGATCAAGCTACCACGACCCTAGAACATGGGTAGGCCGACTTAGGCTTGGAGGACCTTATAAGGATGGTCCCCATCCCATGTAGAATCATCAGTTTGTGTGTTTGGAACCATTAGGGTATCCATCTTTGTACCCATTGTGTTGGCCTATAGCCCTTCACCTAGTTTCTATCTAGATCACCATCTAAGCTCCATATAGGGAATGCATGGGTGGATAGAACCATCTATTTATTGTTTAGTGTTTGAGTTCCATTGTATTAGAGTTATGAGTTTTAGTTGAATTGAGTTGAGTTCATCTTCTATTCATCTTGAGTCCGCTTTCCATTATAACCAAATCTCTTGTGTTATTCCCATGAGTAGTGATACCTCTCTTTCTATCTAACCTTGATCTTGTATGTGTGTTGTGCTAATCTCTACATGGAATTAGAGTTACACCACTAGCCCACCACTCAGTCTTTATTCATTCATTTCCTTTTTTTTCTTACATGGTATCAGAGCTCAGGAAGGTATAGAAGATTGCAGAGATCGTGGAGGCCAAGGAATCAACTCTAGCATTTGTGGAAGGAATGCTTCAATAATCAAGCTTGTGAGAGGTAAATGCTTCAACTCGAAAGTTTGTGATAGGTAAAGGCTTCAACATTGGAGTTCTTGGGAGGCAAAGGCCTCAATGCCATAGCTTGTGGGAGGCAAAGGCTTCAATACTAGAGTTCTTGGGAGGCAAAGGCTTCAAGGCTTCAAGTTCATGGGACACAAAGGCTTCAACACTATGGAGGTGTTATTATCTAGAAGTGGAAGTGGAGTTGGTGCAATGGATTTGGAAATACAAACACTATGGGTTCATCCACCGACCTTTAGTGAAGGCAAGTTAGATGGTAAAAATTATTTTCTTTGGAAGTTCAAGATTACAGTTATCCTTGATTCTTATGATCTTTTGGAGATGGTGATGGGAAGTGAGCAAGAGCCACAACCTACCTTTGACCCATTGGATCCGATTAAGGTGGTTCTCCCAAATGCAAAGCTTCTACAAGCTTGGAAGATAAGGAATGCAAATGCACTATATTATATAGTGAACAATTGTGTGGAGTCTATTCTACCTCTTATTCAACATACATCCAAGGCCAGTGACGCATGGAGTATGTTGAGGAGTCACTATGAGGTAAGAAACCAAACATGCATTCAAAATTTAGAAAATCAATTGGAAGCAAAGATGTTTGCAGAAGGAGAGAAGGGGAATGCATCCATTACTCAGATCAAGAAGCCATGTGATGGAATGGCTTGTGAAGGGATAGAGAAGACTGGCATGGACCTAGCTCAAAGGCATCTCCAAGATTCTCCACCAAAGTATGATGGAAGGGTAACTACTCTCAACACTCAGGTGAGGCCTCAAGCTTTCACATTTGAGGAGTTCCATTCAATACCAATGGAAGAGGATTTGCAGCTTAAAGCCCAAGTAAGAGGTATTCAGGGAGATGCCATATTCTCCATCAATGCATCAGGTAAAGGTGGTTCCTCAAGAAAAGGTAAGAATGCAAAGAGGAGGAGGAGTAAGAAGAAGATTCAAGGACAATGCTTCCATTGCAAAAGGAAGGGACATGCAATTGCAGATTGTCATGTCAAGAGGATAGATGAAGTGAAGGAGGAGACAATACATGGAGCCAAAGCAAAGGTGGTATGCTCCTCAACACAAGAAGAATCAATTGTGGATTCATGGGTACTAGATAGTGGTGCATCTCATCAAATGACCAATGATATAGGTCAATCTAGTTCTATGCAGCCTTAGCAAGAACCCATCATGGTGACAGGGACAGTATGGAAGGAGATGCAAAAGCAAGGTATTGTTCTTCATCACTTACCTACAATGAATGGAATGAAGGAACCTTATAGAGCTTGTATGATGGGCAAGCTGCACAGAGAGACATTCCCACAAGAAAGCAAGAGTAGGTCAAAGGCTCCTCTAGTGTTGGTATATGCTAACTTGTGTGGTAAGATGTCTATACAGGCCTTGGGAGGATCTTCCTACATTGTGATCGTTGACGACTATAGCAGGAAGATGTGGATGTACTTTCTTCGTGATAAGGCTCAAGCTTTTGGTAAGATTAAACGACAACCAGAACTTGTTGAAAATGAACCAGGGAAAAGTGTGAAGAAGCTTGGAATAGGAGGTGGTGGTGAGCTCAACTCAGAGGAGTTGGAAGGCTTTTGCAAGTGCAAAGGGATAAAGTGTCAATCAGTGACACCTCACACATTACAACATGATGGCATTATGGAATACAAGATTCACACCATTGTTGAGATAACAATGTGTATGAGAGAAGGAATGGGCTTTCCTTATCAAATCACAAAGAGTCATCATGAAGTTTACATTGGTAAGAATCCATCAGTCTCACACTTTAGAATTTTTGAGAGTGTATGTTATGCTCTTGTCCCAGGTCAAAGAAAGAACAAGTTGGAACCAAAAAGCAAGAGATGCATCTTCCTAGGTCATAATGAAAAGCAAAGAGCTTTCATATTATATGACCATGAGGCAAAGAAGATACATGGGAGTCGTGATGTTGTGTCTATGGAGCAGCCACATGCAGTGGAGGACAAGAAAAGATCTTCCATTTTATCATCAAGCGAAGGAGTAGTTCACTATGTACCTAGCCCAAGAGTCATCCCTACCTATGAACGGGAGGAAGCATCATCATCAGATGGTGAGAAGAGAGTCTACCAACCTAAAATCACCCAAACAAATTGGTTGTCACTACAATGGGTGAAAAAGCTCTATGGTCAGAGTAATCCTATGCCAACAACTATCAAAGAGAAGGCAGAAGGACCAAGTAGATCACAGAGAATAGAGGAGCACAAGTGGGCTTCTACTCACATAGTCAATATAGCCATGATGGTTGTGATTATGAAGCAAGTAATGAAGCCATTAATTGAAGATGAAGCACTTGTAGATCCGGCATGGAAGGAGGTTGTGCAAGCCTACTATGATAGCTTAATGAACAATGAAGCATGGGAGGTCACTAGCACCAAGTGGGTCTGGCAGGTGAAGTACATGATACAAGGGATCTTGGAATGCTATCACCACACATTGATAGCACAAGGACTTTCACTGGTGAAGGGTTTTGGTTTTCAAGACTCTTTTGCTCTAATGATCACTATTTGCAGCATACTAATGTTAATAGCTCATATGAAGTGGGAAGTTTTCACGTTACATGTCAGATCAGAACATTTGAATGTTGACCTCAAAGAGGAGGTACATGTGTTGCAGCCACCAAGGTTTGAGGTTCCACATTCAAAGGACATACTATGTAAGCTGAAGAAGGCATCATATGTGATGAAACAAGCCCTAGGATCATTGTATGAGCAGATAGACATTGGGAGCTACATGAAGGTCTTTGGTAGTCTTATCTACTTATGGAGTACCATACAAGATATCAGTTTTCTAGTAAGACTTTTGAGAAGGCTTGGGAATAGAACTCATGAAGGACATTCAAGAGTTGGCAAGCAAGTACACTTGAGAAGGAAGGTGGAAACAGTCTACTATGCAACCATGAAGAATGCAACAGGTACCCTCACCAAGGTGCTTACAAAGGATCTACTTCAGATACATCTTCGAAGACTTGGCATTGGGCCAAGAAGGTAGTTCACCTTTGGGTGGACATTGAGGGGGGGTGTTAGACATGGTCAATGCTCCACCCTCATGGAAGACTTGGCATTGGGCCAAGAAGGTAGTTCACCTTTGGGTGGACATTGAGGGGGGGTGTTAGATATGCTCAATGCCTCACCCTTATGTAACACCACCATTTTTCCATAACACTCTATTTTGTAAGGCCCCCATTATGAGGAGAAGCCATGTGAGAGTGTTGGACATTGGTAGGTTCCTGACTTTGAGGTCAGATGAGGTCTAGTGTAGACCGTAGATGGATAGTTAGGAAGGTTACTTCTAAGCCATTGGATTTGGGATTGATCCGATGTGAGGATCAACCTAAATCAAGGGCTAGAAACAAAAGTAGCTTTCTTAACTTGGGGAAGGGTCTAATTGATGTGGGCCATTGGATCTAGAATTGATCCTAAGTGTGGATTAAGCAAGATCAAGGGTTACAAACAAATGGTTGTTGATCCTACCTTTGTACCATTGGATTTACCCCATAGATCAATGGTGGAGATTATTTTGGGCATGGATCAAGCTACCACGACCCTAGAACATGGGTAGGCCGACTTAGGCTTGGAGGACCTTATAAGGATGGTCCCCATCCCATGTAGAATCATCAGTTTGTGTGTTTGGAACCATTAGGGTATCCATCTTTGTACCCATTGTGTTGGCCTATAGCCCTTCACCTAGTTTCTATCTAGATCACCATCTAAGCTCCATATAGGGAATGCATGGGTGGATAGAACCATCTATTTATTGTTTAGTGTTTGAGTTCCATTGTATTAGAGTTATGAGTTTTAGTTGAATTGAGTTGAGTTCATCTTCTATTCATCTTGAGTCCGCTTTCCATTATAACCAAATCTCTTGTGTTATTCCCATGAGTAGTGATACCTCTCTTTCTATCTAACCTTGATCTTGTATGTGTGTTGTGCTAATCTCTACATGGAATTAGAGTTACACCACTAGCCCACCACTCAGTCTTTATTCATTCATTTCCTTTTTTCTTACAGTATGCAGTGAAGAATTGAGCTCCTTTGTGATGTCCATTTCAACATTTTCTTGGGATTTACTCATTTAAGTCAACTCCTTTATCATATTTTGATCAAATTTGTTCAATTCCCGCAAGAAAACATTATTATGATCTTTCACATGACCATTAATACCTACAGGAAAGTATTTTTCATTTGAATTCATGGGAGAGTTAGAGATTTTTTTTATTTTGCACTTGAGTCCAGCTCCCATTCTCTTTATAGATATGAGTGTTCTCAACAATCTGGGCATCAAAAATATAATCTTCATCCTTATTTGAAGCATTGGGATCTAGATTTTCTTTCTCTTCAATGTTCTTCTCATGTTGTTCTCTACCTCAGCTTTGAAGGGGTTAGAAACCTCTTTAAACAACACATCATAACTATTAGTAGGTTTACTTTGTTTCTTCTTTGGGGTTTGCTTGGGGGCTTGGGGTTACTAGAAATGAGCCTAGGGGGTAAAACATTAGGTTTATTCTCCTTTTCTAAGTCTTGGTCATTTTTTGGACAATCGGGGATAGTTCTTGATTAAATGTCCTTGCTTGTAACAATTAAAATAAGCATTATGAAGATTCATATAAACAATATTTAACTCATGGAGACATTTACCATCATAATCCGTAATTATTAGGGAGGTTTTGATTGGCTTAGAGGTATCTACCTCAATGATCACTTGGGGATCCCATTTGGGATCAATATTTCCTCTATTCCTCTAACCTAAAACCTTGCCAATCAGACAACTTAAACTATCAATCCAAGGATAATAGTGAACTAGTAAATCCGAGTACTCTACCCAAACGGGTACCTTGGTTGTTTTAGAACCCATCGGGTCAAAATTGACAAACCATTTGAAGAAAGAGGTAGCCATGCTCTTAATTAGCCACTGACCCTCACTTATAATTGTTGGGTGTGTGTAGAAGTGCGAGAGACACACGAGAAGCACACACAAGGAGCACAAATGCAATAAGACACACGGAGAAGATGATGGCTAGAATAGCTCTCTCTATTGATGATGAACTAAACTGAAGTAAGAGCTAAATAATATCCCTAAGTACAAAGTACCACCACATATGAGAGTATCAAGTATGTGGTAACATGGGGAGAAAACCTCTAGCCAGCACTAGAGTAAAAAGTGCCCATGTATAGGGAAAAGGTTCACATCAAAGCTACTCAAGGAACACATAAGTGTAACAAACCCACTTGGAGCAAATGATGTGAACACATACAGGGAGTGAAAAATCAACCCCCACAAGGTAATAAGCCTAAAGCTTTGCGAAAAGCTTCAAACTTTTCCCATGAAAGAGCTTTGGTGAATATGTCTGCCACATTATCTTGTGTAGGCACATATACCAAATCAATATCTCTTGCATGAAGGCACTCTCCCACATAGTGATAATGCACCTTAATATGTTTGGTCCGTGCATGAAACACTAGGTTTTGTGCAACAGCCAAAGCACTCTGACTATCAGTGAGAATATGCGTAGCAGCATCAATCTCCATGCAAAGATCCATCAATAGGCATCTCAGCCATGTACACTCCACTATAGCTGTGAAAACTGCCCTGTACTCAGCTTCACAACTCGATGTTGCCATTGTAGGTTGCTTCTTACTCAACCAAGATATGCAGGAGTCTCCAAGGAAAAATTAATTACCACTAGTGGACACACGAGTATCATAACAACCAGCCCAATTACTATCTTTAAAAGCATGCAAGCGTGGTTCAATATCTCTACCATAGAAGAGACCTAAGCTCAAAGTGCCTTGGATATATCTAAACACACGTTTCACCGCTTGCCAATGCTTAGTGCCAGGGCTATGCATGAATCGACTCAACAGGGAAACTGCATACTATATACCCGGCCTTGTGTTGCATGCATATATAAGACATTCTAGAGCTTGCTGATAAAGAGAATTGTCAAATGCATCACTGGAATCCTCAACTGAGAACCTAAATCGTGTCTCAACTGGTGTGGAAACTAGCTTATAATCCTCAAAGTCAAAACGCTAAAGTAGTTTTTCAACATACTTTGCTTGATGCATAACAATTCCCCCCTCAACAGATACAAACTGGACGCTAAGATAGTAGCTCAAAAGACCAAGATAAGTGACAACAAAAGTATGCTGCAAATCAGCCATAAGAATGTCAAGTTTTGCATCTTATGACCCAGTCAAGAGTATGCATCGACATAAAGAACAAGCACTATAAGATCAGCCCCATTTTTGCGTACATAGAGTGTGCTTTCAATCGGACTAGATGTGAAGCCAAGAGCAATCAAGTGCTTATGTATTTTGTCATACCATGCATGTGGAACTTGTTTGAGACCATACAAGGCTTTATGCAAGCGACAAACCATATGATCTTTCCCTTTCATAGCAAATCCAGGAGGTTGCTTCACATAAACCTCTTCTTGCAAATCACCATTCAAGAAGGCTGTTTTTATGTCCAACTGATGCACTTTTTAACCTCGATGGGCAGCTAATGCAACCACGATACGAATGGTAGTCATGCGTGAAGTAGGTGCAAATGTTTCCTCATAATCAATGCCATATTGTTGTGCATATCCTTTGGCAATCAATCTAGCTTTGTAGCGATCAATGCTACCATCAGATTTTCCCTTAATCTTATAAACCCACTTTGTGCCAATGGCATTCTTTCCTTTTGGCAATTCACATAACTCCCAAGTATCATTCCTATGTATGGAATCCATTTTTTATTACATAGAACTCATCCGTTGTGGATTGTCACATGCATCTTCAAAAGAAAGTGGCTCTTCATTACATGTAGCAATAAGAGAATAATCCACAAAATTACTTAATGCATGGTGAAAGCTTGATCTTGTTCTACCAAGTAAAGGTGCACTCAATTTGCTATCCTCCAAAGTTTGTTAGCCACTTTGGCATTGTTTGTGCACTCTTGATAGACATGCGTTCATTATGTAAAACATCTTCAATATGTACATCATGCATGGGCTGAATTTCATGCTCATTTTTAGCCATATTTTGACGCAAATGTTCAGCCATATGTGGCTGGAAATTTCTAGCAGTTTTGATAATTTTTGGCTGAAATTTTTCAGCCATGTTTGGCTGGAAATTCTCTACATTTTCAGTCCTATTTGGCTATAATGTTTCAGCCCTTTGAGCCTCAGTTGGCTGGTCTACATGGCCATAGTCAAGCGCACCATTTTGGAACAAAGGCATGAGTGTATTGAACACATCATGTGAGCTAACTGTTAGCTGTTTTTTGCATTCAAGTAGAGGGAAAACCGAATTTTCTCAGATACCACATCTCGACTCACAATAATTGTGTTCGTCAATGATTGGTACAAACGATATCGCTTAATTTCAGCACTATAACCAACAAATATACATTTCTTTGCCTTGTCCTCAAGTTTGTGACGTTGTTGTAATGGCACAAGAGCATATGCCAAACAACCAAACACACGCATATGACTAACCATAGGCTTATGACCATTCCAAGCCTGATAAGGAGTGATGGCTCTCAATGCTTTTGTAGGGCAGCGATTCAACACATAATTTTCACACATGAGTGCTTCCATCCGAAACTTTTCAGGAAGATGCTTTCCTTTAACCATACATCGTGCCATTTCAAATAGAGCTCTATTTTTATGCTCAGAAACACCATTTTGCTCAGGTGTATATGGCACTGTACATTGGTGTGAAATACCTCTTTCATGAAGAAAAGCATTAAACTCATGTGACATGTATTCACCACCACGATCCGTGTGTAGAGTCAAAAGCTTTTGTGAAGAAAATTTTTTAGCCATAGCTAAAAATGCTTTCAAGCAAGAAAATACCTCATTCTTTGCTTTCATAGGATACACCCATGTATGGCGATTAGCATCATCAATGAAGGTGACAAAATAGACATGCTTCCCAAAAGATGGAGTCTTGACGGGACCACATACATCACTATGAACAAGTTGCAATTTTCTTGTAGTGTGTGTATGACTATCTTTTGGAAAAGAAGCACGATGCATTTTTCCAAGAATGCAACCTTCATATGCATGCTTTTCAATGGACTCAAGTGTAGGCAAACCAATAACCATGTCCTTCTTTTGCAATTAAAGCAAACTATTGAAGTTCAAGTGACCAAAATGAGCATGCACAAGCTCCATTTCAGCCATGGAAGAAGTATGAGCAACCAAGGCATTTGAGGCAGCCCTCTTGTATCTATCCATGCGATACAAACCATTACATAATGTACCGGATATCACGGTAACATCACCATTGCTAAAATCATGAACCATACACTTATCATCAACAAAGTGTACATGAAGTCGAGGTTTGGCAATCAACAGAACTGAAATTAAGTTCTTCTTTATACCAGGCACATACAATGCATTTTTCAAGAGAATCACACCTCCATTTGAAGCCCTAAGCTCAATTTCGCCTACTCCAATGATAAGATAAGAGGCATTGTTTGCACACACCACATGTCCTCCTTTGGGTGCATCTTTCAAAGAGGTAAAAAATCTTTTGCATGATGTTATGTGCTTTGAAGCACCACTATCAAAGAACCAATCCGAATCAGCCTCACTCACAACCATACATTTACAATGCAAAGGAGCATCATAATGACATGTAACAACACATGCCCAAAAATATTTAGCCATGTTAGCTTCATCATTCTTTACATTTGTTGAATTTTCAGCAGTAGACATGCTGGATTCCTTCTTCTTTTCATTGCGTTTAGCAAGCTTTCTACACTCATCAATAGTATGACCAGCCTTCTGGCAATATTTGCATCTCTTCTTCTTTTGAAAATCACTATCATTAGAGGAATGAGTGGAAGCGGAAGATTGAGGCTTTGGTTTTGATGGACCCAAAGTTGAACCATACTTGCTTTTCCCCTTTTGAGAGATAGCAAGTGCTTGCATTCCCTCAATCAAACCACTCTTATTCACTCTAGATTGCTCTTCTTGCAAAAGACGAGACACAACCTCATCAAATGCATACATATTAGGATTTCCTTTTGCAACCAAACGGCGTGTAGTAGCAAAGCTTTGAAAAGTTTCCCGTAATCCTTTCAACAATGTAGAAATGAGTGATGCATCCGGAATGATCTCATCTATGTTTGTCAATTGTTCTTTCAAGTTCTTGATGCGTGTCACATACACATCCATCAACTCATTTTCAGCCATACATACATCCTCAAGTTGCTTCCTCAAGTATGCAACACGTGCTTCATTATGCACGGCATACAAAGAAGCAAGAGTGTCCCATGCCTGTCGTGATGTAGAACATGACCGAATGTGTGGAACTATATGACGCTTCACAAAAAGCGCAACCAAAGCATGAGCTTGAGCATCTTTTCCATCCCATCTAAGCTACTCCTGTGTAGATGGAGAAGGAGAAACTACTTTACTCGAAGAAGAAGCTCCATCTGTGATAGTAGACTATGAAGTAGAAGAACCTACAGGTCTTCGATCTACATCTGCCACTATGTTCCAAAGTTGTTTAGCAACAAGAACATGCTTCATCATGTAAGACCACATCGGATAGTTGGTCCCATCAAGCTTATCTTTAGCTTGAAGCATGCCAAACAAGTCATTGATGCCCGCCATTTCACTAAAGAACAAGAGTGTGATAAATCTTCACTTCGATGAAAGCTGAAATGAATGCTGAAATTTCAGCTCACAAGCCATCACTTTGATGGCAATTTTGACTGCAAGAATGGCTTTGAAATGGGGGTAAAACCCGAGCGCACCTAGTGCATATGTTTCTTGGCTGTAAAATTCATAGTTTTATGCTCCAAAGTCGATTTGCACTCTTAAAAGTATGCACGTGCCACGACGTGAAAAACCGAAACTTGAGAAGGAGCTGAACTTGCTCTGATACCACTGTTGGGTGTGTGTAGAAGTGCGAGATACACACAAGAAGCACACACAAGGAGCACAAATGCAGCAAGATACACGGAGAAGACGATGGCTGGAATAGCTCTCTCTATTGACGATGAACTAAATTGAAGTAAGAACTGAATAATATCCCTAAATACAAAGTACCAGCACATATGAGATTATCAAGTATGTGGTAACATTGGGAAAAGACCTCTAGCCAGCACGAGAGTAAAAAGTGCCCATGTATAGGGAAAAGTTTCACATCAAAGCAACTCGAGGAACACATAAGTGTAACAATAACTTTCAAAACACTCAAAGCTGCTTCAAAGTAGAACAGAAAATAGTTATTTGGTAGAAATTGGATATGCCTCATGAAAAATCCTTTAGCTTCCCAGTTAGTTTTGACCAGGCTCTTAGGGCATCTTGAGCGGGTGTAGGATCATGACAAAGACCAATAACAACTTTCTCCCCGAGCTGAGCATGCCAAAGATCTAACACATTTCTTTGTATAACTAAAGTATCTTCATCCCGATTGACAAACTCTTCATCGAGAGAGATATGGTGCTCAACCATTTTTTGTTTACCCTTGTCTACCAAGTTGAAAATAGGTGAATAACTCATACCTGAGGCCCCAACATGATTGAATAAAGGGCTTGCATGATGCTTAACCACTTCTGCAACGGATTTGGAAGGAGAACTTACCTAGTCTAAAGGAGATCCCTACCTGATCCCGACATTATATCTATCCTTGCCTCCCTCAAAATCCATCAACTAACATCCTTGTATCTTGTTTTGAGAACCATCTGGGGATGATGGCTTGATCCTATCTGGGACACAGTGTGCATCCAAAAGGTGAAGAGATGTAGGATTTACATGCTCATTGTATTCTTTCGATCGAGTTCCAAAGCTCTCAGCATAGCCATCCCTTAAAGCATCGTGCAAAGATATCTCCGCAAGGTTACATACCCTATGTCGTAAATTGAATGAGTGTGACAGAGGACACAATAAAGTTCCTCTAGAAAACAGAGCCCACATGGGCCATCACAGAGATGGTGGGCTAGAATAGAAGTGTTTGAGGAGTGAACCCTAGCTGAAACCTGTTACTTGCAAGGATTAAACTATTCATGCTCAGTAGGATCATTTTTTTGCAAAGGACTATTTACATTGTGACCAAGATTTGCTTAGTATTTCGCTCACATTTCATTTTTTTGGGCCCTGGGTGACATTCAAATAAACTTATTATTTTACAAGGAAACATTATAGAGGTGTGTTAGCAGCAGACAAGGGATTCAACGACGATCTGGCAAGTAGGCCAATAATTTTCTTCATGGAGAAGCAAGTATGAGCATTCACGTAGATCTAGCACTAAGGCAACCTTTAATTTTTCAAACCCTTACACCAATTAAAAGTGATTCTCATCACTAACAACCCCTGTAAATACCATTTCATATTTTTGTAGCTCCATTTTGTGCAAGCCAAGGAGTCCCTGAGCTTGAGGAGCCTTAGAAGTACCTACATATCAATTTTCGTATTTTTTAGACTCCGTTTGAGCCCTCTAATAAGCCCTGGAACCTAATTTTTAACTAGGCCGGACACTAGGTCTGGACAGGGCCAAAGCTAGTCAAAAACTATAAAAGGAGCTAGAGAGCTCATTTTTGAGGTTAGATTGTAATTGAAACAAACTTGTAAGAGCTTTTTGAAAGTAATCTAAGAACTCCATTGATTCTCCCTCTTTGTCTTGCCGTGTGTGCGCGTGTGTGTGTATGTGTGTGCATGTTCGTGTGCTTCTCACTCACGCACTTGTGCCGCCACTTGCTCGAGGTCTCCATACCATCCTCACGTCTTCCCGGATTGACATTAAAGAAGGTGCTACTCATCACTGAGCTACACCAAATTTTGGCGCCGTTGCCAGGGAACGAGCTTTGAGGACGAGCGTGTGATGGTAAGACGTAGAGTTGACGCGTTGGAGTTGTAGGTATTTTCTTCACTCTCATCGATTTTCTTTTACTTTCTTCACCATCTTCATCACCATCATCATCATCACCATCTCCCACCTCCATCTCCATCATCGCGAAAAATTCTGTTTTTTGATCATATCACCATCTCCACCTCATTTCCCTCATTTCACTTGTGAGAGAGAGCAAGAGAGCGAAATTGTGTGTGCTGTTTTTGCATGTTTCTTGAGCTTTTTGCAGGACCTTGCTGAATCACCATCCCCAGCTTCCTGCGCAGGTACGAAACTTGTCGAAACTGTCTCGCGGTCGCAGGCTTCTGTCGATCGCAACTGACAGAAATTTTTGGTTTTTCACAAAATTGAGTGCACCACTAGAACAAGCACAAGGAGCACATCCTAAAACACTAAAAACAGTAGAAAAATTCCGAGGTTTTCTGTCAATCGCGACCGACAGCCTCTGTCAATTGCGACCGACAGACCCTGTCAATCGCGACCGACAGCCTCTGTCAATCGCGACCGACAGACCCTGTCAATCGCGACCGACAGACCCTGTCAATCGCGATCGACAGACCTCACGACCGACAGACTGCCACGTAGGACCCTGTCAATCGCGATTGATACCGTCAATCACGATCGACAGCCACGACCGACACCTCTGTCAGTCGCGATTGACACCGTCGATCGCGACCGATTGAAATTCCACGACTGATTGACTTTTACGCGTAGCCACGTGTCCATCGCGACTGATAGGCCCCCGATTGATTGAAATTTCGGCGAAAAATCCGGAAAACGTGTCGATCGCGATTGATACCGTCGATCGCTATTGACAGCCACGATCGACTCTGTCGATCGCGATTGACACTGTCGATTGCGACTGACAGCCCCGACGGACACCTCTGTCAATCGCGATTGACAGACCTGTCGATCGCGATTGACAGGCTTTTCGGCCAAAAATTAGGGTTTGCTTTTGTTCAAAATTGGGATACTTTTGGGGCAAAATAGTCAATCCATTAGCATTTTTGGAGGTTCCTACACTTGTGAATTGGGAGAAAATCCTGGGATCTGTCAGCCCAGGGGGATCAAAGTCAGGGGTCTTTAGAATTGTTTTCTTAAAAATCACTATGCAAATTAGTGTTTGTGCTTCAGGAATGAAAATCATTGGTTCTGTCTTTGGAGTTTAAATCTTAAAGCTAACTTTGGAAATCTTACAGATCTATTGAGAGCATCGAAAGGCGTTCTAAGCAAGTGTAAGTGCAAGCTTGGGAACACACTTCCTGGGCATTCAAGGGCAACCAAGCAGGAAACAAAAGGTTGGAATATTCTCAACTCCCTCTGTCATTTTTTAGCTCAGGCTAAGTACGAATAGTGCTAGAGGTAAGCTAGGGCAACGATAGGCATCAATCAAGTTGAAGCACACCTAACCTTTCAAGTCAAGCTAAGGACATAATCTTTGTACTGTCGAGAACTTTAAAGGAAAAGAACTTAACCTGGAACGAACAACTGTAAGTGCGAAATTACACTCAAATATACCTTACGACGTGATATCAGAAAAGAATTTTTACAACGGGAATCAACTAAAAAGAATCGAGTAACTGATACAAAGGACTCTGCAACGAGGTTGTACCCTGGGCAAAAAATCGGGCTACTTAACTAGGCATATGAACCTTAGATCAGGACGACACCTAGTAAGAGATAGACAAAGCCTTAGGTCTTCAGAGGCTGGTGTTAACCACACTGCTAGGTCTTGGGCCCAGCAGTTGAGCCACCACTCACACTACCCTAGCTCTGAGACCAGTGAGTCAGAGATGTCTCAAGGTATGGAGAGACCTACAGGCAGTACAGGAGTGCCATACTTGCACAGGGTAGAAGGCCCTTACAAAACATAGTTGGAATACCTTAGGACCAACCGATTAGGTGCTAGCATCTATGAGGACGGCCTAGGAAGATCTGTGGTATAGATTAAGAATCCTGATCAATCCATTGGACTAGAGCACCCAGCAGTCAAATTTGAAAACGGTGCATACTTGGACAAGGAAGGAACCATATACGTAGTCACCAGTCACCCAGATAGGACAGATGAATTTGGAAATGTAATCTCTGAAGCGGACTTAGGTGACTTGGAACAAGGAAACATGGGTGCGGAACCTAGAATCCCTCGAGGCAAATCTGTTCTCACTAGGATTATCACGCCTGAGTGGGTTCCCCAAGACAACAAGAGCATAGAGTTTCTCCTCAATCGAGAAACTGACGAAGCCTTTTGGAGATATAAATCTAATCAGCCAACTGCTATAGGAACTATCATGATCTATGAGTTTAAGGATCCGGATAGCCCAGGTAGAGTGACCTACTTAGATCACACTTCGGAAAGGATCTTTGTGGTGACAGAAAATGATAGGCATGCTTACACTTGGAAGGGTGAATTCATTTTCCCCCAACCAAGATCGAATGTATCCTATGGTCACCCTGGAGCTGGAACATCCCAAGCTCATGGAACTCAAAGAGACAGAGGTAGAGATAGACCAGAAGTAAGCTTTGCAAACCCCGTGGGCAGAGAAAGAACGAGGACGGAGACGAATAGAGTAGAACCAGAGATACTTAGGGCTCACCGGAATCAGAGAAATGTGGAGGGATTCCCTCTGCCGAGACCTAGAGAGCACACAAGAACTCTGAGACCAACCCAGCTAGTTAAGTCCATGAAGAATTACTTTGATGGCACAGGAGATCCCTATGATCATGTGGCGGAGTTGAAGCACGTCTTGAGAGCTGAACAAGTGGAGGATCTATTCACGCAGTACAATGCCTTCGGTCTAACCCTTAGGAACACAGCACTTACATGGTTTCAGCCATTGGATGAGCGATAGTTCAGGAGCATAGACCAACTCCTAGAGGCTTTCATCGTAGAGTTCTCTAAGAGTGGCATAAGACACAATACCTCCTCACTGATTCACAGCTTCAAGCAAACCCCTCAAGAGACCGTGAGACTTGCAGGAAGAAGATTTAGGCAATATCTTGAAAGATGCCCTGTTTCAGAGCTACCTACACCAGCTAAACAAGTAGCCTTATTCTTGGATGGATTGCTGAGTACGAAATTGAGATCCTATGTGTATCTGAAGGACCCTAGGACTATAGAAGAGTGTGTACGCATGTGCATTGACATTGAAGATAACCTAGGGGAAGAACTAGAGCTTTCCAAAATCTACAAAGATTCAGATAGGGCATCTAGTCACTCTTCCACGCAATCCACATCAATTGAGGAACTCGCAGAGAAAGTGGCCCAAAAACTAGGCGTCTCTAGCAAACAAATTCCAAGGTTTGCCCCTGTGAAAAGGTGCTACACTTGTGGTGGCGACCACCTGGCGAATGTATGTCCCATTATGGCTCAACCCCAAGTAAACCCTAGTAGCCAGTACTGCACTATCGAACGAAGATACACAAATCACACCGCACAAGACTGCCCATACAACAAGCAAGCAGTTAGGCAAGCCTACCCTCAGCCATACCCTCAACAAGGCAGATACCAAAACCAATACCCACCACAACAGTATGCTAGACCTCAACAAACCTACCAACCACAATACCAAGCCCAACAAAGACCTCAGCCTGTGTTAGCCCAACAACCTCCAGCTCCATCCAACTTGATCCCTGTAAAGTATGCAGCAGCAGAAGAAAACCTAAACCGAGCTATAGTCCCCATAACACCATTGCTTTCAGAAAGTGATCCCAGTGACCATAGCTTCGATTCTACGCATGTTGAGAGTCCCCAGGCTTACTTTATGCAGTCTCTTGAACATGGTGAGTCCTACTATAGTGAAGAGCCAAATGAATCTAGTTGGGAATCGGATTACGCAAATGTCATGTACGCAAACCCCAACCCTAGGCCTCAACCTAGGCAGGTAAGACCTCCATTCCCAAGAGGACCGTGCTACAGATGCCAAGGAGATCACTTCATTCGTGATTATCCTTTACCTCCACCTACACAACCCCAGTCAGTGACGATCCAAGGCTTTTGCCAAGATTGTGGAAAAGAGCATCTCTTACGAGATTGCCCAAAGAACCCCAATAATATGCCAAAAATCACGCCTATCAACGTTATTGGATTAGTGGTAAACTCCACAGGAAGTGTCACTTCCACTGCTCCGGTACAGGTAGTCACTAGAGCTCAAGCATTGCAGCAAAACCAAGGGGTAGACCAGGAAAAGAGCCCAACAGCTAGTGAAACTGAGAGCATAACCAAGAAAAGGACTAGAGCGTGGAAAGATAGTCGAGAAAGAATGAAAAGACAATGGGCTAAAAAGATGAGTGAACTTGAGGAAAGCATAAGAGAAACCAAAGCCAGGATAACTAAACTCACATCTCAAACTCCCTCTCACACTACCCCACCACCACCTTTCCCATCGCCAGCTGACCCGCCACCTTCCAACCCACCTCATACAAACCCACCACCCCCTAGAGTAGGATCAGTCCTAGCAGATCCCACTCCCGAAGACCTTAATATGATGCTTAAAGCATATCAGGTCAGAATCCAAGAAGGGCCAACCATAACCGATCATGAAAAATGCTACCCTAGAGCCGAGCTAGAGCTTGAACGAACTAAAATTTGTGCCAAAATGGTGGAATTGGCTCAGACCATGTTTGAAGCTAGTCGCCTCTTTAACATCTCTAGCTCAGCTAAGACGCAGTTACATTTTGATGGACTGCTAGAAAGAATAGAGAGGCTAATTGCACAATCAGAAAAGGAACCTGCCCCTCAAAGAAAGGAAAGGGCAAGAGAACGGATAAGCCAGCCTCTTCAGGAAGCCCATGTGCCTCCTCAAGAAGCTTATCTTTCCCCCCAAAAGGAAGATGAGCCTCCCTCGAAAGCTCACGTACCTCCACAGGTTGCCTACATTCCTTCTCAGGAAGCATATGAGCCTGTTCGGAAAAGTAAAAGAATAAGTAATCCTCCCCAGGAAGCTTGTGCTCCAAACATCTATGAGAGCAAGGAAAGAGCCAACGATAGAATAAGCCCTCCTTCCCAGGTTGCTTATGTGCCTAATTCTACGGAGCCAGACACTTCTTCTTCTATGAATCGGTTTGCACCAGACTTCCTACGAGAAATTCAAGAAGATAAATGGGATAACGAAAGTGAAGTCGCCCCTCCCTTTGAACTTGTGGATGATGCACACGACCAATTCCCACAAGACATCCCATCTATTTACGGGGAACATGAGAGTACTCAGTCTCACGAGAGATTGGACTTTGAATCCAATTCCATACAAGAGCTACCCCATTTCACAGGCCCATGGGAAGCAAAGTCCACGTGTATGAGAGCACCCACAGTCATGGTAAGAAACGAAGATTCAATCATACCTAGGAACACAGAGGTAGTGAAGAACACTAACGTGCAGTGCAATCTCAAGCTAGAAGAGCTACTCAAGGTTAGACCTGAATCGTGGAAACATGTAACCAAACAAGTACCTGAGATAGCAAAATCTCGTTCCCAGGTAGGATCACATAGGACAGTGCCAGAGATACCCTTGGATAAGATAGGAGATATGTGTGAAGGTGAAGAAGGGAACACCTATCTTCCCATTACTTATCAGGAGTACACCACTAAGGCAATTTTGGACTCAGGTGCAGGAGTTGCAATTGCCACCACCTCCATATGGAAGCGTTGGGGCAAGCCGGCACTCAGGCCAACGAGAATGAAATTGCAGATGGTCGATGGTCACATAGAGAGACCCCTAGGATTGCTAGAAGGAATAACTCTCACCACTTGTGGTGTCGAGTTTGAACATACCTTTTCTATATGTGACTTTAGCAAAAATCATGCCTATGAGATGATTTTGGGACGACCATTCATGCGACAGTTGCAAGTGGTACAGGATTGGGGAACTAATTCCTTGTACCTGCAACACTTAGGTGTTACGACCAAAGTCAATCTCAAGGATTACTCTCATAGAGATGTCCCTCCTATCCAATGGAATCCCATCCATAGAGCCAAAGATGACACGGAATCTGTGCATTCCATAGGGTCTGGATCCTCATGGATGCATGAAGACACTCATTTATGGATGTGCAAGGTTGCAGTAGAAGAAGAGAAGAGAGAGAAAGCCAGAGAGGTAGGTGCAAAAGAAACACATAGGTCAATTCAAGACCCAGCCTATGCACCTGTAGTTTTTCCTGATGAGGAATTTGAACCCCATGGCTGGGCAGAAATCCTAGCAACAATGGACGTAGCCATCAATGAAGAACAATGGACACCTCACTGTGATGAGGATGGCTATGATATTTTAGTCTTCTCCATAGAGCCAATCATGGGAGAGGCAGTTCTAGAAGAATGCGAACCTAGCCCTGATGCCTTTGAGGATGCAAGTGACTCCGACCTAGAGTCAATCATCATGGACCCACCATTTGCATCAGATGAAGAATACTTCCATGAAGTAGAATTTCAACCCCAGAGGCATGGAGAGCTTACAAATGATGTAAGATTAGCCACACATGTGACCCCAAAGGAAGAAGGAAAGAAACGGAAGAAGAGAGAAGTCTCACCAGAAGAGGAAGAATCTTTGTTTGAGGTCCTGGAAAATTTTAAGAAATATGAGATAGATGACAGGAGAGTCACGATAAGAATGCCTAAACGAGAGGCACAAGTAGGAGAGGCCTATGATAACAAAGAAACCACCAAGAAAATAGTAGTAGCCCTAGAAGAAGGAGAGGAGAGATGCACATACATAGGCCATGACCTAACAGAGGAAGAAGAGCATGCGTTAATTGCCTTGCTAAGAGAATACAGAGATGTGTTCGCTTGGAGTTACAAGGATTTGAAAGGTGTTGACCCTGACATATGCTCACACACCATCCCCATGACCTCAGATGCTAAACCCTCTAAGCAAAAGCCCTACACATATAACGATAATTACGCTGCTAAGATCAAAGAAGAGATAGATAGACTGGTTGAAGCTGGATTTATCTATGAAATTGAGCACACTGAATGGGTATCCCCCATCGTAGTGGTGCCCAAGAAGAATGGCAAGCTGCGTGTGTGCATTAACTTGAAAAAGGTTAATGCAGCCACGATTCGAGATAACTATCCGCTTCCCATCACAGAACATCTCTTAGAAAGAGTGGCAGGCAAGGAAGTGTACAGCTTCCTTGATGGATTTTCGGGCTACAATCAAGTAGCCATAGCTCCAGAGGATCAGCATAAGACAGCCTTTGCCACAGAGTGGGGCATATTTGCCTTTAGAGTAATGCCATTTGGGCTTACCAATGCACCAGCAACCTTCCAGAGGCTGATGTGCCATGTATTTAAGGAGTTCCTGAGGAAGAACTTAGAAGTCTACGTTGATGATCTTTGTGCTCATTCGAACATTAGGCAAACCCATATCCCTGAACTCAGGCAAATCTTCGACAAATGTAGAGAATATCAAGTCTGCCTGAACCCAAAAAAATGTGTTTTCATGGTCAGGCAAGGCAAGATTCTAGGACACATAGTGTCAAAGAATGGCATATCCACTGATGAAGAGAAAGTGAGAGCTATAGCAGAGCTACCTAGGCCAAAAAATGTCAAGGAAGTACAAGCTTTCATGGGGCATTGTGGTTATTACCGACGATTTATACACATGTATGCTGTCATTGCAAAGCCCATGTACGGACTTCTGACTAATTTTGAGTGGACTGATGAATGTGAGAACTCCTTCCAGGAGCTTAAACGAAGATTATGTTCAGCACCAATCTTGACCACACCAGATTGGAACAAGCCATTCCATGTTCACGTGGATGCATCCAATTATGCTATTGGATGTGTACTCGCACAACCTACGGGTGAAGGTAATATGGATCTTCCAATTGCCTATGCCAGTAGACAATTGAATGCAGCTGAACGAAATTATACCACTACAGAGAGAGAAGGCTTAGGCATGGTATATGCAGTCAAGAAATTTAGACACTATTTGCTTGCAAATAAGTTTAAATTTTTTACTGATCACCAAGCATTGTTATATCTCGTGAACAAGCCATGCAATACAGGAAGATTAGTAAGATGGTTGCTCTTACTAATGGAATATGACTTTGAGGTTGTGGTAAGGAAAGGTAGGACTCATTTAAGAGCAGATCATCTCTCTAGGCTCACGTCGGGAGAAGCCCCACAAGGAGTAGCAGATGATCTCCCTGATGCTTACTTGTTTAACTTGGAAGTCGTACCGCAGTGGGCTAAGTCGTTGGTACCAGTATTGACGTACGGGCCTAATCATCCAGTGGTGAACACACGGAATAGGGAGGTTGTGAGAGCCCAAAAGTACCACATCATGGCAGGAAGCATGTACAAGCACACAGATCAAGGGATCTTGGCTTGTTGCGTAGAAGAGGATGAGTACGCTAAATGGTTGCAATTAGCACATGTAGGTGCGTTAGAGCAACACTACTCAAAGCAACGAACCCTACAGACACTAAGGAGATTCGGAGTGCATTGGCCAACTATGGAAGCTGATGTCCAAAAGTTGTGCAAGGAATGCCCAATCTGTCGCACTAAACCACCTGTGGAACATGCCACTCTTTATCAAGTGTCCATAGTGCCTGATTGGGGTGAACCACTCGTATCCTTCCTAAGGACGAAAACATTCCCTCCAGATATGACCTTGGCTAGAAAAAGGAGTTTAGAACAAGAAGCCCAGGATTACTCACTCATTGGTGATAATCTATATAAGCGTGGTAAAGATGGTTACCTAAGGCTATGTGTCCATGAGAGTGAGTATCTCAAGATCTTGGACACTGCTCACCAAGGTGTAGCAGGAGGACATTTTGGACCAGATCGGGTGATCAAGGCAATACTATTTGCGGGCTTCTGGTGGCCTACCCTTCACATGGACGCACATACCTATGTGAAACGGTGTGATGTCTGTCAGCGAACCCAGTATCCTATACGTAAAGATGAGATGCCACTGAAACCTATGATGGGTGGACGTGCATTCTCTAAGTGGGGAATAGACTTCGTAGGTCCTATTAATCCCCCAGCTAAGGGTTCCCATGCAGAATATATCATTGTTGCAACAGACTATCTAACTAAGTGGGTGGAGGTAAAAGCCACAACGAAGAACGATGCTCAAACAACTGCGAAATTCTTGTTTGAGAATGTGTTCACTAGATACGGGCTACCTATAGAGCTAGTTAGTGATAGAGGCACTCACTTCTTGAACGAAGTAATTGAAAATCTACTCCAAGAATTCTTGGTAATACATAAGAAGTCAGCCCCCTATCACCCTCAAGCTAATGGACAAGCTGAAAGCACCAACAAGATCTTATGCAATGTACTGACAAAATTAGTAAACACTAAACGCTCTGATTGGGACAAACAACTACACCATGCTGTTTGGGCATACCGAGTCGCTTACAAAACAGTACTCCAAGCCACCCCCTTTCAGATGGTATTTGGCCAAAACGCAGTGCTACCCTTGGACTTCTTGATACCTACATTGAAGGTAGCACAAGAGCACGAATGGACGGGCCACGAACTCTCCTCTAGACTTTTTGACCTTGAACGATTAGGAGAAACAAGACTGAGGGCAGCTGCAGGGATATATGCAGCAAAGAAACGACAGAAGGCATACTTTGATGCCCATGTGAAGGATAAGGGCTTGAAAGCAGGAGATCTAGTTTTAGTCTACACATTGAAACAACATGCAAGGAAGCTAGAAAAGAGAGGCTACGGACCTATGATCATCAATAGGATCTCAACAACTGGAGCAGTGCAACTAGCCACATTAGAAGGCGATGTTCTCCCAAGTTATATCAGCGGATGCAGAATCAAGTTGTATCAGGAACCCCTCACGGAGGAAATGCTAAGCCGACTCAACACTGCTAAGAAACGCAAAGAGGAGGAAAAGCGAATTCGAGAAGAAGCTCAAGCGGAAGCCTTAGAGCGCATAAGGAGAATGAAATTAAGAAGACAAGGTAGAGAGCTCCCTAGGCAAGATGCATTTGCAGATCAAGGATATGACGTGGCTATGTGTGAAGTTTCAGGTGTTAGCTCACATAGGATAACTGATCGACGTCCTTTCATAACCTTAGATATAGGACAAGGAAAGAGTGCAAGGACTGTAAGAGCCTTGATTGACTCAGGTGCAGCCACTAGTGCTGTTAAATCGTCTTACTGTCAAGAGATGCAGTTAACTGTCAATCCTGTGGAAGCATATCTCATAGGATTGGGAGGCATGGAAACCCCTTGCATGGGCCAGGTGGAACTTCCACTCTATATTCATGATGAGGCAATGACAGTTAAAGCGCTAGTATGCCAAGACGAGGACCTCACGAAACCCCTTGTCCTGGGTCAAGACTGGATTTATGACCAAGCAGTTAACTTAAACCTAAGAAGCGGACTTCTTCAAGTATGGGTGAATCAGACTAGAATTACAATGGAGTTAAAGAATGGAGCACTCAAGGAACTAGGAAAGGCACAGACTCCTGATCCCTCCAGGGGTGCACATGAAGCTGACCATGCTGTTCTTGTCCAAAGCTATGTGATGCAGAAGAATGAAGATCTCAAAAAAGGAGTCAGAACCACAATGGAACTCCCTTCTTTTCCAAAGGCCAGAGGGAGGCAGCAACCAAAGGTGGATCAAAGGCAGAAGAAGCAGAGTACTACCTATGTCGGAGATCAGAAGTACCTGCGCAGCAAAATGTCTCAACTAGTGAAACAAGTGTGGGTGCGGAAAGGAGAACACCCGGTTGCACTCAAGCCAACCACACGGGCAAAGCCTCTTATTAGTAACCAACAACACGACACTAATAAGAAGTCTTTCAGAAGTTCTTCTGCTAATGTGAAGTCTATTTGGGTGCCCAAGAGGTCGAGGAAGGCTAGCCCACAATCAAGACAAATTTGGGTGCCTAAGGCTTGTTTGCGGGCTCAAATAGCTACACCAAGACCACACCCTATACAGTATGATCCATTCACTCGCACAGCTGGCATCCACTCATTTTCAACAATCAGGAACACACTAAGGCCCATGAGCACGAATAGAATCACTTGTAAATGGGTCCCTAAAAAGCCTCATTTTCAAGCCGACACGCCTATAAAGCTCTCGAGAGTCTCTACGAAACCTAGAGCAAAACCCATCCATTGCATTTGGCAGCCCAAGACTTGTAACAAACCCCCGGACCCCATTTGTGAATCCACGACAACCTACTAACCACCTCACTATCACACTACATCATTCCTCATAGCTCTTAGGTCTTCCGAACTCCTAACCATACACACACTCGCACCGAGCACTTACTAACCCATTATTCGCTCTCGACCCTCATGTTAATGTTGTAATGGGAACAACAACGGTTCTCTCTTGTCCGGTACAATGTTAACACATGTTTGTATATTCTCACAGAGACAGGAAACAAGAAGTAACATGGCAGATACGGTAGGAACTAGCTCCCAGACAAGCACCAGCCCCCAAATTGTGGACATTGAAAGCCTTCAGGTTGAGGAGGAATTAAAGGAACGACCAGCGGCATTAAGGGCATTACATGCCATACCGATTCAGAATCCTCCACAAGGTCACACAATGCCGGTGGGCAAAACCTCACACTGGTTCAGTGATGTTGCGGGACCTCTGGGTGAAGGCACATACATGTGGGAGTCTGAAGTAGAATTCAATGGACGTTGGGGCAGATACCACTTCTTTACTAGAGAGTTTGAAAAGCTACAGAATAACGAGGGACTGAAGCCAATATGGAAGAAGGCTGGGCTCTATGATTATTTCAAGTTCCAACTACCAAAGCCCGATTTTCTAAGGTGCTCATACCTGATTAGCAATCTCACTCCAAGCAAAGACAAAAAAGGATACAGCTCCTTTGTGCTTCCCTCACTCACAAGGGGCAACGAGCTGAAGCGTTTCCGCTTGACTATCAACTTGGTAAGAGAAGCTCTTGATATGCACGGAATGCACATTCCTACGGAGAAGGAGACTATGGTCCCCGATAATATGAAGAACAGGAATCTCACGAAGTTAAAGGACATGGTAGCGATGACTCCCACGATAGCCATTCATTTACGTATGGTCATGCAACACTTCGCATTCCCCGCGCAAGACAGGTTCACAATGCCTCCCAAGAAGATATGGTTTAGCCTCTACTTAGCGGATGCCTTTGATTTGACCATCAATATGCCCCACTGGGTTATCGATCAGATCCATATGGCTCATCAACGATGGTACAAGAAACAGAAATCTGTACTCTATGGATGTTGCGCACTCACCAGAATCGTCTACAGATGTCTCGCCTATGATGTACCGGTGCAAAGGGCTCTCATTTGGTCCAGAGCACAGGAGTTTCAACGCAGATTGTCAGCCGTCGGACCTCCCTCAAAGAAAATGAGAGGCACCGTACAGATGCCTTGTGCACAACCCCGCGGTGCAACCCTAACACCAGATACAACTCCAAGGCTTCCTCGAAGAGTGCAACCTTTCACTATCAGGTTACCCAGGCACAGCACAGAGGGCCCTAATCTTGTGTTTCCACCAGTGCCAACTGATCTGGAATTTCCTCATGGATTTACTTTGGAAGATCTAACGAATGAGGAAGTGGCTAGAATTATTCAAGCCGTTAATGCGGAAGTTGAGGCAGAGCAGGGTAGTGGACAACAAACGCCCGCACAACAACCCCAGACAAGACAACCAGAAGTGGTAGAAGTGGAAGATGTAGAAGAAGAAGACCAAGAAGATGAACAAGAAGGATTTTCTGATGAAGGGGCACATGACTATGAGCAAGAAGTTATACAGGAGTTAGAGGGTGCCCCAGCATATACAAAGGAGCTGAAAAAGCTCTACGATACCATCAACAGGGTCCAACAACAACATAAGTTATCCCTTGCAGCAGGAAAGGCTATCATGCACCAAATCCTTGAGGAGGAAGGAGTTGATGAACAATATCGTGCCACACTAGATATGATCTCTAATGCCCTAGGAGTACTTGAGGCAGTGCAGACGGCCCTGGCACAATCACGCAGAATGGAAAGAAGATACGGAAGACGTCCCCCATGAGCAGGGAAACAAATGAATGTATTAGGATCAGGACCACAAGGCACCCCCACAACCACGGGCACTGCACACACCGCTCACGACACCGAGGAAGCCCATATATCAAGTGCACCTCCATCACCTCCCTTACCACCTTCGCCTCCCTCTCCACCACATTCACCTCCCATTACCAATGTAACAACCACCGTTATCGCCTCCGCGCCCACCGCCATGACTGAAGCACAAACCGCCAATCAACCCACACACCCTCTCAACACCTCCCGTGTACATACCTCCACTAACACTGTAACCCTAACGACAGCTACTGACATCCCCATTCCCCCCCTCACACTTTCGGGTAGTTCACATTCACAATTGCACACACCACTGTACACATTCACCACAATCACTGCACCCACAATTCCACTATTCACAATCATTCCCACTACTGCTTACACCACGGATTTTATGGACATATCACCTTCCACCGCACCTCCCCCTTCCCCCATACCACCACAATCTCCCATTCCCCCACCACCCACTTCACCATTTTCCAGCACTGCATTCACACTTCCCTTCCCCTTTCCCTTCCCCTCTGCACATCACACCCTCCCTGCATCCATCCCCATTAATAATGTATTCAATAATATGTATCAGTGCATGTCTCAGTTACAACAACACTATCAGCACCTCGATGCTCAGCATACAAGCTTGTTCAGGAGACATGAGGAGTTACAAGGAGGATTCACTGATTTAGAGAAAGAAAAGCATCAGTTACAACAGCAGTTTAGTGCATTGCAAGAACAACATGAGAAACTTGTGGCAAATCCACCGCAGCCTGATGCAGCAGAAAGACAACATATGGATGATTTGCTACACTCACAAATCACAGAGAACCTCAAGCTCCGCCGCAACATGGCTCTATTACGGAAGCATATGTCTGCAGCCCTAGAAGAAAATAGACGGCTTCAGACACAAAACGAAGAGAACTTGGAGTTAGCCATGGAAGGTTCCCCACAGGAAATTGACCCGGAGAGATTTAAGGCTATTCCCTCGGACAATATGCAGATCATATTGGAAACCCATGCGGATCTCCTCGAAGCCCATGCAGCCTTAGAAAAGGAAAGAGACGAACTACGAAGGCAATTGGCAGCTCAACTAGCACCACCCAAAGAAGTCCCAACCACAGCTGACACAACTGACGAAGTAGCAGCGCTCAAAGCACAACTCGACGAATTACAAAAGAAAGTGCTTGTATATGAACGACAACCCTCCCCCTTGGCAGAACCAGAACCTGAAGACCTAGTGGCAATCGAAGTAGAGGAAACTTTTGAGGACCCGTACGTTCCGATGCCAGCACCTGGAGGCAAGCAGACAACAGAGAGCATGGACACCCTTGAAATAGAGACTCCGGAATGGATGCAGAAATTGGAAAAAGTGGCCACAACTCATGATGATAGGGTGGCAGTCCAGATAGCATCGATGTCACGCTTAGAAGAGGTGGTCATAAAATCAGACTATTTTAGGAATCTCTCTCATCACAGGTGGATCGGCACCTCCGACGACTTGTATGTTCCATTTTGCGTCTTAATGGCGGACTATAATGCTGAAATCAAGCACCACACCTCACGGGAACCAACCTCTGCCACACAGTTTGCACCAGACGATATCCCAGAAAGTGCCAAGCAGGGAAATATTCGCCAACCAACTTGGAGGATTCGGCTTCTTGAAACCTATCCGGAAATGAATCGCACCTGGAATAACATGCCCCTATATATCAAGTACAATCCCTGCTACTGTCCTGTTTTCAGAAGAAGGTCGTGGCCAGAATACACAAAGATGGTGCTGACAACCAAAGGCTGCGAGAAGTGGCTCAACTATGTCTACTTGGCACCACCTAAAGGTCAACCTACCGTAGGGTATATGATATCGACAATTCGGCATTGGGGTGTCAGGTTCAAAAACATACCAGATGTCATGACACAGATGTGTCTTAAAATTTTTGAACTTATGATAGTCACCTTCCGGACCTTCAAGAATGTTAAGGAGCCTCATCTCTCTGCGCTCGGATTCAATGAAGGCAATCAGGATCTGGTTTACGACATGAGCACAACGCCCTCCATTAATGTTGTCTATGCATGGCATGCCCGCATAAAGTACCTACCGGCCTGCTTCAAACAAACATTTGAAGAGATGTTTTTCACCGAGTTCTGGGAATATCACTCAGAGATCTTCATTCCCCGGCCCTCACATTTATTACAATTATTTGCAATGGAACAAGCTCTCCACTCAGAAAAGTTACGAATGCCACATTCAGAGGTTCCCGGGCCGGTAGATTGGGATGCTCTACTCACAGATTTGGCCAAAGGATTGAGGATTTCCGAACATCACTTAGCGCAAGACGTTGTCGAATACTACATCCAACGACCCTCCCAACAAGGGTCTGTCAGGGACGACAGACGCGAGAGAGGGGGGAGTGTTAGCAGCAGACAAGGGATTCAACGACGATCTGGCAAGTAGGCCAATAATTTTCTTCATGGAGAAGCAAGTATGAGCATTCACGCAGATCTAGCACTAAGGCAACCTTTAATTTTTCAAACCCTTACACCAATTAAAAGTGATTCTCATCACTAACAACCCCTGTAAATACCATTTCATATTTTTGTAGCTCCATTTTGTGCAAGCCAAGGAGTCCTTGAGCTTGAGGAGCCTTAGAAGTACCTACATATCAATTTTCGTATTTTTTAGACTCCGTTTGAGCCCTCTAATAAGCCCTGGAACCTAATTTTTAACTAGGCCGGACACTAGGTCTGGACAGGGCCAAAGCTAGTCAAAAACTATAAAAGGAGCTAGAGAGCTCATTTTTGAGATTAGATTGTAATTGAAACAAACTTGTAAGAGCTTTTTGAAAGTAATCTAAGAACTCCATTGATTCTCCCTCTTTGTCTTGCCGTGTGTGCGCGTGTGTGTGTATGTGTGTGCATGTTCGTGTGCTTCTCACTCACGCACTTGTGCCGCCACTTGCTCGAGGTCTCCATACCATCCTCACGTCTTCCCGGATTGACATTAAAGGAGGTTCTACTCATCACTGAGCTACAAGGTGCCTAAGTAGAGAGCAGACAACTATTTTATATATATTATAAAGATATATATTTTTCAAGTAGGAAGTTGAGTTGAAGCTTAATGTCCTTTGCTTAAATTAATCGAAAGAATAACTATACAAATGAATGGATCTAATACCCGTGGGACCCTACATATCCCACAAAAGACAGCTTAAGATGATCAAAAGGTGATGTAATGATGAGGACCTGAAAACGGAACCCCCCATATCCCACAAGGCAAGGGATAAGATGAGCCGAAGGTGATATAATGATGACAGCCCCATGAACATAGAAAGCTAAGTTTGAATTGACATTAGGGTCAATACCTCTTAAAGAAAATACCAAAGGTTGAAACACTGAACCCCCTCCCGTGGGCCCTGCCTCAAGAAGCAAGAGCTCCAACCTCCAACCAGCTGAACTCACGTGCGTCAACTTTATAAAAAGATATATTCAAATGATGTCTAAGAAGAGAAAATCGCGACCATTGACCAATTGTATGCTATTAATAGGCACTACACTAGTGTACCCAGTGTTGCATTTTGACGATCGACCATGCGCTTCAATTCTGAAGGTCATCTATAGATCATACCTGTATTTCATGTTTTTAAGGTATTTTTTGAAGGTCTAATGAATTTTTTGACCTTATTTTACGATAAAAAGTGGCTAAAATGGGCAATATGGCCATCAAAAAACAACATTGAGTGTACCTGATGAGCGTTCAGTAGTATACTAACAAAGGTCCCAACATAAAGTAAAGCAAAGTAAGGATACTAATAATGGCTATCTTTTTTTTTAATAAAAGGAAGTTCGGCCTTAGCCTATTCTCCCAGACTTTAATTAAAAAAGAAGAAAAGTTACAAGTGAATGGGACTAGTGCCCATGGGACCCCCTAAATCCCACAATGTAGGGGAGGATTACGGAAGCTAGAGGGCATTACAAATGAGGCAGAAAATCTATCATGTCCCTCATGTGGGACCCATTTGGGTTTCAACTTGTAGTTTTTGAGGAGATAAATACAGTGATGTCTAAACGGTGGAGATCTCTTATCTCAAGAGATACTTTTAGCGAGAAGAAACATGGATTTGTCAATCGACCATTCTTTTGGAGTTTGGCCAAAATTGACAGCACCTCGTTCCCTCCAAATCTTCCAAAGAGTCTCACCTCTAATGGCATTCCACAGTCTTGATGAACAGCCAACCGCCTCACCCAACAATGCCTGTTTCCAATTCATTTGGTTCATGAGTCTCAATATCCATGTCACATGATGCCAGATAACATGGGACTTGGGGCAATCGAAGAATAAGTGAACTAAATCTTTAATGCATCAATGGCAATGCTTGCACCATGGCGGCACACCACATATTCTGTTAGCCCTTGCATTGGACCAGATACCTTTATGCAAGATTTGCCACATGAGAATGGACTTTTTGATTTCAATTAGGGGGTGCCAAATGAAAAAACTTGGAGAATTTTGTAGAAGGTAGAAAAATGTGTTTTGAAGCGACGAAGTTTGGCGTAGCCAACCAGCACAAGACCAGCCCTTCAGCTTATGGAGACTCAAATAGACCTTATAGGCATGTGATAAGTGCAAAGAAACACACTATGTACTTTGAAGCATCAAGGAGAATGAGTCGATACAAAACACATAGGTTCGCGGGTCGACTAGCTCAAAAAACTTACTATCTATGGAAGAGACAATGAATCTTCAAATGCCCATAGCAGCCATCGTGATTACAATTAGAAAAACTCCTTTTATGGGAGTGATATACATAGGGTTGAGTATATAGAATGCACAAAAGTATAAGGAATAAGCAAAATATGCTATAGGAATGAATGCGACATTCACCAGTGGTACTTCCTATTTTTCAGGAATACACAGAGATTGACCCCAAGATAGAAACACTCCCATTTCTCCCTATTTGCTGCACCAAATGCTTTGAACCTTCATAGGCATACACTAGACACTTACAACTTTCCAATGAGCCATCTTGCACTCAATTTGGAGCTCTGGAGAGAGAGCAACAGCCTCTGCAAGATTACAGTTGGCGAAGATGATGATGCAGAGAATTGAAGGAGCAAGACAATGATCATCACAAGTGTTTGTATATTTCTTCCATGTAATGTACAAGTGATTTCAAGTCTTTATATAGACTCTAGGAGTGTTCCACAACTTCTACAAGTGAAGTTTGAATTCAAATGAAGGTGGGAATGATTGCTGGAGGCAATCAATTCACTTTCCTACAATCCAGGAAAAGTGTAAGTCTAGTTTGATCTACTTTTAGGTGATTTGATTTGCTTGATTGAATGCAACTTCAACCACCACAAACTCGTGGCATTTGGGCTCTATCTTTCTACCTTTACATGTGTAAAGCTCAAGGCTTTTACAACAATAAATGAACCATCAAAAATCTCTCAAAAAAATACAATAAATGAGCATAAGAAAAAGAACTCTCCAACGGATATTCTTTCGATGCGATAGCCTTTGATGTAGATCAAATCCACCTCAACCATAGTGTAAGCTTGATGTTCCAACACCAAATAGACATGAACTTTAGTTTCCCATCGAAGTTTGGTCCAACAAAGGCACCATCTCTTGTTAAGAGTGTGATGGACATCTAAGTTCTCTTTGAAGTTGGGGATTCTTGATAGTTTCTTACCATTGATCCATTTGAGGCCCTCCCGACAAGGAAGATCCTGACCGCAGAGAAGGCGGGTAGTTGAGTGGTCCCATGCTAAACACCTGCCTTGAAGAAGAGTCCATTCCTCGAGGGTAACTCTATGTCTCAGGTCCAAGTCTTCGAACCTAATCCACTGGTTGGTCTGTTGTTTCCAGAGTTGTTTCCACTGTTTGAACCCCTTGTTCCATAGCCGCTTTGCAAATTGGAGGTTCCAAGACTCCACCCCACTAATGCCACCGATCGGGAACCAGATAGATTCATTTTGTCTTATCCGAGCTGCCCACTTCCACTCGTCACTGATTCTGATGAATTGTTTGGCCTTGTTCCAACTGTTCCATAAAGAACACACGAGGCTAGAGCCTTTAGGGGACACCGAGTGGGGGGAGAACAAAAGCGTGAGACTCCCCATGTCCTTCCAACCAGGATGGCTGTAGCTCAGTGATGAGTAGCACCTCCTTTAATGTCAATCCGGGAAGACGTGAGGATGGTATGAAGACCTCGAGCAAGTGTAGGCACAAGTGCGTGAGTGAGAAGCACACTAACATGCACACACATACACACACACGCGCACATAAGGCAAGACAAAGAGTGAGAAGCAATGGAGTTCTTTAGATTACTTTCAGAAAGCTCATACAAGTTCCAAACTATTACAAGCTAACCCCAAAAATGAGCTCTCTAGCTCCTTTTATAGTTTTTGACTAGCTTTGGCCCTGTCCAGACCTAGTGTCCGACCTAGTTAAAAATTAGGTTCCAGGGCTTATTTGAGGGCTCAAATGAGATCTAAAAAATACGAAAATTGGTAAGCAACTACTTCTAAGGCTCCTCAAGCTCGAGGACTCCTCGGCTTGCAAAAAATGGAGCCACAAAAAGGTGAACATGGTATTTACAGGGGTTGTTAGTGATGAGAATCACTTTTAATTGGTGTAAGGGTTTTGAAAAATTAAACATTGCCTTAGTGCTAGATCTGCGTGAATGCTCGTGCTTGCTTCTTTATGAAGAAAATTATTGGCCTACTTTGCGAGATCGTCGTTGACTCCCTTGTCTGCTTGTGCCTTCTCTTCTCTCTAACTCCCTTCTCAAGCTTCCTTGCCTAGTGAGTCCTTCAGTTCCAACAATGGCCAACTAAGGTAAGGTCTTCCATGTTTCTGAAAATCAATTTAGCCCAAGAGGACTCACTATTGCTCCAAGCCTTGATAAGTCACTTTGCCGCAAGCTTGTCAGCCAACCGAACGATATCCAAAATTCCCAAGCCCCCTGAGTCTTTCAGGTTAATGCAAGTTTCCCATTTGATTCTAGGAATCCCTCTCCTGTTGGGGTTCCCTGTCCAAAGGAAGTTTCTGCAAATTCTTTCCACTTTGGCCAAGTCTTTCTCCTTAGGTCTCCAACACAAGATAAATTAAATAGTTGTAGACAACATAATGTGTTAACAACCATAGCAAGCCCTGCCAAGTTTGAAAGAACTTGGAGAAGCTTGTAGAAGGTAGAAAAGTGCATTTCAAAGCGACGAAGTTTGGTCAAGCCAACCGGTACAAGACCAGCCCTTGAGATTATAGAGACTCAAATAGACCTTATAGGCATGCAATAAGTGCAAAGAAACACACTATGTACTTTGGAGCATCAAGGAGAATGAGTCGATACAAAACAGATAGGTTCGCGGGTCGACTAGCTCAAAAAAGTTACTATCTATGGAAGAGACAATGAACTTCAAATTCCCATAGCGACCAGCGTGATTACAATTAGAAAAACTCCTTTTATGCAGATGATAGGCATAGGGTTGAGTGTATGGAATGAGACATTCACCGGTGGTACTTCCTATTTTTCAGGAATACGTAGAGATTGACCCCGAGATAGAAAAACTCCGATTCCTCCCAATCTACTGATCCAAATGCTTTGAAAATTTATAGGCATAAACTAGACACTAATAGCTTTTCAATGCGTTATCTTGCATGCAATTTGGAGCTCTGAAGAGAGCGCAACAGCCTCTGCAAGATTACTGTTAGCGAAGAAGATGATGCAGAGAATTGAAGGAGCAAGACAATGATGGTCACAAGTGTATGTATATTGTTTCCATGTAATGTAAAAGTGATTTCAAGTCTTTATATAGACTCAAGGAGTGTTCCATGACTTCTACAAGTGGAATTTGAATTCAAATGAAGGTGGGAATGGTTGTTGGAGGGCATCAATTCACTTTCCTACAATCTAGGAAAAGTGAAGATCTAGTTTGATCTACTTTTAGGTGATTGATTGCTTGATTGAATGCAACTTCAACCACCACAAATTCGTGGGATTTGGGCTCTATATTTCTACCTTTACATGTGTAAAGCTCAAGGCTTTTACAACGGTAAATGAACCATCAAAAATCTCTCAAAAAAATACAATAAATGAGCATATCAAAAAGAACTCTCCAACGGATATTCTTTCAATGCGATAGCCTTTGATGTAGATCAAATCCACCTCAAGCATAGTGTAAGCTTGATGTTCCAATAGCTCCCCCTCAAGCTAAAGTATGCTTGAGTATTCATTCTCTGATAGGTTGAATACCTGCCATAGCTTTAAATCTACAAATCTTTATTCCATCAAGTGCCTTCGTCATCATATCTGCTACTTGCTTCTCACTAGGAACAAAAGAAATGCCAATCTCCTTTTCCATGAGCTTCTCCCTGATGAAATGGTAATGGACTTCTATGTGCTTGGTTTTTGCATGGAAAATAGGATTTGCCGCTAGATGCATGGAACTTACATTATATCCAAATATGTGAGGTTTGGAACTCACAAATCTAATATCCAAATCTGAAGAGTAAGGATAGAATATACCTTCGTTGATTGTACCTTTGAGATACTTAAGTACTCTCTTAGCTGCATCCATGTGTGGTCTTCTCGGTGAGTGCATGAACTGACTAAGCACTCCCACACTATATGAGATGTCTGCCCTTGTATGAGTAGCATATAACCTACCAAGCTTTGTTAATGTCTTCAATTTTCTCACCTTCATAAACACTAAGTTTATTATTCATCTCCAAAGCTGTACCTGCAGGTTTAGTGTTCTCCATTTTGAATTTGAGAAGAAGATCCTGAATGTATCTTCTTTGAGTCAAATACATTCCTTCATCTGTGTATATCACCTGCATACCTAGGAAATATGTGAGCTCCTGCATACCTAGGAAATATGTGTTCTCCATTTTGAATTTGAGAAGAAGATCCTGAATGTATCTTCTTTGAGTCAAATACATTCCTTCATCTGTGTATATCACCTGCATACCTAGGAAATATGTGAGCTCCTGCATACCTAGGAAATATGTGAGCTCCTGCATACCTAGGAAATATGTGTTCTCCATTTTGAATTTGAGAAGAAGATCCTGAATGTATCTTCTTTGAGTCAAATACATTCCTTCATCTGTGTATATCACCTGCATACCTAGGTCAGTGATTTTGAACTCCTCTTGCATGTGTCTCTTGATCCTTTGAATGCCATTTAGATCATCACCTGTCACAATAATATCATCTACATATACACATAGATAGATAACCTCATTGTGATCTCTTTTGATGAATAGAGAAGGATCTGAGCTGCTAGCTTTGAACCCTTGATCTTGAAGATATGTAACCAACCTATAATTCCAAGCTCTAGGAGCTTGTTTCAATCCATACAACGCTTTCTTAAGTCTGCAAACATAAGATGGATGATTAGGGTTTTCAAAACCTGGTGGTTGTGACATGTATACCTCTTTACTTATCCAACCATTTAAGAATGCATTTTTCACATCAACTTGGAGGAGTCTCCAATTCCTTGCAGCACCTACACTTATCAATGTCCTGATTGTAGTCATCTTAGCAACTGATGAGAATGTTTCCTCATAGTCTATACCATGAGTTTGTGAGCATCCTTTGGCAACTAATCTTGCCTTGTACCTGCAAACTGATCCATCTGAATTTCTTTTAACTTTATATACCCATTTGCAACCAATTACCTTTTGATTCCGTGACATTGGAACCAAATCCCAAGTGTCCATTTCCTTCAATGCATCTATCTCTTCTTTCATGGACTTTTCCCAATTAGGGCTTCCTTTTGCCTCTTCATAGGTTAAGGGTTCCTCTGAAATAGAGTCTTTTGCCAAGTAGATTGAATGCTTCGTAACAAATATGGAATCATATCCATACCTTTCTGGTTGTTTCTTCTCTCTTGCTGATCTTCTAGGTGCTTGTTTTGAGCATTCTCCAACCTCTTGCATCTTTGCTTTGCCTCTCGACTTCCATAGCTTGTAATCCTTTTCTCTTTCATCTTGGTCATCATCTGTATCACTTCTTGGATTCTAGACTCGTGTATCATGCTTGCTTCCTAATTGATGAGAGTCAGAATCAAGATCATATGGTAGTGTTACCTTTTATTTGTATTCATCATACCAAGACCTATGTTCTTCAAACACAACATCTCTACTTGTAGTGAATTGTTCGGTTGAAGGATTGAAGAACCTATAACCCATCTGAGTTGAATCATATCCAATAAACACTGCCTTTGTTGCCCTTTCATCTAGCTTACCTCTTATTTGTGATGGTACATGAACATAAGCTAAACAACCAAAAACCTTGCAATGTCCAAGACTAGGTTTTCTTCCATGCCATGCTTCATAAGGAGTCATACCTTGAAGTGATTTGGATGGTAATCGATTGACAAGGTACATAGCAGTTGAAATAGCTTCTGCCCATAGATAATGTGGCAACTTCTTCTCTTCAAGCATTGTTCGGGCTGATCCAACCAATGTCTTGTTTCTCCTCTCTACAATTCCATTTAGTTGAAGAGAGTACCTAGTAGTCACTTCCCTTTTGATACCTCTGTCCTGCAAGAACTCATCAAACTCTTTGGAGAAGTATTCTCCCCCTCCATCAGATCTGAGCTTCTTTACTGATCTACCTGTATGATTCTCCACATGTGCAAGATACTTCTTGAAGCAATCAAACACTTCACTCTTACTCTTGATAAAGTAAAGAATAGTCCATCTACTATGGTCGTCAATAAATGAGACATAATACCTTGATCCTGCCAATGAAGGTTCTTGACTTGGTCCCCATACATCTGTATGTACTAAGTCCAATAAGTTGTTGTGGATGTAGCCTTTGTGGTTGAATGGTTGTCTTTGTGGCTTCCCAATCTGACATGCATCACAACTGTTGATCATGTGTTGCTTTGATATGTTCGGCAGTCCTAGAACACTTTGATCCCTGCATATATCCTTCAAGGTTCTTTCATTCACATGAGCAAGTCTCTTATGCCACACTTCAAGCTCATTTAGGGTTTGAGACCCAAAATTAAATAGAGCTATCTTCCGCCCACGCTGCAGAAATTTCTTGGTGGACAGAGGGGAGGGAAAAGGATGTCTGACAAGCATGAAACCAAGGGGCTCTCTGGAGCATAGGGATCGGTTTGAAAGACAGAGTAATCGGGTAGTGGTCCAAGATAGAAAGGTCCATGTGTTGGGAAATCGAAGGAATACCCCACTAGAGGATGGTGTTTTGGTCGATGTAACATCTATCAAGTCTCGCTTTCCTCAGAGAGTCCCCCAATTGGAGATTTGACCAGGAGAACCCCTTCATGTCTTTCACCTCGATCAGGTCAAGATGGAGCTTGATTTTATCCCATATCTCTTTCTCCTGGCCGTCAATAATTTTTACCTTGTTATTCCATCGGTCCTCAGGAAACTCAACCATGTTGAAGTCCCCACAAATCAGAACATTGTGTGAGAGGGAGTCAAGGGAAGCGCAAGTATCAATTCTATCCGCTTCTCCATTAGGGGCATAAATTGAGACCACAATGAACTGAGTAGGCAACCCGATAGAAGCAGCAATTCGACGATGATTCCGACCTTCAAAAGTTGAGGTCACACTGCCAGACAAGGAGTGAATAATACCAATCGCAGCACCCCCCGCTCCCCTAGGGTGTGAAGTGGAGAACCAAAGGTGGTTCGGAGAAATGCATTTAAGCCATTTCTGGAGATCCTCTCCGTCGATTTTAATCTCTTGTAAGCAGATAAAGTCAGGGTTGAGGCACTTGTCTTTGAACCACTGGCCAAGAATCGCCGCTTTTGATGGTGAGACAAACCAGTGATGTTTAGTGATGTGCATTTCATGATTGCTTGTTGCCCTCTTTGAGGGGAGGGACCCGATCTTTTTTCTTCTTGTGATCTTCTTTTTTCCTCCCAGCTTCTTGACTTAGAATCCTACTCTTGAGGGGGCTCTTCTAGGGCATGCCCGATGGTTGTTTTCCTTTAAGCTTTGACTTTTGTTGCGGTAATCTTGGAATGCAAACCGGAAGGGTAGGACCAAGGAGATTTCACTGTTTGGGTTGTCTTTGTTGCTAGTAGTGAAGCCTTCCTCTTTACTCATGGTGTAACCTTCTTGGTTGTCTTCTTTGCTGGTAGAGCACCCAAGGGTATTATCAGTGGGGTCTTCTTCATAATGGTTGTCCCCTAGGAAGTCGACCTCATTAATCTCCTTTTCTAGGTTATAGTACATGTTATTCGAAGGAGCAATTGTCGTAGTGTTCCTTGTTGTTGATCTTCGAGGGCTAACTTTCCTCCTACGTCTTACTTCAATGAATCCTTTTG
The DNA here is from genome assembly GCA_020310875.1 of Ceratopteris richardii. Lineage (NCBI taxonomy): Eukaryota > Viridiplantae > Streptophyta > Polypodiopsida > Polypodiales > Pteridaceae > Ceratopteris > Ceratopteris richardii. Next base: position 189,818,187 of record CM035410.1, on the reverse strand, counting down.
AATCCGTCTCAGCAACGCGAGTTCCCTCTTCTTCCTCCATCGGAGGGGGATGACCCTAAGTATCAACTTGAGGGTAAGGATCCAGGGTCCCATCTAGTTTAAGCTTGGTTTTATGGGTACTTTTCTTCAAGGGGCAATCTTTGATCCTATGACATTGTTGCCCACAACGGAAGCACGCATTTGGCAAATTCGTGTAAGTAACCTCATGTGTCCAAGTCTTACAATCTCCATAGTTTATGGAGATTTTCAAGGGAAGGACCTGATTCAGGTCTGTTTCAATGCAGATCTGTGGGTGCCATCTTGCATTGAAAGAATGTTGAGCTCCATCGTAGATTAACCCCCCAACATCCTCTCTTGAGGCCATCGGGTGACTGATCGGTGAAACAATTTCTCGAAGAAATCCATACAGAAAGTACCGCAGATTGGGAAGCTCCACCCAAAGCGGGTAATGAAGAGGCTTTGACCTGTTCAGAACAAAATCTGGGGTCTACTTAAATAGGCAAAAGGTGGATGGGCCCACTTGCCAGGAACCGGCTGCAGGGCTTGGAAGTCCATCTCTTCATTCTCAAACACTAGAACCAGATGATTTGCCCGCAGGAATTGACATTTGCACACAATTAAGCCACACGGAAACCACTCCTTATGGAGCCAAATTCTCACACTTTCTAGAGGGGGCCTAGGGCCAAATACTTGACCGATCAGACAAGTTTTCATCAGTTCTTATTGCTTTGCCACCACAGACTCTTTACACAAGGATACCACCGGAGGGTCGATGTCCGATGAGACAGAATCCATCCCGAGGGGGGACTGGGACTTTGGTGGGGCCACGCCTCTCAAGACCAGCGAGGGAATAAAGGTTGACATTAGAGAGAAAGGCCTTGATGACATAAGAAATAAAAATGATTTCGCAACAGGAATTCACCAATCCTACACGAGGCTCATTGAACGCTTCAAGTCATGATTGAAAGTACTTTTCAAGATAGAGCTTTGACATACTAGTGCTCAATGAAGTGAATCACTCTTTTTTCTTTTAGGAAAAGGGAAACACTGAAGCGACGCCCACTTTAAAATGCCTTTTGGAAACCCTGTTTAAAGTAGAACTCTCTGAAGCATCACTACCGAGAAGAACTAAAAAAGGGAAACAGTCAGGAGGAGATGTGGGCAGGGGATCGTGACGATGGGCCCAAAGGAATGATGTGATCACTCACGATCAGTGTTGATTTTTGACGGCCATATTGCCCGTTTTGGCCATTTTGGACCGTAAAACAAGGTTACAATTTTTTTTAAACCTTCAAAAATTATACTAAAAATCTGAAAAACAGGTATTAATTGTAGATAACCTTCAAAATTATATTAAAAATCTGAAAAACAGGTATTAATTGTGGATAACCTTCAAAATTGAAGGGCATGGTAGGCCGTCAAAATACAACACTGCTCACGATGACCCATCATGATGACTCGCTAGAAATCTTGAAGAAGGTGGAGAGAGCGAAGCTTCAATCGTCATGATGCCTCGCCAGGTAAAGAGCCGATCGTGACGAGCCCCTAGCACCGTCGCGATGGTCCCATAAAAATAAAGCCGTCATAATGTTCTCGGAAAAAGACAACCGTCGCCGTAGCCATTGGCCACTGAAGTCACTAGCTATGCGAACCGCTCAGCTCAAGAGATGAAGCCTTCTCATAATGGTTATCCCTTTTTTTTTTAATAAATGGAGGTTCAGCCGAGGCCTACTCCCCCTGACTTTAACTTCGAAATTGCAACTGTACAAGGAAGGGCATAGTACCCATGGGACCCCCCTTATCCCACAAGAACAGGGGTTTACAAGATTGGATTAAAGAGCGATCACAACTACCGCGGGGATGGACAAATAGTGGCACCTCAGCCACATGCAACATCATTCCAAGATATACATGTCCCTTACATGTTGTTGCCAGAGATTGAACCCTCGCCCCTGCCTCAAGAGGCGAGAGGCCCAACCACTAAGTTCAGAAACTGGGACAATAATGACTATCCTTCAAAGGAACATAGGAGTATGCTATTTATGACTCTGCATGAGCGTTTAGTAGTGTACTGACGAGTCACGAATTTCGACTCGAGGACTCGGAAGTTGGAAGTAGTGTTGATTTTTGACGACCGTATTGCCCGTTTTGCCCAGTTTTTACCGTAAGATAAGGTTAAAAATTTTATTAAACCTTCAAAAAATGCATTAAAAACATGAAATACAGGTACGATCTGTAGATGGCCTTCAAAATTGAAGGGCATGGTCGACCGTCAAAATACAACACTGGTTGGGAGATTGATCATTGTACTCTCTCTCTCTCTTCTCTTGGAGGATGCATGGCGCTGCCAGCTGCGCGCACATTTCCGTCACCTCGGCGAAGATCCATTTTGAAGATTCACGAGTCACGAGTCACGACGCCAATACTGCTCTCTTTCTCTCTCTTACACACACATTATATCTTGTCTGCACGACCCTTCACGTTTTCTCTCTCTTACACACATTGTATCTTGTCTGCACGACCCTTGACGTTTTCTCTCGTGCGCGCGTCTGTTCCATAAAATGATATCACTACAGCGCAAGCTCGTCCATTACCATTTATTTTCTTCGCATCCCTTTTCGAACCATGCTAAGGCCCGGTTCACAATGGGTGGCGGTAGAGAGTGAAGAGCATCCTAAACGAACAATTCATTTACATGTGTCAATATTTGTTCACAGTGGGCGAAGGCAGACAATGTTCTTCTCTATACCTCACGATCAGTGTTGATTTTTAATGGCACTATTGCCGTTTTGGCCATTTTTTACCATGAAATACAGTCAAAAAAATTATTGGACCTCCAAAAAATACATTAAAAATATAAAATACAGGTACGATGTGTAGATAGCTTTAAAAACTGAAGGGCTAAAAACTGAAGGGCATGGTAGATCGTCAAAATATAACAGTGCTCACAATACAAAAAATATGTTTTGGCCTCCCCCCTCTGTCTCTATCTGTGGCAAATGCATGGTGCACATTTCTCTACTACTTTTCCCATTTCTGCTACTTTTGTTGTTCTTGCAAAATAAGATGAAAATGTGATCCTCTCCACGTCCATGGGTTGCCTTTGGTGACCTTTAGGTCAGTCCCCTGCTCCTTGGCTGTTCTTGCACTTCTTTTCTGCACAGGGCTCTGCATTTCTATCGACAGGGCTGGTTCATTGAGAACTCGCCACGGGGTGGTAAATTTTATGCAGCCATGATAGGGATCTCATGTATCATGGAGTCTAAAGAAACTCTTTCCATCAGCACACTCCCACTGTGCAACTCCTCTTGCTAGCCATTGATCCCCTCTTTTCTTTGTTGTTCTTCATTATCATTTGGACTTTAGCAATTGAAATCTCGTTTTGTCAATTACGTCTTCTCCTTCACACGTTCTTTCTTGTTTTCACATAGATGGCAGACACCAAAGCCTTCCATAGCCTACACATCGGCATTGTTTCCATTCCGGACAGACACAAGCATTCTACTAGACTCTCTTTCAATGGATGATGGTGCTGAGTGCGGATACACTCAATATTAACATTGAACCACACATGATAATGAATATAAAGAAACAATAACTAGCTCCCTCGACGATCTCCTCATGGGATTAATAGAAGTTAGTCTCAAAATGCTTTCGGATATGCAACAATCCTAGCTACATTGATTGGTCCTCTAATCAGCCTCCAACCTTATAATTCATTGCATATGCGAGTGAGTATGTCTCTATAAAATTTGTGATTAATCGCTAACTATAAAATCTTGTTCAATGCATCATGGATGCAAGAATACTCATGGGGAATTGTGGGTTCTCACGTCTTGGAAAATGAAGATTATACAGGGCTCTTGTACATAAACAAATATAATAATAAATTATTATAGATGGAATTAAAACAAGATATAAAGGATCATTTTCTACCATGAAATGAAGATTTAAAGCTCTTGAATAAATAGAAGTGTGATTCAAAGTATCTTGAAAATTATTGATTACATTGATAAGCATCGATAGTGCTTAATTGAAGCAAAGATCACTTAGAGGAAATCTCTCCTCTATGGGTTTCTTTACAAGTTGAACCCATGAACTCATCACAAGGTCAAACACAACTCAAGATATTTATCCTACATTAGATGTATTTTGAGGAGCCCATTCGCAAATATAATACACTGATGCAATGAAATGACTGTATCTCAAAAAGTTGAATAGAACCACCCTATCCAGCTCTACTAAACATGTAGCAGAGTTCAAGGAGCTTGTGTTGGATGCCTTAAAACTATATATATTTTTGGCACAAAAGGATGAATATGCATGCATGGGCACTATGATAGTGCATTTAGAGGTCAACATGAGCTGACATCAAAATTATGATGCCACAAAGAGAAGCAGTTTTGAGCTCCTAATTGGCGAGAGTATGCTCACTAGTTTTCATGCAATTCTGAGATTAAGACCGAAGGGTTGTTGATGATGCCGTATATGAAGTGGTGACCTCCTCTTATACCAATTATTGGATTTTGACATCCATGGAAGCACACAAGCATCACAAAGAAGAAGAAGAAGCTTGGAGTAGAACACAACAGTGAATGAATTACCAAGTGCATGTACAAAAATAAGTAACCCATTAGGGTTATGGGCATATATAAGCCGAGGGAAGAAAACCTCCTAAAGAAAGACGAAAGTGCCCTAGTGGTCCTAAGTGTATTCACACACATCACTATTGAAATATATCAACATTCTCCCCATACATTTGATCTTAAAAATTTATTTACCTATCACATTCCTTCTCTAAAGAATTTTTGAACTTCTAAAAACAATAAAAGACATTAATTTTATGCTTCATGCAATAAAGCCAATTTATGTTTGTGCAATCATTAGTGAAGGTTAAAGAGTATCTATTACCTCCATTTGAGTTTTTTCAAGAGGAAGGAGATAAGGAAAAGAGCTCGCACACACACACTCTCACAATCAAAGAGAAGCACACACAGAGATTGAGGCAAGGAAGAATGATCTTCTTCTTCTTCTTCTTCTATTACACAAAAGCAATGTACAAGAATGACCTAAAACAATAATACAACAAGTGCAGTATATAAAAGAACAGTACATAAGGAAAATCCTAATTTTTGTGAATGAGTGATTTGGCAAGAGAACAAATGTGCCATCACTCTTGGTAGATAAATCTAATAAAGCTCAATGAAGTATCCCTGACATGTACCAACATGACCACTATACATGTTAGACAAATGAAAAAGTGATACGTGTCATCCTGGATCATCACATGTTGAGCTTGATATCTCAACACTCCCCCTCAAGCTCAACATCATGTCGTGTAATCCAAGCATCTTCCAAAACTTCTTCAACTTCTCAACTCCAAGTTCTTTAGTAAAAATATCAACAACCTACTCATCTATCCTCACATAAACAAGATCAATATCACCTACTAATACTTTTTCCCTGATGAAATGAGAACGTACCTTGATATGCTTTGTTCTAGCATGAAAAAAAACAAGGTTTCGTGCTAATTGTATGGTGCTAAGATTATCATACTAGATGGCGATAGAATTTTGTACTTCCACATCTAAATTTCCACGTAGTATCTCTAACCAGGATGCTTCACATGCTTCCATTGTAGCACCTCTATACGCAGCCTCTATACTAGAAAAACCAATAGTGGGTTGCTTCTTATTGCTCCATGTAATAACTACATGCCCAAGTGAGAATAGAAAGCCACTAGAAGATCTTCTATCTGGATGCTACCAACCCAATCTGCATCGGTGTATCCATGAACCTACAAATCTACACTCGCTTCATAAAATAATGCATAATCCAAAGTAGCACTCACATAACGTAGAGTGCGCCTCAAAGCATCTAAATGCATCTTCTTGGGAACCTACATAAATTGACTTTCAATTCCAACAATGTAGATTAGATCAGGCCTTGCAATTATGAGATATATCAAACTTCCCATAATTTTTCTATACATAGTAGCAAATGCTTCACCTGATGTAGTATCCAATTTCAAATTCTGATCTAATGGCATAGAAATTGGATTACAATCAACCATGCCATACTTTTGCAGCATACTCAAGGCATATTGCCTTGGTGACATCCATATACATGTTTCTGTATGTATAAATTCAATGCCCAAGAAATAGTGCAGCACACCAAGATCTTTCATGTCAAATCCTTGCATAAGGAGATGCTTTACCACTTTAATGTTTTCTTCATTATCACCACTTACAATCAAGTCATCAACATAAATAGCCACAATCATGATGCCATCATCATGCTTCCTTGCATATAGTGAACGATCTGCATCACACATAGAAAATCCAATGGTGATTAAGTAATTAGCAATCCTTGTAGGCCAAGCACAAGGGCTTGTGTTAAGCCGATACAAAGCCTTTTGCAACCTGCAAACATATTTTGGATGCTTTGAATCCTCATATCCTTGTGGCTAGTCCATGTATTTCCTATAACTCACCATGTAAGAAAGCATTCTTCACATCATGTGATGCAAAGTCCATCCTTTTGCTATAGATAATGCAACAAGTGCTCTGACAGTAGACATTTTAGCTATAGGGTTGAACATTTCCTCATAATCAATGCCATATGTCTATGCATATCCTTTTTCTACTAATCGTGCTTTGTGTTTGCGTATGCTACCATCTGCATTGTGATTTACCTTGTAAACCCATTTGGAGCCTATGAGTTTCTTTCCTTGCGACAATGAAACTACCTTCCATGTTTTGTTCCCATAAAGTGCAACCATCTCCTCATTCATAGCTTTCTCCCAATCTGCATTTCCAATTGCATCTTCGAAACAAGAAGGTTCAACATCTGGTATTACCTTGTTCATGTAGGCACAATGATGAGCCATGTAACAGTCATGCATCAATGGTTGCATTGAATTCTGCATCCTCCCATATCTTCTTGGTGATGAGACACTTCTCCTTGTATCAGTTGTATGTACCTTATTAACTCCTAGAGTCTTCAGAGAAGGAAATCCAAGTTCCTCATCAAGGCTATTTTCTAAACTGCTTGAATCTCCATCAATATCTTCAAAACCTATAGATGTTTTACTACCAGTAGAAAGCTTTTCTTTACCTTTATTTGATGTAGTTGATGAATTTGCTAGACTGAAATTTCCACGCTATCTTCCACTCCATTGATTTGATTGGAACTATTTCTTGGTGACGCATCTGGTCCACTCAAAACTTGAGATTCTACACTTGATTTTTCAGCATTTTCTTTGTCATTTGGTTCAAGATCAAGTCCATCTTTGGCGTTTGCATAGAAGCTTGAAATTCCATCAAACATCACATGTATGCTTACCTTCACCTGTCGTGTGAGTGGGTTATAACACTTATATCCCTTTTGCTCAAGGGAGTACCCAATGAAGATACATTTTTCTGCTTTTGGATCAAGCTTCATCCTCAACTCATCTAGAACATGTAGATATGCAATACAACCAAATACTTTCATATATGATAGGGTTGGCTTTTTACCAATAAACTTCTCTTCAAGTGTAACTTGATGTACAACAGAAGTCAGAATTCTGTTCATGATGTATATAGTAGTATGCATAGCTTCTGCCCAATAACAATGAGGCATATTCTTCTCATCCATCAAAGCTATTGCTATTTCAGAAATATGTCTATTTTTGCATTTACCAGCACCATTCTGTTGTGGTGTGTACCTGCATGAAAACTGACGTCGAATTCCATGACTTTTAAGAAAGTTTCTCAAGTCATTTGACATGTATTCACTTCCTCCATCAGATGTTAATGTCTGAATATACTTTCGTGTTTGCTTTTCCACCATAGCCTTGAAATACTAGAAGTGATTGAACATCTCACTCTTCTCTTTCATGAAATATACCCATACTTTCCATGTATGTTCATCAATGAAAGTAACATAAAACTTGCAACTACCCATAGAGGTGGTCTTTGTAGGACCCCAAACATCTATATGTACTATTTCTAGCATATTCTCACTGACATGCTTATCATGCAAAAATGATGCTCTTGACTATTTACCAAATTGACATGCTACACATACCTTTTGCATCTCTACAACCTTCAAATTTGGTAGTCCATTGACAATATCCTTTGAATGCAACAATTTCAGCCTTTGCAAATTTGCATGTCTAATTCATTTATACCAGATCTCTATATCAGCAATAACTCCTACACCTTTTGCAAACATAATTGCATTCATTTCAGGAATTTTCACATTTAAGGTGAACATCCTACCCACTTTGTTTCCTTTGGCAATCAATCTTCCATCTTATTTATACTCTTCCACATATAACCCATCAGCATTGAACCTGACTTGCGATCCCGGATCAACCATTTGTTCAACTGAAACTAGATTATTTGTTATATTTGGAACATGCAGCACATCAACAAGATGTTTTACGTTCCTCTCATCCATAGACAATGCTATGTTTCCCGTGTGCTCGATAAGGTGTGATGTGTCATCATCTGTTTCAACATATCCATGAATTGGTAATTTCTATAAACTACTAAATCATTCCACATGATTGGAAATGTGTTTTGAAGCACCTGAATCAACATACCAGACATTACCATTTGATTTTGAACCATCAGCACACATTGTATTCATCATATGATGTTGGAACATGAATTGCTTCTCCGAATCATTTGCACTTATGGATGCATTGCTTTTTTGTTGCCTTCTAGTATTTTGATTCTTCAACCTGCAATCACATTCAAAATGTCCAGGTTTACCATAATTCCAACATCCTTTATTGTCATTACCTAAATCATTTCTTTGAAAATTTGAGTGGCCTCTTTGGCTCCCCCTGCCTCAAAATTGTCCTCCACCTCCTGCATGATTCTGTTGTTGACCTTGGTCTTGATTATTGTCTCCTCTTCCACTTCCAAAGCCTCTACCTCTGCCTCTTCCTCTGCCAGAGTAGAATACCTGCTCAGAACCAGGTTTTCCTTGGGAGTTTGAGTCCTCACCAAGATTCTTTTCTTCAATAGTCAGCATGGACACAAGATTAGCGAAATTCAGAATATTTTCCCTTGTCTGAATAGATGTTCTGAACTGCTTATATGCAGCTCCTAAACCATGAAGGCACACTTCCACCTTATCATCATCATCTACACTCACCCCAATAGATGCAAGTGACTCACATATGCTTTTTATTTTCAGATTGTAGTCATTTACAGATTTGTTCTTTTTCTCCAGCATATGTAGCTCGTTCTTGAGTTGCAATTTCTGTGCCTTTGTATTAATCTCATACAATGCGACCAAACTGTTCCAAACCTCTTTTGGAGTCTTGGCATCCTATATGTGCCCGATCATTCTATTGTGAATGCTAAAAGATAGCCAATACAATACCTTTCATGCTTCTTGATTCCATTCTTCATTTGCTCTTAACTCGTCTATAGTCTAATTCCTCTCTGGTAAGTATGGAGCATTTTCGTTCTCTCCTTTGATGTACTTACAATAGCCTTTTCCCATCAAGAAATTCATCATTCTGAGTCTCCAAGCATGGAGCTTGTTCTTGTCCAGCTTATTGCTCATAAACTGACTCATTCCATTCGCATTTTCCATTTTTGCAACAATTCACAACACTACAAAAACACTAAAAGCAGTACTTCTAGTTGAACATTGTGGCACTTTGCTGTGATAACTCGATCTCACAAAAACACAATTTTCGTGTATCAACACTACACATAATCACTTGAAATTTTGGATCTAGAATATATGATAATCCAAACAAGAAACAAGTTAGAGTTTTGTGAATTGACCTAATATTTTTTCCATGGGCCCCACCTTACAAGCTAGAAATAGAGGTGGAGATGGCTCCGAAACAAAAATCTAACAAAAACAAGTGACCCTAAAGGGATAAATCCCGAAAAGATTTTGACGCCTTCTACCTTCACACCAATTTTTGTAGCAATCTAGGCCGTTTGTGAATCACGCTTTCTCCATGCCTTCTTGCATACTCTTCACCATCACCTTCTCCACAAGCTTTCCACAGGCACACTCGCACTGATACCATGTCAAGAGGAAGGAGATAAAGAAAAGATCTCACACACACATACTCTCACAATCAAAGAGAAGCACACACACATTGAGGCAAAGAAGAATGATCTTCTTCTTCTTCTATTACATAAAAGCAATGTACAAGAATGACCTAAAACAACAATACAAAAAGTGCAAGATATAAAGAATAGTACATAAGGAAAATGTCCACAAATGAGGGAGATGGCAAGAAAAAAAAATATGCCATCACTCTCGGTCAATAAATATAATAAAGCTCAATGATGTATCCCTGACATATATGGGCATGACCACTATACATGTTAGAGAAATGAAAAAGTGATATGTGTCGTCCTGGATGATCACATGTTGAGCTTGATATCTCAACAAGTTCTTCTTTATTGGTCCCCATACATCGATATATACCAAATCAAGTGGATGATAACTCACACACTTACTCTTCTTAGATGGTAACATATTGTTCTTATTGAATTGGCAATCTTCAAAATAATTCTTGAGATTCTTAGTTTGAAGTTTTGGTAATCCAAGTATTAAACTCTTCTTCTCCATGTCTTTCAATCTCTAAGTATTGATATGTCCACACCTCTTATGTAGAGGATCCAATTTTTCTACCTTCCTACTTCCATACATGAAGTAGGTTGTGTGGTTGAAGATCGACTTCACATCCAAAGTGAATAGCCTTCCCTTCTTCTTGAATTTGGCCACCAATGTGTACCATTCTTTAGTGTTTTTCACAAAGCATATGTTCTCATTGAATTTGACCTATAATCCTCTTTCAACCATTCGTCCCATAGATAGAAAAATATTTATAAGTGTGGGAACATGAAGAAAATATTTAAAACACTTAGCTTTATGATAATGATCAAACATAAAAGCACCTATATGTGTAGTGGCATGTGGTGTATCGTTACTTGTCTCTACACCCCTTCTTTGATGGTACTTGCATGTTTGAGAGGAATTCCTTGTTGCAGCTCATGGATTGCTTCATCCACTATCAACCTTATAGTAACTCATCTACATCATGGATAACATGTTTTAATTATCATTTGAAGTAGAAGCATATGTATCACATCCTTTGTATGATGAGGTGCCTTTAGCTCTATGATAACAATCCTTTGCATAGTGGCCACACTTGTCACATATGTAATGTCCATCTAAGTTGTTATTGTCTTGACCTTGATTGTACCTTCCTCCTCTTCCTTTATAGTTTCCTCTTCCTCGATGAGGAAGACTTGCTCCCATGTTGTTTATCAAAATCTCCATTTGATCCTCCTCCTTGCCATCCTCTTCCATTACCTCGATTTCTTCCTCTATGTTTTCTTTTACCTACAGAAAGTGATTGGGCTTCATTTTCCTTTCCCTTTGAGCCTTCTCTTCATTGTTCATCAAAGCCACTAATTTCTCAAAGTCAAGAAGGTTATCTCTATGCATAAACAAAGGTGCTAAACATCTTCCGTTTCTCATCATCCTAGAGTCCATTCAATGTATATCAAATTAAGTCATCATCATCTATATGACAACCTATGGATCCCAATGCCTCAAGGAAGTGCATGATCTAGCAAATATAGAAAAAGATGGCTATCTCTGTATTGCATGCAAAACTTTCACAAAAGCATGTGTTTCTAGTAGTCAGACTTTCTTAAGTAGTATGTATCCAAAAATAGAAGAAAAGAAATGAAATGGCATATCCAAAGACATCCGTAACTGTGCATGACAATGCGTGTTCTTCAAAGTTAGGGATTCAAATAGAAATAGAGAAGCCCATATTTTTTTTATTTTTAAGTCCTACAAAATGGCACTTTTTGAAGCCCTGTCACTTAAAAATGGTGAGGAATTAGCTTAAGCTTGTGAGATACAAAAATGTTCAACTTTTTGATCTACACAATAGTGTTAGAGATGATGTAGGTCCAAATTTGCCTTCAAGTATCACTTTTGAGCCTTGCAAGTTTTTAAATTCTAGAAACAAAATAAAATCAAAGCATTTTCTTACATCAAACTAAAAGTAGATCTTTAAATGAGGACTATTTTCAATTCAAACATATCCCCTAACAATAGATGTCTCCAATGCTTAAGTAAATGTACAACAACAAGCATTCCTAGATCATGAGTAGGATAATTAAGTTCATGTTTTCTTGATTGTTTGGATTCATATGCAATAACCCTACCATCTTGTGAAAGAACACATCCTATGGGACTACCACTTGCATCACATGCAACCACAAAAGGCTTTCTAATTGCTAGTATTTTCAAAACACAATTTTCAATGATTTTTTGTTTCAATGATTCAAATGAAATTTTAAAAGTGTCACTCCATACAAATCCTGCATTCTTTCTGGTCAACTCTGTGAGGGGATTAGCTATCTTAGAGAAATCCTTAATATGTGCTCTTTCATATTGTGCCAATCCTAAAAAATCTTTAAAATCCCTTACACTTTTAGGAACAGACGAATCGACTAATGTTTTCAGTTTACCCTAGTCTATATGAATTCCCTCTTTAAAAATGACTCTTCCTAGATACACACGTTTATCCTTAGCAAAGAAACATTTAGTCTTCTTTCAATACAATTTGTTTTCTCTAAGAGTTTGCAAATTCTTCTTTAGATGTACAACATGCTCATCATCATCTTTAGGTCATACAAATATATCATCAAGAAATACTAAGATGAATTCATCTAAATAATCATGAAAAATACTATCAAGCACATGAGTGTGGCAAGAGTGTTTGTTCATCCAAAAATTAATTCCTTAAACTCATAGTGTCCATAACAAGTTCAAAAAGTTTTCTTGGGTATATCTTGTTGATATATTTAGGTAGTGATGTGTGTGAACACTCTAGGACCGCCGGGGCACTTTTTTCCCTCTTTAGGAGGTTTTTTTCCCCCGGCTTGTATATACGCCGATTGCCCTAATGGGCCATTTTATCTTTGTACATTCTCTAGTAATACATTCAGTCTTGTGTGTTGTGCTCCAAGCTTCGTCTTCTTCCTTGTGCTGTTTGCGTGCTTCCGCAAAAGTCTATCTCCAACAATTGGTATCAGAGCAGGTCGTCGCTTCTTCTAGGGCGCCATCGACACTCCTCCGTTTGCAGTCTCAGATTCGCACGAAATTTGGTGAGCATACTCAGGGTGTTTCCGAGATCAAAACATCTTCGCTCTGTGGTGCCGAAATCGCGATCTGAGCTCGTTTCGGCCTCCGAACGCACATCGCAGTGCTTGTGCAGGCTATTTCGTCCTTTTGTGCCAAAGGTATATACCAGTTTCTGTTCGCCAGTTTAAGCGTCTCGAAGTCTGCTACAGGTCTAGCAGAACTCGTCTGGGCAGTTCTGTTCAACTTTTTGAGATACAGTCAATTTTCTGCATCAAGGTATTTTAGTCACCGGCCATGGCTGAAAGCAGTGATGTATTCCGTATGTTGGCTGTTGAGGATAAGTTGGATGGTACCAACTACCCATTATGGGCTTATATGATGCGACATGTACTGGTTGCAAAAGGATTGTGGAACATTGTGCAGGGTGTTGAAAGACGTCCTGTTACACTTGTAACGACAGGTACTGCAAATACAGGTGTTGGAGCTGATGAAGATGGTGTCGAAGATGATATTCCGCAGATTCCTGTTCGTGCTGCTGTTTCTGTTGCACCTACTGCAGAGCAGATTCGTTGGGATGGCAGAGATGCCCAGGCACATGCATTGATAGCCTTGTCTGTCAAACGTGCCATTATTCCTCACATTCGCTCTTGCAGAACAACAAAGGATGCTTGGGATACACTTACCACTTTGTACCAGGCTAGGAATGAGGCTCGTGTTGCTTACCTCCGAAAACAGTTGGAGAGTGAGCACATGAATGAAGGTGATTCTATGGACAGTTTTCTTACAAAGATCAAAGACCTGAAGGAACAATTGATTTCTGCTGATGAGGTTATACCAGATAGCTCACTTGTGCAGACCGTTCTGAATGGTCTTCCTGATTCATATCAGAGTTTTGCCTCTACTCTTCGGTTGATGATGAAAGGCAATCCAAATGCCTTGTCATTTGAGGAATTAGTCTCTGTTCTGTTGCAGGAAGATCAGTCCAGGCAGAACAGGTCCATTATGCGTGTTGCAGATCAAGCTTTCCTGGCTAGTCAGAAGGGCAAAGGAAAATGGAGCTCTTCTACTAGTAAGCAGAAATCTGCAAATGCTGCACAATCGAAGAACCAGGATAAAGATGAAAAGAAATCAGAAAAGCAAAAATTGTTCTGCAAGTAGTGTAAAGGAAATGATCATATTATAAAGAACTGTCCAAAATTGGCTACTAAAGAGGCAAAGAAGAAAGAGGCTAGAATGGTTGTTGCAGAGGCCTCTACACGAAAAACAGAGTCTGCAAATCTTGTGCAGGAAGAAGAATGGGCGTTTACTACTGTCTGCAGTTTTGACCCATCTTCTCATGATCAGTGCATGTCTGTAGTAGACTCAGATGTTTGGTACTTTGACAGTGGGGCGACCAAACATATTACCTCGCAGCGCAGTTTCTTCTCTTCACTCGAGCCTGCCCCTACAGGGAATACTGTCACATGCGCCAATAACTCCTCTTATCCTGTTATGGGAGTTGGTAAGATCATTCTGACTACTGCTGATGGTAGTTCTTTCACTTTGTCAGATGCTTTATTTGTGCCAGGGATCAAAAAGAACCTGTTATCAGTTTCTGCATTAGCCAAGATTGGCTTGGTTGTGAAATTCATTGATGACAGGTGTACAGTCCATGATCTCTCAAATGGCGATGTGATTATTGCTTCTGGCATTTTATGTCGTGGGCTGTATAAGCTCATAGACTATGAAAGATCTGTGAATGATTCGGCATGTGCAGTTCATGATTCTCAGGCTATGTCAGATGCAAAGCTTTGGCATGCACGGTTTGATCATCTGAATTTTGCTAGTTTGTTACGCCTGCAGAAATCTGAAATGGTGTCCTCTTTGCCCAAACTTGAGGCACCTGGAAAACATGTTTGTGAAGGCTGTATTTTGGGCAAAATGCAGCGTTCTTCCTTTTCAAAAGATGGTTCAGTTCGGGCTATGCAGAAATTGCAGCTTGTACATAGTGATGTCTGTGGTCCTATGCAGACACCCTCTTTTGGAAATTACCTTTACTTCGTGAGTTTCATTGATGATTTTTCCAGGCATGCATGGGTATATCCACTCAAAGCAAAGTCCGAAGTGTTCATGTGCTTCAAACAGTTTTTGGTTTTGGCTGAAAATCTGTCAGCATGTAAAATGGGCACCCTCCGTTTTGATCGAGGGGGGGAATATATGTCTTCAGATTTTAATGCATTTCTGGCTGAACGTGGGATAAAACACCAGTGTACAGTGCCGTATACACCTCAACAGAATGGAGTTGCTGAACGAAAGAACAGATCACTCATGGAGATGGCGAGGTGCATGGTCAAAAGTCAGGCTTTACCACATAGTTTCTGGCTTGAGGCTGTCATGTGTGCAGCATATGTACTGAACAGGTGTCCCACCAAAGCGTTGCAGTCTATCACTCCATATGAGGCTTGGCATGACCGCAAGCCATCTGTTGCTCATCTGCGTGTTTTTGGTTGTTTGGCATATGCATTAGTGCCTGAACAACATCGCAGAAAATTGGATGATAAGGCAGTAAAATGTATTTTTGTTGGGTACAGTTCTGAAAGTAAAGGCTATCGTCTGTATCATCCACAGACTAAACGCATTCTGGTTAGCCGTGATGTTGTCTTTGTGGAAGATGCTATTCAGCCATTGCTTTCATGTACTAAGGAGACATCTGTTAGCTCCAAAGACATGTATGATACTTTGATGCCTCTTTTTACAGGTGGACAGGCTAGCGCTGGTCCTAATGAGGCAACTTCTCAGCCTTTGCAGGTTTCATATGATGATGCAGATCATTCCATTTCTGATGCAGATTTACATGATGCACTTGTTGATGAGAGAGCTGATATTGAACAGGCAAAAACTATGCCAAAATGGCTGGTGCAAACTTTGCGTGACAGCAAATTAGATGCACCTTTGTCATATCGTACTCGTTCAGGCTCTCATAGTACCTCCTTTGCATCAGATTGCTATGCTATGGCTGCATCTAGTCTCTGTGATGAGAATGAGCCTGTTTCTTTTGATGAAGCACAAAATTCAGAAAATTGGATGGCTGCTATGCAATCTGAATATGATGCTATAATGAAGAATGGTACATGGTCTTTATGTGACTTGCCTCCTGGCAAGAAGGCCATTGGCACTAAGTGGGTATACAAGCTGAAGCGTAAACCTGATGGTACAGTTGACAGGTATAAGGCTAGGCTTGTTGCAAAGGGTTATGCACAGGAAAGAGGCATTGATTTTGATGAGACCTTTGCACCTACATGCCGTATGACTACTGTTCGCAGCATTTGTGCACTTGCAGCCCATCATGGTTGGAATGTACATCAGTTGGACATTAAAAAAGCATTTCTGAATGGTGACTTGCATGAAGAAGTGTATGTTTTTCAGCCCCGTGGCTTTGTGCAGAAAGGGCATGAAAACCAGGTTTGCAGGTTAAAGAAGGCATTATATGGTTTAAAGCAAGCACCACGTGCTTGGTATGAGAAGATACATGCCTATCTGATTGCACATGGTTTTGAGAATATTCCAACTGAAAGCACCTTATATGTTAAGCGTGCTAATGATGTGCTTCTGATCATTGTTGTCTATGTTGATGACATGCTGCTCACTGGTCCTATTGAGACAAATATTGCTGATTTTAAGGCTGATTTGCATGCCTCATTTGAGATGTCTGATTTGGGGCATTTGCATCACTATTTGGGCATTTAGTTTATGCATGTTGATGGTGGAATGGCTTTGTGTCAAACGAAATATATTGACACATTTTTGCAGCGTTTTGGCCTTGAAGACTGTAAGCCTATTGCCACTCCTATGGAGACAGGTTTACGATTGAGTCTTCATGATGCTGGAGATGCATTTGATGCTGTTCTCTATCAGCAGGCTGTTGGATGCTTGATTTACTTATGCATTACTCGGCCAGATATTCAGTTTGCTGTCTCACAGATGAGCAGGTTTATGCATTGCCCAGGAGTCACGCATTGGAAAGCGGTTAAGCGCATCTTTCGCTACTTGAGTGGTACTCGGCTACTTGGGTTGTTTTATCCCAAGGGGGGATCACTACCGCCAGATTTGCATGCTTTTTCTGACTCAGATTGGGCTGGTTGCTATGACACTCGTGTGTCCACCAGTGGTTTTTGCTTCATGCTTGGTAGCTCATGTATATCTTGGTTGAGCAAGAAGCAGCCTACTGTGGCCACTTCCAGTTGTGAGGCTGAGTATAGGGTAGCTTTCACAGCGACTGTTGAGTGTGTGTGGCTCAGACGCCTTATGGCTGATTTGGGTGTTGGCCAGTCTTCTGCCACCACCATCTTCACTGACAGTCAGAGCGCATTGGCAGTTGCGAGGAACCCTGTGTTCCATGCTCGCACTAAGCACATTGAGGTGCATTATCACTATGTCAGGGAGAGGTTCTCTGCTGGGGAGATCAGCTTGGCATATGTGCCCACGCAGGAGAACATTGCAGACCTTTTCACGAAGGCTCTGCCTAGGGAGAAGTTTGAAGCTTTCCGCAAAGCTTTGGGCTTACTTCCTTTTGTGGAGTGATTTCCACATAGCTCGGCACTTCCTTATACATGAGTGCCAGCTCCTTGTTCACCGCATCACTCCCAGGGGGGATTTGTTGATATATTTAGGTAGTGATGTGTGTGAACACTCTAGGACCGCCGGGGCACATTTTTCCCTCTTTAGGAGGTTTTTTTCCCCCGGCTTGTATATACGCCGATTGCCCTAATGGGCCATTTTATCTTTGTACATTCTCTAGTAATACATTCAGTCTTGTGTGTTGTGCTCCAAGCTTCGTCTTCTTCCTTGTGCTGTTCGCGTGCTTCCGCAGAAGTCTATCTCCAACATATCTTTTGTTTTGACCCTAGTTTGGTGATATCCTAATCTTAAGTCAATCTTGGTGAATATAGTCACTCCACTTAATTAACATAATAAGTCATCTATGTGAGGGAGTGGGTACATATTTTTAATTGGTCTTTTATTAAACCCCATATAGTGAATACATAATCTATAAGAGCCATATTTCTTCTTGTGAAATAAAATAGGTGCACCCCAAGGTGAAACATTTGGTCTTATCAAGTCTTTCTTCAAAAGATCATCTAATTGAATCCTAAGCTCCTTAAATTCATCTATGTTAAATCTATAGGGTGCTCTAGAATTTGGTTCACTCCTTTGATAGAGGTCAATGGCATGGTCAATATACCTAGGTGGAGGTATACCATGAAAGTCTTCTCGAAATACATCTGAATATTCTTTCAAAAGATTTTCTACATAATTTGGAAGATTTACATCATTATCTCTCTCATGTAGATTATTCACATACACTACAAATGTTCTACATCCATCATGTGTACCTCTAATTATCCACATAGCAAAAATGAGAATAGGCTTAGGATTATGCTCATCACCTAGAATGGAGAGTGTGGATAGATTCACTATCTAGCCTTAAAGTGATTACTCTTTGCTCACAGTCAGTTGTTGTAGAATTTTGAACTAACCAGACCATGCCTATAATTGCATCACTCTATTTCATTTCAATCACATGGAAACTTCTAGAAAAACACCTATTAGAAAATGTAAATGCAAGATTTTCAATGTATCCTTTTGTATAATGTAGTCTTCCATTGGCCATCTTTGTAGGTCTTGTTATCTGCATATTTAGGGGTATGCCTCAATTTTGTATGAATTTGAAAGTTAGGAAAGAATGCTTACTACCCGAATCAGCGAGACATCTTATTCTATATGTAGAAATCATACCCAAAATCATTATAAGAAAAGCCCATGGGAAAGAACTAACCACCATGCAATGTAAATTAGAGTTAGAGCACTTACCTCGATCATCTGCTTTCTCAATTGTTGCAACTTCCTCAATTATGTTTATCACCTTTGACTCTAAATGCTGAAAGATTGCCTTGTTTCGAAATTCATATGTGGGAACCCTTCACAAACTGAGTCTTTTTGCTCACTTAATAAAATCAGGGTCTTTCTGCCAATCGATAGGTTGACACCTTCTTTGATTTTCCCACCTGAACAAAATTCTTACCTTGATTATTAGAAGATGAAGTCTTCTTTGAATTGTTCATGTTTGTTGTAGTAGGTCTATGTGGCATGTGTCCCATCGCAATGAATTTGGTTCTATTCACCTTCTGCAAATTGAACTTCTCCATCTTCTCAAAATTCCCGAACACCACAATAACATCCAAAAAATCAACATATACATATCCCTTCACTTGATAGCAAAGCTCCTCAGGAAGACCTTCAATAAACTTTCTCTTTAAAGCATCACCACTAACCTCCATTGCATATTTGGGAAGACATAAGAAATTTTCTTTGTACTCATTAATAGACAAGCTATGCTTGTCACTTTTGTGTTGTTGAAAATTGTAAAAATCCATCTTCTTCTCTATATGGTAGTGTGGAGAGCATAACACTTTTGTGCTTGTTCTCTAAATTCCTTTCATAGAACCGGATGAGAATGTGTTGGATTCTGCATATAAGACTTCCACCATAGCTTTGTGATGCCATGCAGGTCTAGGATTCTAACCTTTGCCTTGGACTCCTCACTGACTTGTTGAAGATCAAAAACATCTTCTAGCTCTTCAATCCATGCCTCTAAATCTTCATCGCTCTTCCTCTCACCATCAAAATCATTCAATTTTGCCTTCTTGAAGACTTGTTGAGGGCAAACTCATCTTCACGTTCAATTTTCAACTAGAAAACATGATGCACATAAGGATCAGAGGGAGAACATAAAAATTTGCATCCCGAAGTTTTGGCTACATGCATAAAATGACCTAATTATTCATTCTAAACATTTTCCCCACAATGTATTTTGGAAAGTTCAAAATGAATTATTTCACTATCGAAAGGCCTATTACAATTATTCCCCCCTTTTAAGAACTCTATGCTCATAGTTTGAAAGAAAGGTAATGTTATATTCCAGAGTTGTACATGCTTGGAGGAACGAGAAGTTCCTTGCTCGGGGGATAGCCAAGGCCAAAAGCCAGAGAGTTCATACGAGGACCTACTAATGATGGCCAGATGAGTAGAGGGACCTTAGAGAGAACTCTAGATGGTGACTAGGCAAGGGCTATAAATAGGTTGGGAGGTGAGTCCCAGGCATGTCATTCTCCACTTCTCACAATTGGTATCAGAGCTTGAGGGAGAGAGAGACCTTGGGGGAGAAAGAGCTTGATGGAGATGAAGAAGAATGTAAAGCTTCCATGCTATTTTAAAACATCATCATCTTCGGACGGAGAAAAAGACAAGCAAGGATGGCGGGCTCAAAGGGAAGTCCCGATGATCATGTCTTCTTCAAGCCAGTGCAGCTCACAGAGCAAGAAGAAGAAGACAAGACTCGAAGTGAATACAATCAAGCCGACATAGACGACTATTTTAAGGGAACAAGCGGCTCGCTTATCACCTTTGCTCACGGATTGCAAGACGCAGGTTTTGAACTTGCGACCTCAGGTAGAGAGTACGTATTCAAACCAACTCACCAATATGCCTGGATGTCGACACAGAAAAGTATTATACGCACTAGTTGCTGCCCACGCAATTAAGAGAAAGATAGGGAGAAAGAGATGGAGAGAGGAGAAAGAGAAAGAGGAGAAAAATAAGAAGAGGGATAGAAGGAGAGAAAGAAAGAAAGAGACAAAGAGATAGAGAGAGAAGAATAGAATGAAGAGAGAGAAAGAGAGAGTTAGAGAGAAAGAAATAGAGAGAGAAGAAAAGAAGAAAAGAAGGAAGAAAAAAGAGAGATTCATGAGAGATTAAAGAAAAGAAGGAAAGAGAGAAGGAGAAAGGGAAGAAAAGAAGGAAAGAAAAGAAGGAGAAAGAAAAGAAGGAAAGAGAGAAGGAGAAAGGGAAGAAGGAAAGAAAGAGAAAGGAAGAAAGAGAAGGAGAAAAGAAAGAGATAGAAAGAGAGAAGCCAAGAGAGAGAGAGAGAAAAATAAAGAGATAGAGAGAAAGAGATAGAAAAAGAGAAGTAGACAGAAAGAGGTAAACGAAAATGAAGGAGCAAGAATATGGATGAAAAAAAAAGGAGAAAGAGGGAAAGATGGAAGTGAAGAATAGAGAGAGAATGAAAAGATTAGAGAGAGAGAGAAGAGTAAAGAAAGAGAGAGAAAAAAAAGTAAGAAAAAAAAGCAAGATTAGTATATCTACATTCACTTAAATGGCTGTAACTCTCTCATATGAAACCCAAATTGGATAATTCCACTTGGGCTAGAAAGCAGACTTCAAGAGCTTTCCAATGAGTGGCTGGAAGTTACTATTGGATAATTATAATTCACCTGTAGAGAGCATTTAATTCGCTGCATATCATTTCAGGAGGTATGCTGCCCACTCGCCTAGCTTGATTATTTTGGCCATAACTTCCTAATGGAAGCTCCAAATCAAGAAATTTAACTTGTTATAGATTCTACACTTCAAGACCGTTCTTTTGATTGTTCATAATACATATTTGGACCATTGAAAGCCATCTCTGCACAAGCTTCTAGATGGTTGTTGACTATCGAGAAACTCTTTTTGAGTGACTTGAGTGTTCGATTATGATAATTAGGAGTTTTTAACCATATTTTGAACCATTTTGGATAGGAAAGAATTTTTTTTCATACATTTGCATCATATTTTTTCTTTCTAATAAATTCATTTGACCACCTCTCGCATCAAAGCTTATAATTTTGCATTGTATTTTCTTCCAGTTTTATGAAATCAACATTGGAATGTGCATAAAAGCTAGTTTTTACATGAATTTATCTATACACATAAAGTTACACTAACTTATGTTGATTTATAAAAGCATGCACAGATCTTGTTTGTGTGTTTTAGAATCTTTGGCAGGTATTGAAGGCTGAAAAAGACATTGTTATGAGGGCGTGTAGTGCCCAATAGCACATTTTGGCAAAGTTTCTTTTTTGCATGTTTCTGGAGTAAAGAGAGTGGTTTTCCAACCACTAGGCTGATGCCTATCATTGTAAAGACCACTATTATTTTTTTTCAGGCTTCATTTTCCTGGCGAAATGCTACCAAAAATTTTGTAGCCACATGGCGTTATATGCCATGTGAGAACTAGTGTGATGTTGTGTTGTCTGAGAGAGGAAGTCTTCTGTCAGCATAGTTAAACGTACATAATTTTATTGAAGTAGAGAATAATATGCATGAGTGAATGCATGCATATAATTGCTAGAAAGTTGAAGTGCATGATGCATTTTCTGTTTATCGAAGATCACTTTTATGTATCACCACGACTAGTTAGGGTGAGCATAAGGTATGTGAACGAGGTACCAAGCATAGGCTAATTATGCCTTTAGAAAGTAAAAGATAAGGTATATACATCAAGAGCAACTAAGATGTGTTTTCGACCAGTAGCGCTTAAGCACATAAACTGTTTTTTATGCGAGTATATGTACTTGATATAGGCGCTTATCTCCAGTCCACACAAGAGTGCTATGGATATGATCATAAATACAAGTATTAAGTGCTTGGATATGATTGGTTGTAATGAGATTAATGAATGTGCAAGAAGCACAATGAATAATGACATCCATAGATGTTCACTTTTACAAAAGGGTGGATACTATGTAAAGAGTTGATTTTTCAATTAGACGATTTGGATGTATATTTGGTTTGCATTGATCTAGATGATCATTATATGCATGGATACATCTCCATGAAATAATCCATCCAAGATAATGAATTAGTTTGCTTAATCATAAGGATTAACATGTCTCGTCATTTTGAAGTTTGAAAAAAATGATCGAGCAAATAGTTAGTGAGGTAGCAGCTTCATAGAGATTTGGATGCTACTCTTTGAGGGAATGCCCAAATTTATTGAAATTTGGAGGGCAGGTAGCACTTATGATTTTCTTTAAGCTGACCAAGTTTCAAGTAATTTGGAGACTTTTAGATAGGTCAAATGACCTCTGCACTAAAAGTGCTACTAGTAGAGGTAGAGGCCTGAAACAAGTGACATAGGCCTGTTACAAAGGGCATTTCTCTTGATTGGTAGATCCAAATGATTGATTTTTGTTGGAAATGAAAGCTTGATAGATACACTCTGTGTACATTACTTTTCATTAGTTTTAGAGATCATTTGATAGGTCAAATAATCTCTGCATATCAAAAGGCATTCTCTAGAATTTATGAAATGATCAGAGACCATGTCACCTAGAGGTGCTTGGTTCTCTTAGCTCATTTACTCAAATTGAATGATTTTTTGTTTCTCAAGATGATTTGATATCTGATGCAAGCCGCATCCTTCACGACTCTCGTTGATTTGATTTATTAAATAGTATCTCAGTTCTCAACTCAAGATGAGTTGATGTTATAGATAATTATGAGTGATAGAGTCATAGGAATGAATCTGTTCTTTCCATTGAGGGAAGGAAACACTTCAGGAACACTTCACGATTTCATTACATTATTTATGGTTGTGAGTACTCACCGAGTTATTCTTATCATTTTTGAGAGAAGTGTTCGACTTTAATCTCATACACGCATCTATGTAGAGTATAAAGTTGGTTGTATGGGACATCAAACTTTGTATTCTACCTAGGTGTAGGACAGATGGTATGGGAGAGAAGTCTCTGAGATTGTATTTTTTATATGATTTGGAGTTCATTTATATGATCTTCTAGTATCATCTTATTATTAGACAACACAGGGGCAGTTGAGACAGTCACTCTGTATGTGATCGCAAACAAGGCAAGTCTGCAGGCAAGTAGCCTAGAAGAAGAAAGGCAAGGTTTGCACATACGAACTATGAATAGGAAATTGCATTGAGAAGAAATTCACAGAGTACGTACTACTTTATTTGCTATGCCTGAGAATAGGCCATGGTTCATACATAGTGTGTATGAGGTGAGGTAGATGCTTAGCCTAGTGGGCTATGAGTGTGCACACATCTACTTACCATTTTTCAGTGTATTTGGTGGACTCATATTATGGTCCTCATTATATCTGGGAGTGCTAGATTATTACAGTAGTTTACTTGAGACACCTCATTCCTAGTTAGGAATGATTGGTGATTTGATCATAGTGATGATCAGATGGTGATCATGGATAAAGAAAGTTTCATCCACTTGGAACATTTTGCATGTTATTATTGAGAAGGCGGTGGTAGTTCCACTAGTTGCTATATTTTCTTAGCACATCTTTACTTGGCATGATGGACTTAGTTCCATAGAGTGGATTGGAATTTACTTTGCATGAGAGATTTTGATCCATAGTTTGGTTTATCATATATGATAGATTTTGATCCATAGTTTGGATTATCATAGATGATAGCTTTTGATCCATAGTTTGGATTATCATATATGAAAGATTTTGATCCATAATTTGGATTATCATATATGATAGATCGAGCTTTTGATCCATAGTTTGGATTATTATATATGATAGATCAAGCTTTTGATCCATAGTTTGGATTATTATATATGACACATCGAGATCTTGGTCCATTATTTGGATCATTGACAGATTGACATCTTGTTCCATAGTCTGGATCATTGATACTTTATCGTCTTGGATTCACAGTTTGGATCATGATGAGATTTTCTTGAGTTTTATTTCATTACAGTGAGTAAATCAAGCAAATTTACTTGAGCTTAGAGATTAAGCATTATTTGGAAAAGATTTCCATTTATCTTTAGTGGTTCTTCCACAGAGAGTAGGGACATAGTCACATTGTTTTGAATGAGCATAGTATTGTTTTCATTACTCTAGTGGAGTAAGTGATTTTTCATGATTATACCATATGAAAAGCTGTCAGTCGGTATTTCAGGGGGACAAGGGCAAGCTCCTGAGGTCTCTAAAGGTGACAAGCCATCACAACTTAGTGGTCAAGGTCTATGCATAGGGAGTTCGAGGATATTCTAAGTACTTATGCTACGCACATATGGACTCATTGGGCCTCAGAGGGATTCCTATAGTATGCCCAAGGCAAGGACTACTATTTGATGGTGGAAATGCTAGATATAAAGCACAGAGACTAGTTGTCTACTTTTTGAGCATCTAGTATTTGAGACACCTACCACACTCTACTTTTATTATATGGAATCACAGATTTTGATTCCTAGGTTTATAGCTCCTTCTATATCATTGAGGAAAATGATCTTTAGAAGGGGGAGAGAGTGTTATATTCCAGAGTTGTACATGCTTGGAGGAACGAGAAGTTCCTTGCTCGGGGGATAGCCAAGGCCAAAAGCCAGAGAGTTCATACGAGGACCTACTCATGATGGCCAGATGAGTAGAGGGACCTTAGAGAGAACTCTAGATGGTGACTAGGCAAGGGCTATAAATAGGTTGGGAGGTGAGTCCCAGGCATGTCATTCTCCACTTCTCACAGGTAATGTGCAAGAAAATTGTCTAAGTTCACCCAAGTCAAATCTTGAATTGGATTTATGTACCATTTTACCAAAATCTCTACTATATGTCTATTTCTAAGTAAATGTGTCCTCCTATCTAATACTATTTCAAGTCAAAGCTCAAAAGAGCCATCATCTTTCAATTTATAGTTGTCCTACAAAACATGAGCAACATTAGGTACATATCTTTTAAGTAAGCTAACATGAAATACAAGATGCACATTTAAATTTTCATGTAATGCCATCAAATAAGCAAGAATCCCAATCTTTTCAAAACTTTTAAAGGAACTGTGTATCATGGAGAAAGTTTATGATCCTTTCCTAGCAACAAGTTAGATTGGTGAGGATTGAATTTAATAAATACCATGCCATCTATTTGAAATTCAAGTGGTCTTCTCTTCAAACCGTAGTATTTTTTTTTTGTGTTTTATGAGCTTCTTTTATATGTTGCTTAATTTTTGCAAGTTCTTCATCCATCTTCTCAAGCATTTCTTTATATATTTCTACTTTATTTCAAAAACCTAGAAAACGAAGGTGGATTGAAGCAATTATATCCATACATAGCCTCAAAGGGAGTATTTTTTATGGATACATGCCATGCACTATTGTATGAAAACTTGAGTAAGGGTAAGTATTCACCCTAATTATCCTACTTTTCATTCACATACATATGCAACCAATCTTCAAGTACCCAATTAACCCTCTTTGTTTCCCCACCAATTTGTGGACATAAAGTTTTACTCATAGGAATTTGAGTTCCAATCTATTCAAATGTTGCTCTCCAACCAGTTGATGTGAATTCAGAGTTTTTATCAGAAATTACATTTTTAGGCATTCCATGGAGTCGATTTTTTTTTACAAATAGTCTTGCAACATTCAAGCTATTATCATTCTTTTTTCATAGGAAAGAAATGTGCCATCTAGGTAAGCCAATCAATTGCTAAAAATATGGTATCATGTTTACTTTTGGTTGTAGGTAATTTAGTGATAAAGTCCATAGAGATAGACTCCTACTTTTGATTTGGTACATCTGAAGGCTACAACATACCACCCATTCTCTTAAACTCATATTTCACTTACTAGCACTTTAAACATTCACTAATTTTTGGTAATGATGTGTGTGAACGCACTAGGATTGGTGGGGAACTTTTTTCCCTCTTTAGGAGGTTATTCCTCGTGCTTGTATATACACCTATAACCCTAAGGGACTACTTATCTTTGTTCATTTCTCTTGGTAATACATTCTGTATTGTGTGTTTGAAAATAGATGGAGATTGAGCAATGAATGAAGGAGATTCCATGGATAGTTTTTTGACAAAGATCAAAGATTTGAAGGAGCATTTGATTTTTACTAATGAAGTCTTGCAAGACAGTTTACTTGTGCAGACTGTTCGGAATGGCCTTCTAGATCATATCATAATTTTTCTTCTACTCTTTGATTGATGATGAAAGGCAATACAAATGACTTAGCATTTGAGAAGTTAGTCTCTATTCTATTGCACAAAGATCAATCTAGGCAGAACAAGTTCATTATGCATGTTGCACATCAAGCTTTCCTTGCTAGTCAAAAGGGTGAAGGTAAATAGAGCTCATCTACTAGTAAGCAAAAATATGCTAATTGGACACAATAAAAGAAGGATGAAAAAGATGAGAAGAAAATATAAAAGAAAAAATTGTTTTGCAAATATTGTAAAGGAAATGGTCATGTCATAAAGAGTTGCTCAAAACTCGTAGCAAAAGAGGCAAAGAAAGAAGAGGCTGGAATGGTTCTTACAGAGACCTCTACACCCAAATCAAAGTCTGCAAATCTTGTGCTAAATGAAGAATAGACATTTACTACTTCTTGCAGTTATGAACAATCTTCTCATGAAAACTGTATGTCTGAGGTAGACTCAGATGTTTCATACTTTGATAGTGGGGCAACCAAACATATTACCTTGCTACATAATTTCTTCACTTCACTTGAGCCTACCTCTATAGGAAATATTGTCATATGCACTAAGAACTCCTCTTATCATGTCATGGGAGTTGGTAAGATCATTTTGACGACCATTGATGGTAGTTCTATGTTTTATTTGTGCTAGGGATCAAGAAAAATCTATTATCAATTTTAGCATTAGCCAAGGTGGGTGTGGTTGTGAAATTTATTGATGGAAGATGTACAGTTCATGATCTCTCGAATGGAAATTCCATTATTGCTTTTGGCATTTTATGTCATGGGCTATATAATCTCATAGATTATGCAAAATTTGTGAGTGATTAACCATGTGCAAATCAAGGTTCTCAGACTATGCCATATGCAAAGCTTTGGTATGCATGCTTTGGTCATCTGAATTTTGCTAGTTTGCTATGCTTGTAGAAATTTCAAATGGTGTACTATTTACCCAGACTCGAGGTACCTAGTAAACATGTTTGTGAAGGCTATCCTTTGGGCAAAATGTAGTGTTCCTACTTCTCAAAAGATGGTTTAATATGAGCTACTTAAAAATTGCAACTTGTTCACAGTGATGTTTGTGGTCCTATGCAAACACCTTCTTTTGGGAACTACCTGTACTTCATGAATTTCATTGATGATTTTTCCACACGTGCATGGGTATATCCATTGAAAGCAAAGTCCTAAGTGTTTATGTGCTTCAAAAAGTTTATGTTTCTTGCCAAAAATCTATCAACATGTAAAATGGGCAACCTCCATTCTCATCAAGAGGGGGTATATGTCTTTTGATTTTAATGCATTTCTAGTTGAACATGCGATAGAGGATCACTGTACAATGTTGTATACACCTAAAAAAAATGGAGTTGAAAAAAGGAAGAATAGTTCACTCATGGAGATGTCAAGGTGTATGGTCAAGAGTCATGCTTTACCACATGATTGAGGTTGTTATGTGTGCAACACATGTACATAACAGGTGTCCCACTAAAGCATTGCACTATATTACAACATATGAGGCTTAGGATGGATGCAAGCCATCTGTTGCTCAGCTGTTTGTCATTGGTTGTCAGGCACATGCATTAGTGCCTAAACAACAATGCAAGAAATTTGATGACAAAGCAATGAAATGTGTTTTTTTTTGTATAGTTTTGAAAGCAAAGGCTATTGTCTATATCATGCATTGAATAACTGAACTTTGGTTAGCCATGATGTTGTCTTTATGGAAGATGCAATTCAACCATTACTTTCATGTACTAAGGAGACATCAAATAGCTCCAAATATGTGTATGACACTTTGCTACCTCTCTTTACAGATGAATAGTCTAGTGCTAGTCCAAATGAGGCAATTTCTCAACCTTTCCATGTTCCACATGATGATAAAGATCATTCCATCTCTGATGCACATTTACATGATGCACTTGTTGATGAGAGGTCTGATATAGAGGAGGCAAAAACTATGCCTAAATGGTTGATGGAGCCTTTGCAAGATAGCAAATTAGAAGCACTCTATCATATTGTGTTTGTTGAGCCTCACATAATTCTTCTTTTGCATCAGATTGCTATGCTATGGCTGCCTCTACTCCTTGTGATGCGAATGAGCCTATTTTGTTTCATGAAGCATAAAAATAAAAAAATTGGATGGCTGCTATGCAATCAAAATATGATGCTATTATGAAGAATGGTACTTGGTCTTTATGTGACTTTCCTCCCCACAAGAAGGCCATTGGCACTAAGTGGGTATACAAGCTAAAGCGTAAGCCTGATGCATCAGTTGATAGGTATAAGGGCTTGTTGTAAAAGGTTATGCTCAAGAAAGAGGCATTGATTTTGATGAGACCTTTGCTCCTACATGTTGAATGAGTATTGTTCGTAACGTCTATGCACTTGCAGCTGATCATGGTTGGAATGTACATCAATTTGACATTGAAACCTTAGTTTTGAATGGTGAATTGTATGAGGAAGTGTATGTTTTCAACACCATGGTTTTGTGTAGAAAGGGCATGAAAACAAAGTGTGTAGGTTGAAAAAGGCATTATATGGTTTGAAGCCAACACCATGTGCTTGGTATTAAAAGATACATGCCTACTTGATTGCACATGGTTTTGAGAATAGTACAAATAAGAGGACCTTATATCTTAAGCGTGCAAATGATGTGCTTCTGATCATTGTTGTCTATGTTGATGACATGCTGCTCACTGGTCATAATGAGAAGCATATTGCTAGTTTTAAGGCTGATTTGCATGACTCATTTGAGATGTTAGATTTGGGGCATTTGCATCATTATTTGGGCACTCCCTTTATGCAAGTTGATGATAGAATAGCTTTGTGTCAAAAAAAACGTATTTACACATTATTGCAATGTTTTGGCCTTGAAAACTGCAAACCTATTGCCACTCCTATGGAAATAGGTTAACAATTGAGTCTTCATGATGATGGAGATCCGTTTGATGTAGTTCTTTATTAACAAGTTGCTGGATGCTTGATTTACTTATGCATTGCTCCACCAGATATTTAGTTTGTTGTCTAACTGATGAGCAAGTTTATATATCGCCTAGGTGTCAAGCATTGGCAGGTGAATAAGTGCATCTTTCTCTACTTGAGTGGTACCCGACTACTTGGATTGTTTTATCCCAAGGGTAGATCTTGCCACCAAATTTACATGCTTGTTCCGACTTTGATTGGGTTGGTTGCTATGACACCCGTGTGTCCACCAGTGGTTTTTGCTTCATGCTTGGTAGCTTATGCATATCTTGGTTGATCAAGACGTAGCCTACTATGGCCACTTCTAGTTGTGAGGTAGAGTACAGAGTAGCTTTCACAATGACGATTGAGTGTGTGTGGCTCAGACACCTTATGGTTGATTTGGGTGCTAGTCAATTTTGTTGGTGCAATTAAGCCCAAGCCTACATACTTGAGTATCTCACTTATGCTTAACTTATTGGCATAACCTTTGGAAGGCTCCATATGCTCAACCTCTTATAAATTCACTTCATATTTACTTTTGTAAAAGTGGATTGTATCCACGTAGAGTTAGGAGGAGCTAAATTACAAATCATTTTGGTTGTTGAATTAAGAGAGAATCTATCCTAGATGTTAGCACTAACCTTTTTTAGGTGAAACTTTGAATGTGAATTCAAACTTTGTTGGATCCAACAATAACTATAAAGCAACATATGTGATTATTTAGGTTCATTAGCTAGCCAAAGAGGCATACTACACTCTCCAATCATCATTCTTAGCAGGTGTGAAGCAGCATCTAGCTACACCACTTCATCTCTTGTGACTATCCACCATCTCCTCCAATGGTGGTATCAAAGCAAGCACAATCAAGATGGGAGATGGATCTCCATACTTCATTGAAAAATTCAATGGAAACAACTACTCAGCATGGTCACTGAGGATGCAAGCATAACTTCAAGGAAGAAGTCTATATGGAGCCCAAATCCCACGAATTTGTGGTGGTTGAGTTGCATTCAATCAAGCAATCAATCACCTAAAAGTAGATCAAACTAGATCTTCACTTTTCCTAGATTGTAGGAAAGTGGATTGATTCCCTCCAACAACCATTCCGTCGTTCATTTGAATTCAAATTTCACTTGTAGAATTCCTGGAGCACTTCTAGAGTCTATATAAAAACTTGAGATCACTTGTACAATACATGGATGCAATATAGATACATTTGTGACCATCATTGTCTTGCTCCTTGAATTTTCTACATCATCTTCTTTGCCAACAGTAATCTTGCAAAGGCTACTGCTCTCATTATAGAGATCCAAATTGAGTGCAAGATGGCTCATTGTAAAGCTATTAGTGTCTAGATTATTCTTGGCTATTGTTATAGCATTTATTATATTAGGTTGGGAGAAATATTAGTTTTTTTGTCTTATGGTCAATCTCTACATATTCTTGAAAAAATAGGAAGTACCACCATTGAGTATCTAATTCATTCCTATAGCATATTGTGCTTATTCCTTATACTTTCATGCATTCTATACACTCAACCCTATGTTTAGCACTCCCATAAAAGTATTGTTTCTATTTGTAATCACGCTCATCGCTATGGGCATTTGAAGTTCATTGTCTCTTCCATAAATAATAAGTTTTTTGAGCTAGTCGATGTGCGAACCTATTTCTTTTGTATCGACTCTTTCTCCTTGATGCTCCAAAGTATGTAGTGCATTTCTTTGCACTTATCACATGTTTATAAGGTCTATTTGAGTCTCCATAAGCTCAAGGGCTTGTCTTGTGCCGGTTGGCTAGACCAAACTTCATCCCTTCCAAATGCACTTTTCTACCTCCTACAAGCTTCCCCAAGTTTCTTTCAGTGATATCAGAGCTAGATCAAGATGGGTGATGGCTTTCCCTCAATGATCGAGAAGCTTGATCAACACAACTACGCATCTTGGCAAATCAGAATGGAGGCCTATTTGCAAGGTAGAAATCTTTATGGAATTGTAGCAGGTGATGAAGCTATGCCTATTACAAGATCCAAAGGAGGACCTACACAAGAGGAGACAGATAAGCTCACACTTTGGTGTGCAAGGGATGCTCAAGCAAGGTCGTATATACTTAACTCTATCTCTGACTTTCTATTACCACATATTAGAGCATGCAAGAAATCTTATGAGACTTGGGATGCCCTAGCATATTGTGCTTATTCCTTATACTTTTGTGCATTCTATACACTCAATCCTATGTTTAGCACTCCCATAAAAGGATTGACTCCCTCCAACAACCATTCCTTCATTCATTTGTATTCAAATTTCACTTGTAGAATTCGTGGAGCACTTCTAGAGTCTATATAATCACTTGTACAATACATGGATGCAATATAGATACACTTGTGACCATCATTTTCTTGCTCCTTGAATTTTTTGCATCATCTTCTTTGTGAACAGTAATATTCCAGAGGCTGCTGCTCTCTCTACAGAGCTGCAAATCGAGTGCAAGATGGCTCCTTGTAAAGCCATTAGTGCCTATTTTATGCTTGGATATTTTCATAGCATTGATTGCAGTAGATTGGGAGAAATATTAGTTTTTCTGTCTCATGGTCAATCTCTATGTATTCCTGAAAAAATAGGAAGTACCACCATTGAGTATCTAATTCATTCCTATAGCATATTGTGCTTATTCCTTATACTTTTGTGCATTCTATACACTCAACCCTATGTTTAGCACTCCCATAAAAAGATTGTTTCTAATCGTAATCACGATCGTCGCTATGGGCATTTGAAGTTCATTGTCTCTTCCATAGATAGTAAGTTTTTTGAGCAGTTGATGTGCAAAACTATTTGTTTTGTATCGACTCTTTCTCCTTGATGCTCCAAAGTGCATAGTGCATTTCCTTGCACGTATCTCATGTTTATAAGGTCTATTTGAGTCTCCATAAGCTCAAGGGCAGGTCTTGTGCCGGTTGGCTAGACCAAACTTCATCGCTTTGAAATGCACTTTTCTACCTCCTACAAGCTTCCCCAAGTTTCTTTCAGTGGTATCAGAGCTAGATCAAGATGGGTGATGGCTTTCCCTCAATGATCGAGTAGCTTGATCAAGACAACTACGCATCTTGGCAAATCAGAATGGAGGCCTATTTGCAAGGTAGAAATCTTTATGGAATTATAGCAGGTGATGAAGCTATGCCTATTCCAAGATCCAAAGGAGGACCTACACAAGAGGAGACAGATAAGCTCACACTTTGGTGTTGAAGGGATGCTCAAGCAAGGTCGTACATACTAAACTCTATCTCTGACTTTCTATTACCACATATTAGAGATGCGACATCTCATGAGACTTGGGATGCCCTAGAGACTTTTGTTTCTGCTAGTACTAAAGCAAGAAAGAGTCATCTTTGGAACGAATTCAACCAAATGAAGAAGACACTTAAACAAAATATCACAGAATTTGTTACCAAGGTCAAGGAGTTTGGGGATCAGTTAGCATCCAATGGAGAGTTGATTGAAGAAAAGGCTATCATGAGGAAAATTTTTCAACTGCATTCGAAGTGATAAGCAATGACAATCCTTCACGACAACTTACGATCTCATCATCGATGTGCAGACTCTAGACTTGAACATCTTTCTTGGACAACTCTTCAATCAAGAGGCCAACAATTGCATAAAGGAAGGTAATATCTATCATGGTAATACAACGAGTGCTCTATATGCAGATAAGAAGGATAAGAAGCAGAAAGGCAAGAAGAAGGAAGAAGATGAAGAAGATACTTCCCAAGCCAACTTCACAAGCAACAGCAAGTGGAAAGGGAAGAAGAAAGGACCAAAGAAAGACAAATCCAAAGGTTAGAATGATCAACCTTGTGTCATATGAGATAGGACCAACCACACCACTCAAAATTGCTAGTTCAATGGGAAGACTCAGAAAGGAAGTGGAAGAGGTGGATATGGCAACAATAGAGGCTGAGGTGGACACAACTTCAACAATAACAATAGAGGCCATAATAGAAGGGACTACAACAATTATTCAGAAGATTTACCACATGAATACTCATTGCTTCTCATGAATCTAAGACAAAAGAAGGTAAAGAAGATGATCATTTCTTCTACATAGATTGAGGATGTTTGAATCATGTTGCAGGGAACATTGCTCTTCTATCTGATTTGGAAAGTCCAAAGCATAGACACGAAGTGTAAACAGGGGATGACACAAAGCACAATGTGGAGACGATTGGTAATGTCAAAGCTTCCAATGGCAAGACAAACATTCTGAGTAAGGTTCTCTATGTACCCACTATCACTAAAAACCTAATAAGTGTAGGCCAAATAGTTGAAAAAGGCTTGCAAGGTAGGTTCACCCAACATGGAGCTTTTGTGGAGGATCCATGTCAAGGCTTCAAGAAGATAGCCAAAGGTCAGAAGCACGGTAGGCTCTTTACTTTTGAAGTAGGAGAAACTAGTAAGCTTGTTTCTCTCCCTATCTGGAACATGTACATAACATTCACTTCCAAATACTTTAAAATGGGAAACATGAGGCTTTTTACCAGTGTAGGCTTCTTGTGGAGTCTTTCCATCAAGTGCCTTGGTGTAGCTTCGATTCAAGATGTAGAAAGCAATGTTGACAGCCTTTGCCCAAAATTGATTAGGCAAACTCTTTCCTTTCAACATGCACCTTGCCATCTCCATGATGGTTTGATTCCGACATTCTGCAACACCATTCTATTGAGAACTATGTGCCACTGTGAGTTGATGCTTGATTCCCTTACTCTTGCAGAAATCTTCAAACTCTTTTGATGTGAGCTCACCACCGCTCTCTGTCTTGAATTTCTTCATGTTCTTCCCTATTTCAATTTCAATGAGCTGAAGCCATTCTTTAAACTTACCAAAAGATTGAGCCTTATCATGAAGGAAGTACACCCACATCTTCCTGATATAGTCTTCGACAAGTAACATGAAGTAGGAAGATCCGCCAAAGGCTTGTGTAGGCATTTTTTTGCACAAGTCAACATGCACCAACTCTAGAGGATAGCTTGCCCTGTTCTTGCTTTCTTCTAGAAACACCTTCCTTTGTTGCTTGCCCATCATGCAAGCTTCACATGGTTCCTTCATTTCTACAATCGATGGTAGGTGTGCAACCATACCCCTGTGATGCATCTCCTTTAGTACAGGGTATCCAATGTGGCCGAATCTCTCATGTCGTAGCTTACTTGTGCCAACGTTTCTAGTTGCTGTAAGAGCATGCAACTCATACAAGTTGCTCCTCCTTATGCGAGTCCCAAAAATGTTGTTGTTACTATCCATAATCTTAGCTCTTCTCTTACTGAAAGATACTTGATGACCTTGATCAGTTATAGAAGCTACTGAAAGTAGATTTCGTTTTATTTGTGGAACACACAAGACATTTGAAAGCTTTATGATATCTCCATTAGAGTTAATGAAAGAAACGGGACCTTTGTCCTCTGCACGACATCTTGCATTGTTCCCTACCTTTACCACGATGGGTTCCTTTAGAGGGTGTAGGGAACTGTAAAGGTCTTTTTTGCTCATCATGTGATGAGATGCACCACTGTCCAACACCCATGAGTCATCTGTTACTGAATCTTCAGCCAAGGAGCACACCTCCTCTATTGTAACAAATAACTCAAGCTCTGTTTCTGTTGTGTTGGTAGACTCCTTGTCCTTGCCACCTTTTGAAGATCCACTCTTCTTTTCTGCCTTCTTGATGCGATAGTCTTGGATTCTGTATCCTTTCTTCTTGTAGTGGGAACACTCTCCCTTGAACTTCTTTTTGTCCTTCTTGTTTTTCTCTCCATCTTTTCAGGAGTTTGCTTTGCCTCCTTTGGCATTTGCTGTGAATGCACCATCTCCTTTGCTACCACCACTCCTTGCCTTGAGCCACAACTCCTCCTCCATGAGTAAGGCACTGAATTCTTCAAACGTTAGTGGTTGAGATCTGATTTGAGTATTAAGAGCCGTTACTAAACCGTCAAACTTAGGTGAACAAATTCGAAGACAATGCCGAGCTAGCTCCTCGCTTGGCTTTTGTACACTTGCTCCCGCCATTTGATCTCCTAGATTCTTTATGCAAGTGATAAACACCTCTATAGTCTCCCCATTAGTAAACCTTTCTACTGCTAGCTGATTCTCCAAGTTTTGAATCCACGTCTGATTACAAGTTTCATATTGATTTCTCAATATGTTCCATGCTTCACATGGCCTGGTAGTATGCTGAACGAGAGTTAGAACACTATCAAAAGTACTTGTAACTAGATCACAGAGTGCATCTGCATTTCTATGTTTCCAAGCACATAGAAGATCAAAATCAGGAGGAATCATTTGACCAAGATTATTTCGATCAAGTGTTTGTTGGGGCTCATGATCGGTCCCAAGAATAGTCTCCAAAAGCTCATATGAATTAAGGATAGAAGTGATTTTAAACTTCCACAGGGTGTAGTTTGCACCATCAAGTTTACCTTCCATGAAGGCTAGTGGTCGTATCTACAACATTGGGATGACTGCCATCATTACCGCTCCTATCTGTGCTCCACCTACTCCTGTTGATGAACCACCTTGATTCCTAGTTGTAGATGATGACATGCCGCTTGACATCTCTCTTTTGTCCTTGAGACCTCTGCAATCTCTACATTTCTGCTTCTAAACCACTCAGAGCCTCCTGTGCTCTGATACCATGTAAGAAAATAATAGCACAATGGAAAAGACATGTAGACAGAGTCGAGAGAAAACATAGACAAAGATAGATGTAGACTAAGAGATAGAGAACTCAAATTCTCAGATTTCCGAGCATAATGCAGTTACAATGATGGTGTTGTCCACCCGTGTGCTCCCAATGTGGAGCTTAGATGGCGATGTAGATAGACTTTAGATGAATGTCTTATTAGTGCACAATGTTATGTAAAGCTTAACCTGGGTAGTGCTTATATAGCTTTTACAAGGTGGTTCGGTATAGATAAATGTAGTCAGGAGATACAAAACAGGTGGTAAAATATACAATCTGACAATATCTCCATGACTAGAAGTCCTATTGTCTCAGCCCTATGGGCCAAGGGGATAGACCCCTCGGACCCTACAGAAGGGGGCAAGCCCCCCTACACTCCCCCCATTAAGGTTCTATGGGGAAATCGCATGATGCCACAGGGCCTTTATTTTCACCTTGAATGGCAAGCCAATGGCTCAAAATTTTATGCCATACCTAACCTAATGGCTAGGCTCACATAGATCATGTATAACCCATCAACGGTCACACAAAGACCTCATACAACTTAGAAGTAAGGGTTCCATAAATGTCGAAGCTCTCACAATGGCTTCTCCTCATAAAGGGGGCCTTACAACTTAGAGCACCATGGATCATTTGTGGTCACTTGAGGGTGGAGTATTGAGTATATCTAACAAACCCCTAGGAGGCAATTAGCTTCTTTACTAATGTTTTCTATGTGCCTCCCAAGAGGGTGGAGGATATCTAGAGAGCCAAAGCTCTTATTGCTCTTAAAAAGAAGAAAATGATTCCTACTAGCATGGCCTCTATTTTGACCTGCCCCTCTCTGTTAATGAGGGCAGAGAAATCATTGGTAAATCGAAACCATGCAAGTCTCCTAGTCTTGATGGAATTCCTAATGAGCTCTTTATCATGTTGATGGATTTTTTGAACCCCTTGATTCTTTTGGTGTGGCAAGATGCTATGAAAAAAGGTTCTCTTTCTGCCTCCATTAACATTGGAGTCATCAAGCTTATACACAAAAAGGGATCCAATGATGACTTGAACAACTAGAGACCCATCTCTTGTCTCACTTCCATCTATAAGATTTTTCCCTCCACTTTGGTTAGAAGACAGAGCCCCATTATGAACTCGATTATCCTCCCTGAGGAAAAAGGTTTTATCAAGGGGAGATTCATTTTGGATGCTATAATTTCCTTGTGGGAGGGCATGGACTTTGCAAGTGAAAGTAAGAAGGATTACTATTGTTTTAAGATAGACTTTGAGAATGCTTCTGATAGAATGGATTGGCACTTTATTCTCCAGTCTTTGCATGATATTAGTCTTGGGAGGGGTTTCATCAGGTATGTGGATACTTCTTTTGGAAATGCTTATACTAAGGTTGCTATGAATGGATTTGTTTCTTCTCCCTTCAAAATTCAAAGATCTATTAGAAAGGGCTGCCCCTTAGCCCCCTTCTTCTTTTCTATCACCAATGATGCTCTTGGCTGGCTTATCAAGGATTGTATGGATTCTTATGAGATTTGTGGTATTAATATACCAAATGCCCCCACTCAATTGTGTTTGCAAATGTTTGCTAATGACACAATATGATTACTAAAGCTAATGATTTTTATGCTTCTAACTTCCTCAATGCTTGGAATTATTTTGTATTGCTAGTGGATCTCTGATCAATCATAAAAAAACTTCTTTAAGATCTTCTAACAAGTATGTTCCTCAATGTATTACTAAACTTAGGTGTGACAGTATTCAAGATGGTGACATTTTCAGATTGTTGGGCGTTCCTATGGGCTTCCAGGCTAGCTTCTCTCAAAGATGGGAGTTGGTGGTGGAATCTATTATCTACTTTATATCTTGTAGGATGCCCACCAAAAGAGAGTTGCAGCAGGTTATAGCTTTGTCAAGCAGATTCTTTTGGAGTGGTGATTGCCATAATTCTTGTATACCCAAAGTCTCTTGGAAAGTGTGTTTATGAAGAAAGAGGAAGGCGGACTTGGGATTCTGTGTCATGCTAAATTGGCCTAGCAACTATTTGTGTTAAGCACAATCAAGAATTAACAAATTAGAGGGTTCTTGGGATGGACATGGGTCTGTATTACAGAGGCCCTATGATTATTTTCCCAAAAGAAACTCATTACACAGATTTAACTTGTCACTTTACTATGACTCTCCACCAACAGACTTGCAATTAAACAATTTCACCAATAGAAGTCCTAAAGGCATACATATTACATCACCGTTATATATGTTGAGGATAGAACAATCTTGAGGATAAATAGTTAACTGAATTCTGAAAGTCTGCTAACTCAAATATTACTCAATCGAATGTTGTTGAGTCGAAAATTTGCTAAATTTGTATTTTCTTGCTCGGATTTTAATAGACAGTTATTTTTTGTTAGGTGATGATGTTGCAATAAAGAGAGTAATTCTATTTCGTTCACGAGAAGGGGGTTAGGAAGGGGAAGAAGCGTCTCCAAGAGGGAGAGCGAAAGAAAATAGAAAAGGCAAGAAGAAATCTTTCCAAGAAGAAAAAAGAAAGAAGCATCCTCAGAGAGAACAACGCCAGAAGAGAAAGAGACTCCATTTTTCTAATGGTGCAAGATAATGGTGAAACAAAAATGACAAAATCTTGATTTTAGAGGCATATTTACCTATTTCGTAATGTATTTTCTATAGTCAGAAGTTTTAATGAACTTTTTCATCATGTAATACCTCATGTAGAACAACTCTAATGGAGTAATTTACTCATATACATTCAGCACAAGAATGAATCCTTATCTATTTGAGTTATGTTCGTTGAAGAGAGATTTTGTCGCAGTGTAACAGTGCTAAATCTGAAATTAGTTGGAAGCGTATTCTTTGTGTGAAGTAGATCAGTGCTAAAGATTGATTGTTTAGAAACAAGTAGAGATGTGTTGAATGCGAACCCCAACACATTTGACGATCCTACTGTGCTGCTAATGAAGCAATCAATGCATGAAGGAAAGAAGGAAACGATTTGGTAAAGTGTATTTTACAAGAGCACAAGCAAAGGCAACTAACATGGAGTCACCCTCAGAATTCTACGATTGGTACGAAGCCGAGGAGGAAGCTAATCTGGAAACAGAAGAGGAACAGGTGCAGTAGAGGTAAGGTTAGTGGGCGGTATACTTGGAGCGCTATTCCTAACAGAAGCAACTGTAGGAGTAAGAAGACGACTCTAGTTCGACCCACTTGCAGGGGTGACTGGTCAAAGAACTAGGCATATACCTCAACCACAACCAATGGCGCAACCACCTCCCAATCCCAAAGTCAAAGCAGCTCATTTTAGAGGAGGTTCTAAAGAAAATGCTAATTGCCATGTGGCTCAATTTGAGATAAAATGGACAGCTAATGGATACCCAGCTATATATGGTGATGACATTAAACTTTAGCAATTTGCTACCATGTTGGAAGGAGGATTACAAAGTACCATTAGACATGTAGTTGCAAGTGTGGATATTGCGAATGGCTTTGATGTATTAGTGTTAGCAATTGTACGCATGGAAAGAAGATTTGGATGGGCTAAAAAGAGACATTCTGAATCTAGTTCAGAGGCTGACTCTGATTCACAATTGGAGTCAGACAAAGGTTCAACTGATTCTGACTCTGATACCCAAGATGAAGAAGTAGTAGGGACCAAGCATCACAAGCATAAGGCTAAGCCAAGTAAAGAGGAAGCATGGATTAGTAAGTTAAAAAGACATGGATATTCCATCATAGCTCCAAAAGAAAGGAGATTTTGTGATATTTGTGATAAAGACGGACATACAACAAATCAAAATTGGTACAACCCTAAGAATAGAGGGCAAAGTTCACGGCAAGAGAATAGGAATAATACTGATGTGGCAGTCAATTAGGCTATGCCTGTGCAAGGGAGAGGCAATTTTCAGAGGCAGCAACAAGCAAGACCTCTATGGGGAGATCAGGGGAATCGACAAGAACATAACTAGCAAGTTTATCAGTAGGGGCGACCACAAAGAGTGATGCCTTGTGGATATTGTTTAGCACCTGATCATTGGATAGGACCCAATTGTCCATTATGGGTAAAACATAGAGAAGAAAGGGGCATACCAGTAATTCGGTATAATCACCCTAATTAACAGGGACAACAACTACAACAGGGACAGCAAGCTGCTCAAGCCAATGCTATAGTTATTGAGTTACCATAGCCAAAGTGTCGAAAGGAGACAACTCCTAGTACATCGAAAATGGTAAATGCGAAGCATGACTCTGAGTGGTGCTGTGATTGTAAGCAGTGTGGGAAAGGAAAAGAAGTGGAAGTGTTGGCGGTCACAAGGTCCAAGAACAAAGGTTCTATTAATTGGCAAGAACAACGACAAGTTAGGGACAAAGTGCAAAAATAGGTTCAGAAAGAGCAGCATAAACAGGTGAAATTTATAGATCCCGCCGAGGAAGAGCAGGATGCAGGCATGGTACCATCAATAACAACCGAAAACAAGAATCCAATCAAGCAAGATGCTGACAAAGATTGGTTTGAAGTAATCATTAACTCACCATTATAGTTGTCTTTAGACCAATTATTATCCTTGGTACTAGTGTTTCGGGAGAAATTATTGAAGAAGCTGATTGGTCAGCGTTTAGAGCCAGCATTTAGGTCAGTACCCTCAACATCAGCCAATAACATTGATCCAGCAGATGTAGATTTTTTCCTGCCAGTAATTCACGTATAGTATGGGCAAAGATGATTTGATGAAGTGTTGCTTGATGGGGGCTTAGGGGTGAATATATTACCTGAGCATATTTTTAAAGAAATGGAAGAAGGGGTATTGGCTCCAGCACCGTTTCAAGTGAAGATGGCAGATCAAAGTGGAGTTCAGCCTGTTCGCATTCTGAAGCAGTAGCAGATCATTATTTCTGGAATGTCATTTATGGTAAATTTTGTGGTCATTAGGATGTCTGAGTCAGCTTATCCATATGAAATGTTGTTAGGAAGACCTTGGTTCAGGGTTGCTAAAGTCAAGCAAGATTGGGGTCTGAATGTGGTAATGATCATAAAAGGGAAAAAGCAGGTGATAATGCCTATGCAAGGAAGAAGGAATATGTCAGTGCAGGATAAACGACTTATGGTTCAGACTATTAATTTGGCAGATGAGTTAGAAGATGATGAAGAGGAACAAATTTTGCAAGAAAATCCAACGATAGTACCGATATTGGAGGTTGATGTCGCAGGAGTACTGAGTAAGGATGATCCGGTTGTGCAGAAAGTAGATGGGCCAGTTCTTGGTGAATAGGTTGAAGGAGTACAAATACAAATGATGTTTGAGAAAAGTATGGCAACTCTAGTGAAGCAGAAGTTCGAACAACAGGAAAAAGAAGTAATAAGTCTGGCTGAACGGATATATGACAAGAAGTATGCAAGTTTAGCAAGGGTAAAGGAGGAAGAGCTTTAAGAAGTCAACTTAGGAACCGAAATTGAACCTAAGATGGTGAGAATGAGTAAAGCAATCGAGGGTCAGTTTAGGGAGGATCTTATTTGTTTGTTGAAAGAGTATGTAGACGTATTTGCGTGGGATTATTCTCAGGTAAAGGGCATAGATCTGGATTTCCATCAACATCGGATTAATTTGAAGATAGATGCAGTGCCGGTTGTGCAGCACCGGTATAGGATGAATCCAAATTTTGCTAAACAAGTGAAAGAAGAAATTGATAAATTATTGGCTGTTGGATTTATTAAACCTATTAATCAGATGACTTGGCTTTCTCCTATTATTGTGGTCCCCAAAAAGAATGGGAAACTTAGAATTTGTGTGGAATATAGAAAGTTAAATGCGGCAACAATTACTAATCCTTTTCCTATCAAATTAGTGTGGCTGAAGAGGATCAGCATAAAACGGCGTTTATTATAGAATTTGGTGCTTACGTGTTCACAGTTATGAGTTTTGGGTTGAAGAATGGACCAGCATCATTTAATTATGTGGCACATAAAGTGGTCAAACCTTACCTATAAGATTTTATGCAGGTGTTTGTGGATGATTTCTTGGTCTTTGGTAAGAAGGTTCAGCATTTGCAGCATCTGAAATTATGTTTTGACAGATGTCGACAGTTTAGGATGGTGTTAAATCCGTTTAAAAGTGTAATTGCAGTCAAAAGTGGTATTTTATTGGGACATGTCATTTCTGAACAAGGCATGGCCATAGATGTTAAGAAGATTGAAGCTATTAGGACGGCAAAGGCACCTACAAATGTGAAGGAAATAATGCGGTTCCTGGGTCAAATTAAGTGGCACTCTAGATACTTACGATATTTGGCTAATATTTCTTTACCACTTACACATTTGAGAGAAAATGATGTTTCATTCGTATGGGCGGATGCTCAAGAAAAAGTGTTTCAACTCTTGAAGAAGATGGTGTTTGTGGCACCAATTTTGTAACCACCAAATTGGTCATTGCCTTTCCACATATTTGTTGATGCATCTGATGCGGCTGTTGGAGCAGTCTTGATGCAACAAAAGGAGAAAGGATGGTATAGACCAGTGTATTATGCTAGTATGGTATTATGTTCAGCCGAAAGGAATTATCCGGTGACTGAAAGGGAAGCTTTAGCAATGGTATATTCTCTCAACAAGTTTCGACATTATTTGTTGGGAAATAAAGTGGTTTTTCATGTGGATCACCAGGCTTTGATATATTTGATTAAGAAGCCTTTGTTGACAGGAAGACTAGCGAGGTGGATGCTTTTATTGCAAGAGTTTGATTTTGTGATTATTCATACTCTAGGCAAAGAGCACGCAATGGCTGAGTATTTCAGTTGGTTAGAATCAGGAGAGGCACCTTCAGGTGTCAATGATGAATTCCCTGATGCGGAATTGTTTAATGCACACGTTGCTGAACCAGATTCTTGGTATGATCTGTTACTGGTATTGTTAACGGATGGGTGATTACCACAACATTTTTCACCTGATCAGAGAAAGAAATTTGCACTTAAAAGAAGACTGTATTTTATCATAGCCGGTGCATTATATAAAAAAGGGGTGGATCAGGTTATTAGGAGGTGTGTACCAGAATTTGAGCAACGAGCAGTGTTACAAGAGGCACATTCAGGTCCAGTAGGAGGTCATTTGTTTGGGGACATTACAGGAAAGAAAGTGTTACAAGCAGGTTTATGGTGGCCTACTGTGTTAAAGGATGCACATGAGTATGCAAAAAGATGTGTGATTTGTCAAAAGATGGGCCA
Organism: Ceratopteris richardii; assembly: GCA_020310875.1. Lineage (NCBI taxonomy): Eukaryota > Viridiplantae > Streptophyta > Polypodiopsida > Polypodiales > Pteridaceae > Ceratopteris > Ceratopteris richardii. Next base: position 189,774,339 of record CM035410.1, on the reverse strand, counting down.
ACCAAGCAATTCAGATCGGATGTCTGATCATCCAGTTTTATCATTCGGTCCATTCCAAAAGTGGGGTATGGATTTTGTGGGCCTTATTAAACAATTATGTAGCGTGGCAACAGATATATTTTAGTAGCTATAGATTATTGTACAAAGTGGGTGGAAGTAGTGGCATTGAAAGATAATAAGGCAGCAAGTGTGGCAAAATTCCTTTATCATAATATTATGACCAGATTTGGTTGTCCTATTGAGTTGGTAAGTGACAAAGGTGCTCATTTCCTTAATGAAGTAATTTCAGAATTAAGACGAACTCATTTGATTTTGCATAAAAAGTCTACAGCATATCATCCACAGGTGAATGGTCTGGCTGAAAGCACAAATAAAACATTAATGCGTATTCTTAAGAAGCTTGTGCATGACAATCATAAAAATTGGGATTTATTACTTGACTCAGCTTTGTGTCATTCAGAACAGAATTCAAAGTGACAACAGGACTCCATTCCGACTGGTATATGGATTGGAGGCAGTGGTACCCATGGAATTTGTGGTTCCAAGTTTGCGCATCACAACAGAAAAGATGTCTCCTGATTTATCGATTAAACACAGAAGCAAATATCTTCTGTAGTTGGAAGAGGGTCATTTGGTAAGTGCGTACATTACTAAGGTAATTCAAAGACAAAGACAAGCTTGGGTGAATCAGAATGTGAAGTTTAAGTTATTTAAAGAAGGAGATTGGGTACTGGTGTGTAATTCTATGCTAGGACCACATCCGGGAGAGCTCACATTGAGATATCAAGGTCCATATTAGATTGTTCAAGATTTAGGGCAAGGAAATTTTCTATTGGCAGATGTATTTCGCACAAGAATGGAAAAACCAATCAATGGATTCTGACTAAAGAAATTTCAAGGGAAGCCGCCACATTTGGATTGGTTATCTTCTAATGTAGTGCAAGTAATGGTTAAGTCTGAAAATCATAATACTAACATGTCTGATCACCGGAGTAAGAAGGCTTATTTATCTGTATTTTCATCCATTGTGACATGTTTCCTTGATTGTTCTTGGTCGAAAATGGCATTAAGCGCATTATTACAAATCCATTAGGGGATAATTTATAATGAGAGGCTCACATTTTTGTTAGTAGTTATTCATCAGCATACAACGAAGAAGGGAGTGTTGGTGAATCAGACTAAAGTATTAGAGGAATATTCAGAAGCAGCAAGAGATGTAACTCAAGGTGCATGGACAGTGATGATAGCAAGCAGCCAGCAACATCATGGATTGGTGTTCCTGGGTGGACATGCAGATAACGGAGGATACTAGTTTTATTGTCCGTTGGAGAGTACAATCCACCTGAACAAGGTAAGAGGGAGCAAGATTCAGACTCAATTGGACTCTCAGGTGAAATCAGTTATTTGTGTGAGTGTTAAGCAGCAAGTTGTATGGTGTCGGAAGGTTTTGTGGGAGCTTGTATGGTGGTGGATCGGAAAATGTAATGTGAAGGGGAGGAGATCTCAATTAATTATTCTCGATTTGAGCATGAGCCTTAATGCGAATAATTCCACGTGTAGAATAACTTTTACTCATGGCATGGAAATGTGCGTAAAGATGCGCCTAATGATTTTTAAGGTATGCCCAAACATTATTTAGCTACATGTGTTGGCACGTGATCAAGTACGTGAAGTTCTCAGCTCAGTGGCGATTTGAAAGTTCACACTGCTTGTACCTACATTTTTCGTTTTATTTCATGGCTCCAAAGGTGATGTTAGTCGCAGGTTCTAGTGTGTCATTGCAGGAGACAGTGGTGATGTAGGGGCGTTGTAAAAGATGAGAACAGTGTCGCGTAAGGAGGTTACAACAATAGAGTAGAGTGACAGCCTGCTTCACGATGAGGTGGAGGAGATTTCAACACCATCCACAGCGACGAAGTTTATGCAGACCCTCATGGATCCGTTTATGGATTTCAAGGTAGAGATTGATATACATTCTCCTATTAATGCGGCTTGACTCCAGAAGATAAGTTTACTACAATTTGCAGTGCTACCGTGGGCACAACGGCGATGCAATTATTATGCCATAAGTCAGCTTGAGATTCTTAAGAAGGCGAAAGGACAGTTGACATTATAGGTAAAGTTTTCGCTTGAGTTAGTGGCAGAGGTGTTTAGACTGCCAATATATAAGGATGAGGTTATTCCGAAATGTTCAGAGGAGTCATTGAGAAAAGAATTTGGCACAAGAGAAGGTGGAAGACAGTACTATATGATGAAAAATGTAGGATATGCATGTCGGGAGTAGCTAAAGTGGTATTTAGAAAGATTATGCTTTATTATTAAGTATGACTACATGTCAAGAGAAAACTTTGCGCCATTAGCTCATGCTGAATCAAATGGTAGGGTAAGTTGGGCTCATTGGCTATACAAGCACATGCATGGTGAAATTTTTATGGGAGATAGGTGCAAAACATTATTGAACAGTCGTATGTCAGTGTATATGGTAGCACTTTTTTAGTTTGTACAACAGACGGATAATTAGGGGCTGCCAGTTCCTAAGGAAACTGAAATTCCAGGTGATGAGTCAGGACTTCGGGGTCAAGTGCAGGTAATGGAGAAAGAAGTGGAAGGATCACTGGAGATGTGTACGGATTTGTTGAAGGCCGAATATACGACCCAAGAATTGGCACCAGTTATGCAAACGCTTCAGATTGATTATGAAAAAAAGATGCTAAATGATGATATTAGGTTGTTGCAGGTTCCGAATAGTGCAGAGCAGCCAAAAGTAATAGGTAAGGTATTTAAACTATCTAAAAAGTGAAAGTTAGAAGTGCAGTTGCAGGCAATGGAGAATAAACTGGGGGAAGAGGTTAAGCAGCAGTCAATATTGCAAACAAGTTTTGATGTATCGAGTATGAAGGAGAAAATGCAGGGAATTTCTGTTTTTTTAGACAGGCAGGAGGAACAATTGAAAAAGTATGAACAAGCTAAAGAGTCTATTAATATAGAAAGTTATCAATTCTTATAGAAGCAGGTGCAACTACTTCAAGAAGAGGTAAACAAGAAAACACAGGCGTTGGAGGAATACAATCAACAAAGTAAAGGTAATGGAGTTGTCAAAAGTGAAGCGGTCATTAGAGGAGTTTGATGAGTGGAAGAGAACTATACAGGAAAAAATTGAAAACGAGATGAATGGGTTTTCTACACTGAATGCTAATTTGCAGACAGAAGTCGTAGTACTTAGATCTCGGATGGAAGCATTATTGTCACTAAAGAAACAAACATTAGAAAATGAGGATGTGGAGTTTGATGCAGTTTTAATGTCAGAGTCGGATGTTGGAGTACTGAAGCAACATCTGCAAAGATATGTTCAAGACATATGGAAGGTGGTTCAAGGTCATTTGCAAAGTCTGTGTAGAAATCAAATTGAGCAGGTATAGAACTGTTTTCTTTCAAAGCATGAGAAGGATTTACTGCATATGGTTGAAGAATATCAGAAGCAGATTGATGAGCCTGTGCAAACAATCAAAGAACTGCAAGAGGAATTGTTGCAAAGAGATTTGGAGCAGAAAGTCGATGCAATAGTTGAGCAGCAACAATTAGTTGATTCAATGGAACTGCACAAAGCACAGAAAGGTACTGAGGAGGATGTGAAAGTGCTGCAGTGTCAAGAAGTTGGAACAGAGGAAGCTAACAGTCCTAAACAGATGATGGAAATAATATTGTACAATCAAGGGATTGTAAATGTAAGACAATAGTTACGCAATATAACACAGGAGCAATAGCACAGAAGATAACAGATATAGGAGAATCTCAACAGTTTTCTACTAGCAGCAAGTACAAAGATGATGGCGTTGTCCACCCGTGCGCTCTCAAGGTAGAGCTTAAATGGGGATCTAGACAACTCTAGATAGGGAGATACAAGGTAGAGGTATGTTGGCTCAACTTGGTGGTGCAGAAGTCATGTATATATAGGATCATGGGTGGCCTACCATGGACGGCTATACATGGGCGGTAGAGCGTGGGCGGCCACCGCCCGCGTAATTGCCATACACGGCTTAGACTGGTTGAACCGACCTAACAAATATAAATGATTTCTGACTCCGACAGAGAATATTCCATGGAATATTCCCTTTACCGTCGCGCCGGGGGCGCCGCCCCCAGACCCCCACCAGGGGACCCTGGTAACTCCCTTTCCTTATAATATCTTACATGGTCCAATATGACCTTCATCCAACATTCAAGTTGGGATTCCCATCAATTGGGTAATGCACGCTTGGCTTCTCCTCATAAAGGGGGCCTTACAAAATGTGCATACAATCATGAGGGGTAGACATTGATCATATACTAACACCCCCCCTCAATGTTTACCGATGATAAATCAAGTAGGTCTCGGTCCTAAGCCCATCTGTTGAAGATGCTTGTTGAGTTGCTCTCTTCCAAGTGCTTTAGTGAATATGTCAGCACAATTTGCCTGTGTTGGGCAATATTCTAGCTCCACAATTTCATCTTCAATTAGCTCACGAATGTAATGGTACTGTACTTCTATGTGCTTGGTGCGAGCATGAAATACTGGGTTCTTTGCAATAGCCATACAACTTTGATTATCACACTTGAGTACAGTTGGCATATTTGATGGAAAGCCTAGATCTGCAAGAATTCTCCTTAACCAGACTGCCTCACAAGAAGCAAAACAAGCTGCTTTGTACTCTGCTTCAGTGGAGGAGAGTGCGAGAGTTGGTTGCTTCCTACTTACCCAAGAAAATATTCTTGAACCAAGTGAGAAACAATATCCAGAAACTGATTTTCTAGAATCACAATCTCCAGCCCAATCTGAATCACAATATCCTTGGAGTGTATCACCTGTGGTATACAAAATACCAAAGTCCAAGGTTCCTGCAATGTACCTTAGAATTCGCATTCCAACATTCCAGTGACTCTCCTTAGGTTTGTTGGAAAACCTGCTTAACACTCCAATAGCATAGCAAATGTCTGGTCTAGTGTTGCACAAAAAAATAAGACTTCCAACGAGCTTCCTATACTTCTTAGCATCTACATCATGCATGTTATCATCCATAGATAGCTTATGATTTACCTCCATAGGTGTGCTAGTTGGTTTGCAGTCCATCATTCCAAATGCCTTGAGAATTTCTTTGGAATATTTTTGTTGTGAGATGAAAATGCCGTCCTTCCTTTGCCATACTTCAATTCCCAGACAAAAATGGAGTAGACCTAAGTCTGTCATTTCAAACTCAGTTCCCAAGCTGATCCGAGTTTGATTGATGAGTTTCTGATGATCTCCTGTAATGATCAAATCATCTACATATACAATGACAACAACTAGCTTGCTATCCCTTTTCGTTACATATAAGTTAGCATCAGAAGTACTTCTTTCAAAACCCATATTTTTGTAAAAATGATCTATTCGTTGGTACCAAGCCCGTGGAGCTTGCTTAAGTCCATACAAAGCTTTCTTCAACCTGCAAACTTTATTTTCTGAATTGGGCACCTCAAAACCTGGTGGTTGAGATACATATACCTCCTCCTTGAGGTGACCATTCAAAAATGCAGATTTGACATCCATCTGGAAAATAGGCCAAGACTTTTGTGCAGCTACTGCAAGTACCGTCCGAATAGTTGTCATGCGTGCTGTTGGTGCAAAAGTTTCTTGAACATCAAATCCTTCAATCTGTGAAAAACCCTGTGCAACTAATCGTGCCTTATACTTTTCTAATGTTCCATCGGCTTTATACTTAGCTTTCCAAATCCATTTAGTACCTATTACCTTCTTCTTTGGCGGCAAGTCGACTAGATCCCATGTATCATTTTTTAGTATACTATCATACTCAGACTGCATTGCCGCTGTCCAATCTGGATCATCAATGGCTTCTTCAATGGTGGTAGGTTCCTTTATCGAACCCATGATATCTGCCATTAGAGCCATGTTAACAATGTGTTCTGAGGCTCTTCTTTGCTCCTCTATTCTCTTTGATCTTCGTAATCCATCCGATGATGATTCTGGTACATCTACATGTGGATTGTGATCATCAAAGAGCTGTTGTGCCCACTTCGGTAGTGGCTTACGTTGTGCAGCTACAACTGGTTGGCTTTTTATTGAGAAAATTTCTCCATCAGATGTTTCCTCCTCCTCAACTTTAACCTGTCTTTTGATAGGCACAAGGTGAGATATTTCTCCGCTTGATGAGATAGTAGATTTACCTTTATCTTCTACTAAGTGTGGTCGTTCATCAAACACCACATCTCGACTGACAAAAATCTTCCTTGCCTCAGGATCCCATAACCTGTATGCTTTAGACTCTTCACTATATCCTAGGAAGACACACTTTTTTCTTTTTGAATCCAACTTTGATCTTGTTGAATCAGGAATATGTGCATAACAGAAACAACCAAAAATTCTGAAATGCAAAACTGAAGGCTTTTTACCAGAATATGCTTCTTGAGGAGTCATCCCCTTCAGTGATTTTGTGTAGCTTCGATTGAGGATGTAGACTGCTGTATTGACTGCATCTGCCCAGAATGAATCAGGCATGTCTTGAGCCTTCAACATACAACGAGCCATTTCAACTACTGTCCTGTTCCTGCGCTCAACAACGCCATTTTGTTGGGGTGTATGAGCTGTGGTAAGTTGCCTTTTCACACCATGCTCCATACAGTAATTGTTGAATTCTGTTGACAAGAATTCACCTCCTCTATCTGTTCTAAATTTCTTCACTTTCCTTCCTGATTCATTTTCTACATACTTATGCCACGTTTTAAATTTTTCAAAAGCATCAGCCTTCTCTCAAATGAAATAAACCCACATCTTTCTACTATAATCGTCGACTAATAGCAAGAAGTAGAAAGATCCTCCTAAAGCAGGTGTAGACATTTTACCGTAGAGATCAACATGTACCAACTCTAGAGGAGCTTGAGATCGATTGTTGGTCTCTCTTGGAAATGCCTTTCGTTGTTGCTTGCCCATCATACAAGCTTCACAAGGTTCCTACAACTCTGAAAATGCAGGCATATGAGCAACCATCCCTGTTCGTTGCATCTCCTTCAAAACTGCAAATCCGAGATGCCCAAATCGTCGGTGCCATAACCTGCTTACATCTTTATCTTCTGTAGCAGTTAAAGCACTTAACTCATACAAGTTATCCCGTCGTATGCCTTTACCTACAACATTACCTGATGAATCCATGATTTCCGCACCACTCTTATTGAAGTGAACTTCGAGTCCACGATCTGTTATTGCAGAAACTGACAACAAATTTCTTTTGAGTGTAGGTACATAGAGAACATCGGATAACTTTTTCTCAACACCTGGAGAAGTGATAAAAGAGATGGTTCCAGTTCCTTCAGCTGGACACTTGGAGTCATTTCCCACCACTACATTGATGGATTCCCGCAGAGGCACTAGGGAACTATACCAATCCTTTTTACTAGTCATATGGCGAGAAGCTCCACTATCTAAAATCCATGGCTCATCAACACGAGCTTGAGCAGATGAACATACCTCTTCAATAGCTACCCAAAGTTCCAACTCTGTGTTGTTTGCAGACTCTTTGTTCTTCCATGATGATTTTACAGTCCCATTCCGTTCATCAGCTTGCTTCTTTCTGCAATCTGTGATGGCATGGCCTTTCTTTTCACAATAGAAGCAACTTCCTGTGAACTTTTTCTTCTTTGGCTTCTTCTTTGATCCCTCTGAAGAGCCTTTACCTTTTGCATTTGCTAAGAATGCAGCATCAGTTGTACTTTGCCGATTCTTTAGCCGCATCTCTTCTTCTAAAAGCATGGCACAAAACTCTTCAAATGTAAGAGGAGTTGGCCTTACCTGAGTGTTAAGGGCTGTTACTAATCCATCATACTTTGCTGGAAGAACACGTACAGATCTTCGAGCCAGCTCTTCTGGTGTTATAACAACACCAACTGTAGCCAATTGATCTTGAAGATGCTTTATCTGTTTGATAAAATCTTCAGCCTTTTCAGAATCAGAATGCTTTTCATTTGCCAACTGATTTTCTAAATTCTGTATCCTAGTGTGGTTCTTGGTCTCATATTGTCGAGCCAATATGCCCCAAGCCTCATGTGCTTTAGTAGTATGTTGAACTAAAGTAAGCATAGAATCACTTACACTAGTGACAATCGCACAGAATGCATCAGCATTCCGCCTCTTCCAAGCTCGTAGAAGATCTGGATCTGGCTGAATCATCAATCTTGAATTTGTTGGATCTTCAACTTGTATAGGCTCTGGATCCAATCCCATCGGTCCCATGACAGTGTCAAGTAATTCATAGGAGTCCAAAATTGCAGAAATTTTGAACTTCCAGAGTGTATAGTTGGTTCCATCCAGCTTCCCTTCAGTGAATGCAGGTGGACGAATTCGAATAGGTGCAGCATTAACATTAGCTGAAGCACCAAGACTACTGTTCGACGATGAAGCCATCATGTAATCACTCGAATAATCTACTGATATTCTAGTCTACTAGTAGGCTAAAATAATGATACTTCTCAAGCTATTCGAACCTTACAACTCTGATACCATGTAAGACAATAGTTACACAATATAACACAGGAGCAATAGCAGAGAAGATAACAGATATAGGAGAATCTCAACAGTTTTCTACTAGCAGCAAGTACAAAGATGATGGCGTTGTCCACCCGTGTGCTCTCAAGGTAGAGCTTAAATGGTGATCTAGACAACTCTAGATAGGGAGATACAAGGTAGAGGTATGCTGGCTCAACTTGGTGTCTTAGGTAGTGCAGAAGTCATGTATATATAAGATCATGGGTGGCCTGCCATGGACGGCTATACATGGGCGGTAGAGCGTGGGCGGCCACCGCCCGCGTAATTGCCATACACGGCTTAGACTGGTTGAACCGACCTAAAAAATATAAATGATTTCTGACTCTGACAGGGAATATTCCATGGAATATTCCCTTTACCGTCGCGCCGGGGGCGCTGCCCCCGGACCCCCACCAGGGGACCCTGGTAACTCCCTTTCCTTATAATATCTTACATGGTCCAATATGACCTTCATCCAACATTCAAGTTGGGATTCCCATCAATTGGGTAATGCACGCTTGGCTTCTCCTCATAAAGGGGGCCTTACAAAATGTGCATACAATCATGAGGGGTAGACATTGATCATATACTAACAGTAAATTCAGGTCTGAGTTTTTTTTTTTAATCCCCCACCGGGCTGTGCCAGGTGTTGAGGATAGAAGAATCTTGAGGATAAATAGTCAATCTGAATTATGAAATTATGCTAACTCAGATATTACTCAATCGAATGTTGTTGAGTTGGAAATTTGCTGAATTTGTATTTTCTTGCTCAGATTTTAACAGACAGTTATTTTTTGTTAGGCGCTGATGTCACAATAAAGAGAGTAGTTGTATTTAGTTCATGAGAAAGGGGTTAGGAAGGGGAAGAAGCGTCTCCAAGAGGGAGAGCAAAAGAAACTAGAAGAGGCAAAAAGAAATCTTTCCAAGAAGAAGAAAGAAAGAAGCGTCCTTAGAGAGAATAGCGCTAGAAGAGAAAGAGACTCCATTTTTCTAATGGTGCAAGATAATGGTGAAACAGAAATGACAAAATCTTGATTTTAGAGGCATATTTACCTATTTTGTTATGTATTTTCTATAGTCAGAAGTTTTAATGAACTTTTCCATCATGTAATACCTGATGTAGAAGAACTTTAATGGAGTAATTTACTCATATACATTCAGCGCAAGAATGAATCCTTGTCTATTTGAGTTATGTTTGTTGAAGAGAGATTTTGTCGCAATGTAACAATGCTAAATCTGAAATCTGTTGGAAGCGTATTCTTTGTGTGAAGTAGATCAGTGCTAAAGTTTGATTGTTTAGAAACAAGTAGAGATGTGTTGAATGCAAACCCCACCAATAAAGTTACAACATCCATTAATGCAAAATAATATTGATTCTTCACCGACGAATTATATGCAACCATAGTTGGATTCATATCTTCATCAACAAAGTATCGTACAGATAAGATCATCAGAATGGCTAAATGCACAGAGCAATAGGAATTCAATACATCAGTTTAAATCAAACTTGCTCTGAAGCATTCCACAGGTGCACCACGCAGTCCCACAATCCGACATCTCGCTCCCCGCACATCTGCTTCCACACTTTTTCCATTATCCAAAAAGGTATAAGAGTTAGGCTACATCCTTTTGATGTGCATCTTTTCTAATTATATTTTTCCGTAATTACTATTACATTTCTGTGGCCTAACACTGGCACACATGGTGGACTCAAACCCAAAATTGTTGATTATAAAAAGATAACTAGGAATCTATTGGTGCAATTTACAAGCCTACACATTTGGCTTGAAGTCACTACACATATGAAGCTACATGTGAACCAATGCTAGAATATAATTACCTCTTTACTCTTTGTAAAAGTCATATTTGCCTTAGAATCTTTGTAACCATCTACCCAAGGGAGTCGTGGATTTTATTAGTTGTAAAGCATCAATCAATGTGAGAGAATATCTCCTAGGATGTAGGAAATGATTATAGAGAGCCAAAGTTTTAATTCAAATTCAAACTTTGGACTCAACCTCTATAAAAAATGATCATCCAAAAGTCACACCATATGAGTCACTTTTCAGGCTCCTCATTCCTATCTCTGAGTCTGTGTGAGGCCTACACTCTAGCCCACACCTTTCTACACCATTAGGCAATGATCTTCATGCCTATGGCATTGTACAACATTGTTCATTAATACATTACATTTACATTGTTCATTTCTGAGTTCTCTGTCATAGTCTCTATCAGTCAATCAACTTGTGCAGCTCATATCTCACTCATTTCTCCATCACATTCAAAGATCTATAGCTTGCTGGAACCAGCTCAAAATCTTCTACATGCTATCAAGATTTAAAGGATTTCTATTCATCCATTTCGGAGAAAAGTCCATCGAAGTGATCATTGGTCGAAGTCTCCAACAGTCCTAAAAAATCGAGGGGTAAAGGTTTACTTGCTAAATTAATTTCTCTGAGATAGTTAATCTTTTTAAGTGATTTCACTTGAAAGCATTAGATTACTAAGCTAATTAGATGCCCCTAAAAGTAATTTTTCCAATTCCTATTGTGCTGGTCATACTGAGCAAAAGAAGTAGCAGGTGTATTGTCAAAAGTAGAAGGTTTTCTTGAAGACTTGAATTTCAAAGTAGTCTGTTTTGATTCAATCTTTTCATACATCATTTCCAAAGTACATAGGCCATTTTATGGTTTCATTGGAAAGCTAAGAAGGTCTACTTATCAACTCTGAAGCATCAAAGGGCTGGTACAAAGCAGGATTTGGCAGTACCTACTCATCATCTTGAAGTATCCATCCATCTTCCCAACAGTGGTATCAGAGCAAAGTTAAGGTAAAATGGGAGATGGTTTTCCTTCATTTATTGATAAATTGGATAGGAACAACTATCAAGCATGGTCTCTAAGGATGAATACATACCTACAAGGAAGGAGTCTTTATGGATACATCTCAGGAGATGAGGAATTGCCCTCATTCAAGACCAGAGGACTACCAACAAAGGAAGAACATGAGAAGCTCAACACATGGTGTGCCAAGGATGCATTAGCAAGGTCTTACTTACTCAACTCCATCTTTGATTTTCTTTTGCCACATATTAGAAACTGTAAGACATCCCAAGAGACTTGGGAAACCTTGTCATCTTATTTCTCTTCCAACACAAGGGCCAAAAATAACCAATTGTGGATTGAAATCACCACACTAAGGAAGCAACCTAAGCAGGCTATTTCAGAGTATCTAACCAAGATTAAAGATGTAGCAGATCAGTTAGCAAGCATAGAAGAAGAGATTGAAGAAGAGCAGATATTAAGACAAGTGATCAATGGGATTAAAGCTGATGACAAATGGGAAAGCTTCACAACTTCCATGGACCTATACATGGACATGCAAATTCCAGACCTTACCACTCTCATGGGTCAATTGTTCACTCATGAAGCCAAGCTCAACAAAAATGGAGACTCATCCAAAGGTAATAGCTCTTCTTCCCTATACACTGATAAAAGTAAGTCTAAAGATAAAGGAGAGGATGAAGGCACTACCTCCCAAGCCAACTATGTAGGGAGATGTAGCTCATCAAGAGGAAGGGGCAGAGGAGGTAAGCAAGGTAGGGGTAGATCCTATAACTCCTCACCATGCAACATTTGTGGTTTATCAAATCATACTACAGATGAGTGTTTCAGGAACTACAAGAATCAGAGAGGTAGAGGATTTCAAAGAGGTGGATACTCATAGTTAAGAGGCAGATTCAGCCATCATCAAGGGTACAACAACAATTACAACAATAACTACAACAAGAATTACAGTGGCAACTACCAAGGAGGATTCAAATCCAAAAAGGATTACAACAACTATACAGAAGAGCAAGATGATTCTCTTCTGATTATGAACATGACTTCAAAACCAGGTACAAATGATGACCATCTCTTCTAAATTGACTCAGGTTGCTCAAATCATGTGGCTGGCAATGTAGCTCTACTCTCTGACCTTGAAGAACCAAGAGGTAAGCATCAAGTACAAACAGGTGATGACACCAAGCACTCACTAGTTAAAGTTTGAAATGTTAAGACTTCTGATGGGAATCAAAACTTGTTGATTAGGGTACTATATGTACCAACCATTACCAAAAATTTGATAAGTGTTGGACAGATTATGGAAAAAGGTTCGCAGGTCAGATTCAACCAATGTGCAGCGTTTGTGGAGGATCCGAGGCATGGGTTCAAGAGAATAGCTAAAGGAGAAAAATCAGGTAGACTTTTTTCACTTTTGAGCTAGAAGATACAAAGAATATTGCACTCTACAATTATAAAGATCAAACACTTTCAGAGGTTGAGATTTGGCATAAAAGATTAGGGCATGTAGGTGAAAGAACCTTGAAGCAAATATGCAGGGACCAATGTGTGCTTGGGATACCTAATGTATCCAAGCAACATATGATCTACAAGTGTAGTGCTTGTCAGTTTGGAAAGTCTCACAGGTTACCCTTCTAAAGGAAAGGCTACATGCATGAGGACTACCTAGAGCTTGTCCATATAGATGTATGGGGACCAAGCAAAGACCCCTCAATCTCACGATCAAGGTACTATGTATCTTTTATTGATGATTATAGCAGGTGGACTGTATTGTACTTTATGAAGCACAAAGATGAAGTGTTCAACTGTTTTAAAAAGTATCTTGCACCTGTTGAGAATCAGTCAGGGAAGAATTTAAAGAAGCTAAGGTCAGATGGAGGAGGTAAGTATTTCTTCAATGAGTTTGAAGCATTCTTGCGGGACAGAGGAATCAAGAGAGAAATCACCACAAGGTTTACTCCTGAACAGAATGGGGTAGTTGAGAGAAGAAATAGATTGATTGTTGAAACAGCTAGGTCAATGTTGATTGATAAAAAATTACCTAACTTCTTATGGGCAAAGAGTGTATCTACTGCCACTTACCTCATAAACAGGTTGCCATCTAAATCTCTTGATGGGATGACCCCTTATGAAGCATGGCATGGTAAGAGACCCTCACTTGATCATTGCAGGATATTTGGATGTGTAGCATATATACACATTCCTTCTCAGATAAGAGGTAAGCTAGACCCTAAGGCTGAGAAGTGTACCTTTATTGGATATGATCTAAATTAAAAGGGTTACACGTTCTACAACCCTTCAAATAAGGGATTTATGGTTAGTAGAGATGTTGTCTTTGATGAAAATGACTCTTGGTATGAGAATGAATGCAGGAAGTTTAAACTACCCTATGAATTGGAAGAGGAGTTTCCAAGTCTTGCTAAGGAGGAACCTACTCAGAGTGAAGACACCAATTCAGATGATGAAGACATTATCAATCTTGAAGAATTCAAGGCATGGAAGTCCAAAGGCAAACTCAAGATGAAGAAACTTGAAGACATACCTGAATCTTCAAATCAATCAATCACAAGATCACAAAGGGAGAGCAAACAACCTATCAGATATGGGTATGACACCTGTCTTGTTACTAAACATTCTATCTATCTTGCCAAAGACTTGTAAATTGAAGAACCAGGATCATATGAAGAAGCAAAGAACAAGACAGAATGGAAGGGAGCAATGGATGAGGAGATTGAAGCACTCAAAGAAAGTGACACATGGGAACTAGTACCAAAGAAAGAGGCTATGAAGGTAATTGGATCTAGATGGATCTATAAAATCAGAAGAAATTTTGATGGGTCAATTAGCCGGTACAAAGCTAGACTTGTGGCCAAGGGTTTTGCACAAACCCAAGGCATTGACTATGAAGAAACATTCTCACTTGTGGCCAAGATGCCAACCATGAGGGTATTGGTAAGTGTGGCTGCATCAAAGAATTGGAACATGTATCAGCTAGATGTAAAAAATGCTTTTTTGAATGGATGGATTTCAGAGGAGGTATGCATGTCACAACCTCCTGGTTATGAGGATCCTAACAAGGTAACACATGTATGCAAATTAAAAAAGGCTCTTTATGGATTGAAGCAGGCACCTAGGGCATGGAACCACAGATTGACCACATATCTTCAAGACCAAGGTTTTGTCATGAGCAAGGCAGACACTTCTCTATTCATTAAGAGAAGTAATTCAGAGGTAATATACCTATGTGTTTATGTTGATGATATCATACTTACAGGTAATGATGTCAATGGAATCAGAAAAATCAAGAACCAGATGATGAAGGAGTTCAAGATTAGTGATCTTGGTTTACTAAAGTAGTTTCTTGGACTTGAGTTAGTTTATACTAATTCTCAAATCTATATTACTAAGAAAAAATACATACAGGATATGTTGAAAAAGTTTCATTTGCAGGATGCAAAAGTTGCAAGTACTCCAATGGAGGTAAAGTGCCCATGAAGGTGATGAAATTGATGATATCACAGGTTACCAAAGCATAGTAGGAAGCTTGAACTATGCTACCTTGACAAGGATAGATATTGCTTATGCAGTTAGTGTGCTAAGTCAATTTATGCACAAGCCTAGGCAACCTCACTTGGAGGCTGCCAAAGGAATATTAAAATACCTCAAGGGTACTCAACATCATGGTTTGTATTTCCCTTACACTTCAGACTTGGATATCGAGATTTACTCAGATGCAGATTGGGCAAGATGCAAGGATGATAGGAGAAGCACTTCTGGATACATTTCATTTGCAGGTGATAAATCAATATCATGGTCTTCAAAGAAGCAACCTACTGTTGCTTTATCTTCTATAGAGGCATAATATAGAGGGTTGGCTAATGCCACTCAAGAATCCATATGGATCAAGTTATTGTATACATAATTGGGTTTGTATACTACCTCACCATTGATCTTTGGAGATCATACAAGCTCACTTCACCTTGCAGCTAATCGTATTTATCATGCCAAGACCAAGCATATAGAGGTCCATTACCATTATGTGATAGAGAAACTACTAAGCAAGGACATTCAACTAGCATATGTATCAACACATATGCAATGTGCAGACTTGTTAACTAAAGCATTGGATGGAATCAAACTTTGCAGGTTCAAATCAATGATTGGATTGCAGGATATACACGAAGACTGAAGATGAAGAGCAAGCCAAAATGTTTGGCTTGAGCGGGAGCTGTTGGTGCAATTTACAAGCCTACACATTTGGCTTGAAGTCACACATATGAAGCTACATGTAAACCAATGCTGGAATATAATTACCTCTTTACTCTTTGTAAAAGTCATATTTGACTTAGAATCTTTGTAACCACCTACCCAAGGGAGTCGTGGATTTTATTAGTTGTAAAGCATCAATCAATGTGAAAGAATATCGCCTAGGATGTAGCAACATGATTATAGAGAGCCAAAGTTTGAATTCAAATTCAAACTTTGGACTCAACCTCTATAAAAAATGATCATCCAAAAGTCATGGCATATGAGTCACTTTCCAAGCTCCTCATTCCTATCTCTGAGTGTGTGTGAGGCCTACACTCTAGTCCACACCTTTCTACACCATTAGGCAATGATCTTCATGCCTATGGCCTTGTACAACATTGTTCATTAATACATTACATTTACATTGCTCAGTTTTAAGTTCTCTATCATAGTCTCTATCAGTCAGTCAACGTTTGCAGCTCATATCTCACTCATTTTGCCACCAAATTCAAAGATCTATAGCTTGATGGAACTAGCTCAAAATCATCTATATGCTATCAAAATTTGAAGGATTTATATTCAGCCATTTCAGAGAAAAGTCTGTCGAAGTGATCACTGGTCGAAATCTGCAACAATCCTAAAAAAGCAGGGGTAAAGGTTTACTTGCTAAATTAATTTCTTTGAGCATAGTTAATCTTTTTAAGTAATTTCACTTGAAACCATTAGCTTACTAAGCTAATTAGATACCCCTAAAAGGAATTTTTCCAATTTCTACTGTGCTGGTCATACTGAGCAAAAGAAGCAGCATGTGTATTGTCAAAAATAGAAGGTTTGCTTGAAGACTTGAAGTTCAAAGTAGTCTGTTCTGATTCAATATTTTCACACATCATTTCCAAAGTACATAGGCCATTTTATGGTGTCATTGGAAAGCTAAGAAGGTCTACTTATCAACTCTGAAGCATCAAAGGGCTGGTACAAAGCAAGATTTAGCACTACCTACTCATCATCTTGAAGTATCCATCCATCTTCCCAAGAGAATCATCAACAATGCCTTGAATATACATAGCGTGAGGTAATTTGAAAGTTCGCCAAATCTTTTGCTTCAGAGACTCTAACATTTCCTGGAAAACGTGCGGTTCTACCAGATGAGCATTGTGCACCAAACTGGAAGCAATACTTGAGATAACAGAAGTTCACTTTGGCTATGTAAGAAAGCTTCTTAGATATAAAAGTCATTTGCTATAGATGTATCATGGCGTAGCTAAGCATCAGCAATCTCTGTATCAATACGCAAAAGACGTTCCTGTTGAATACCTAACTGCATTTCTCAGGGGTCCAATTCTTGCTATTAAAACTACATTGTTTAAAAAAAATCATGGGACTCCTTTTGAATAACATCAATCTATTTCTTTAACTGAATATTGTGACCGAGTTCTTTACCAAGCACTTGTCCTTTTTGAAACAGCTTTTCTTTAACCTATAGAAGTTTTGTTTCACCTTGAAGCACTTTGTCAGAGAGTACCTTAAAGGCATGTTCGGTATCTGCGAATTCGGTGCGAGTGTTGTCCAACTCACAGCCGAGAGCAGTCAATAGCATCACTTTTGTCAATCAGCACGTGTTGTAGAAGAGCGATTTCCACGTCTTTAGCTTCAATGAAAGCGTCTTTAGCCTTAATCTGTTCCTGTAATAAGCATTCATTTGCTTTACGTACCAAAATTTCTTCCTACAATGGAGCAATGCCTGGCTCTAATACATCAACCTTCGATTGAAACTCATTTCGCAGTGACTATTGAGCAGCATTCAATTGAGTGGGGAGTTGCTTGGATAAATGAATAAGAAAATCACCAATGTGGGCTAATTGTAGAAAATAATATGGTGCTAAAACGTTTGACAATGGGAGAGAAGGTTTCATGGATACCGAAGCAAAAGAGGAAGGGGGGGAATAATTGGGTGAAGAAGGTATTGGGCAAGATTGTGATACTGCAATCGAGTGAGTAGGGGAAGAAGGACGTACCGGGGAACTAGGGGGTAAGGGTGCCCGAGAAGGTGAAGGAGGAGGGGTTACCAGATTCTCCATAGTGTTACCATCAGCCATGGACTTGGGTGGATATGGAGGCATAGTTGAATCTATTATCAGGATCTTGCACACATGCACACAGAGGTTGCAAATGTAGAAAACACACAAAAAAATAGAGACACCATGAGATGAGACCAAATGCATTATTGGGTGCAATCTCCCCCCATGCACTCTGTTTTGATAGTCCACAGAGTGCATGTATTTATAGGAATTTTTGATTACGTCGAAAAGAGTGGTTAATGAGAGTGGCTTCGAAAAGCATGCATGACACTACAAGTTGGTGACTTTCCTAGAAAGCCTTTTCTTTTAATATCAAAAATTGCGGTCTACAATGACCCTTATTCTAACCACTATTTTTCTAACTATTTCTAACAATAGAACCTTCTACGAAGATTTATTTACAAACTAAATTATAAATCAGATTTATTGATGTCCGCACTAAAGTTGGATTATTGATGTCCGCCCTTTCACATTTTCCTGCCCTCACAAAGCTTCAACTGCTATATTAAAAACACCAAAAACACATTAATACATTAATGAATTAATAAATTAACACTCATGCAATGCATTATTCAACATATTCCATAAGTTATAACATGCCCCTCAGTTGAAAAAGCACTTGACCTTCGTTGATAAAGTAAAATAAACATGGATGGCTAGTCACATGGTCCATCACTGAATGAAAATAAGCATGTTGCATGTTAAAAAAAAAATGCATGGAAATGTTCATGGAGGAATTACATTAATGTGTTTGTGTATAATATGTAGAAATTAAGTGGTCATAATGAGGTGTTAATTTCTTATGTATTCATTGACATTCTTCAATAGAGTGATTTTTGTACTTAACCAAATATCGACGGTATTGAGTACTTGTGCGTGTAGTAGTGACATCATGATCAATTATTTTCTCAGGAACCAAGATTTTGGATTGTTCTTCAATCAAAGGAGGGTCATCAAGAAGTGGAGTGAGTGGTAAAGTTCCTTTAAATGGTTTAAGTAAACTAATATGAAAAGAGTTATGTATATTCCAATGAGATGGTATATCTAATCTAAATGAATTATCATTAATTTTTTTCTATAATGTGAAACGGTCCATAATAGCGTGGTGCAAGTTTAATTTTAGGATGTTGCAAAATATTTTTGAGATGTCTTTTAATGATATGCAACCATAGAAGATCATTTTCCTTCAATTCCTTGGCTAATCATTTTGTATTGATATTACGTGTGTAGCACTCTTTGCTTTTCCTAATGTGCTCGTGAACATTGTGAAGTATAGAAATGTGATCTTGAGCACTAGAATCAGCTATCGGAATCTCGGTTTGGGTGAGTGACATCAGAGTGGGAAGCTTTTTACAAATAAACAATTTCAAAAGGGGCACAACCAGTAGTGGTCTGTGTGGTGTTATTGTAAGCAAATTGAAGCAATGGCAATGTTTCATCCCAGTTAGGGGGACTATCTAATGAATAACAACGCAATAAATCAAGAATAGTACTATTTGTAGCTTCACTTTGTCCATTACTTTCGGGATGAAATGCAGAGCTAAAATCTATTTTAGAACCAAAATGTTGAAATAAGGCAACCCAAAAATGATTACAAAATCTAACATCATGATTAGATAACATTACTTTAGGAAATCCATGATGTGGGAAAATGCATTTAATGAATAATTTTACAGCCTGAGGTGCACGCAAAGTTCTCCTACATGGAATGAAATATGCATATTTATTAAACCTATCAACTATTTTCCAAATCATATCATTATGTGATGAAGTGATGGGAAAACCTATGATAAAATCCATAGAAATTTGTTCCCATGGTTCCTTCGGAATGGGAAGTGGCATTAATAATCCAAATGGTTTACCATGATGATGTTTTACATGCTGACATACAATGCATTGAGAAACATAATGTGCAATATCTTTTGCCATGTGTGGTCAAAAGAAGAAATCTTTATAGGCAAAAATGGTGCTTTGTATGCCTCCATGACCCATGTAAGATGGTTGATGCATTTCTTTGATGACAAAATCTTTAAAAGCTTGAGTTATGCATGATCTATGTTGAAAATAAAGAAAACCTTTATGAAATGTATAATGTTCATCAGATAAAGATGCACCATTGTTGAAGTCATGCCATGCAGGTGAAAAATATAAATTAGATGCATAAGTGGAAACCATTTCTTGAAAAGAATGTATTTGGATGGTAGAAATATTATGCAAAACAACACAATGTGAAGGAAATCGGCTAAGAGCATCAGCTACAACATTAGCTTTACCAGGCTGATATTGGATCATGGGTTGGAAATTTCGAATGAATGATGCCCATTTAAGATGGTGATCAGAGATTAAGGGCTGATTTAATAAATTCTTAATAGCCTACTGATCAGTTTTGATCAAGACCTCAGAGCCCATAAGATAGTGTTTCCAAATTCGCAAAGCATGCACAACTGCTAACAATTCTTTATCATATGTACTATAATTATTTTCTGAGGGCTTAATGTTGCTCTAGCACAATGGTGAGAACCACGTTAAGAAGCTCCACCTCCTTAATGTCAATCCGCGGAAGAGATAGGAGTGATATGAAGATCGTGAATGTGAGATGAAGTGAGAGTGAAGGTGAGAAGCATAGAAATGCACACACACATACACACACACAATGAAGAGACAAGCAAGACACAATGGAAGGTGGGAAATTAGCTCTATTACTCAAGAACACTATTACAAGCTCAAAAGAACTCTAAACTCCAACAAGCTAACCTCAAAAATGAGCTCTCTAGCTCTTTTTATAGTTTCTAGACTAGCTTTGACCGGTTTCACATCTAGTGATCGGCATAGTTAAAAATTAGGTCCTAGATGCTATTTGGAAGGGTAAACGATGTCTAAAAATAACGAAAATTGATACGCTTGTTCTACCTAAGCTCCTCAAGCTCGAGGACTCCTCGGCTTGCACAAAATGGAGCTGTGGATTACAAAATGGGGTTTTCTATGTTACATATGTCACAATAGTGATAAGAATCACTGTTGGAGGTTTTTGGAAAGTATTTGAAAACATAATTATTTGAAAAATGATTTGACTGGCTCTCTGCTCTGTCATTACATGCTTCCGTGTCGTCTGTGCCTCTGGCTGCTTCCAACACCCCCCTCCCTCTCGCTTCTGTCGTCCCTGACAGAACCTTGCTGTGAGGTCTGCCGGATATAGTTCTGTAGTAGGTCTTGAGCGAGGGTGTGCTCGGAGATACGAATGCCTCGGGCCAGGTCGGCCTCGAGTTTCTCCCAGTCGATTGGTTGCGGTTCTTCCGGTGGCGGGAGCTGATAATGTGTGGAATAGACCATTCGTTCACAGGCAAATAATTGTAATAAATGAGTAGGCCTGCTTATGAATACCTCTGAATGGTATTCCCAAAAACCGGTTGTGAACATCTCTTCGAATGTCTGCTTGTAGCACGCCGGTAGGTACTTTATTTTGCAGTGCCAGGCATAACAAACCCGTAGCGATGGCGTTGTACTCATATCATATACCAGATCAAAATTGCCATGCTCAAAGCCCGGGGTGTTGACATGGGGTGCCTTGACGCGTCGGAAGACTTTAAAAATCATTTGCATCATGTCAAAGATTTTGACAGTCATATGCGCCGCTATATCATCCATATGCTTTAATCTAGGGAGCCAGTGGCGAATTGTAGCCATCATGTAGCCAACAGTTGGTAACTCAATGGGTGGCTTAAAATAGGGGTAATTCAACCAGTCTTGGCACTGCTTATTGTTTTGTACCTTAATAGCAAAGGCAGTCCAGGAGCCGCGTCGTGGCACTGGTCCCCAACACGGGTTATACTTCAGGTGCAAAGGTGCCTTTACCCATGTACTCATCATCTCTGGATACTGTTGTAGTAAATTTTTTCGCCACTCTGGTTGATAGATCCTTCCTTTCTGTGCATCTAGTGGCAAATCAGCCGCCTCGAATTGAGTTGCATGCGATGGTTTTTTACCTGTCTCTTTCTCAATGGCTAACTGGTATTTGGCCATTAACATGAAGTACGGTTTATACTGTAGCTCGTGCCCAGATATGTATCGTCGCGGGGCCAATTGAGCAAAGAATGGAGATTGTAATATTCGTTCTTCTATCATCGCCATGGCATGTAATTGTGCCTCTACTCTAGCTGAGTGCGTTGTTCCAAGTTCCTCAATAGACTTCATCCACGCGGGGGTCGGAAGTTCGTACGTCATCTGACCTTCGGCCATGACGCGTCCGCCTGGGATGGGTTGTGGCTCGTATGCTTCTTCAAACGTTTCCTCCACCGGGATGGTGACCGTTTCTTCCTCAGCTGGAAGCTCAGGTGGGGAATCTGGCCTTGGTGGCGCTTCGTATACTGCAATCCTTGATTCAAGGGTCGATACCTGGGCCCGTAATGAGTTGAGTTCCTCTAGGAGGTCAGGAGAGGGGTCCACAGGTGCTGGTACGTCTTGGTGTGCCGGTTCTCGTAACTGGAGTAATTTATGATCTTCTTTGAGTTTCTGTAACTCCTCGTTCATGCGGTCATATTCATCTAGCAATCTTACATGATCGTCTAGCAGCATCCTCATTGAGTCTGAAGGAATGGCTTTGAACCTGCTAGGACTGAGTGGTTGGTCTGGGTGGTCGAGTGCTGCTTCCAAGTTTTCTCGGTTCTGATCCTGTAAGCGCTGGTTTTCTTCCTTGGCGGCTGCTAGGTGTCTTCGTAGTAAGCCCATGTTTCGTGTTAGCGTTGCATTGCGGACTGTCTGGGCTGTTAATAAATTATCCAGGTCAGCCGTGGCTTCCTTGGTCTTTTCTTCACTTTCTAGTTCCAATTTGTGATAAGCCTCGCGTAGTTCTTGGTAGCGGGTGTTCAGAGAGGCATTCTCAATGGACAATAAATTAAGCTGCGACTGTAAGTCATTGGTTGTCCTCTGCAGCTGCTGATAATTATCACCAAGAGATGTGAACTCATCTCTTACTTGCGTCATACATATGAACATCTGTCGGAATGCATTATCTACAGTGGGTGATAGTATTAACGGGGTGCTAAATGAAGATGCAGTTGGTGTGGATGCAACGGGAACGGGGAATGGGGATGGGAAGGTGGATGATGTAGTGATTGTTGAAAATTGTGATGTGCCTAAAAATGTTTGTGCCGTGAGTGAAGTGAGCGATGGTGCAGTGGGTGGTGAGATGTCCATGTCGGTGGACGTATCTAGTGCGGTGACCGTGAATATGGGTGTGATTGTGGGTACTCGTGCTGGTGTAAATACGGGATTTACAAAGGTTGAGGGGTAATTTACAGGGGGGCTGGCTGGAGCAACTTGGTGGAAAGGGGAAAGAGGGGTTACAGTGGGTCGGGGAGGTGAGACGGGGGAGAAGGTTAATGGCGGGGGGAATGGGAAAAGGGGTCTTGGAGTTGTGGGGAAAGATGGAAAAGATTGATGAAGGAATGGGTTGGATAGAAAGGTGGGTGTGGGAAGGGGTAGATTAGGGCTAATGGGCGCGGGAATTGTGGGATGAGTGGTCGTAAAGACGGTTTCTGCAACACCACCGGCGAATGAAGATGTGGGTCTGGGGGAAGGAGGGTGAAGAGGGGAGGCTGGATGGACGGGTGGTGAGAGAGGAGCGGTTGGGGTGGTCGGTACTTCAGTGACTACTGAGGTAGGTACAATTGTAGCGCGGGGTGGGGAATCTACAATGATGGTTTCTACGGCCAATGATCGTTCGGGGACGAGGCATGCCTCCCTGGCTTGTTCTGAAGATTGTGCTCCGGTTGGTACACGAATGTATTCGCCGGGCTTTGAAAGTAGTCGTACTCTGCGGGGGTCAAACTGTGGCAGTGGTTTTCGTTGCAAGTACCTGAGTGCCTCGTTGGAGCCTATTGATTGGACTAATTCTTTGAATCCTTTGATATATGCGTCTTCGAATCCGCCTGTGACAAGTTCTTGTTCTATTATTTTTTGGCTCTCTTCCTCTGTCAGCTTCTTGCGTGCCCAAACTTTTTCCATAGTTCTATACAGCTTCTTGATAGCTAGAGTGTAAGCTGCTGCCTCGTAAGTTTCATCTTCATGGGTACTTGTATCGCCATGTGTGTCGGTTTGTTGGCCTTGGCCATCTGTCTGTTCCTGCTCTTGGGATTCATGTGTTCCCTGGCTAGCTTCGTCGTCTCCTTCGTCGTCATCGGTTGCTGTCCTTTCATCATCGGAGCTGGACACGACCTGTCCTTGTGGCTGATCCCTGGGTGTGGTAGGGTAGCTAGGCCTTTCAAATTCTTGAGAAAACATTTGCCCTTCTGAAAACTGGAACTCAGTGGAGAATGCATCGGGCATCTCAAAATCAAACGTTTGGTCCAATGGCTCTGCTTGTCCTGGTTCTAAATGCGGTATTGGAAAAGAGAAAGCTTCCGCACCGATAGTGGTGGGAATTTCAGCTGCTGTGGTGATAGGTTCTATGGTTGTGGCTGCTTGGGGTGCGAGAGTACTGGTGGTGCCCTCCGTTACCACTGGTCTAGATAACCTTATGCGGATAGGTTGTACTGTGGGAGTGGCTGCTGTTGGTGACTGCTCTGGAGATGGTTGTGGAGAGGGTGATGCTGGGACTTGTAGGCACGGGATAGTACCTCTCATCCGCTTTCCGGCTCTGCCTTTGCTAGACTTTCTAGCCTTCCTAGTGGTGCCTTTGAATGCTTTCAGTTCCTCACTGGTCATGGCACGCTCTACGGGTAAATCATATGCCAAGCACATATATATAATCCTGGTGAGGGCGCAGCATCCATTGATTACCTTTTTTCGCTCCCATCTATGCTGTGCCAAATAGAGCTGATCAATTATCCAGCTAGCTAGATCAACTGTTTGCGGTCCAGTACATGCTAAGTATAATCCAAACCAGATTCTCTTGTGGGGCATGGTAAAACGATCCTGAGCTGGGAAAGCAAAGTGCTGCATGCATATCCGTAATGGCTTAGAGAGCTCAGGTGTTATAGCAGAAATATCCTCCCACTTAGTTATGTCACCACGCTTCATCTGCTCTGGGACTAGCCGTTCTTTCTCCGTTGGAGTGTGTGTTCCATGAATCTTGATGGCCGCCCTGATTAAATCCTTTGAGAGATAAAATCTTTTGTAAGGTGGATCATCCACTAAAGAAGGCAAAATAAAGGTTCCTGGGATGTCCTTATTCTCTGAGGCCAGCAAAGTGGTGATTAAGTAATAACACCTATAAAAGTCAGGTTTGGGCAGAGGATCACTGAAATACTCCGTGAAGCCGGCTCTAGCCCAAACATGAGTTAAGTCCTGGGTGTTCTGTAGGCCTTCGAATTCTCTTGAGAAGAATTGATACTTGCCCCATGTGCGGTCATCAAATGTCATATTTGCTTCAAAAATGAATTCAGCATCAGCTAATGGTCCTGCTAGGCCTTGGAACCAGTGAGAGTTATGGTGTATCTTCTCTGTGTATCCCATAGGTGGGTTATCGATTGGCATGGGTCCCGGAAATCCTTGGAACTTTGGCGGTGGAGCGGTCGGGTGGGATTCTGCGCGTAAAACATTGAGGGGCACCGCAGCCACGCTGGGGCCTGCTTCCGATGGTCCTGCTTCGGTTTGCATGATGACTGGTGAGCTAATGGAAAAGATCTGCTACAAAAGATTAACACATTAGTATGGAAATTAATTATGATCCCATTAAGGTGAGACCGCAATCCCTTTCCATAACCGATGTGTAACCCGTGTAGCCAAGTGTCGTGAAGTGATTGATGCAATGATCTTTTTGCAGAGCTAATGCAGGTCTCTAGACGCCTACATGCTTCAGATTATGCATACATTTCTTGATGAGCTTTTATTATGCATGATGTGGGGTTCGGGTGTATGAATTTATACAAGGTTTGGTTGAGGGTGAATTAGTACAAGGGTGGAGTTTAAACGGGGCGGGAGAATTGTTAGATAAGGGGGTACAAGAAGACGTTTGGATACGTTTAGGTATCCATTTCCTAAGAGTCTTGGAGTGGGTGGTATGTTTCTGCTGAGGAACAAAAAGCGGTATCGGGTTTGGTGGTATTGAAGGATGAAAAGGTTTCTGAGGGGTATATATTACATGGCTTGAGGGTTGAGATATAATACATTGTTTGGGTACCCAAATCTGCATGGGTGTGGGTCTATGGATAAGGTATTTCTTGGCGATCCAAATCTGTCGAGTATTGATGCTTGTAGAAGAAGATCGAGAGGACTTTGTATGCTGACTCTGCTTTTTTTGAAACTTTGTCCTGTTCTTGTCTGCAGTGTTGCTGATAGCCTGTGGTTGCTGTCCTTTTGGCACCCATATTTGTTTTGTGCCACTTGTTCTGTGATGTTGATACTGCTGCTTTCCTTGCCTTGTCTGGTGGTGTCATCGGTCTGGGTTCCTCTGTTGTGGTTGACTCCTTCGAGGTTGGGTTTGAGAGGTCCTTTGGACACTCTACTTTGGAAAAGAAGGGAGATCCAACACTTGCGTGACCTGCCCATTAGGAAGTGATTCGTTCTTCATCTTTAATCTAGGCCAGTTCGCAGCAAGTTTGGAAGGATGAGCACCGCAGGGTGTTGTGCTCATTTGGCCGCTGATGCAACCCACCTGACCGCTGATTGTGTTCATCTGCCCTAGCAGTTGGGTAGCTGCCCTCTCTAGTTTGTAGGAAGCCCCAGGGAAGATCTCCTGTCGTCCTTCTGATTGACAATTGTCCCTAGCCAAGCCCGAGTGGGTTGGTGTAGACGTAACGTGACTGGTCTGACCCACGATCTTCCTGTCTTCCGTCGCATGCGTTTCATAGGGTCTAGGGTTACAAACCTCAGTCGGAATGTAGTTAAGGAAGTCAAGCGGTATCACTCGCTTTTGCTCTGAGGTTCCAAGTTGTATGGAGCCTTGTCTAAGATTTAGGTCCACTGAGTGATCGTATAGCCAATCTTGGCCAAGGATTAGGGGTTCTATCAGGTCGTCATCGTGGCATACTAGTAGCTTCGCTGTCATGGTCACATCCTTAATGAGGATAGGAAGGTCCACCTCACCCATGCAAGGGGTTTCCATGCCTCCTAGCCCTATGAGGTATGCCTCAATTGGCCGCATTTCTATTCCTGAATCCTTATAGTGGGACCATCTAATCGCACTAGTCGCAGCACCTGAATCAATTAAAGCCCTGAGCTCTTGGCAAGGGTTGTCGTGCTCTAGCCTGACTGTAATGAATGGTCTCCTGTCCACTATACTAGGATGAGTGGTTGACTTTACTTGACACATGGCCATGGGATATCTGGGTGTTGTATCCAGATGGTTATACTGCTCTCTCCCTAGTCCTTGTCTTCTCAACTTCATGCGTTTAATGCGTTCTATTGCTTCTGCCTGAGCTTCCGCTCGTATTCTATTTTCTTCCTCCTTACGCTTCTTTGCCCACGTGAGTCGTCTAAGCATATCCTCAGTAAGAGGTTCCTGATATAGCTTGACTCTACAGCCACTAATATAATTAGGCATTATATCTCCTTCCAAAGTGGCTAACTGTACTGCTCCACTTGTTGAGAGTCTGTTAATGATCATAGGTCCATAACCTCGCTTTTCTAACTTACGTGCGTGTTGCTTTAGCGTATATACTAGAACTAAATCTCCTTCTTTTAAGCCTTTATCTTTCACATGTGCATCAAAATATGCTTTCTGTCGCTTCTTCGCTGCATATATGCCTGCTGCTGCCTTTAGTCTGGTTTCTCCTAATCGTTCCAAGTCCATTATTCTTGCTGATAATTCATGGCCGGTCCACTGATGTTCTTGTGCAACCTTAAGGGTCGGTATCAAGAAGTCCAAAGGAAGCACAGCATTCTGACCAAAAACCATATGAAAGGGAGTTGCATTGAGTACGGTCTTGTAGGCCACTCGATATGCCCAAACAGCGTGGTGTAACTGTTTGTCCCAATCTGAACGTTTGTTGTTCACGAGTTTCGTCAGTACGTTACAAAGGATCTTATTAGTGCTTTCAGCCAGACCATTGGCCTGAGGATGATATGGTGCGGATTTCTTGTGAATCACCATAAAATCTTGTAACAAATATTCAATGACTTGGTTTAGAAAGTGAGTGCCTCGATCGCTCACTAACTCTATAGGCAGTCCATATCTTGTAAAGACATTCTCAAATAAGAATTTTGCAGTTGTGTGTGCATCATTCTTTTTCATGGCTTTTGCCTCTACCCATTTCGTAAGATAATCTGTTGCAACAATAATGTATTCTGCATGTGTACCTTTTGCAGGGGGGTTAATGGGTCCTACAAAGTCTATACCCCACTTAGAAAATGCACGTCCGCTCATCATGGGTTTCAATGGCATTTCGTCTCTGCGAGTAGGAAACTGAGTTCTTTGGCACACATCACATCTCTTTACATAGGTATGAGCATCCATGCGAAGAGTGGGCCACCATGATCCTGCAAAGAGGATGGCTTTGATTATCCTATCGGGTCCAAAATGACCTCCTGCAACACCTTGGTGTGCAGTCTCTAGTATGCTCAGATAATCGCTCTCATGAACACATTGTCTTAGATATCCATCTCGTCCTCTTTTGTATAGGTTATCGCCAATAAGTGAATAATCTTGAGCTTCCTGCTCTAGACTGCGTTGTCGAGCTAAGGTCATGCCTTGAGGGAATGTGTTCGTCCTCAAGTATGTCACTAATGGTTCACTCCAGTCTGGTGTGAGAGACACGTGATATAATGTAGCATGCTCTACTGGTGGTCTTTCACAACAAACATGGCATTCCTTACACAACCTGTAGACATCTGCTTCCATCGTAGGCCAATATACTCCTAATCTATGCAGAGTCTGTAATGTTCGATGTTTTTAATGATGTTGCTTTAATGCACCTATGTGTGCTAATTGCAACCAATTCGCATGTTCTGATTCATCTACACAACAAGCAAGAATCTTTTGATTATCCTGTTTATATATGCTTCCTGCCATTATTTGGTATCTTTGGGACTTGGTAATCTCTCCCTCTTTGATCTTTAACCTAGGATTCTTGGGTCCATATGTGAGAATAGGGACTATAGGCTTAGCCCATTCTGGTGCTATCTCAAGGTTAAACAAGTATGCATCTGGTAATTCATCCGCTACTCCTTGAGGAGCTTCTCCTGAGGTTAATCTTGAAAGGTGGTCAGCTCTAAGATGTGTCTTTCCTTTCCTGACTACGACTTCAAAATCATACTCCATGAGTAATAGAAACCAACGTATCAGTCATCCTGTGTTACATGGTTTGTTGACTAAGTACAATAGGGCTTGATGATCCGTAAAGAACTTGAATTTGTTGGCCAACAAGTAGTGCCTGAACTTCTTTACTGCGTAGATCATCCCTAATCCTTCTCGTTCCGTCGTGGTGTAATTCCTTTCTGCTGCGTTCAATTGTCTGCTCGCGTAAGCTATGGGGAGATCTATGTTACCTTCATTCGTGGGTTGTGCTAACACGCATCCTATGGCGTAATTGGATGCATCCACATGTACATGGAATGGCTTACTCCAATCTGGGGTAGTCAATATAGGTGCTGAGCACAAGCGTCGTTTAAGTTCATTGAATGAATTTTCACATTCATCTGTCCATTCGAAATTGGTTAAAAGAGAGTACAAAGGCTTGGCTATGATTGCATACATGTGTATGAATCTCCGATAATATCCGCAATGGCCCATAAATGCCTGTACCTCTTTCACATTAGTTGGTCTAGGTAAATCTGCAATTACCTTCACCTTTTCTTCATCCGTAGAGATTCCATTTTTTGACACAATGTGTCCTAGAATTTTGCCTTGTCTGACCATGAAAACGCATTTTTCTGGGTTCAAACAAACCTGATATTCTCGACATTTGTCAAATATTTGCCTTAGCTCTGGGATATGCGTCTGTCTTACACTTGAATGAGCACATATGTCATCGACATAAACTTCCACGCTCTTGCGTAAAAATTCCTTAAAAACATGACACATGAGTCGCTGGAAAGTGGCGGGTGCATTTGTTAAGCCAAATGGCATCATGCGAAATGCAAATATGCCCCATTCAATGGCAAATGCCGTCTTGTGTTGGTCTTCTGGAGCAATAGCTACTTGATTATAGCCTGAAAATCCATCAAGAAAGCTGTAAACTTCCTTGCCCGCAACTCTTTCCAATAGATGTTCTGTGATAGGAAGAGGATAACTATCTCTAATCGTTGCGGCATTAACCTTTTTAAGGTTAATACACACACGCAATTTTCCATTCTTCTTGGGCACTACCACAATGGGAGATACCCATTCGGTATGCTCAATTTCATAGATGAATCCTGCTTCTATCAAGCGATCTATCTCCTCTTTAATCTTCGCAGCGTAGTTATCATTGTACGTGTAAGGTTTCTGTTTTCTCGGTTTTGCATCCGGAGTCATAGGGATTCTATGAGAACATATATCTGGATCTACTCCTTTCAAATCTTTGTAACTCCACGCAAAGCATCTCTATATTCGCGTAATAGGGCAACTAGCTCTTCTTCTTCTTCAGTTGTCAAATCATGCCCTATGTATGTGCATTTTTCTTCCTCTCCTTCTATGGCTACGATTATTTTCTTGGTTTTCTCGCGGTTATCATATACTTGTCCGTCATTCGCCTTTCTATTAGGCATTCGTACCATGATTCTTCTATCTTCGATTTCATATTTCTTGAAGTTCTCGGGTACTTCAAACAAAGATTCTTCTTTTTCTGACATGGTTTCTTTCTTCTTTCTTTTCTTGCCTTCACTCTTAGTAGTCACTTCCGTGGCTAATCTCACCTCATTCGTAATTTCCTCGTGTCTCTGAGGGTGAGTCTCTACTTTGTAGAAATATTCTTCCTTTGATGCAAATGGAGAGTCCATGATAATTGATTCTAAATCAAAATCACTTGCATCCTCAAATGCACCAGTGTTAGGTTCACACTCTTCTAAAATCGCATCGCACATGATTGGCTCTATCGTAAAAACTGAAATGTCATAGCCATCCTCGTCACAGTGGGGTGTCCAATGTTCTTCATTGATGGCTACATCCATGGTTGCTAGGATTTCTGCCCAACCATGGGGTTCAAACTCTTCGTCTGGGAATACTACAGGTGCATAGGCTGGATCTTGTAGGGTTCGTGGATGTTGTTCTGCACCTAAGGTCCTGGCTTCTAACCTTTCTTCCTCTTGTTTGGCTACTTTACACATCCATAAATGAGTATCCTCATGCAACCAAGAAGGATCTGATTCTAATGAGTGCACGGATTCTGTTTCTACTGGTGTCTTATGGATGGTATTCCATTGTATTGGGGGTACATCTCTATGTGAATAGTCTTTAAGATTGACTTTGGTAGTCACTCCTAAATGTCGCAAGTACAAAGAATTAGTTCCCCAATCTTGTACAATTTGCAACTGACGCATGAATGGTCATCCCAATATCATCTCATAAGCATGGTTTTTTGCAAAGTCACAAATGGCAAAGGTATGCTCAAATTCTACACCACAAGTGGTGAGAGATATGCCTTCTAGTAAGCCTAATGGTTTTTCTATGTGCCCATCAGCCATTTGTAGCTTCATCCTGGTGGGTCTTAATGCTGGCTTACCCCAACGTTTCCATAAAGCGGTGGTAGCTATGGCTACTCCGGCTCTTGAATCTAAGATGGCTTTCGTGGTGTAGCCCTGATGGGTTATCGGAAGATAAGTGTTACCTTCCTCTCCTTCGCTCACGTCTCCAATCTTTTCTACGGGTATCTCTGGTACCTTATCTGTTGGAGCAAGTCTATGACAAGCCTAAGTATTGGCTTGAGTCCCACAAAGTCATAGAAAAAGCCTTAAAATGAAGACTATGTAAAGTTCACTTGTGAACTACCTCTTGTAACTTTTGAAGAGTTTACTTAATGTAAAAGTAAGAGAATCTTAAGTGGTTGAGTCCACTTGATCAAGAATGGAAAGAGGAGCCACGAATTCGTGATTTGTGGTAGGTAGAGAATCAAATCAATCATTGATTGATTGGAGAGTGATTGAGGGAAGTTAGCCTCCCAAACTCAACTATAAATAGATGACAGTTTTAGTCGTGGTTAGAGAGACCTATGTGAAGACCTCCAAGAGCTGAGCTTTATGCCATATCAAGGTGTGATTACAAGGCACACATATGTATCAGTAAGTCATTGTATTGTACAAGCAATATACTTTCATTTTCATGATTATTTGAGTTCATCGTTCCATGTTCTTGTGATGTGTACTACTCACTGCCATTACTTCAGTTTTTCTCAGTCAGCTTGCAGAGATTGTTTCTCTGCACTTGGTTCATCATTTTCAGTGATTTAACTTGGTAAAGTTAGAGCCTAGCTCTATAAGGCTACTATATGCTCACACATTTTCATGTCATTTGGATGTTGGAATCTTCAGTTATGTTCATTTGAAGTCAACAGGGTATGTTCATCTTCACTTCTCTGTCAGGTACCCGACTTTTTCAGTCATCTTGTCAGAGTCATTTCTCAGTGTTTACTCATCCAAATTCAGTGATTTTAAGCTTGTTGGATTCAGCTTACTGTCTAGTATAAGCATACAAATTTTCATGATCATTGGATTCTTACATCTTGAGTTATGTTAATGTTTCTACTCACTGGTCTATTTCTGTAGCAGCCCGTGAAAATCGGGATGATGTCATCACTTGTTAAAAGTCATTCTCAGTGTGTGGTTTGTTATTTTTGATGAGATTACTCTCTAAAGTTAGCTCTTTAAGCTACCTAGCCTTTCCCAAGAGGAATTAATCTAATTGCTGCTGTGCTCAGAGAATTATGTAAAACACTGGACAGGTGTATTAACCAAGAATAGCAAGTTTTCACCTCTGAGCTAACTCCAACTTATCTGTTTTGATCTATCTTTTTGAGAGTGATCTTCCAAGGTACATAGGGTGTCTAATACATCCATTGGCAAGCTAAAAGGACCCACCATCTACTCCTGGAGTTCATTTGGCTAGTGTAGAGCAAAGAGTTTGCAACACCTCTTCATCTTCAACACATACCTATCCATCTCTTCACAGTGGTATCAGAGCAAGGTTGGACAACATGGCAGATGGATTTCCTTCATCAATTGACAAATTGGACAGAGGTAACTACTCAGCTTGGTCATTAAGAATGGAAGCTTATCTCCAAGGTAGAAGTTTATATGGTTATGTGGCTGGAGATGAAGTTATGCCAAGTTTCAGGAACAAAAGTCAACCAACACAAGAAGAGCAAGAAAGATTGAGCACATGGTGCTCCAAGGATGCACTTGCAAGGTCTTATCTCCTCAACTCTATCTCAGATTTTTTGTTGCCTCACATTAGAAGTTGTAAGACATCTCAGGAAGTGTGGGATGCACTTGAAGCTTTCTTTGCTTCAAGTACTAAAGCTAGGAAGCATCAACTATGGCTGGATTTCACAACTCTCAAGAAGGCTCCCAAACAAAATGTGACTGATTTTGTCACAAAGCTCAAGGACATAGCAGATCAGTTGGGAAGCATTGGAGAGGTAATAGATGAAGAGCAAATTGTAAGGCAGGTCATCAATGGCTTGAAGGCAGATGACAAGTGGGAAGCATTCACCACAGCTATGGATTTGTACATGGACATGCATGTACCTGATTTCAACACACTCATTGGACAATTACTTACTCAAGAGGCAAAGCTTATCAAAAATGGAGAAAGCTCTAAAGGTAATCAATCTTCAGCTTTATACACGGATAAAAGCAAGTCTAAAGATAACAAAGGAAAGGCAAAGAAAGTGGATGATGAAGTAGGTACATATCAAGCTAACTATGCAGGTAGAGGAAGACATGGCAGAGGTAGAGGAAGAGGAGGTAGACAAGGCAGGGGGAGATCCCAAGATTCCAACTCATGTTCTATTTGTGGATTAACTAATCATACAACTGAAAATTGCTTTAGGAATTCCAGGAATCAAAGAGGCAGAGGATACAATAGAGGAAGTTATGGCTACTCAAGAGGAAGGTTCAACAACTACCATGGCAACTACAACAACTACAATCATTCAAACTATCAAGGAGGCTACAAAGGAAGGAGAGACTACAATAACTACACAGAAGACTCAAACAAAGAGGATTCATTATTGATCATGAACATGGCTATGCCACAAGGTAAATCTGATGAGCATGTTTTCTACATAGATTCAGGTTGTTCAAATCATGTGGCAGGAAATGTGGCACTCCTATCAGATTTAGAAGATCCAAGGAATAAGCATGAGGTACAAACAGGAGATGATACAAAACATCCTGTGGAGAAAATAGGCAATGTCAAAGCACCTGATGGAAACATCAACCTACTCAGTAAGGTACTCTATGTCCCTACCATAACAAAGAATTTGATAAGTGTTGGGCAGATAGTAGAGAAAGGGTTGCAAGTCAGGTTCACAAAAGCAGGAGCATTTGTTGAAGATCCAAGTCAAGGATTCAGAAGAATTGCAAAAGGTGAAAAGACAGGTAGATTGTTCACATTTGAATTACAGGACACTAGAAACATTGCTCTCTTTAATTATGGTAGTCAGACACTCACAGAATTGGAAGTATGGCACAAAAGGTTAGCACATATTGGTGAAAGTTCATTAAAGCAAATCTGCAGGGACCAAAGTGTACTTGGACTTCCTAATTTGTCAAAACAACATATGATTTATAAGTGCAGTGCATGTCAATTTGGAAAGTCTCACAGGTTACCATTCATGAAGAAAGGTTATATGCATGGAGATCTCTTGGAGTTGGTTCATACAGATGTATGGGGACCAAGCAAGGAAGCTTCAATATCAGGATCAAGGTATTATGTTTCCTTTATTGATGATTGCAGCAGATGGACTATCCTATTCTTTATGAAACACAAAGATGAAGTTTTTTCATGTTTCAAAAGATATTTGGCTCTTGTGGAGAATCAAACAGGTAAATCACTAAAAAGGCTAAGGTCAGATGGAGGAGGAGAATACTTCTCCCATGAGTTTGATTCTTTTCTTCAAGAAAGAGGAATCAAAAGAGAGGTAACTACAAGGTACACTCCTGAGCAAAATGGAGTGGCAGAAAGGAGGAATAGGACAATTGTTGAAGCTGCAAGGTCTATGTTAAATGAAAAGCATTTACCTAATTACTTATGGGCTGAGGCTGTATCTACAGCCACTTACTTGATTAACAGGTTGCCTTCAAAATCCCTTGATGGGATGACTCCATATGAGGCTTGGAATGGAAGAAGACCAAGTTTAGATCATTGTAAAATTTTTGGATGTATTGCTTTTGCTCATGTTCCTTCACAGGTTAGAGGCAAGATGGATCCAAAAGCAGAAAGGTGTGTATTTATTGGATATGACAACAATCAAAAGGGCTACAGGTTATACAACCCTACCAACAAAGGATTCTTGGTAAGCAGAGATGTAGTTTTTGATGAGAACAATTCATGGTATGAAGATTCATGCAGGAAGGTCAATTTACCATATGATCTTGAAGAAGATTTTCCAAAGCTTGGTAGAGAACAATCAAAGATTGAAGAACAAGACACCTCAGAGGATGATGAAGAATGTCAGATGGAAAAGATCAAAGCATGGAAGTCTAAAGGTAAAGCAAAATTGCAGGAACTTGGACATGAGGCAGAATCATCACATCATGGCCTAAGAAGATCTATGAGGGAAAAGAAAAAACCAGAAAGGTATGGGTTTGACACCTCATTAGTAACTAAACATTCTATCTACATAGCACAGGACATAAACCAAGAGGAGCCATCATCATTTGAAGAGGCCAAAGCAAAAACAGAATGGAAGCATGCAATGAAGGAAGAGATTGAAGCACTTGAGGAAAACAACACTTGGGATTTGGTGCCCAAGACTTCATCCATGAAGGTAATAGGCTCAAGATGGGTCTATAAACTCAAGAAAAATTCTGATGGTTCAATTAACAGGTATAAGGCAAGGCTTGTGGCAAAAGGCTTTGCACAAACTCAGGGAATTGATTATGAGGAGACTTTCTCTCCTGTGGCAAAGATGCCTACTATTAGGTTTTTGCTTAGTATTGCCTCTTCCAAGAATTGGAAGATACTTCAACTAGATGTAAAGAATGCATTTTTGAATGGTTGGATAACAGAAGAGGTATATATGGCACAACCACCTGGTTTTGAGAATCAAGTTTATCCTGATTATGTGTGTAAACTTAACAAAGCATTGTATGGTCTCAAGCAAGCTCCAAGAGCTTGGAATTTCAGGCTTGTTTCATTCTTGCAGGACAAAGGCTTTCAACCAAGCAAAGCAGATCCTTCACTCTTTATTAAAAAGAGTAATTCCGAGGTCATCTACCTATGTGTATATGTAGATGATATTATATTGACAGGAAATGATGCAGATGGTATGAAGAAGATCAAAGATCAGATGAGAGAAGAGTTCAAGATAAGTGATTTGGGTTCACTTACCTACTTCCTAGGTTTGGAAGTTGTCTACAAAGATCATGGTTTGTTTCTCACTCAAAGAAAGTACATTAAGGACATGTTGGCAAAATTCAAGATGCAAGATTGTAAGATTGCAGGTACTCCAATGGAGGTTAATCACAAATTGAGCTCACATGAAGGTGAACTCATAGAGGACATCACATCATATCAAAGTCTAGTGGGTAGTCTCAACTATGCCACATTGACAAGAGTAGATATATGTTACAGTGTGAGTGTGCTAAGCCAATTTATGCACACACCAAGGAAACCACATATGGATGCTGCCAAAAGGATACTCAAATATCTCAAAGGAACCATAAATGAAGGACTTTACTATCCTTATGTATCGGATTTAGGTTTGAAGCTATTTTCTGATGCAGATTGGGCTGGCTCCAAGGAAGATAGAAGGAGCACTTTGATGGAGAATATTAATCTCCAAAAGAACAACTTATTCTTGTGATTAGAGCACCTCTATACCAAGAATAAGTCAAATACTCCACTAGTTTAGAGGATCAATTGCTAACTGTCAAAAGATTAACAAATCTGTGAAGAAGATGAAACACAGAAAAGTCTGCTGCACTATTTCCTCACATTGACTTATAAAACATGTAAAGTTTTTTATGAAACTTTGTACGAATCATATGCTAGAGCTTGCGCATCTACTCCAAGTTGAATCTCTTCAAAAGATTAAGTATAGCTTGAGAAATCAACTTCTCAAGTTACCTATGTCAGAAACTGTCATCCAAAACAGTCGACTTTACACCTGTAACTTTTAAG
Organism: Ceratopteris richardii; assembly: GCA_020310875.1. Classification (NCBI taxonomy): domain Eukaryota; kingdom Viridiplantae; phylum Streptophyta; class Polypodiopsida; order Polypodiales; family Pteridaceae; genus Ceratopteris; species Ceratopteris richardii. The sequence continues at coordinate 189,737,424 of CM035410.1, read as the reverse complement.
ACTTGGTTCTCCTTGAATAGAACCCGTTTTACAAAATGCTTCTGGACATACGTAGCTTATCTTCCAACTTAAAGATTAAGCTATCACTCATGCAAAACTTTAAACTGTGCTAGGAGAAATGATCAAAACATTAACTTCGAAATCTGCGCCTGTTTTAGGAACCAGTGAACACACTTCACATATGAATGTTCCTACACTTAATTCACTCAGCTTGATTACAATTGGAAGCTAAAACTTTGCACAGAGGTCAAGCAACTCTCAACTTAGACTTGTACAAAAGCATTTCACAATTGATCTACTGTAGAAGGAGAACACGCAGAAATATCGGGCGCAAAAATTTTCATTTACTCAGAGAATTTACAACTGAGTGATGAGAGCTAACACACAAATCTTTTTCTCTATCTCATGACTTCTATCTCCCTCATTCTTGATTTCTAACTCATGTCACATATGCTCTCATACATTCCCCGACTTTTCTCAAGATATTTATAGATAATTTGTACATGATTCTTACTAGGCAAAAGATCTAAGTCATCTATGACTATACTAATGTACATATGTGTACAATTCTCTTGTTCTCTGAATGTAATCTTCTTCCACACTCTAGGAATTGATTCTTCTTTCATCATTTGATCTTTCAAGCCTTCAATTGGTGATTGGTCTGCACCAACAGCTCCCCCTCAATCATCAATTGAGGTTTTCTCTGTCTTCTTTATACTTGCCATGTCTTTGAACTTTTGTAATTTAGGTCCATCCAGACTCTTTGTCATCATATCTGCCACTTGTTCTTTTGTTGGAGTATACATCACTTCAATCTCTTTATCTAGTACCTTTTCCCTCAAGAAATGATACTGAATCTCTATATGCTTAGTCCTGGCATGAAAAACAGGGTTAGCTGCCAAATACAAAGAACTCATATTGTCTCCAAAAATTATTGGAGTACTATGATCAATCTCAAAACTTTTCATCAAGGTCTTCAACCATATCACTTCCTTTGCAGCTTCTACCATTCCCTTATACTCAGTTTCTGTGGATGATAAAGCAACTGTATGTTGCTTCTTTGAGCACCAAGAAACTAACTTGTCTCCAACATAACATAGATATCCATGAGTAGACCTTCTATCATCTGAGTCACCTGCCCAATCTGCATCACTAAATACTTTGATTCTTGTGTCAGAAGTGAAACCATAATACAAACCTTCACTTAAGGTTCCTTTGATATATCTGAGTACCCTTTGGGCTGCAATCCAATGAGTCTTCTTTGGACAATGCATGAATTGTGACAACACACCTACTGCATATGATAAATCTGGCCTTGTCAAGGTAGCATAGATTAGACTACCTACTAAACTCTGATATTTCTTCATGTCATTGAATTCTTCACCTCCATACCTGCTTAATTTATGATTTACCTCCAATGGTGTGGTTGAGGTCTTGCAATCTTCCGTGTTAAACTTAACTAGAAGATTCTTCAAATATCTCTCTTGTGAAACATATACTCCATGTTGAGTATACACAATCTGCATTCCTAGAAAATAAGATAAGTTTCCCAAGTCACTTATCTTAAACTCCTTCTCTATTTGCTTCTTGAGTTCATTGATTCCTTGAGCATCTGTTCCTGTAACAATAATATCATCAACATAAATGCACATGTAAATGTATCCATTTTCACTTGCCTTCACTAGCAAGCTACTATCTGCCTTTGATGCTTGAAATCCACATTCATTCAAGAACTTGACCAATCTGTAATTCCAAGCTCTTGGGGCTTGCTTCAATCCATATAAAGCTCTCTTGAGCTTACACACATAATCTGATCCAATTGATTCCATGAAGCCTTCTGGTTGCTCCATATATACTTCATCTGCAATGTAACCATTTAGAAATGCATTTTTCACATCCAATTGTGATAATTTCCATCCCTTACAAGCAGCAATAGCAATCAATGTTCTAATTGTAGACATCTTAGCAACAGGACTAAAAGTTTCATCATAATCTACCCCATAAGTTTGGGCATAACCTTTGACCACAAGTCTAGCCTTGTATCTAGACACCTTACCATCTGCAAACCTCTTTGTTTTATATACCCACTTACATCCAATGACCTTCTGATTCTTTGGTCTTGGTACTAGTTCCCAAGTTTCATTTTCAAGTAGAGCATCATACTCTTCCTGCATTGCCTTTCCCCAATTCTGTTTACCTTTGGCTTCTTCATAAGTGATTGGATCTTCTTCTGTCTTTACAATGTATGCATAATCTTTTGTTGTTAGGAAAGATGTATCATAACTATACCTTATAGGTTCTTTCCTTTCCCTTGTAGATCTTCTAATTTCTGCACTTCTTGAAGTTTCAGCCTCATTTGATTCTGGATCAAATCTTGGCCCTTCTTCTACATGATCCTGTACTCTACATCTAGAGTCAATTTCATCAACAATTTCTTCACATACTTTTACCTTTGCCTTTCCTTTTCTCTGAATTTCTTCAACACCTGTATACTCATTTGGTGATCCTGTATACCACATATTTTGCTCATCAAATGTCACATCTTTAGTAACAAGAAATTGCTTTGTGGATGGACTCCACAACCTGTAACCCATCTGTCTATCATCATATCCAATAAACACATACTTCTCTGCTTTTGGTTCTAGCTTATGTCTTAATTGTTAAGGAACATAAGCATATGCAATACATCCAAATACTTTACAATGATCAAGACTAGGCTTCTTACCCCACCATGCTTCATAAGGGGTTCCTCCATCCAAAGCTTTGCAAGGCAACCTATTCACAAGGTATGTTGCAGTGTTAATGGCTTCTGCCCATAAGTAATTTGGACAATTCTTTTCCTTCATCATGGCTCTTGCAAACTCTACAAGAGTTCTATTCCTCCTTTCTGCTACTCCATTTTGTTGAGGGGAGTACCTGCAAGTCACTTCTCTTTTGATACCTGCATTCCACAAATAATCATCAAACTCTTTTGAGAAATACTCTCCCCCTCCATCTGATCTTAACCTCTTTAGCTTTTGTCCTGTGATCCTTTCTGCATAGACATGAAAATGTTTGAATGTCTTGAAAACTTCTGATTTATCCTTGATTACATACAAAGTAATCCACCTGGTTGCATCATCAACAAACAACACATAATATCTGGATCCATTTATGCTATAGTCCCTTGAGGGACCCCATACATCTGTATGAACCAATTCAAGCATATTTGAATACTTGTACCCTGATTTGTTATAAGAACTCTTATGTGCTTTACCTAATTGACAAGCTTCACACTTGTACACCATATGTTGCCCTTCAATATTTGGCAATCCAAGCACCACCTGATTCTTTGACATCTCTTTTATAGCTCTCTCATTGAAATGACCTAGCCTTTTATGCCATAGGTCTAATTCAGACACCTTTTGACCTCCATAGGTAAATAATGCATGTCCCACATTACCTTGGACTTTGAGAGTAAACAATCTTCCTTCCTTTTTACCTGCAATTATGGTTCTATATCCCTGATTTGGATCTTGTACATAGACACCATCATTTGTGAATCTTACTTCATATCCTTTCTCCACAATTTGCCCTACACTTATCAAATTTTTAGGAATAGTAGGAACATAAAGTACCTTGCTCAGAAGTGTACTTCCACTCTTTGTCTTCACTGATCCAATGCTCTCCACTTTATGTTTGGTATTATCACCTGTTTGAACTGTATGTCCATTCACCTTAGCTTCCATATCAGTCATCAAAGATAAATTCCCACTCAGATGGTTGCTACACCCTGAGTCAATATAAAACACTCTTTGATCTTCTCCCATTGATTCATGAGTTGCATTCAAGATAAGAGTCATGTCATCCTTCTGATCTGATGCATAATTGTAATAATTATTGTTGTAGGACTGAGATTGGAAGTTTCTTCCACCTCCTCTACCATATGATGTCCTACCACCTCTTCCTCTGAAGTTGCCTCTTTGGTTTCTGCCTCCTCTACCTCTTTGATTATAATTCTGATTGTTGTATCCTCCATTTTGATTGTTATACCAACAATCATTTGCCAAATGATTTGTTCTGCCACAAATCCAACAAGCTTTAGCATTATCTTTGTTCTTACCTCCTCTTCCTTTACCTCTGAAATTTGTCTTCACTTTTGTGAAGTTAGCTTGATTTGAATTCCCTTCATCATCATTCGATTGCTTTCCCTTGCCATTCTTTTTCTTGTCCTTGGAGTACATAACTTGACTTGTACTTCTATCATTGTCTCCTTTAAGATCCTGCTCAAAGGTTAGCATATGTCCTAGCAATTGATTAAGGTCAGGAGTAAAGTGATCAAGTGACAACTCTATGGACAATATAAAAGGCTTCCACTTCTCATCTCCTCTCAAACCTGTAAGTATTTGTCTTACCAACTTTTCCTCTTCAATGTCTTCATCCACTGCTCCCAAGCTATCTGCAATATCTTTCATCCTTGCCACATAATCTGAAATTGATTGTGAGCTCTTCTTCTTGAAGGTTGTGAACTCAGCCCATAGTGAGGACTTCCTTGACTTAGTTGTATTTTGGAAATGCTCTTCCAAGGCATTCCAAACATCTGTGGCACTTTCCAAACCTCTAATGTGAGGCAGCAAATAATCATTTACAGCCATGTAAATGATACTCCTTGCTTGAGCATCCTTTCTCATCCAAGTCTTCAAAATTGCAAGTTCCTCCCTAGTTGGAATACTAGGATCTAAAAATTCAGGCTTTTCTTCATCTCCTGTAATGAATGCCATAAGATCTTTGCTCATGAGGTGTGCTTCCATCCTCATGGACCATGCTGGATAGTTCTCTCTATCTAGCTTATCAATCTGCAAGCTTTCTCCCATCTTATGTCCACCTGTGTATTGAAATCTTCAAGCTTTACAAACAATGTATGTACCTTTACTTCGAATTGGACTCCTTTTGCTTTTCTTGATGTTAAATAGTCTTCTCCTTGAGCTTTGACTCCAAGCTTTCACTTCTTAGTCCTTCAAGTGTTGAATTTCTTGAATCTGCAGCAGTCGGGATCCTTCTTTCTTCAAATTGATGTCTCCTGCTCTGATACCACTGATGGAGAATATTAATCTCCAAAAGAACAACTTATTCTTGTGATTAGAGCACCTCTATACCAAGAATAAGTCAAATACTCCACTAGTTTAGAGGATCAATTGCTAACTGTCAAAAGATTAACAAATCTGTGAAGAAGATGAAACACAGAAAAGTCTGCTGCACTATTTCCTCACATTGACTTATAAAACATGTAAAGTTTTTTATGAAACTTTGTACGAATCATATGCTAGAGCTTGCGCATCTACTCCAAGTTGAATCTCTTCAAAAGATTAAGTATAGCTTGAGAAATCAACTTCTCAAGTTACCTATGTCAGAAACTGTCATCCAAAACAGTCGACTTTACACCTGTAACTTTAAAGACTTGGTTCTCCTTGAATAGAACCCGTTTTACAAAATGCTTCTGGACATAAGTAGCTTATCTTCCAACTTAAAGATTAAGCTATCACTCATGCAAAACTTTAAACTGTGCTAGGAGAAATGATCAAAACATTAACTTCGAAATCTGCGCCTGTTTTAGGAACCAGTGAACACACTTCACATATGAATGTTCCTACACTTAATTCACTCAGCCTGATTACAATTGGAAGCTAAAACTTTGCACAGAGGTCAAGCAACTCTCAACTTAGACTTGTACAAAAGCATTTCACAATTGATCTACTGTAGAAGGAGAACACGCAGAAATATCGGGCGCAAAAATTTTCATTTACTCAGAGAATTTACAACTGAGTGATGAGAGCTAACACACAAATCTTTTTCTCTATCTCATGACTTCTATCTCCCTCATTCTTGATTTCTAACTCATGTCACATATGCTCTCATACATTCCCCGACTTTTCTCAAGATATTTATAGATAATTTGTACATGATTCTTACTAGGCAAAAGATCTAAGTCATCTATGACTATACTAATGTACATATGTGTACACTTCTCTTGTTCTCTGAATGTAATCTTCTTCCACACTCTAGGAATTGATTCTTCTTTCATCATTTGATCTTCCAAGCCTTCAATTGGTGATTGGTCTGCACCAACACACTTCAAGTTATCTTACCTTTGCAGGTTCAAAGCTTATTTCATGGTCATCCAAGAAGCAACCCACAGTTGCTCTCTCTTCTACTGAAGCTGAATATAGAGGTCTTGCTATAGCTACACAAGAAGCTATGTGGATGAAGACATTATTCAAAGATCTTGGATTGGAGTTTGGAACTCCAACTATTTTTGGTGACAATATGAGTTCTATTCATTTGGCTGCTAATCCTATTTTTCATGCAAGGACTAAACATATTGAAGTTCATTATCACTATGTACGAGAGAAGGTTCTAAGCAAAGAGATTCAAATATCATATGTGTCCACTCATCAACAATGTGCAGATATTCTAACCAAAGCATTGGATGGTACAAAGCTTTGCAAATTCAAGGCTATGATTGGTTTGCAGGTAATCTTGGAAGATTGAAGACCTCAAGCATACTTGGCTTGAGGAGGAGCTGTTGGAGCAAGTCTATGACAAGCCTAAGTATTGGCTTGAGTCCCACAAAGTCATAGAAAAAGCCTTAAAATGAAGACTATGTAAAGTTCACTTGTGAACTACCTCTTGTAACTTTTGAAGAGTTTACTTAATGTAAAAGTAAGAGAATCTTAAGTGGTTGAGTCCACTTGATCAAGAATGGAAAGAGGAGCCATGAATTCGTGATTTGTGGTAGGTAGAGAATCAAATCAATCATTGATTGATTGGAGAGTGATTGAGGGAAGTTAGCCTCCCAAACTCAACTATAAATAGATGACAGTTTTAGTCGTGGTTAGAGAGACCTATGTGAAGACCTCCAAGAGCTGAGCTTTATGCCATATCAAGGTGTGATTACAAGGCACACATATGTATCAGTGAGTCATTGTATTGTACAAGCAATATACTTTCATTTTCATGATTATTTGAGTTCATCTTTCCATGTTCTTGTGATGTGTACTACTCACTGCCATTACTTCAGTTTTTCTCAGTCAGCTTGCAGAGATTGTTTCTCTGCACTTGGTTCATCATTTTCAGTGATTTAACTTGGTAAAGTTATCTCTATAAGGCTACTATATGCTCACAAATTTTCATGTCATTTGGATGTTGGAATCTTCAGTTATGTTCATTTGAAGTCAACAGGGTATGTTCATCTTCACTTCTCTGTCAGGTACCCGACTTTTTCAGTCATCTTGTCAGAGTCATTTCTCAGTGTTTACTCATCCAAATTCAGTGATTTTAAGCTTGTTGGATTCAGCTTACTGTCTAGTATAAGCATACAAATTGTCATGATCATTGGATTCTTACATCTTGAGTTATGTTAATTTTTCTACTCACTGGTCTATTTCTGTAGCAGCCCGTGAAAATTGGGATGATGTCATCACTTGTTAAAAGTCATTCTCAGTGTGTGGTTTGTTATTTTTGATGAGATTACTCTCTAAAGTTAGCTCTTTAAGCTACCTAGCCTTTCCCAAGAGGAATTAATCTAATTGCTGCTGTGCTCAGAGAATTATGTAAAACACTGGACAGGTGTATTAACCAAGAATAGCAAGTTTTCACCTCTGAGCTAACTCCAACTTATCTGTTTTGATCTATCTTTTTGAGAGTGATCTTCCAAGGTACATAGGGTGTCTAATACATCCATTGGCAAGCTAAAAGGACCCACCATCTACTCCTGGAGTTCATTTGGCTAGTGTAGAGCAAAGATTTTGCAACACCTCTTCATCTTCAACACATACCTATCCATCTCTTCACATTATCTTGTGATCCTATTGGTGAGGGAGTAGTAGCAAGCTCGGGGAATTGATTTGCTACATGCTTCCACAATTCTGGTTTTACCTTCAATAACTCCTCCAGAGTAAGGTTACATTGTACTTTGGTATTCTTGATCACTTCCGTGTTTCTAGGGATTACTGATTCTTCATTCCTCACTATTATCGTGGGTGCTCTCATACTAATAGACTTTGCTTCCCAAGGTCCTGTGAACTGAGGTAATTCTTGTAAAGAATTAGATTCAAATCTTGTGTGTTCACTCAGTTGTTCTTCCTCTACATCATCGTATATAGAGGGGATGTCTTGGGGAAATTGTTCTTGCAAGTCGTCTATTTCTTGAATAGGAGGATGGGTTCCTTGTTCCTTTCTCCATTTCTCTTCTTGGATTTCTCTCAAAAATTCATGTGAATATTTATGTATGGAAGACAAATTGTCTTGACTTTCTGTATTGGGTACTTGAGACAGGGATGGTGCATTCCTTTCCTGTGTCTCTGGGACAATAGGGTTCCTATGCTGATCCTTTTTCTCTTTGCTCTCGATCAAATATTCTAGCCTCTCCATTAGTCCTTGAAAGTGTAATTCCGGTTTTGCTATGTTATTCCAATTAAGATATCTAGAGGCTTCGAACAAAGCTTGTGCTAATTCTACCATCTTCATGCAAAGTTTAGTTCTCTCAATTTCTAGATCAGCTCGAGGGTAGTTTTTGCTCATTTCAGCTACTTGTGGTCCCTCTTTTAATCTAGCCTGATATGCACGAAACATCATGTCTAGATTCTCTGGTATGGGTTCCGCTAAAACTGTTCCTGATTTCTGAGCTGGATTCTCTTGATTCAATTCCTGTGAAGTCAATTCTTGGATTCTGGCTCTAGATTCCTTTAAACTTCCTTCCAATTCCGTTATCTTTTTACTCCATTTTCTCTTAATTCTTTCTCTAGAATCTTTCCAAGATTTTGTCTTTTTACTGCTAGATTCTGCAACTTCACTGGTTTCGGCTACTTTCTCTTGATTAAGCTTTTGGTTCTGTAAGAGCGCCTGGGCTCTTGTTATAGCTTGGATAGGCACATATGTAGGGTTGGATCCATCTGCGTTATTTACAATACCTATCATGTTGATCGGTGTCACATTCGGAGCGTTAACAGGGTTCTTAGGACAATCTTTGATTATGTGCTCTTTGCCATAATCAGCTCAAAAGCCTTGGATGTTATAGTACCGTGATTGTCCTGCTATCGGGGGGTGTGGACAATCCTTTATGAAATGATCTCCTTGGCACCTAAAGCATGGTCCTCTAGGGCCCTGTGGTCTCTGTTGTCTTAATTGGGGCCGTGGATTTGGGTTTGTGTACATCACATTAGCATAGTCGGGCTCCCAACTAGGTTCCACTGGTGGACTATCGTAATGATATGTCTCCACGTGTTCTGGTGACTCTGTGTAATATGCGGGTGGACTATCGACATGCGTAGAGTCAAAACTGTTTGAGTTTGGGTCACTCTCTGTGATCAAAGGTGAAGAAGGCGAGGATATAACAATGATTTGTAACAATAGAAGGAGGCGTAATAGGACCAATAAAATGCAATCCCCACTTTTGGAAAGGCTCAAGGGGAAGGACAGGTTGAAGCAGAAAATGGTGCCAGTGTAAAGGTTGTCTAGTACATTGGTAGGCATCACACTATTGAATATAAGCAGTAATATCACGATGCATTGTGGGCCACCATCCCACTATCTAGAATTTTCTGGCACGTAAGATCGATCGAAAAATGCCCACCAAAAGTAGTAGAATGAGCCATTGAGATTATCGAAGAAACTTCATGTGGTGGAATACATTGTAAGAGTGCGCCAGATGGATCCATATAGTACAATTGACCCACGATGATGCAAAATCGGCACTATACATAGACAATTTATGGCAAACTAACGTCGAAGTAGTATTTGGAGGACATCCGCTTGTTAAAAAAATCATGAGGGTGTCATAATACAAAGGGGAGATAGGTAATGCCTGGGAGTCATCGTGAACTAAGTCGGTCACATAAATGGCCGGAGTGGTGTCATCAATGCCACCTGGAGGCTCACTAGAATCGAGTCGAGAAAGGAAATCTGCAAGGGCATGTGCCGATCCCAGGCGATGCACAACATCATAATCAAATTCTTGAAGCAGCAACACCTACCAAGCTAATCTGCCACCTAAATGTTCTTGCCCTACAAGATAAACCAAGGCCGCATGATCCACATGGAAGTTAAATTTGTGTTCCAACAGATAGTGCCAAAAATTGTTAACTGAACAGACTAGCCCAAGACATTCTCGTTCAATAACGGAATAATTATGTTCGGCAGCTGCTAGTCATCGACTTGCATACTAAATAGGACAAAACCACTTATCAGGTTGTTGCATTAACACACTACCGATTGCAATATCAGAAGCATCCACGAAGACATGGAAAGGAAGTTGCCAATTAGGAGCTTGTAAAATAGGAGCCTGTGTAAGGATATTTTTCAATTGATCAAAAGCCAATTGACATTCCTACATCCACACAAACTATCGAGGGTTACTGTTAATCAAACGATTAAGTGGTATAGCTACATGAGCGAGCCACTGGAGATGGCAACCATGCCACTCAATTTGGCCAAGGAATCGCATAACTTCCTTTGGTGTAGCACGAGGGGGTGCATTCAACACTACACAAACTTGTTGGAGCAAGACAATCAACAAATTGTGATTATACAAAGGGCAGAAGTAAATACATGAAGAGAAGATTGAAGATCAATGTCAAGAATTGAAGGAAAGAATCAGATAGTAAAGTCCTTTAATCAAATGTATATTAGTTCTTTGAGATACTTCAATATACTTGAAGTAGTTACGAGTTAGGACTTGTATATATATTAAAGTACATATTTGTAGTAGAGAGAGACATAGAGAAGAGAGTTGAGATGAGTTAGTTGATGTACATTGTACAAATCAACCATCAGATGTATGAAGAAAATAGATAAGTGAAAAGTTTAGAAATGGCGCGTCGATCTTCTCTCCCATTCTCCTTCTGTGTTTAATCTTTTGAGAAATCCTTTTGCACGTATCTAAGTCAATAGCTAATCTATCTATGACTAGAATTTGAGAGGCTAATTGCAATCAGGCTGACAGAATTTAGTTTAGGAACATTCATATGTGAAGATGTTCTGAGAGTCAAAAAATTGGCGCAGATTTCATGTTCAGAGAAATGAACATTGCTCAATACACAGTGTAAAGTTTTACACAAGTGAGGGCTCAAAATCTAAGTTGAGAGGTAAGCCATCTATGGCTAAAAGATCTTGATCAAACGGGATTTACTTTGGGAGAACCAGTGTTAAGAAATTACAGGTGTCAAAGTCGCCATTGCAAAGAAGCTGTTTCAGACATAGGTAAAGTGTTTCACACATTTCTCACAGTATACTCAATCATTTTGAGTAATTTAACTTGGAATAGTTGCGCAACCTTAAGACGAAGCATTGTGCAAAGTTTTATTAAAAAATTTACAGGATTGATTAGTCAATGAGTGAGTAATCTGCAGTTGACTTTTCAGGAAGTTTCAGTTTTCAACAGTTAGCCAAAATTCTGATAATTTGGTGATTGTTTTCTAAATTAAGTGGAGTCAGAAGTTGTTATTGATATAGAGGAGTTCTAAATTCAAGTACAACTTGTTCTTTTGGAGATTAACACTCTCCATCAAAACTTTATCAGGTTCCACTTGAATTCCCTATTGTGAAATAACATGATCGAGTAGCTTGAAAAAAGAGACTGAAAACATGGATTTGTTTGGATTTAAACAAAGATGAAACTCCCGACACTTGAAAACGCAACATCTGAGGTGGTAAAGGTGAGCCGATGTATCACCAGATAATGAAAAATCGTCCAGATACACCCTCATAAATGTAGTTAAGTAGGGAGAAAATATTTCTTGTATACATCACTAAAAGTGCTTGGAGCATTGTGTAACCAAACCACATCACCATACAAGCATATAATCCCCGATTTGTAATAAACACTGTCTTGGGAATATCCATTTCAGCCATTCGCACCTGATTCTAGCGGCTATAACCATCCAAAAAAGAGTACATTTCCCATCATGCAACATCATCTAGCATAGTATCCAAGAAAGGAAGTGGAAATGGATCGGGTACCATCACCACATTCAGCTTCTAGTAATCAACACAGATTCGTAATTGTTTGTTTTTCTTGGGGAAAATGACAATAAGAGAGATCCATTCGGCATGCTCAATGGGAACAATGAAACCCACTTTCAACAGCTAATCCAGTTCAGCTTTCACTTACGCAGCATAATTAGGATTCATTCGCTAACTTTGTTCTTTCATTGGCTGAGCATCCCGTTTCAACATCACAACGTGTTGGTAGATGCGAGTATCCAATCCCTTCATAATGCGATAGTCCCAAGAAAATACATCAAATAAATTCCTTCAGCAACTGTAGTAAACATCTTGAAAATATTCAGGTAATCCATCCTTAATCTTGATCATGTGCAGGCTAACCTCGTCACGCCAATTGCAATTGATCAATTGATCTTCCGGTACATAAAACTGTCGGGGCATGGAGATATCCTCAAGTGGGGGGATTAAGTGTTGAAGATCAGTGGCATCCAAAACCTGATCTATAATTGGTTCCACTTCTTGAGTGAGAGGGACTACCATACAAGCGGTCGGAGACCAATTATCCATTATGTCTTGTTAAATCAAATGTACCCAATGCTAACAAATCTGTTTAGCATTTAGAAAAGCTTCTTCTTGGTCATCCAAAAGACCATCCAACATATGCATGGGTTCTGCCACGTAAGGTCGTGCATGAAAGTTGCAAGGCCTCATATTATCCAAGGGTACAACATATTTCCGGTGATTACTTTAAAAATAAGTTCATGTGTAGACCGATCCTGTAACACTTTTGCTTGCTTCAACCAAGGCCTTCCGAATAATAAGTTGTGATCTAAGCTAGATTCAGGTAATTCTAAAACAAAAAAAGTCATTTTGAACACCCCTCCTTGTAGGGTAATGGGTATATCACGCACCAAGCCCATTGGATGTACCTGAGATTGATCAACCATTCTTACAAAGAACTAGAGGAGTTCGATATGCATCCATCCGAACTTCATACAAAGTGCAGTTGTAGCAATATTAACAATTGATCCTCCATCGATTAATACTTGTGAAATTTTGTGGTTTTTATACTATATCGTAATTAAAGGAACAACATGATCCACCGTAGAGTTAATTTCCGGATTGATGGTTGCTGTAGAATGTGTGCACAAAGATCCTGGACTAATTTGTTGCTAAAATTATTGTTGAATACCAGGGACCAATGATAGAAGTTTCCCCAACGGGATAGTAATAAACGCTTTTGATAAAATATTCCACATAGAATCAAAATTATACGTATCAGATATCAAGTTCGGTGTGTCCTTCGACCGTATTTGGACCGGGTCCATCTCTTTTGGTGGGGTATTCTGTAATCTCTGCTCGACCACTACTATCGGATCGGGAAAGATAGTTGGTTCTTGACTTGCCCATGTGGTTGCTTTAGTAAAGATGTGCTGTTGTTCTCAAATTCTTGGTTCAAAAATCTTAGCAGCGGGGTGCAACTTCTTACCAAACCGTGTTTGAACTACTACCGCTTGTGTATCTACCATTGAAATCTATACCATATTTATCATTGGATGCTATTGTTCTTTTCTTCACTTATCATATTCGGATGCTTCTTTACAATATCTACGGATATGTCCAATTTCTCCACAAGAATGGCATCTTGGTGGTGGGAGAGATGCACTCTCACCGGTTTGTCTCGAATTCCAATGAGGCTGTCCAAAATTGTTTGGTCATGGTTCTCTGTAATTCTTGTAAGTTTGATAAGATTTATTTCTCAAATGCGGTCATATGTAGTGGTCGGACGGTTGTCTCTGCTCCTATATTATGGCATTTATGGTCGGTTTGCTCTACACTTTTGCATTATCTGGGCAAGTTTTGGTGGAATGACTCCCCGTATTACAAATAGCACAATACATTTGATTTAGTGCACAGGCTGAAGAAGTATGCCCCGAATTCTTACATTTGGTGCAATATACTTGTTTCAATGGATCATCCTTCATACTCTTGGAGGCTTTTAACCAATCCAAATCTTCGGTAAAACCACCAACCTTATGTTCCGACTGTAATGCCATAGCAATGATTGTTGGAGCAAGTCTATGACAAGCCTAAGTATTGGCTTGAGTCCCACAAAGTCATAGAAAAAGCCTTAAAATGAAGACTATGTAAAGTTCACTTGTGAACTACCTCTTGTAACTTTTGAAGAGTTTACTTAATGTAAAAGTAAGAGAATCTTAAGTGGTTGAGTCCACTTGATCAAGAATGGAAAGAGGAGCCACGAATTCGTGATTTGTGGTAGGTAGAGAATCAAATCAATCATTGATTGATTGGAGAGTGATTGAGGGAAGTTAGCCTCCCAAACTCAACTATAAATAGATGGCAGTTTTAGTCGTGGTTAGAGAGACCTATGTGAAGACCTCCCAGAGCTGAGCTTTATGCCATATCAAGGTGTGATTACAAGGCACACATATGTATCAGTAAGTCATTGTATTGTACAAGCAATATACTTTCATTTTCATGATTATTTGAGTTCATCTTTCCATGTTCTTGTGATGTGTACTACTCACTGCCATTACTTCAGTCTTTCTCAGTCAGCTTGCAGAGATTTTTTCTCTGCACTTGGTTCCTCATTTTCAGTGATTTAACTTGGTAAAATTAGCTCTATAAGGCTACTATATGCTCACAAATTGTCATGTCATTTGGATGTTGGAATCTTCAGTTATGTTCATTTGAAGTCAACATGGTATGTTCATCTTCACTTCTCTGTCAGGTACCCGACTTTTTCAGTCATCTTGTCAGAGTCATTTCTCAGTGTTTACTCATCCAAATTCAGTGATTTTAAGCTTGTTGGATTCAACTTACTGTCTAGTATAAGCATACAAAGTTTCATGATCATTGGATTCTTACATCTTGAGTTATGTTAATTTTTCTACTCACTGGTCTATTTCTGTAGCAGCCCGTGAAAATCGGGATGATGTCATCACTTGTTAAAAGTCATTCTCAGTGTGTGGTTTGTTATTTTTGATGAGATTACTCTCTAAAGTTAGCTCTTTAAGCTACCTAGCCTTCCCCAAGAGGAATTAATCTAATTGCTGCTGTGCTCAGAGAATTATGTAAAACACTGGACAGGTGTATTAACCAAGAATAGCAAGTTTTCACCTCTGAGCTAACTCCAACTTATCTGTTTTGATCTATCTTTTTGAGAGTGATCTTCCAAGGTACATAGGGTGTCTAATACATCCATTGGCAAGCTAAAAGGGCCCACCATCTACTCCTGGAGTTCATTTGGCTAGTGTAGAGCAAAGATTTTGCAACACCTCTTCATCTTCAACACATACCTATCCATCTCTTCACAGTGGTATCAGAGCAAGGTTGGACAACATGGCAGATGGATTTCCTTCATCAATTGACAAATTGGACAGAGGTAACTACTCAGCTTGGTCATTAAGAATGGAAGCTTATCTCCAAGGTAGAAGTTTATATGGTTATGTGGCTGGAGATGAAGTTATGCCAAGTTTCAGGAACAAAAGTCAACCAACACAAGAAGAGCAAGAAAGATTGAGCACATGGTGCTCCAAGGATGCACTTGCAAGGTCTTATCTCCTCAACTCTATCCCAGATTTTTTGTTGCCTCACATTAGAAGTTGTAAGACATCTCAGGAAGTGTGGGATGCACTTGAAGCTTTCTTTGCTTCAAGTACTAAAGCTAGGAAGCATCAACTATGGCTGGATTTCACAACTCTCAAGAAGGCTCCCAAACAAAATGTGACTGATTTTGTCACAAAGCTCAAGGACATAGCAGATCAGTTGGGAAGCATTGGAGAGGTAATAGATGAAGAGCAAATTGTAAGGCAGGTCATCAATGGCTTGAAGGCAGATGACAAGTGGGAAGCATTCACCACAGCTATGGATTTGTACATGGACATGCATGTACCTGATTTCAACACACTCATTGGACAATTACTTACTCAAGAGGCAAAGCTTATAAAAAATGGAGAAAGCTCTAAAGGTAATCAATCTTCAGCTTTATACACGGATAAAAGCAAGTCTAAAGATAACAAAGGAAAGGCAAAGAAAGTGGATGATGAAGTAGGTACATATCAAGCTAACTATGCAGGTAGAGGAAGACATGGCAGAGGTAGAGGAAGAGGAGGTAGACAAGGCAGGGGGAGATCCCAAGACTCCAACTCATGTTCTATTTGTGGATTAACTAATCATACAACTGAAAATTGCTTTAGGAATTCTAGGAATCAAAGAGGCAGAGGATACAATAGAGGAAGTTATGGCTACTCAAGAGGAAGGTTCAACAACTACCATGGCAACTACAACAACTACAATCATTCAAACTATCAAGGAGGCTACAAAGGAAGGAGAGACTACAATAACTACACAGAAGACTCAAACAAAGAGGATTCATTATTGATCATGAACATGGCTATGCCACAAGGTAAATCTGATGAGCATGTTTTCTACATAGATTCAGGTTGTTCAAATCATGTGGCAGGAAATGTGGCACTCCTATCAGATTTAGAAGATCCAAGGAATAAGCATGAGGTACAAACAGGAGATGATACAAAACATCCTGTGGAGAAAATAGGCAATGTCAAAGCACCTGATGGAAACATCAACCTACTCAGTAAGGTACTCTATGTCCCTACCATAACAAAGAATTTGATAAGTGTTGGGCAGATAGTAGAGAAAGGGTTGCAAGTCAGGTTCACAAAAGCAGGAGCATTTGTTGAAGATCCAAGTCAGGGATTCAGAAGAATTGCAAAAGGTGAAAAGACAGGTAGATTGTTCACATTTGAATTACAGGACACTAGAAACATTGCTCTCTTTAATTATGGTAGTCAGACACTCACAGAATTGGAAGTATGGCACAAAAGGTTAGCACATATTGGTGAAAGGTCATTAAAGCAAATCTGCAGGGACCAAAGTGTACTTGGACTTCCTAATTTGTCAAAACAACATATGATTTATAAGTGCAGTGCATGTCAATTTGGAAAGTCTCACAGGTTACCATTCATGAAGAAAGGTTATATGCATGGAGATCTCTTGGAGTTGGTTCATACAGATGTATGGGGACCTAGCAAGGAAGCTTCAATATCTGGATCAAGGTATTATGTTTCCTTTATTGATGATTGCAGCAGATGGACTATCCTATTCTTTATGAAACACAAAGATGAAGTTTTTTCATGTTTCAAAAGATATTTGGCTCTTGTGGAGAATCAAACAGGTAAATCACTAAAAAGGCTAAGGTCAGATGGAGGGGGAGAATACTTCTCCCATGAGTTTGATTCTTTTCTTCAAGAAAGAGGAATCAAAAGAGAGGTAACTACAAGGTACACTCCTGAGCAAAATGGAGTGGCAGAAAAGAGGAATAGGACAATTGTTGAAGCTGCAAGGTCTATGTTAAATGAAAAGCATTTACCTAAATTCTTATGGGCTGAGGCTGTATCTACAGCCACTTACTTGATTAACAGGTTGCCTTCAAAATCCCTTGATGGGATGACTCCATATGAGGCTTGGAATGGAAGAAGACCAAGCTTAGATCATTGTAAAATTTTTGGATGTATTGCTTTTGCTCATGTTCCTTCACAGGTTAGAGGCAAGATGGATCCAAAGGCAGAAACGTGTGTATTTATTGGATATGACAACAATCAAAAGGGCTACAGGTTATACAACCCTACCAACAAAGGATTCTTGGTAAGCAGAGATGTAGTTTTTGATGAGAACAATTCATGGTATGAAGATTCATGCAGGAAGATCAATTTACCATATGATCTTGAAGAAGATTTTCCAAAGCTTGGTAGAGAACAATCAAAGATTGAAGAACAAGACACCTCAGAGGATGATGAAGAATCTCACATGGAAAAGATCAAAGCATGGAAGTCTAAAGGTAAAGCAAAATTGCAGGAACTTGGACATGAGGCAGAATCATCACATCATGGCCTAAGAAGATCTATGAGGGAAAAGAAAAAACCAGAAAGGTATGGGTTTGACACCTCATTAGTAACTAAACATTCTATCTACATAGCACAGGACATAAACCAAGAGGAGCCATCATCATTTGAAGAGGCCAAAGCAAAAACAGAATGGAAGCATGCAATGAAGGAAGAGATTGAAGCACTTGAGGAAAACAACACTTGGGATTTGGTGCCCAAGACTTCATCCATGAAGGTAATAGGCTCAAGATGGGTCTATAAACTCAAGAAAAATTCTGATGGTTCAATTAACAGGTATAAGGCAAGGCTTGTGGCAAAAGGCTTTGCACAAACTCAGGGAATTGATTATGAGGAGACTTTCTCTCCTGTGGCAAAGATGCCTACTATTAGGGTTTTGCTTAGTATTGCCTCTTCCAAGAATTGGAAGATGCTTCAACTAGATGTAAAGAATGCATTTTTGAATGGTTGGATAACAGAAGAGGTATATATGGCACAACCACCTAGTTTTGAGAATCAAGTTTATCCTGATTATGTGTGTAAACTTAACAAAGCATTGTATGGTCTCAAGCAAGCTCCAAGAGCTTGGAATTTCAGGCTTGTTTCATTCTTGCAGGACAAAGGCTTTCAACCAAGCAAAGCAGATCCTTCACTCTTTATTAAAAAGAGTAATTCCGAGGTCATCTACCTATGTGTATATGTAGATGATATTATATTGACAGGAAATGATGCAGATGGTATGAAGAAGATCAAAGATCAGATGAGAGAAGAGTTCAAGATAAGTGATTTGGGTTCACTTACCTACTTCCTAGGTTTGGAAGTTGTCTACAAAGATCATGGTTTGTTTCTCACTCAAAGAAAATACATTAAGGACATGTTGGCAAAATTCAAGATGCAAGATTGTAAGATTGCAGGTACTCCAATGGAGGTTAATCACAAATTGAGCTCACATGAAGGTGAACTCATAGAGGACATCACATCATATCAAAGTCTAGTGGGTAGTCTCAACTATGCCACATTGACAAGAGTAGATATATGTTACAGTGTGAGTGTGCTAAGCCAATTTATGCACACACCAAGGAAACCACATATGGATGCTGCCAAAAGGATACTCAAATATCAAGGAACCATAAATGAAGGACTTTACTATCCTTATGTATCTGATTTAGGTTTGAAGCTATTTTCTGATGCAGATTGGGCTGGCTCCAAGGAAGATAGAAGGAGCACTTCAGGTTATCTTACCTTTGCAGGTTCAAAGCTTATTTCATGGTCATCCAAGAAGCAACCCACAGTTGCTCTCTCTTCTACTGAAGCTGAATATAGAGGTCTTGCTATAGCTACACAAGAAGCTATGTGGATGAAGACATTATTCAAAGATCTTGGATTGGAGTTTGGAACTCCAACTATTTTTGGTGACAATATGAGTTCTATTCATTTGGCTGCTAATCCTATTTTTCATGCAAGGACTAAACATATTGAAGTTCATTATCACTATGTACGAGAGAAGGTTCTAAGCAAAGAGATTCAAATATCATATGTGTCCACTCATCAACAATGTGCAGATATTCTAACCAAAGCATTGGATGGTACAAAGCTTTGCAAATTCAAGGCTATGATTGGTTTGCAGGTAATCTTGGAAGATTGAAGACCTCAAGCATACTTGGCTTGAGGGGGAGCTGTTGGAGCAAGTCTATGACAAGCCTAAGTATTGGCTTGAGTCCCACAAAGTCATAGAAAAAGCCTTAAAATGAAGACTATGTAAAGTTCACTTGTGAACTACCTCTTGTAACTTTTGAAGAGTTTACTTAATGTAAAAGTAAGAGAATCTTAAGTGGTTGAGTCCACTTGATCAAGAATGGAAAGAGGAGCCACGAATTCGTGATTTGTGGTAGGTAGAGAATCAAATCAATCATTGATTGATTGGAGAGTGATTGAGGGAAGTTAGCCTCCCAAACTCAACTATAAATAGATGGCAGTTTTAGTCGTGGTTAGAGAGACCTATGTGAAGACCTCCAAGAGCTGAGCTTTATGCCATATCAAGGTGTGATTACAAGGCACACATATGTATCAGTAAGTCATTGTATTGTACAAGCAATATACTTTCATTTTCATGATTATTTGAGTTCATCTTTCCATGTTCTTGTGATGTGTACTACTCACTGCCATTACTTCAGTTTTTCTCAGTCAGCTTGCGGAGATTGTTTCTCTGCACTTGGTTCATCATTTTCAGTGATTTAACTTGGTAAAGTTAGCTCTATAAGGCTACTATATGCTCACAAATTTTCATGTCATTTGGATGTTGGAATCTTCAGTTATGTTCATTTGAAGTCAACAGGGTATGTTCATCTTCACTTCTCTGTCAGGTACCCGACTTTTTCAGTCATCTTGTCAGAGTCATTTCTCAGTGTTTACGCATCCAAATTCAGTGATGTTAAGCTTGCTGGATTCAAATTACTGTCTAGTATAAGCATACAAATTTTCATGATCATTGGATTCTTACATCTTGAGTTATGTTAATGTTTCTACTCACTGGTCTATTTCTGTAGCAGCCCGTGAAAATCGGGATGATGTCATCACTTGTTAAAAGTCATTCTCAGTGTGTGGTTTGTTATTTTTGATGAGATTACTCTCTAAAGTTAGCTCTTTAAGCTACCTAGCCTTCCCCAAGAGGAATTAATCTAATTGCTGCTGTGCTCAGAGAATTATGTAAAACACTGGACAGGTGTATTAACCAAGAATAGCAAGTTTTCACCTCTGAGCTAACTCCAACTTATCTGTTTTGATCTATCTTTTTGAGAGTGATCTTCCAAGGTACATAGGGTGTCTAATACATCCATTGGCAAGCTAAAAGGGCCCACCATCTACTCCTGGAGTTCATTTGGCTAGTGTAGAGCAAAGATTTTGCAACACCTCTTCATCTTCAACACATACCTATCCATCTCTTCACAATGATTGCATCCAAGGTCATACGGCCCACACATCAAATAATCATAACTTGTTTGAGTCGGGGGTTTATTCCATTAATAAATTATTGAGTAATCACGTCATCTGGTAGATTAGCATGCACTTGAGGAAGTTGTCCTAGATGAGTAGGAAATAAAGTTTCATACTCTTGCACACTTTGATGTGGTTTCTATCTATTGTTTTGTAAGTAATCAAAGATTTATGCCGCATTTTTCTTTAATCGAAAACATTATAAGAACGCATTCTTAACATCTTCATATTGATCGAAATGATTAATATCTTATTCGGTTAACCAACGAGCAACTTCATTAACAAGAGTGGATTGAAACAGTAAAGCCCTATATGCCAGATCCGCTAGATAATTTAGTACAACACAATAAATTTAGTATATGTGACTCCGGTAGGTATGGGTTGTGGGTGTATGACTTGCTTCTACTGTTGTTGTTGTTGTTGTTGTTGTTGTCGTTGCTGCTAATGTTGTTGCTACATATTACTCATGTCATCAAAATCAAGAGGAAGTATCAATTTGGAATTACTTGAGCAGGTTGATTCTAATTGTTGTTGTATCGCGTAGTTGCTTTGTGAAATCTCTGATCGTATTGTATCACTGATTCTATCACACACATTTGAATTCAACTGCCATTCCTCGTATTTTATTACTGAGATGGACTTTTCACCATAACTTCCATCCACAAATGTACTAGTACCACCATAATTAGAACTAAAGTTGGGTTGCCATTGGAATTCACCATGCTATCACTAGAATCAGCGCCTACTCCACTCACCACACTTTCAATAGATTGAACAGGTTGTAATTATGGTATACTCTCTAATCCTTGAACAAGAAAATGCTATGATGCCACTCCACTAGTTTGTGCATCATGCTCTCCTTCAGATAGTTTTCCTTTACCACTACCATCAGAGGGTGTTCCCAACATACTAGTAGCCTTCCACGGATGCCGATCACTTTGATACTTTGGAAAAGATTCATCAGAATGCATTACAGGCATATATCATAGAATTCTTTCTTTCATCCAACATTAACTGCTGTTGTCAGGATCTTATCTCACATGCACACAGAGGTTACAGATGCAGAAAACACACAAAAAAATAGAGATGCCAATAGATGAGACAGAACACACTATTAGGTGCAATCTCCCCCCATGCACTCTCTTTCGACAATCCGCAGAGTGCATGTATTTATAGGAGTTTTTTATTACGTCGAAAAGAGTGGTTACATGAGAGCGGCTTCGAAAAGCAAGCGTGAAACTAAAATTTGGTAACTTCTACAGAAATCCATTGCTTTCAATAACAAAAACTACGGTCCTTAGCGACCCTTATTTTAACCATTATTTTTCTAACTGTTTCTAACAATAGCACCTTTTATGTAGGTTTATTTACAAACCAAATAAATTATAATTCGGATTATTGATGTCCGCCCTTTCAAGCCTTCCACGCTCCTCACAATCCTTCATCTGCTATATCAAAAACATCAAAAACATATTAATACATTAATAATTTAACACTCCAACAATGCATTGTTCAACATATTCCATAAGTTATAACATGCCCCTCAGATGGAAAAGCAACTAACCTTAGTTGATAAAATAATAAACATGGATAGCCAATCACATGTTTCATCACTGAACAAAAAAAATAAGCATGTTCCATGTAAAAACACATGGAGGGAAATGTTCATGGAGGTGTTAAATTATTAAGATTATGTATGAGATGCTGACATAGCCTAGGGTCCATGAGTATAAAAAGAACAAAATCCTCTTGCTATAGAATTTCCTTGCTCTCAACCTTAGTTTCTTGAAACTAATTCTCACCGAAGCAAGTTATCTTGGACCCTCAATCTAGTGCTTCCCTCTCGGGATGTACCCTCAGGAAATGTACCCTAGCAGAATGTACCCTGTCTGGATGTACCCTAATGTAACCTAGTAGGATGTACCCTGTTTGGATGTACCCTGGTGTACCCTGACAAGATGTACCCTGAGAGAGGCCGCATCGCATCGCACCGTGCCGAAGCCTTCTTGAAAAAGTAAGAAAAAACTGCAAGTTATGTTAAATATAAGAGGAGAGAACTTGAGTGTCAACACCAAGAGAGAGTGTAGTGGTAAAGCACTTCCCTTGTATGGATGAGGTTGTGGGTTCAAATCCTCCCACCTTGGTGAATCTAAAAGTCCTTATTGCCACTCATACATTAAAATTGGCTCGTGCGTAGCCAACAGCTACCAATGGTCGCCAAGGGAGCGTTGGGTGCCAATGATGCCGAAGTTATGCCTGAGTTCTTTGTCTTAGTCGACGCTTTGGAGGTGTAAACGTAGGAGCAAATGTAGGTGCAAACGTAGGTTCTAGTTTTGGAACTGGAATAGGAACAGGAACAGGAACAGGAATAGGAACTAGAATTGAAATAAAAAACGGAAATCGAGATAGAGACAGAGACAAAGATGCAATCGAAATCAGAATCACAAACAAAGAATAGTGAAATAGACCCCTCCAAATTGACGCGTGCAGAGCTCTGATACCACTGTTGTCAGGATATTATCTCATGTGCACACAAAGGTTACGGATGCAGAAAACACACAAAAAATAGAGATGCCAATAGACGAGACAGAATGCAGTATTGGGTGCAATCTCCCCCCATGCACTCTCTTTCGATAGTCCACAGAGTGCATGTATTTATAGGAATTTTTTATTACATCGAAAAGAGTGGTTACATGAGAGCAGCTTCGAAAGCAAGCGTGAAACTAAAAGTTGTTAACTTTTACAAAAATCCATTGCTTTCAATAACAAAAACCGCGGTCTTCAGTGACCCTTATTTTAACCATTATTTTTCTAACTCTTTCAAACAATAGAACCTTCTATGTGGGTTTATTTAGAAACTAAGTAAATTATAATTCGGATTATTGATATCCACCCTTTCACGCCTTGCACGCTCCTCATGATCCTTCATTTTCTATATCAAAAACATCAAAAACATATTAATACATTAATAATTTAACACTCCAACAATGCATTGTTCAACATATTCCATAAGTTATAACATCTGCCCTCAGACTGGCTATTCCATGCCCCATGGCTGGCACCAATGTTAATGGCAACCAGGAATTAACCAATTACAGGGTTCATGGGATGGAGAGGGGTTTGTATTACAGAGGCCCTATGATTATTTTCCCAAAAAACCATTCATTACACAGAGTTTACTTGTCACTTTACTATGACTCTCCACCAACAGACTTGCAATTAAACAATTTCACCAACAGACGTCCTAAAGGCATATGTATTATGTCACCGAAATAAAGTTATGACATTCATTAATGCAAAATAATACTGGTTCTTAACCGATGAATTACACGCAACCATAGTTGGATTCATATCTTCATCAAAAAAGTATCATACAGATAAGATCACCGGAATGGCCAAACACACAAAACAGTAGGAACTCAATACACCAATTTAAATCAAACTTGCTCTGAAGCATTCCATAGTCACACCACGTAGACCCACAATTTGGTGTCTCACTCCCCACACATCTGCTTCCTCACTTTTTCCATTATCCAAAAAGTTATAATTGTTACGCTACATCCTTTTGATGTGCATCTTTTCTAATTACATTTTCTGGTAATTACCATTACATTCCACCGGCCTAACAGTCTACTAAGTGGATTCTTAGATCCCTCAGAGCCCAAAGGCGCATGCGTCATATATTCTGCGGATCGTCTTTCTTGCAACCCTTCCCCGTTTTTTTGTTTGAAGTTTTGAATTTTGCTTGTAAATTTCCTCGGAGTACGGCTTTAAGATTGAGTGATGAATTGATGGATGCTGCCAGAAATTCTGGTAGTGCCATACGGAAAAAAGAGAACAAGATGAAACCAATTCTAGTAGGATTTTCCTATCTGTTTGCCATTTAATTTGCCAATCTATTTTATCATAACATTCATAATGATATACCGAGTATAAGAATGTAAGATTGCAAAGGTGCAATTAAAAATATTTATGCATCTACATATGGGCCTATGCTAATCGTAACAACTTGCACTTCTCATGTTACATTATAACAACTACCTTGAAATGAAGCTTTCACTTTATAAAGGAAGGAAATGTTTCTAATTTTAAGTTCTTGTACCAATAAATATGAAATGAAATCATGTGAACTACCATCATCGTGTTAAATATTAACTAGCTTTTTATTGATACTACCATGCATGCAAAGTAAAGAATGAATTGAGATATCATTACCCAAGGTACTTAAGTCCCTCTCCAATGCTTCCTCTGTGGAAACAAGAGGAATTTCTTCATTATGGGCCTCCATGTCATGCAATTGAGTTGCAACTAGTTTCATGTGAAGAGGTCACAATAGGCACTTTATTTTTGTATGTCCTTCTTTACCATAATTCGAGTAGGTGATACATGGTCGCTTCTCTTGGGCATCCACCACTGAAGTTTGGAGGGTAGTGTGAAAAGATGGATTTGTAGTTGATGAAGATGAAGTGGTGCTGCAAAAACTTTGCACTATACCAGCCAAATGGACTCCAGAGATATGTGGGGGGCCCTTTTAGCTTGCCAAAGGATGTATAAGAAACCCTATGTACCTTGGAAGATCACTCTAAAAAAGTTGAATCAAAACAGATAAGTTGGAGTAGATTTATGAGCCAAAAACTTGTTATTTATGTTCATACACCTGTTCAAAGTTTTGAACAATTCTCTTACCACAATAGCAATTAACTTAATTCCTTTTGCAGAACTCTTATATACTTAATAAGATAACAATCATGAGTTATCTCAACAAAAATGATGGACTACACAAGGAGGAAGAAGTTTAGCAAGTGATAGGATGACCCCGATTTTCCCAGGCTGCAATAGTACAGACACCTGTGCACAGTACAATAGAGATATCTCATGATTAAAGAATCTGATGCTCATGAAACTTTGAAGGGATATACTAGAGCGTATGGGGATTCTAACAAGCTTTCAATCATGGAAAATGGTGAAGTACACACTGCGAAATAGCTCTAACAAAATGACTATTCGGAGAGAGTGCTGGTAGAGTAGAAGAAAATGAGGTGACATAGTTGACATCAAATGATCATAACTAAAGATTGAAACATCAAAATACAATGAAACTTTGTGAGCATATAGTAGACTTAGAGAGCTAACTTTACGAAGTTAAATCACTGAAAATGATTCACCAAGCTCAGAGAAATGATCTCTGCAATCTGACTGAGAAAACTAAGAGATATGGTAGTGAATAGTACACTGCACAAGAACATGAAGATATGAACTCAATTGATCATGAAAATGAACGTATATTGATTGTACAATAAAATGGATTTATTGATACATATGTGTGCCTTGAAATCACACCTTGATATGACATAAATCTCAGCTCACGGAGGTCTTCTCTTGACCACGACTAAAACTGCCATGTATTTATAGTTGATCTTGGGAGCCTAACTTCCTACAATCACTCTCCAATCTATTAGTGCTTGATTTGATTCTCCAACTACCTTCAATCATGAATTCGTGGCTTCTCTTTCCTCTTTTGATCAAGTGGACTCAACCACTTAAGATTCTTTCACTTTTACATCAAGTAAGACTTCAAAAAGTTACAAGAGGTAGTTCACAAGTGAACTTTACATTGTCTTCATTTTAAAGCTTCTTTGATGACTTTTTGGGACTCAAGCCAATACTTAGGCTTGTCATATACTTTCCCCAATAGCTCCCCCTCAATCCAAGTATGCTTGAGTTCTTCAATCCTCCAAGATTACCTGCAAACCTATCATAGCCTTGAATTTGCAAAGCTTTGTACCATCCAATGCTTTGGTTAGAATATCTGCACATTGTTGATGAGTGGACACATATGATATTTGAATATCCTTGCTCAAAATCTTCTCTCTTACACAGTGATAATGAAATTAAATATGTTTAGTCCTTGCATGACAAATTGGATTAGCAGCTAAGTGAATAGAGCTCATATTGTCACCAATAGTTGGAGTCCCAAATTCCAATCCAAGATCTGTGAATAGTGTCTTCATCCACATAGCTTCTTGAGTAGCTATAGCAAGATCTCTATATTAAGCTTCAGTAGAAGAGAGAGCAAGTGTGGGTTGCTTCTTGGATGACCATGAAACAAGTTTTGAACCTGCAAAGGTAAGATAACCTGAGGTGATCCTTCTATCTTCCTTAGAGCCAACCCAATCTACATTAGAGAACAATTTCAAACTTAAATCAGATATGTAAGGGTAATATAACCTCTCATTCATGGTCCCTTTGAGATATCTGAGTATCCTCTTGGCAACCTCCATTTTAGGTTTATTGGGTGTGTACATAAATTGACTTAGCACACTCATACTATAACATATATCAACCCTTGTCAATGTGGCATAGTTCAAACTACCGATAAGGCTTTGATAACCTATCACATCTTCTATGAGTTCACCTTCATGTGAGCTCAATTTATGATTAACATCCATTGGAGTACCTGCAATCCTACAATCTTGCATCTTGAATTTTTCCAACATGTCTTTAATGTACTTTCTTTGAGTAAGAAACAAACCATGATCTTTGTAGACAACTTCTAGTCCTAGGAAGTAGGTAAGTGAACCCAAATCACTTATCTTGAATTCTTCTCTCATCTGTTCTTTGATTCTCTTCATGCCATCTGTATCATGTCCTGTAAGTATAATATCATCTACATACACACACAAATAGATGACTTTAGAATTACTCCCTTTTATGAATAGTGATGGATCTGCCTTCCTAGGTTGAAATCCTTTGTACTACAAGAATGAGATATGCCTGTGATTCCAAGCCCTTGGGGATTGTTTGAGTCCATATAAAGCTTTATTAAGTTTACACACATAATCAAAATATATGTGATTCTCAAAACCAGGTGGTTGTGCCATATATATCTCTTCTGTTTTCCATCCATTAAGAAATGCAGTTTTTACATCCAATTGAAGTACCTTCCAATTCTTGGAAGAGGCAATACTAAGAAAAACACTAATAGTAGGCATCTTTGCCACAGGAGAGAAGGTCTCCTCATAATCAATTCCCTAAGTTTGTGCAAAGCCTTTTTCCACAAGCCTTGCCTTATACCTATTAATGGAGCCATCTGAGTTCTTCTTCAATTTGTAAATCCACCTTGAGCCTATCACTTTCATTGATGGAGACTTGGGAACCAATTCCCAAGTGTTATTCTCCTCAAGAGCTTCAATTTCTTCTTCCATTGCATGCCTCCATTCTGATTTCTTCTTTGCTTCCTCAAATGTTGAAGGTTCCTCTTGAGTTATGTCTTAAGCTAGATAGATTGAATGTTTAGTGACTAGAGAAGTATCAAACCTATACCTTTCTGGCTTTCTTTTCTCCCTCATGGACCTTCTTAGGCCATGATGTGATGATTCTACCTGTTGTCCAAGTTCATGCATTTTATCTTTACCTTTATACTTCCACATTTTGATTTTTTCATACTGAGTTGCATCATGATCTTCTGAGGTAACCTACTCTGCCATATGTCCAATTCTGTGAATGTCTGACTACCATAATTAAAGAGAGCAATGTTTCTAGTGTATTTTAATTCAAATGTGAACAATATACCTGTCTTTTCACCTTTTGCAATTCTCCTGAATCCTTGACTTGGATCTTCAACAAACGCTCTTGCTTTTGTGAACTTGACTTGCAACCCGTTCTCCACTATCTTCCCAATACTTATCAAATTCTTTGTAATGGTAGGGACATAGAGTACCTTATTGAGTAAGTTGATGTTTCCATCTAGTGCTTTGACATTTCCTATTTTCTCCACAAGGTGACTTGTATCATCTCCTGTTTGTAGCTCATGCTTGTTCTTTGGATCTTCTAAATCTGATAGGAGTGCCACATTTCCTGCCACTTGATTGGAACAACTTGAATCTATGTAGAAAACGTGCTCATCAGATTTACCTTGTGGCATGACCATATTCATGATTAGCAATGAGTCCTCTTGATTTGATTCTTCTGTGTAGTTATTGAAGTCTCTTCTTCCTCTATTGCCTCCTTGATAGTTTGAATGGTTAATTTTTTGTAGTTGCCATGATAATTGTTGAACCTTCCTGTTGAGTAGCCATAACTTCCTCTATTGTAGCCTCTCCCTCTTTGATTCCTAGAATTTCTAAAGCAATTTTCACTTGTATGATTAGTTAATCCGCAAATAGAGCATGAATTAGAGTCTTGGGATCTTCCCCTGCCTTGTCTTCCTCCTCTGCCTCTACCTCTACCATGTCTTCCTCTACCTGCATAGTTAGCTTGATGTGTACTTGCTACATCATCCACTTTGTTTCCTCTTCCTTTGTTTTCTTTGGACTTGCTTTTATTAGTATATAAAGTTGAAGATTGATTACCTTTGGCGCTTTCTCCATTCTTGATAAGCTTGGCCTCTTGAGTAAGTATTTGTCCTATGAGTGTGTTGAAATCTGGTACATGCATATCCATGTATAGATCCATAGCTGTGGTGAATCCTTCCCACTTGTCATTTGCCTTCAAGCCATTGATGACCTGCCTTACAATTTGTTCTTCATCTATCACTTCTCCAATGCTTCTGTCACTCTAGCACAATGGTGAGTACCAATGTGAGGAGCTTCACCTCATAAATGTTAATCAGAGAGACGTGAGGACCGGTATGAAGACCAAGAGCAAGTGAAGTGCACAAGTGCATGAGTGAAAGCATACAAACATGCACACACATACACACACACACGCACAAAGTAAGAGCAAAGAGTGGAACAATGGAAGGACCTAGATTACAAAAGAACTCTCTTACAGAGCTGAAACCTACAACAAGTTCACCCCTAAAATGAGCTCTCCAGCCCTTTTTATAGTTTTTTGAGTGGTTTTGGCCCTGTCCAAACCTAGTGTCCGGCCTAGTTAAAAATTAGGTTTCAAGGCTTATTTGGGGACTCAAACGGAATTTAAAAATTATGAAAATTGGTAGGATGATACTTCTAATACTCCTCAAGCTCAAGGACTCCTCCGCTTGAACAAAATCGAGTTGTAAAAATAGAAAATGGTATTTACAATGGTTTTTAGTGATAAAAATCACTATTTTTATAGGGATTTCTTCTAAAAATTTGACATATGCTTCTTGGAGCTCCCTACATGCTCCTTCTTCTTGTGTGTCCACTTCATTGATGCGCTTCGCTACTTGTGTGTGACCTTGACTATCAACACTCCCCCCCCCCCTCTAGAGTCTGTCCTCCCAAACAGACCCTTGTTGTAGTGGTTGTTCCATGTAGTGTGTGGAGAGATAGTGTCCATCATATATCCACAAGAGTGGTCCATCTTGCAATTGTAGCTTGGATAGTTGCCTGGTTCATCATTTTGTCATTGCTTCTTTGTATGGACTTCTTCCTTGTATTCAAGATTGATGGTGTCTTTGTGAGCTTTCAAAAATTGTGAGCTACTCAAAAGAGGTTGTCAATGTTGGTTATGAGCAACTCTCATGGTGGATTGCTGCCTTGCTCTTGTTGTTCTCACCGTGATGTCCTTTGATTCTTCCAAAGATGGCTTTCCTCGTTTTCATGCCAAGTACTTGTAACCCATAATGGATGATGGGTAAGTACATTAGTGCATGGGTTGGAAGAAGAATGTGCCTTGTGCACGGCCTTGTAATGTAGCCCTATCCATGCATACTTGGGAAATGCATTGGAAGAAGTATGGTGCAAGAAGTTAGGTCTTGCGCTAAGTGCTCAAGGGTATGCCGACGAAGAGGTTTCCTACTCTATCATGGTTATCATGTTGCCGAAGTAGGTGGTCCTTAACATGGTCAAATGTCCATCGATATTCATCTCTTTGTGATATTCTCTAGCATGGTGATTGACCATCAACTTATCTTCCGTTGTTGATGGATGTCCTTGTTGATGGTTCATGTCGGAGATGCTTCAAGCACAAAATCCTGCCCTTTCTCTTTGTATTCTCTCTCTCTTTTTTGTTTTTTTTTGTTGGAACAGTGTCACAAAACAAGAAGAAAGGTGTTAGTATCAATAAAATATTGTACACATGTCAAGTGTATCTCATGTGCCTGGGATTCTCAATCGTTTCTATGCACGGTCGTGTAATGTGGCCCTATATTTATGCATACTTTGGAAATGCATGACTTGAATGGTGCAAAAGACAATGTTATGCCAAAGGCACAGGGTTGTTGCATGTCGAGGCTTTCAATGTTGCTGGTGGATGTTGATGTAGTCTTTGTTGGAGGTAGCTAGTGGATCTTGAAATGATGTAATCCTTCTTATAGGGATCCATTTCAGGATACTATTTGGCCCTGTAGACATAGGGTCTGTCCTCTTTATCTTTGGGTGGTTTCTGAATTTTGGTATCCAACGTGGTTGGCTCTTTGGCTCTGTGGAAGCTACTGGTACTTTTGGCTTCCACACCCATACCCTTTTTGGTTGTCTTTTTATTATCGGTGAGGAGATGAATTTATCTTCTTTTGGTCTCGGTCCATGGGTTTTACTC
This sequence comes from Ceratopteris richardii, assembly GCA_020310875.1. NCBI lineage: Eukaryota > Viridiplantae > Streptophyta > Polypodiopsida > Polypodiales > Pteridaceae > Ceratopteris > Ceratopteris richardii. The sequence goes on along the minus strand of CM035410.1, from coordinate 189,706,063 downwards.
TGGCTTCTCCGTGGTTTCTTTGCTGCGATTTTTCTCGTGAAGGAGATCATATTATTTTGTGCATGTAAGAGTGCCTTGGGTACCCACATTTGTAATCACCCTTGTTGAGCTACAGCTAATTTCTTTGGCACCCAAATTTGTTTGTTCTTATGGTCAGCCTTCATCGATAGCTTTGGTATCCAAATTTATTGGAGGCCTTGGGATTGAGCTTGTCCTCATTTCTTGGTGCCGCTTTTAGCATGGTTGGCTTGCCTCAATGGGAATGGTTGTGGCAAAGCTGGTGGTTGTTCTCCTTTTCGTACCCAAATCTGCTTCATACCCTGAGCTTCTTTCTTCTTGAATTTTGTCTGTCTAGTTGATATAGCAGATGTCTTTTTAGATTGCCTCTTTGGTCGAGTTATGCTTGCATTAGTCTGTGAAGGAGAAGAGAGGTTTGTTGGCCTTTGAGCATGTGCTTCCATGATTGATTCCTTTTGCTTCGTAGGGCTATTGACACACATAACGTTTTCTTTGTGAAGATTAGTTTCGGAAGAACTAAGAGAATGTGTGACCTTTGCATTTGTGAGCATGCTATTGTCTAATTCTAATGTAATGCATTGTTCTTGTACCCAAACTTGAAGAAGTAGACTTCTTAGGTTCAAGTTGACTGCATGGTCATAAATCCAATCTTGACCCAAGACAAGTGGCTCTGTAAGGTCCTCATCATGACACACTAGCATTTTGACTTTTATTAGAACATCTTGAAGGTAGATGGGAAGTTCCACCTCGCCCAAACAAGGGGTTTCCACACCTCCCAAACCTATGAGATAGGCCTCTATGAGCTTGATGTTCAATTGTAGGTCGTGGCAGTATGAAAGTCTACCTGCACTAGTTGCTGCACCTGAGTCAATTAATGCTCTCAAAGTCCTTACATTCTTCCCTTTTCCTACTGCGATGTTCACAAAGGGACCTCAATCAATTATTCGAGACGCAATTGCACTTGGTGTTTGACACATCACCATGTGGTATCTTGGGGCCTCAAGATTGGTATCTAGGCCTAGGCGTCTTAACTTATTTCTCCTAATGCGTTTTCTAGCCTCTATCTGTGCTTCTTCTCTAACCCTTAACTCTTCTTCTTTTCGCTTCTTAGCAGTGTTGAGTCTCTTTAGCATATCCTCTGTAAGAGGTTCTTGATATAGCTTGACTCGACAACCACTAATATAGCTTGGTAGGATATCACCTTCTAGTGTGGCCAATTGAACTACACCACTAGTGGAAATTCTATTAATGATCATGGGTCAGTATCCTCGTTTTTCCAATTTGCAGGCATGTTGCTTTAGTGTATAAACCAACACTAGGTCTCCCTTTTTCAATCCTTTATCTTTGATATGTGCATTGAAGTATGCCTTTTGCCTTTTCTTTGCAGCATAGATTCTTACAGCCGCTCATAGCCTTTTCTCACCTAAGCATTATAGATCAAAGATCCTAGAGGATAACTCGTGTCCATTCCACTCATGCTCTTGTGCTACTTTGAAAATTGGGATTAGGAAGTCCAATGGTAGCACAACATTTTGGCCGAGACCATCTGAAATGGGGTGGCATTGAGTACCATTTTATAGGCAACTCGGTAGGCCCAAACAGCGTGATGAAGCTGTTCATCCCAATCAGAGCACTTATTATTTACCAATTTTGTCAATATATTACATAGGATCTTGTTCGTGCTCTCAGCTTGTCCATTAGCTTCTGGATGATAGGGGGCAGACTTCTTATGTATCACTAAGAACTCTTGGAGAAGATGTTCAATGACTTCATTCAAGAAGTGTGTGCCTCTATCACTTACTGACTCTATTGGTAATCCGTATCTCGTGAACACATTCTCAAATAAGAACTTTGCCGTTGTTTGAGCATCATTCTTTATTGTGGCTTTGACTTCTACCCACTTTCTAAGGTACTCGATGGCTACAATAATGTACACAGCATGGGAGTTTCTAGCTGCGGGGTTAATAGGACCTACAAAGTCTATGCCCCACTTTGAGAATGCACGTCCTCCCATCATTGGCCTCAAAGGCATCTCATTTTTTCTAATTGGGTACTGGGCACGTTGGCATGTGTCACATTTCTTCACATAGGTATGTGCATCCATATGAAGAGTGGGCCACCAAAGTCCTGAGAATAGAATAGTCTTAATTACTTGGTCAGGACCAAAATGTCCTCCTGCAACACTGCTATGCAGTTTCTAAGATTTTCAAATAGTTTGATTCGTGAACACACAATCTTAAGTAACCATCTTTGCCTCTTTGGTATAGGTTATCTCCTATGAGGGCGTAGTCTTGAGCTTCTTGCTCTATGCTTCGTTTCCTTGCTAGACTAACCTCATTGGGTAGTGTTCTTGATCTCATGAATTCTACCCATTGAGCACCCCAATCTGGAATTAATGATACGTGATAAAGAGTTGCATGCTCCACAGAGGGTCTCTTCTAGCACACTCGACAATTTTTAATCCATTCATGTATTTCTTTATCCATACTAGGCCAATACACTCCTAAACATTTTAGATTTTGCAGTATTCATTGTTTAGAATAGTGATTCCCTAGAAATCCTTCATGGACTTGTTGCAACCAACTACTATGTTCATCATCCTCGACACAACAAGCTAGTACACCCTCTGTATCTTGTTTGTACATGCTTCCTGCCAATATTTGATATGTTTGTGATCTTACAATTTCATCCTTGTTCGTCTTCACATTCTTATTTGTAGGTCCAAAGGTTAGGAATGGTACCAACTTATTTGCCCATTTAGGAACAACTTATAGATTGAACAGATAAGCATCGGGAAATTCGTCAGACACTCCTTGCGGTGACTCGCCTGAAGTGATGCGAGAAAGGTGATCCGCTCTGAGGTGGGTCTTACCTTTCCTAACAACCACTTCAAAGTCATATTCCATTAGTAAGAGGAACCATCTTACTAAATGTCCTGTATTGCAAGGTGTTGCAGAGCTAAAGAGAGTACAAAGCAGAGAAAAAGACGGGCCCCAAAATTTTTCCGATTTGGACATCATATTTTTGTATCATGATCATGCTTGTAATATATTTTCCGTTGTAAAGGCACTAGAGGAGTCCTCTAGATGCATCCCCATAGAAGATTAGAAGCTTACCCATGTAAAATAGTAGGAAATTAGTCTTTTAGTGAATAAAGTGCCGGTCTCTTGTGTGAAAGGACCATTTTTAGGGCACTAGTATATAAGTCAAATGTGACTCTTTGTACAGAACTTTTTGCCATTGTGAGAATAGAGAGCACAGAAATTCGAATTTGTGTCTTCTTCACTCCGTATCTTCTTCTTCGTGAGCTTGTATGCATGAGTATTGCTTGGAAAGAGTGCTCGTGAGTGTTGTCTATCCATGAGAGCTGTTGTTTGCTGTAGGTAAGGTGTGTGCGACGAGAAGGAAGTGCTGAAGTGTAGGAAAGTATTCCCGTGACTCAGTATTTTGACCATAACTTGAAGTAGGAGCGTCAGAATTGAGTGAAACCACTGCCATTAGATGCGTCTTCTCGAGAGCTTCGAAACGCATATGCTATTTGCTATGTTTGAAGTTCGGAGCTGGGAGAAAAGTCCAAAATACTGACGGCTGCTGCACCAAGTATCGTTTCGCCTGGACCGACAGTTGAAGCTTGTTTAGAGAAGTATTTACCTTGACTGTACTCTTTGAGTAGTTCACTTGCATTGACCATTACATGATTGCATGTCTTCATACACTCGGCTAGGTTTGTATACTCTTTGGATTGATAATTAAAAGCGTGTATCCCCACTATATGCACTTGTGAGGGGATTGAGGTATAGTCTCTTTCTCCGCAAGTCCCTAAGTTGATGCTTAGGTCAACACACTTTTTGGCGCCGTTGCCGGGGAGTGACGAATCAAACCGAGGCATTCGTGTGATGGTAAGTAGCTTTTTGCATTGAAGTAAGTGGAGGAGTGGAGATTTTCTCTTCTTTGGTAAGTCATTTTCAGCCGCACTTGCTACTTCACATTCTTGGAGTGTGTGTAGTGAGTTGTTAGTTTAGGGAAGTGAGTAGTAGGAGGAGAGTAGGAAGAGTGAGGGAGTAGATTAGAGTAGCATTCATCTTTTGCCTTGTTGTTTCATTTCCAATAGATAGGAAAAATCAAGTATAAAAGCCAAAAAAGTCATTTTGAAGATCACTTGTTTGAGCAAGTATCGTGAGTGTGAGCGTCGAGTATCGTGGCAGAGCTTGTGGAGTGTCTTTTGAGCTAGAAAAGGGTGCTAGAAGAGTGTGGCAGAGCTTCAAAGGTGAGCCACTCCTTTGCTAGATCCTTCTGATCATTCAAAAAATTCTATATCTGTGTAAAACGATCTGCGCCAGGTATCGTTAGAGCTTTCAGGGGGCAAAAAGTTGTGTTTTGATTGATACAGATAGTGAAGAGAGAAGAGAGGAGCTAGGAAATCAAGGGGTCAAAATCAAAACTTAAAAAATCTTTTTCAAAATTTGTCTAAGGGTCAAGTATCGTTTTACTCCCGCGGTCGAGTATCGCGATACTTCACAAGTATCGTTTTGCTCCTGTGGTTGAGTATCGTGATATTTCCCATCGATCGTGTATCGTTTCATACCGATCGCGATACCTGATTAGAGATCGTTTTGCCAGCGATCGTCTATCGTGTATCGTAGATCGTGTATCGTTTCGTGCCGGTCGCGATACTTGAGAAGTATCACTTGGTCAAAGGTCGCGATACCTAGCCAGTATTGTGTATCGTTTTCCCAGCGATCGTTTGGGTCAAGTATCGTCTGAGCCGAAGTATCGTGTATCGCTTGCTAGTCCAAGTATCGTGTATCGGGTGTGCCAAGTATCGTTTTTCTGAAGTATCGTTTTGATCAAGTATCGGCGATCGTTGGTGAAGTATCGTTTGGGTCAAGTATCGTGTATCGCGTCTCAGAGATCGCGATACTCACCAAGTATCGTTTATCGTTGATCGTTTCAGTTCAGATATCGTGTATCGTGGGATTTCAAGTATCGTATATCGTTTCCAGCCAAGTATCGTTTGGCCCAGAGATCGTTTAGATCAAAGATCGCGATACTTCCCACATATCGAGTATCGTCTATTCCAAGTATCGTGTATCGCCTGAGACCAAATATCGTGTATCGTTTACCTCCAGGTATCGGTATCGTTTCATTAAGCGATCGGTATCGTTTCGCAGGTGTCACGATATTTGTCTAGTATCGGGTATCGTCTAAATCTGGAGATCGTGTATCGTGAGTTTGGGGGATAAGTATCGTGTTCTGACAAAATTCCTTTTTACTCATTTCTTTCCAACCCAAGTCTTCTAGACAATTTTTGACCTATAGAGAAGAGTGCCAAAGGCCCAAGGGTATCAAAGTCTAATCAGAGCTCTTAAGTGGATGAACCTGAGATCCGGAAGAACCCTAGGAAGCCGAAGAAGTGTGATTTCTTCTGTGGGGAGTGTGTCCGAGCCAAGTAACTGTTCACATTACTCAGAGACATCCAGTGAGTCAGAGGAAGAAATTCCCATGGCTTCAGAGGACATGCAAAACACAGTACCCATGATTGGCATGATGTCAATCATTGAGGGAGAATACAGGACCTCTTTGGAGTATGTGAACACCAACCAAAATGAGATCCCTATTTATGTGGATGGTCTAAACAGATCAGTGGCCAGATTAAGGAAAGCTTCAGAAGCTTACATAGTGCCTAGACCAGCAGTCAAGTACGTAGGAGGATTCTACATGGACAAAAGAGACATTCAATATGTTGTCACAGAACACCCAGAAAACATTAATGAAATTGGTGAAGAGAATAATGCTTCAAACTTGAATGGAGGAAGAAATGAGGAGCAAGTAACTACACCTAGAGGAAGGTCTACAGTTGCAAGAATATGGAGAGGAGATCTGATTCCCCAAGATGACACCTTAATGGATGTATATTTGATCAATGGGATGGAGCATCTCCTTAGAGCACATTCTTCTATTTGGGAAGCTGCTCCTAACCCAGTCACCATCTATGAGCTGCAAGATCTTGATTTCTCCACCATCATCACATATCTGGAGGAGAATCAGAGAAGATATTGGCCCTTAACAGAAGTAGAAAGAGCTGAGTTGAAGTATCAGAATATCCCAGTGTTTCCCCCTAGGGACCAAGCCACTACTTCAAGACATCCACATGGAACATCCCATAATGATTCATACCAGCAGTCGGGCCAAACACAACAAACACAACAAACACAAATACCAGTTAGACCACATGTACAGTTTGCTATGCCTGCAAATAACCCTAATTACCGACCTCAACCAACTATTGATCCGAGACATGGAACTCACGCTCCAGTCAGACCGCCGGTAGTGAGAGGACCAGGCATACCAATAGGAAGACCAATTTTCCCAGTGATGCCTAGACCACCTGAGGCAGGAAGAAGGTTAAGGCCAATCCAAGTTGCCAAATGCATGAGAAATCACTATGATGGCTCTAGTGAACCTTACAATCATATAGCTGAATTCAAACAAGTAATCAGAGCCGAACAGGTAGAAGACTTTTTGATCCAATATGAGTCATTTGGTCTCACATTGTCAGACACTGCATTAGCGTGGTTTCAGCCATTGGACCCTAATAATTTTCAAAACATGGAGCAAGTCTATCAAGAAATGATTGAGGAATTTACTAAATCAGGAATCAAAAATAATTCTTCATCATTGATCCATAGCTTTAAGCAAGCCCCTACCGAATCAGTGAGATTGGCAGCAAGAAGATTCAAGCAGTATGTAGACAGATGCCCAGTAGAAGAGAGACCTACCCAAAATAAGATGGTATCATTATTTTTGGAAGGATTGTTGAACGGATCCTTAAGATCATTGGTGTATGTAAAAAGGGTTCAGACTTTGCAAGAATGCATGAAGGAATGCATAGATTTAGAAGATAACCTAGCAGAGGACCTGAAAATACCTCAAGGAAGCTCGAAAAGTGAAGATTCGGCCAGTAACACATCAATTCCTAAAAATCATGTAGAGGAAATAGCCGATCTGTTAGCGAAAAAGTTGAACGTTCAAGGACAGAGGAACTACCCCAATAATCCAATGAGAGTTCCCATGCTCAGAAGGTGTATGCATTGCGGAGGTGATCATCCTTCTCACTTGTGTACTAGGGGAGTAGTCCCACCACCGGCTTATGGTTATAATAGACCCACTGTCCCAGGACCACTACAGTTTTGCAGTATAGAACAAAAATACACAAATCACAGCACAGAAAATTGTCCCTACAATAGACAAGCGAGACCCGCACAGCAATACATGAGACCTTATGGTTACCCTCAGAGAGATCAGGGAGGGGAAGCCATTAGATATCCTACTTATCAGCCGCAAGCACCAGTACCACGACCATATGCATATCAAGGATACACCCAACCACAGCCAGTACTAGGACAACAACCGCCCCATCCTCAGAACGTTATCCCAGTCAAGATTGCTCAACCTGAAGAAAACCTAGAGAGAGCAATAGTCCCAGCCCCACCTTTGACCAGCAATGAACCATATGACTTGTTTTATGACCCTGGTCAAGAAACATATCCTAATCATGGAAGCTCAATGATGGAATATGGACAGCTAAATGAACCATATGCCTATGGCATGGAAGCACCAGATAGTTCATACGGATATGAGCAGGACTATGTGTCATTAATGTACTCAGCTCCTAGAGCAACCATACCACCTTGACCAATGAATAGACCGCCTGTACCCAGAGGACCATGTTACAGATGTGGAGGTGATCACTACATCAGAGAATGCACATTGCCAAACCCACCACTACCACAACGAGTCTGGGAAGGCTACTGTAGTGATTGTGGTAAGGAACACCTTTTCAGAGACTGCCCCAAGAATCCTAACAAGGTTACATCTAACGTGCAAATCAATGTAATAGAAGTAATTGAATCATCAGGGAGTGATAAAGAGTACACAGTACCATTGAAAGTAATAACGAGAGCCAAAGCCAGAGAGACCCCTGATAAAACGGAGGAGAACAACCAAAGTGACAAGGAGGTGAACGCACCCACCCCTCAAAGAGTTGAAGACTCAGAAGAGCCGGAGAAAAGTATTGCGAGTAAAAGGTCCCAAAGATGGAAGCACCGAAGAGATAGGATAAAAGAAAAGAAGTTATTACAAAAGAAGGAAAAGGAGGAAAACAAACAAAAACCAAAGGAAGAACCAAAGAGGGAAGAGGAAATTAAAAATGAAATGTATCAGAAAGAAGAGGTTGGATCAGTTTTAGCAGATCCTATGCCTGAAGAATTAGCCATGTGGATTCAGGCATACAAGGCACGAATAAGAGCAGGACCTTCCATAGAACAACACGAGAGAGAATATCCAAGAGGCGATTTAGAAAAGGAAAGACTGGAGATCTGCAAAAAATTGATAGAAGTTGCACAACAGACCTTAGAAAAACCTGCATCGCCTTTACCCAAGACCCGAATTTCGGAAGGAGAGTTCCAAGAGTGTGTAAACACTCATGAAAAGCCAGGAGTAAGTAGAACACAGAATGACGAACGGGGTAATGAGAGAAAGGAAGGATCCATAGTTCCCGAGGTAGAAGGAGAATGGACTAAAGATCTATGGGAACGAGTTCAAGAGGACAAATGGAAGAAAGTGGAAGGAATTGAACCACCCTTTGAAGAACTAGAAGTAGGAGATGAAATAGAGAGTTCAATACCTGAACTAAATTCAGAAGAAGTTTTACCGATGGATGCAAGTGACCAAGGAGAAGAAGATGTAAATGAACTACCCAATTACACAGGGGAGTACGAACATAATTCAGAACTTTATCGCATTCCCTCAATGAGGAAACAAGAAATGAACCCATCCGTCCAAACATCTGAGATCATACAACGCCTTAGAGAGGTGAAAATCCCTTGTACCCTAACGTTTGAAGAACTGTTAAAGGTAAAACCACATTTGAAGGAAAAATTAATCGATCAATGGGAAGTCAAGGAGGAAAAGAAAGAGATAGCAGACGAAGTAAACACCGTGAGAATTCCAGTGGATAAAGTAGGAGACTTTAGTGAGGGAGATGAAGGAAATACCTGCCTTCCAATCACTTATATGGGATACACTACTAAAGCCATTTTAGATTCGGGAGCTGGTGTTGGCATTGCTACCAAAGAAATTTGGGAGAAATGGGGAAAACCAGCATTAAGACCGACACACATGAAAATACAAATGGCAGATGGACATACGGAAAGACCCTTAGGATTGTTGGAGCGAGTAGTTTTCACAACGTGTGGAGTAGAATTCGAACACACTTTAGCAATATGTCACTTCGAAAGGCCAAGCAATTATGAAATGATTCTGGGAAGGCCTTTCATGAGACAGTTAAAGGTTGTACAGGATTGGGGCAAAGACGCGGTATACCTACAACATGAAGGAACCACCACTAGAATTAACCTACATACGTACACTTATCAAGATGTTCCACCTCTACAATGGAATCAAATTCATAAGGAGGAAGACGATCAATCAATTCATAGCGTAGGTACTAGTGATCAATCTTGGATGAACGAGGACACTCATTTATGGATATGCCAAGCTGCAAGGAAGGAAGAGGAGAGAAGAAAAGGATGGCAGCAAAAACAAGGAATAGCGAGGTCTGTACAAGATCCAGCTTACATGCCACAAGTATTTCCGGATGAAGAATTTGAACCACACGGTTGGATGGAAATTTTAGCGACCCTCGATGTCTGTGTAAATGAAGAAGTAGTGACCATGAACGAATGCATCGATGAGGAGGGTTATGATGTGAACCTGTATGTGGTAGTCCTTCAGGAAGCTGAAGAGGGAGAAATGATCGAGAAAGACTGGAAGGAGGACTACGAGAGCATTGAAATGGAGCCCGAACCAATGGATCTAGGGAATGGTACCACCAACGTAAATATTACAGCCCAGGTACACCAGGAACTCACACAGAATGGGGAATTAGAACCTGAAAGAGAAACAGAAGATGAAGAAAATAAACTACAAGACCAATTTGAGGTACCAGCTCACTTTAAAAAATATGAAGTGGAGGAGAGAAAAATAGCTATTCAAATGCCTAAAAGAGAGGCACAGCCAGGAATAGCATATGACAATAAGGAACAAACCAAGAAGATAGTAGTAACTGTAGAAGGAGGAGAAGAACGATGTACCTTTATAGGACAGGATGTGTCATTAGAGGAAGAAGAAGAGTTAATTCGTCTCATAAGAGAATATCGGGATGTCTTTGCTTGGACCTACAAGGACTTGAAAGGAGTCGACCCTTCTATATGTGCGCATAGAATTCCCATGACATCCGAAGCCAAACCTTCTAAACAAAGACCATATACCTATAACGATGTGTATTCAGCAAAAATAAAGGAAGAAATAGACAAATTACTAGATGCTGGATTTATATACGAAATTGAGCACACGGAATGGGTGTCACCTTTGGTGGTAGTACCGAAAAAAAATGGAAAGTTAAGAGTGTGCATCAATTTGAAGAAAGTAAATGCCGCGACAATAAGGGATAGTTATCCTTTACCAATCACGGATCATCTCTTGGAAAGGGTAGCAGGGAAGGAAGTTTATAGTTTTCTGGATGGCTTTTCAGGGTATAATCAGGTAGCCATTGCTCTTGAGGACCAACATAAAACAGCTTTCGCAACTGAATGGGGAGTGTACGCCTTTAGAGTCATGCCTTTTGGTTTAACGAATGCCCCAGCTACATTCCAAAGATTGATGTGTCATGTATTCAAAGAATTCCTAAGAAAAAGTATGGAGGTATACGTGGATGATCTTTGTACTTATTCAGCTATGCGATCGGAGCACATTCCTGAGCTAGAAAAGATCTTTGCCAAATGTCGACAATACCGAGTATGCCTTAACCCTGAAAAATGTGTCTTCATGGTTAGACAAGGGAAAATATTAGGACATATTGTCTCTAAAAACGGAATTTCAACCCATGAAGACAAAATCAAGATAATTTTGGATTTACCACGACCGAAAACTGCTAAAGAAGTTCAAGCATTTATGGGACATTGTGGATACTATCGAAGATTTATACATATGTATGCCATAATTGCTAGACCTCTTTATGCATTATTGACACAATTTAATTGGACCGAAGAATGCGAGAGAGCCTTCAATGAATTAAAGAAGCGATTGAGTTCCGCACCAATCCTTCGAGTCCCTAACTGGAATAAGCCGTTTCACATTCATGTGGATGCATCCAAGTTTGCCATTGGTTGCATCTTAGCTCAACCTGCTGACACAGGAAAATTAGACCACCCTATAGCCTATGCTAGTAGACAATTAAATCAAGCAGAACGCAATTATACTACCACGGAGAGAGAAGGCCTAGGGATGGTGTACGCAGTTAAAAAGTTCAGACATTACCTGTTGGCAAACAAATTCAAATTCTTCATTGATCATCAAGCCCTATTGTACTTAGTCAACAAGCCTTGTAATACAGGAAGACTAGTACGATGGTTTATTGCTAATGGAATTTGATTTTGAGGTAATAGTCAAGAAAGGAAACACCCACATAAGAGCAGACCACTTATCAAGAATGACCCATGGAGAACCACCCATAGGAGTGCCTGATGACCTGCCAGATACTTATCTGTTTAACCTGGAAGTATGTCCTCAGTGGGCAGAAAAATTGATCCCGATACTTACACATGGACCTAAAGATGGGATCACACCAAACCAAACCCAAGACCTATGGAAGACTAAAAACCTTCACATCATTGCAGGAAGCCTGTATCACCAGGATTCAAGTGGATTATTGATGAGATGTGTGGAAGAAGAAGAACAAGAAATGTGGCTTCAGAAAGCTCACATAAACCAATGGAAGACTCATTCAAATGCAATTGGAACGTGGCAAACACTCAAGAGATTTGGCATATATTGGCCAACAATGCAAAGAGACTCACATAACTATGTATCAGCATGCCAAATCTGTCAAGAACAAAATCCAGAAGAGAACTCTACCTTATGTTATTCTACCATAGCACCAAGATGGAGCATGCCTCTGGTAAAGTTCTTGAAAACTCAAGAATACCCAGAAGGAGCTACTTCAGCGAGGAAACGTGCACTTGAGGAACAAAGTAAGGATTACGCCATCATAGGAAAACAACTCTTTAAACGAGGGAAAGATCACCAATTACGAATGTGCATTCATGAAGAAGAGTATCTCTCTGTCTTAGAGATGGCCCATACAGGAGCTGCAGGAGGACACTTCTCTGCAGACAAAACAGCAAAAATGATCCTCTTTGCTGGAATGTGGTGGCCAACTCTACACCAAGATGCCATAACATATGTGCAACGGTGTGATGGTTGCCAACGAACGAAATATCCAATTAGAAGAGATGAGATGCCACTTAGACCCATGATAAGTGCCAGAGCTTTCACGAAATGGGGAATAGACTTCATAGGACCTATTAGCCCACCAGCGAAAGGATCCCATGCTGAATACATAATTGTAGCCACAGACTATCTGACCAAATGGGTTGAAGCAAAAGCAACCAAGAAAAATGACGCAAGAACCACGGCCAAGTTTCTCTTTGAGAACATTTTCACTAGATTTGGACTACCTATAGAAATTGTGAGTGATAGAGGTACGCACTTTGTGAATGAAGTGATAGAAGCCTTACTGAATGAATTCTTGGTAATTCATAAGAAATCTGCTCCTTATCACCCACAAGCCAATGGTCAAGCCGAAAGTTCTAATAAAATCTTGTGTACAGTTCTCACCAAAATTGTCAACCATGGTAGATCAGATTGGGATAAGCAATTACATCATGCTTTATGGGCATTTCGAGTAGCATATAAAACCGCCATAGGCACTACTCCTTTTAACTTAGTGTACGGACAAAATGCTATTTTGCCAATTGATTTCTTAATTCCCACTCTGAGAGTAGCAACTACTTATGAGTGGACAGGACATGAACTATCAGCTCAATTGGATCAAATAGAAAAGCTTCACGAAACTAGGTTACAAGCAGTAGCAGGCATTTACGCTGCTAAACTTCGACAAAAAGCCTATTTTGATGCGCATATTAAGGACAAAAATTTGAAGGAAGGAGATTTAGTTTTGGTATATACCTTGAAACACATGCTAAAAAGTTGCAGAAGCGAGGATATGGCCCCTTAATCATTAATCGTATATCTACAAGTGGAGCCATCAACTTAGCAACCCTAGATGGAGACGCGTTACCAAACTACATCAGTGGGTGTAGAGTGAAAAAATACCTAGAACCATTAACTGAAGAAACAATGTCTCGATTAATCAAAGGCAAGAATAGACGCATAGAAGAGGAAAGGATACGAGAAGAAGCGAGACAAGAAGCATTGGAAAGGATAAAGAAACGAAAAGAGTGGATGAGAGAGCGAGATGAAAGATATCGTCAAGGAGAAGAACTCATTCCGATGGCTAATTTTAGAGCTACTCAAAACCTAGGATCGCAAAGAACACAACCATATCTAAATTTGGGAGCCGGAAAAACGGAGTATCACTTGGTGAATGCTCTTATTGACACAGGAGCCGCTGTGAGCTGCATTAAGTTTTCTTTGACCCAAAAACTCAAGGAGACAATACGCCCCTCAATGGCCCAGTTGATAGGAATAGGAAGAACAATTACTCCATGCATAGGTGAGATCACCTTACCATTGCATCTTGGCAACAATACTATGGAACAAAAGCTGTTAGTATGTTATGATCAAGATTTACTTGAGGAGGTAGTGTTAGGTCAAGACTGGATGTACGAATACGAGGTGACCATTCAATTGGCGTTAGGATACATCTCAGCTAGGATAGGACATCGTGAAGTATTCAGTCTGCTAGACGAACGACCAATCAGATCTGTGAGCATGGAGCAAACAGCTCATTCTAAGGAACAAAGTCCTGAATGTACGATCACTAGCACTATAGAGACACCTTCATCGAGTACTATATGTGCGGACACATTGAATTCTGCTTGCACACCATGTTCAAGCCCAGCAAGTCATGAGAGTGTCAATCTATCTGAAACTCACCTCACAGAAGCACCATGCATTAGAGGGACTAGTTCTCTGAGTGATTCAAAATCTGTACCCATTGAGATACACCCTATTCCATATTCTAACCAAGTGTGGATAAAGAAAGATCAAGTGGAGGAGTATCTTCGACGACAAAAGCACAACCGACATCAGGACAAACGGGCAATGCAAAAACCAACTCCGTCTGAACAGCGAAGTCATCGACAAATTACTACAATATGGATCCCCAAGAAAGTCGTAGCTGCTCAACAGGATCGATCGCAAATATGGGTTCCGAAGTCTTGCATTCAAAGGAAAATAAACCGAAAGGATGATCCCCGAAACAAGAAGAACCAATGCAATCCACAGGCAAAACAGCCACAAATAAAGAGTTACTGGAGAAAAAATGAGTCTGCAAGGGCAACCCAACCCTCCCCGAAATTCATGAAGCAGACCAAGCAGACCTACAACAAGAAGAAAAGAGCCACACTCAGTGGAAGTGGGCAACATACAACGAAGCCCAGCACAATGAAGCAAATCTGGATACCGAAAGACAAATTGGACAACATGCATACGCGAACTACTTCCAACTGCACACATATGGAGTCGTCGAGATCCCAAGTATGCATGATAGGGCCACATTACAAGGCCAAGCATTCGGCACATCCATCTTCTATTTCAGGATAGTCAAGCACATTTTCCTAATGGGGAAATAGGAGAGCACTTGTACATATGTTAAGAAAATACTCCAAAACAAAATAATAATAATAAAAAAAAAAATTAAAAAAAAAAATTTAATAACCGCTTCGGCTATAAACTAACTTTTCTGTTTTCCTTTTCAGGTGAAAATATTAAAATACATAAAAATGTGAAAAATACAGGTATTACCTTTCTCACACACGGGAAAGGGACGACACGATTCACTCGGAGCAACATCGAACTTATAACCAACATATAGAGGAGGATTTCTGAGAACATATGGATACTAATTCATACTCTATATTGAGTGCAGATGGCTTCCACTGATTCCGAATCTACACAGCAAGAAGAGGTGCAACTTCTTCCATTAGAATCAGTAACAAAAGCAAGAGGTCACTGGTTCAGAGATGATCAACCAGTGGCAGAGCTAATCTTCATGGCTACAATCAAAATCATGGACACAGATCATTACTTTCCAATCATGTCCCAGGATTTCAAGACAATAATACAAGGACTACCTCATATTGAGGATGTATGGACACAAGCAGGAATAGAGGCATTTCTTAAACTGCCTATATATGTGCCAGATTTTCAGAGATGTGCACAGGTGATGAATACCATGCAACCTGCCGCGACGAAAATATCAGTTCCAGAAGCGCGAGTATTGGATAAAGTCGGGACATGGAAGACCATCCAATTCACACATGAGTTGATTAATAAAGCTTTTGGATGGAATCAAGCAGGCATTACTAGTGTGAAAGAAGAATGCCATGATCCCAAGAAGAGATCATTCCTGGAAATTAACAGAATTGATATAGAGGATGTTGTACGATTGGTACATCAACATTTTTGCTTTCCCAGCATGCACAGGTATACAGCTCCACAGAAAATTGTAGTCCAACTACTATCGCATGCCATGAGGCAAATTGGAAACAAAATCAACCTAACAGGGTATGTCCAAGAAAGATTGTTTGAAGCACAAAAGAAGTGGGGGCAAAAGAAGTTTTTGAATGGCAATTCAGCTCTCACATTACTGATATATGAAGCTCTAGAAATGAAGAATTGTTTGAGAGAGATGCCAACCTCAGAAGGACTAGCAAGATATGTAAAATCAGCTACGATCCCTAAGAAGAAGAAAGCAGTAGCTATGGTGGAAGAAGCGGGAACCAGCACACAGAAACCCATGAGGGGTACAAAGCGTTTACGGGAAGAGGAAGCCCAAGCTACACCACAATCAAAGAGATCTCATCTCTTACCGAAGATCACGACGGCTCAAATGTCGATTACAAAGAGAGATCTTACCGCTGCCCTCGAACAAACACATCAATATATGCAAGGGCAAGTAAATTTGAACATTCAAGGTCATCATTATAGACAGGCTAGTCAAGAGAAACAACAACGGAGTCCAGAGAAAACACCAAAACAAGCTGGAAGATACAAAGAACTAGGGATAGATGATTCCAGCACCAATACAGAGTCCAGCCCTGACAAAGATACCTTGGATACTGATATACGGACAGAAACACAAGAGGATGAATGGAATGAGATTGATCAAGTGGAAGTCACGTCACAAACTCAGGAAGAAAAGGTTAAGCGAGTCGAAGAATCTATGGAGCCGGAGCACGTCATTCAATTGAATGACACTACAAAAATAAGCATCAAAGAAGATACAACCAGTACTACACATGTAAAACCACCTATTAAAGAGGAAGAACAAACTCCAGGGAATAAGGAAACGAGGGAGCTCCAACCCCAAGAACAGACTGTGATCGAGGTGCCTGATGACACACCTCAAGGAAACAAAGAAGACATGGGGACTGAGCCAAGGATCCAGCTTCAGATTAGGCAGCCCCATGACACTACATTACATATTGCACAAGGAAAAGACGTAAATACCGGAGACGAGCCGGCAATACCAAAAACATGGCTTAACGTGGACGTTGCTCAGTTGAAACCTGTAGTAAAACAGATGATTCAAACGGCCATGGACACTCAACAACAGATGATGGATATAGATGTCGAGTATGATCAAGCAAGGAGAGAAAAGAATCAGTTTCAACTCATGAGTGAACAACTATCGGCACAATTGATTGCAGCACAAAAGGATCTAGCAACCAAAAATACTGAAGTGCTGGCAATCCAGACACAACATGCAGCATCCATTGCCCAGAATCAACAGCTACATAACGGAGTTGCAAAGATTACACGAAGCAAGCGAGGCTGAGAAAGAGAAAATGAAGATGCGAAGCATGATTTTAGAGCAACAACTCAAGTTGTATATGGAAGAGAACGACAGCCTCCGCAACAGAAATAAAGAATTGATGACATCTTTATTATATGATCAACCACTCATACAACAGGAATCCACAGCAACCAAAGATCAGGAATTACGGGATCAGATCTCGAAATATGAAGAGCTGCTAAAGCAAGGACAAGTCCAGATAGAGGATTGGAAAAGCAGGTATGCCCATGAAACCAGTGGACTGAAGTGTCAATTACAAAAGGTGAATGCCAAACTGGTTCAAAGCTACAGTGAAAACATGGATCATGTAGCTGACATAGGTAAAGAACTATTGGCAACTAAAGAAGCACTCGGAGAGGCCATGCAAAAGATAAAAGAAAAAGATGAATGCATCGAACAGCTAAAGAATCAGAAGAAAGACAAAGCACCGATCGGGACATCAGTAGTGCCAAAAAAGGGAAATCCTACTGACGAGGTAGCGGTAAGCCCTCTATCTCACCCGATCTATCATTCTCCAATACGTGAGCAGGTGGCGGATCTACATGATGATCATCCTATGCCATATACTGCAGAAATAAGTCAGAAGGAACGGGCACTAGTGGTGTCCCGATTGACAGAAAATTTTGAAAATGAAGTGGTAAAAGTCATGAAAGAGGCCAAGATCAAAGGTAAAGACCTGGACAAAATCATGAAGCCATTCAATATTCCATATGGACTCTTGAAAGAAAAGACCAGACGCTATATAATAAAGATTACAAGAAAGAGTCCAGATGAGCAGCTAAATTTCAAACATGATACATTCGCATACACTCAAGCAGAGTTTGAAGCTGCGCAACCTGTGTGGCGGCGAAGATTTTTGGAGAAACATCCCACACTACGAGTGCACTGGCAAGCCGCCCCATATGTTTTACAGGTAAACCCTTCATTTTGTCCACTACCACGCAGAAGGGATACCAGGGAATTTTTAGATTTGCAAAGAAGCGGCACTATCAATAAGCAATGGCTCAATTATCCCATGCTTCCGAGCCCACCACATAATTACTTACCAACGGACGAATATATGGTCAAAACCATAGAATTTTGGCTACAGAATTATGCAACAGTACCTGATTTAGCTGTAAAAATGACCAACAAAATACTTAGCATGATCCTCACAGTCTTGAAGGTATTCAAGCATGCGGCCTACACATTTTTGAACTTCATAGGCATTAATCAAGGCACAGAGATCCTCATTTTTGATCTCTCAGTCATGCCTAGCCGCCCAACCATAATGGCTTATTATTCTAGAATTATGTTCTTGCCAAGTGTATATATGCAAACCTTCGAAGAAGCTTTCTTTACAGGATTTTTTGAGATAGATTCATAGATTTTTTTGAAGATGTCGTCAAATTTAAATGCCAGACTAGTGGCATATGAACTTAGCTTCTTCGCAGATCACAGACAGCCACCCAATGATGGTGTAAAGGCAGAACAATGGAAACAACTAATGATACGTGAAGCCAATCTGCTGAATGATACAGAGCAAAAAGTCTATAAAACATATGCCCGTCGCTTATCAAAGCCTGTCGGGGACGACAGAGTCAAGGAGGGGGGCAGTGTTGAGGGAGAGTCAAGTAAAAGGAAGAAAAGAAGAAGACAACGAAAGAAGCAACTTCACTAAAAGGCAATATCTGAAGATATATCTCTGCAAGAAGCCCCGCAGGGGCGCAACACCCATCTCTGCACAGAGCCCCGCAGGGGCACACACACCAAGGAAAGGACGCAACCCACATGGGCGCTTCAACCTCTTGATCTGTTAGAAGGTCCAGATCGAAGACTGAAGCACCACATCTTCAACCTTCCACTGGTGGCGTGCGTGGCAACCCAGAATTAAGAACCTATAGGTGAATTAGACTGCGAAATATCAGGCAGTCAGTCAAACTCCAAGGGTTGCGGGCAAACAAGTCAAGACACCAGGCCCAGAGAATGTAAAACAAGAATTAAGAAGAGGCCGTCAAAAGTGAACACCTGTTTTATAAACAGGTAACAACGAGCAAAGGTGGCTTGCGGAAAACAAACTGAAGACAAGAAGCAAAGCCTGTCAAGGGACGACAGAGGCGAAGAGGGGGAGAGTGTTGCAGAGCTAAAGAGAGTACAAAGCAGAGAAAAAGACGGGCCCCAAAATTTTTTCGATTTGGACATCATATTTTTGTATCATGATCATGCTTGTAATATATTTTCCGTTGTAAAGGCACTAGAGGAGTCCTCTAGATGCATCCCCATAGAAGATTAGAAGCTTACCCATGTAAAATAGTAGGAAATTAGTCTTTTAGTGAATAAAGTGCCGGTCTCTTGTGTGAAAGGACCATTTTTAGGGCACTAGTATATAAGTCAAATGTGACTCTTTGTAAAGAACTTTTTGCCATTGTGAGAATAGAGAGCACAGAAATTCGAATTTGTGTCTTCTTCACTCCGTATCTTCTTCTTCGTGAGCTTGTATGCATGAGTATTGCTTGGAAAGAGTGCTCGTGAGTGTTGTCTATCCATGAGAGCTGTTGTTTGTTGTAGGTAAGGTGTGTGCGACGAGAAGGAAGTGTTGAAGTGTAGAAAAGTATTCCCGCGACTCAGTATTTTGACCATAACTTGAAGTAGGAGCGTCAGAATTGAGTGAAACCACTGCCATTAGATGCGTCTTCTCGAGAGCTTCGAAACGCATATGCTATTTGCTATGTTTGGAGTTCGGAGCTGGGAGAAAAGTCCAAAATACTGACGGCTGCTGCACCAAGTATCGTTTCGCCTCGACCGACAGTTGAAGCTTGTTTAGAGAAGTATTTACCTTGACTGTACTCTTTGAGTAGTTCACTTGCATTGACCATTACATGATTGCATGTCTTCATACACTCGGCTAGGTTTGTATACTCTTTGGATTGATAATTAAAAGCGTGTATCCCCACTATATGCACTTGTGAGGGGATTGAGGTATAGTCTCTTTCTCCGCAAGTCCCTAAGTTGATGCTTAGGTCAACACACAAGGTTTATTGACCAAGTATAATAAGGCTTGATGATCCGTGAAAAACTTGAACTTGTTGGCCAATAGATAGTGTCTAAACTTTTTTACAACATAGACCACGCCTAAGCCTTCTCTCTCAGTAGTTGTATAATTTCGTTCTGCAGCATTTAGTTGTCTACTCGCATATGCTATAGGAAAATCTAGATTGCCTTCACCTGTGGATTGTGACAACACACATCCTATTGCATAATTGGATGCATCCAAATGTGCATGGAATGGCTTATTCCAATCAGGAGTGGTCAGTATTGGTGTTGTGTACAAGCGTCTCTTCAGCTCGTTGAAGGACTTCTCGCATTTGTTGTTCCACTCAAAATTTGTCAACAAGGCATAAAGAGGCTTAGCTATAATTGCATACATGTGAATAAACCTTCCGTAATATCCACAATGGCCCATAAAGGCTTGTACCTCTTTAACATTCCTTGGCCGCGACAACTCCGCTATGGCTTTTACGTTGTCCTCATCTATTGATATTCTATTCTTAGAAATAATATGAACTAAGATTTTACCTTGACGTACCATGAACACACACTTCTCTAGGTTCAGACACACTCAATATTCTCTACACTTGTTGAAGATCTGTCTGAGCTCAGGAATGTGGTGTCTTCTTTCTTGGGAATGAGCACATAAATCATCCACATATACTTCTAAGCTCTTTTGCAAGAACTCTTTGAAGACATGACACATGAGCCTTTGGAATGTTGCAAGTGCATTGGTGATCCCAAATGGCATCACAGGAAATGCAAAGACTCCCCATTCTGTGGAAAAAGTTGTTTTGTGCTGATCTTCTGGGGTAATGGCTACTTGATTGTAACCTGAAAACCCATCGAGAAAGCTATAAAATTCCTTACCTACAACACACTCCAATAAATGTTCTGTGATTGGAAGTGGATAGCTATCTCTTATTGTAGCGGCATTAACCTTCTTAAGGTTAATACACACTCGCAACTTCCCATTCTTCTTGGGCACCACTACAATGGGGGACACCCATTTAGTATGCTAAATCTCATAGACAAATCCGGCTTCAATCAATCTGTCGATTTCTTCTTTTATTTCAGCTGCATACGTGTCATTATATGTGTAGGGCTTCCGTTTCGTGGGCTTGGCATCTACTATTATGGGGATCGTATGAGAACAAATCTTCGGATCTACTCCCTTCAAGTCTCTATAGTGCCACGCAAACACGTCCCTATATTCCCTTAATAAGGCTACCATATCTACTTCCTCTTCTTTACTTAGGTCGTCTCCTATGTACGTACATCTCTCTTCGTTTTCTTCGATGGTGACTACAATTTTTTTGGTCTTTTCTTTGTTATCATATGCTTCTCCTCTGGTGGCCTCTCTCTTAGGCATTCGTACCAAAATTTTTCGGTCTTCAATTTCATACTTCTTGAAATTTTTTGGTACCTCAAACAATGGTTCCTCCTCTTCTTGTTTCACTAATGTTCTTTTCTTTTTCTTTTGACCACGTTCACTCCCATCCTTTGAATTTACCATTTTGATGCTTGTGAGAGGTTCTTCTTCTTTTTGTGCAAATACTCCTATGTCTTCTAGATAATCCATTACAATGGACTCTAGATCATCATCACTCTCTTCTCCTTCTATGAAGTCATTAGGGTCACATTCTTTTAGCAAGGGCTGACACATGAACACTGAAATATCATATCCCTCCTCATCACAATGAGGTGTCCATTGTTCTTCATTGACAGCAACGTCCATGGTGGCTAAGATTTTTGCCCAACCATGAGGCTCAAATTCCTCATCTAGAAAGATCATTGGTGTATAGGCTTGGTCTCTAACTGGTCTATCTCCTTGAGAAGTTCCTTTTTCTCTTGCCTTTAAGCATTTTTCCTCTTCCTTTGCGACCTTGCACATCCACAAATGAGTATCTTCATGCATCCAGGATGTATGAGATGAACTTTTAGAATGCACAGAGATTGAATCTTCTTGCTCCTTGTGGATAGGATTCCATTGTAGGGGTAGTACATAGGTGTAATCCTTCAAATTGACCTTGGTTGTGACCCCTAAGCACTGCAAGTATAAGGAGTTGGTTCCCTAATCTTGTACTATTTGCAGTTATCGTAGGAAGGGTCTTCCTAGGATCATCTCGTAGAAATTATTTTTTTCAAAGTCACATATAGAAAATGTGTGCTCAAACTCTACACCACAAGTGGTTAGAGTTATCCCTTCAAGCAATCCTAGAGGTCTTTCCACATGGCCATGAGCCATCTGAAGCTTCATTCTATTTGGTCATAATGTGGGCTTGCCCCATCGCTTCCACAAGGAGGTGGTTGCAATAGCAGCACCAACACCTGAATCTATGATTGATTTGGTTGTGTAACCTTGGTAGGTGATTGGAAGATAAGTATTACCTTCTTCACCCTTACACATGTCCCCTATTTTGTCTAGATGTATCTCTGGGACTTTCTGCTTAGAGTTTATTGTTGCTGATTTGCCACATGTTTCCATAACTCAGGTTTTACTTTGAGCAGCTCTTCTAAAGTGAGATGACACTGAACCTTAGTGTTCTTCACGACTTCAGTGTTTCTTGGAACCACCGAGTCTTCATTTCTTATCAATATTGTGGGAGCTCTAATCTGGAGAGACTCAGATCCCCATGGGCCTGTGAACTGTGGCAACTCTTGTAAAGAATCGGATTCAAATCCTGAACTTTCTTCCTCTTGTTGCCTTACTTGGTCTCCATAAATAGATGGAATGTCTTGTGGAAATTGATCATGAAGGTCATCAATCTCAAGAATGGGAGGGGGATTAACCTTCTCCTTGGCCCATTTCTCTTCTTGTATTTCCTGCAAGAACTTTTGAGAGTGTTGTTGAATTGAAAGAGGTTCTCCATCATCTATGGAGTCAGGAACATAGAATTTCTTTGGTGATGAGCTTTCTCTTCCAATAGTTGGTGGATCCTGTGGAGGTAAAGAGACATGTGGTTTATTTACCAATTGCTCTAATCTATCTAGTAAGCCGTGGAAGTGCAAACCAGGTGTAATAGCATTTGTCTGATTGAACGATTGATTGGCCTCGAACATAGCTTGAGCTAGTTCCACCATTTTTATGCACATTTTTGTCCGTTCAATCTCTAAATCAGCTCTAGGGTAGCTCTTGTCTAGGTTTGCAGGTGTTGGCCCTTCTTGAAGTCGAGCTTGGTATGCCTTGAACATCATGTCCAAGTCTTCTTGGGTTGGATCTGCAAGAGTAGACCCTGATTGTGGTGGTCTATTTACAATGGTTGGTGGGTGGGGATGAGGTGGTGTGGATGGAGTTTCAGCATGCGAGGGGCTTTGAGAGGCAATATCTTTTATTTTTATTTTTGCATCTTTCAGGCTTTCTTCTAGTTCGGATAACTTTTTGGTCCACTTACGATTGGCCTTTTCTCTAGTCTCTTTCCATGTTCTTGTTTTTCTCTTACTAAGCTCTCGACTCACTTGGCTCTGATTGCTCAACCGGTTTAGCTTTTTTTAAGGCTTGGGCCCTCGTAACTGCGTGTATAGGAGCCACATTATCGCTACTAGAGCTTGAATCCCCTACTAAGCTAGCTACATTAATGGGTGTAACCTTTGGTGCACTAGAGGAATGTCCGGGAAAATCTCTCAGGAGCTGTTCTTTGCCACACTCGAGACAAACGACTTGTATTGTGATGTTCTGCCCTTGTTTTGGAGCTAGTGGGTGGGGTGTTTGTTGTCCTGGTATAGGTTTAGTTTGGTTATATCCTCCATGTTCATACAGTCTAGTTGCTCCTTGTGGTTCTGGACTTGGGTTATACCTAGGAACTTCTCTGCCTTGTTCTCTAGGAGGGTACCCATATGGTCTACATTGGGGTGGTACAAACGGTAGTGGCTGTCTATTCATTGGATATTTTTCAGTGTTAAAGTTGGGGTACTTTTGCTCACTATAAGAGTACATGTTAGGCTCTTGAGGTGGTTGTCTATTGTAAGGGTAAGGTCGTGATAAACCTAGTCCTTCTCTAGTGCAGACATGAGATGGATGATCCCCACCGCAAAGTGTGCAACTTCCTAACATTGGCACTCTCAAGGAGGAGTTCTGGTAGTTCCTTTGTCCTTGTACCCCTAATTTCTTGGCCACTAACTCTGCCACTTCCTCCACATAACTCGAACTAGAAGTTTCATTACTCCTTGTATCCTCTCACTTGGTAGGATCTTGTGTGGTTTTGAGATCCTCAGCTAAGTTGTCTTCCAAATCTATGCACTCCTGAAGACACTCACTTAGGGTTTGTAGTCGTTTTATGTATACTAAGATTCTCAATGTTCCTATTGGTTAGACCTTCTAAAAATAGGGATATCATTTTTTGCTGAGAAGCTCTCTCTGTCACAAGGCATCAGGTTACGTATTGATTAAATCTTCATGCTACATTTTTTACTGTCTCATTAGGAGCTTGTTTGAAACTATGAATTAAGGATGATGAATTGTGCTTGATCCCTCGCTTAGTGAATTCCCAAATAAGTTCATCCAAGGATTGAAACCAAGTCAAGGCTATTCCTGTGAGGGTTAGCCCAAAGGATTCATATTGCACGAAAAAGTCATCCACTTGCTCTTCTCGCAACACCTGCTTGAACTCTGCAATGTGGTCATACGTCTCTCCTGTGCCATCGTAACGATTTCGGATACATTTGGCCAATTGGATTGGTCTCAATATTCTGCCAGGCTCTGGGGGTCGAATTATGATGGGAGAACCGGGTTTTACTGGGTGTATTCCAGCTCCTACACCTTGGGGTGCTTCTACCCTAAATGTGGTTCTATTTTGATTTCCTATTCCCTGTGTAGTTTGGTTGTGGGAGTTAATTCTTGGCATAGTGGATTGCACCTTAGGTCTGTTCAGCCTACTACATCGGCTCCTTTGTTTTGACATCATAATTTCCATTCTTTGTTGGGTCTGGAATGGGTTTTGTGAGATATTTTCTTGATCTCGAGGAGGAAATATAGGCAGATCCATGTACTTTAATCTAAACCCCTCCACTTCATCTATAGGCGAATATCTCCTTTGACTTTGGTCTAGGTATGTAGCTCTAGATGGATTTTCTAGATCCCTTAACTCGTATATAGTTGTTGGTCTGATGCCTTCTCCTTGTGTTAGTGAATCAGTTTGTAGAAGTAGGTCTGATCTATGGATCAAGTATATGTCTAACAGGTAGTTAGCTTGAGGTATCAAATCCCCTCTCAAGACTTGAGTCACCACAGACTTGCCCCTTGGGGTCATCACCCGTTCTTCTTGGTTAGATTTTCTGAAAGTTCCTTGTCCCTCTAATTCTCCTCGATCATTAATTTGATTAGGGTTTTTCGTTACTACGTAGATCTGGCCCTTCTTGTCCATGTAAACTCCACCTTCATACTTGACAGCTAGTCATGGAACTATTTCAGATTATTTAGTGCTTATCATTCTTGATACTGTCCTATGTAGACCATCGATGTAGATGGGTATTCCTTGCAAGTTGGTGGATATGTATTAAAGACGTCCGATATTCCCCTTCCACTATAGACATAAAATCTTCCCTAGTTATTGGACTATGCATGTCTTCAGAAGCCAAGAGTCTCTCCCAATTAAAGGACATTTCTGACTCACCCATCTGTGATTTGAACTTCGTGCTAACCACTAATTTGTGAGTCCTCAACTTGGTTGTATGGTTGACACTAGCCTCAGATGATTTGGTACTTTATAGATCTCTTGCTAAGTGTCTACTTGATCTTAGGTTCATAAACCTTGTCTACAAGTCCAAAATTGTCCTTTGTATTGTTCAAAATCTTGTGGAACGCCTTGCTTCCTAGTCCCCCTTGTAGTACTCCCCACGAGCTTTTCAACAAACCCAAAATCACTACAAACGGATTCCGTATGAGAAAGTTATGCCAGTTCAAGGTTCTAGGGGTTAAAACAAGGAAACAGGACCTCACAAGGATTGCTTCAAAGCAGGCGATACACGACACTTAGTAAGTATCGCGATACTTGGAGTAGGTGACACTCGACACTTGATCAATCACAACATATGACACTTGACAAACGTCGTGAGAGAAATCCGTGATACTCGACACTTAACAAATGTCAAGAGAAAGTCCCACGATACTCGATATGCCATAGATATCGTGATAATAAATTCTCACGATACTCAATATCAACCAGATGTTGCAAGCCTGATTCACGACACTCGACACTCGTCAAGTGTCACAGAATAAATCACGATACCCGATACTTGACAAATGTCACAAAGGAAAGTTCACGACATACGATATTCGACGAATGTCGCGAAAGGAATCTCACGATATACAATATTTGGTAGATGTCGCAAGGCTACACCACGATACCCGATAGGTGCCGCAAGCAAACTCAACGATACATGATATTCAACGGGTATCGCGAGCAAAACTCAACGATACACGATATTCCACAGGTATCGCGAGCAAAACTCAATGATATAGGATATTCGATGGGTATCGCGAGCAAAACTCAACGATACACGATATTTGATGGGTATCGCGAGCAAAACTCAACGATACACGATTTTCAACGTGGCTAGGTATCGTGATACTCGACCAGAGGAGATCACGACATTCAGATGTCACAATACTCAACCGCGGGAGAACAGGATACTTGGATTTTTTGGAGTCCAAATTCAAATTTCTTTACAAATATGAGTACCTTGTGTCCTCTTTGACACTCCTATGTGTCTGTAGATGCAAAATCTCTCTTCAAACCCGCGATATCACACACACGACATTTGGCGCAGGTCATGCCACGTTTGGGACAGTTCACTCAATTTTTGGGTATATAGAGGTGTATTTCTTCAGCGTTTACGGTTTTGCACCCTCTCTAAAGTTCTTTCTCACAACCACAAGTGAAAACGAAGTGAATCTACGGGCAAAAACTGAAAAAATCAGAGAAGATGAAGGTGGGAGAAGATGGTGATGATGATGGAGATGAAGATGGAGAAAAGATAAAAAACTGAACTGAAAATGGTTATTTTTTTACCTTCCAACATCGCTACTCTACATCTTACCGTCACACGCTCGTCCTCCAAGCTCTCTCCCCAGCAACGGTGCCAAATTTGGTTTCACTCTAGCACAATGGTGAGTACTAACATGAGGAGCTTCACCTCATAAATGTCAATCCGTGGAGACGTGAGGACCGGTATGAAGACCAAGAGCAAGTGAAGTGCACAAGTGCATGAGTGAAAGCATACAAACATGCACACACATACACACACGCACACAAACTAAGAGCAAAGAGTGGAACAATGGAAGGATCTCGATTACAAAAGAACTCTCTTACAAAGCTGAAATCTACAACAAGCTCACCCCTAAAATGAGCTCTCCAGCCCTTTTTATAGTTTTTTGAGTGGTGTTGGCCCTGTCCAGACCTAGTGTCCAGCCTAGTTAAAAATTAGGTTCCAAGGCTTATTTGGCGACTCAAACGAAATCTAAAAATTTTGAAAATTGGTAGGATGATACTTCTAATACTCCTCAAGCTCAAGGACTCCTCGCCTTGAAAAAAATGGAGTTGTCAAAATAGAAAATGGTATTTACAATGATTTTTAGTGATAAAAATCACTATTTTTATAGGGATTTCTTCTGAAAATTTGACATGTGCTTCTTGGAGCTCCCTACATGCTCCTTCTTCTTATGTGTCCACTTCATTGATGCGCTTTGCTGCTTGTGTGTGACCTTTACTGTCAACAACTTTCGAACTGATCTACTATGTCCTTGAGCTTTGTGACAAAATCAGTTACATTTTGTTTTGGAGCTTTCTTGAGAGTTGTGAAGTCTAGCCATAGTTAATGCTTCCTGGACTTTGTACTTTAAGAGAAGAAGGCTTCAAGTGCATTCCACACTTCCTGAGATGTTTTACAACTTCTAATGTGAGGCAAAAAAAAAATTGAGATAGAATTGAGGAGATAAAACCTTGCAAGTGCATCCTTGGAGCACCGTGTGCTCAATCTTTCTTGCTCTTCTTGTGTTGGTTGACCTTTGTTCTTGAAACTTGGCATAACTTCATCTCCAGTTATATAACCATATAAATTCCTTCCTTGAAGATAAGCTTCCATCCTTAATGACGAGGCTGAGTATTTAACTCTATCCAATTTGTCAATTGATGAAGGAAATCCATCTGCCATGTTGTCCAACCTTGCTCTTATACCACTGTGAAGAGGTGGATTTGTAGTTGATGAAGATGAAGTGGTGCTGCAAAAACTTTGCACTACACCAACCAAATGGACTCCAGAGACATGGTGGGCCCTTTTAGCTTGCCAAAGGATGTAGTAGAAACCCTATGTACCTTGGAAGAAATTGACTTAATTCATTTTGGGGAACTCTTATAAACTTAATAAGCTAACCATTACGAGTTATTTCAACAAAAATGATGGACTACACAAGTAGAAAGAAGGTTAGCAAGTGATAGGATGACCCCGATATTCCAGTTGCAACAATACACAGAACCATGTGCAGTAAATAGAGATATATCACGATTAAAGAATCCAATGCTCACGAACATTTTTACGCATATATGAGAGAGTATACACACGTATACTAGCCTTGCATACACTAATGCACATTTTAATATGCATAGACTTTAATATGTATATGCATACTAACCATGCATACGTTTCCATGCATATGCACATACTCTCATACACATGCATCTATATACTCTTATATGGTAGTATATGACCACATGCACCGCACTTAATATATACATTCATATGCAATTACTCTTAGCTTCCTATGCTTAGAACTAAGAACTTCTCTAATTATACCATAACAAATACTAAACAAACAAATATTAACTAATTAGACCTTATTATATTTAAACAATACATTAATATATAGCTAACTAGATTTAATTATCTCTAATCTAAATAATACAATGCTAGAATAATAAAGAAGCTAATTATCTTTACTTAATATATAATTAACCTAACATATTATTATTTCTCTCTCCCTCTCTCCCTCTCTTTCTTTCTATGTCCTCTCTCTCTCTCTGTGTCACTCTCTCTTTCTTTCTCTCTCTCTCTCTCTCTATGCATGTTATGCATGCAGCACCGTGGAGGGAGGGAAGAAAATTTCTTTTATCTCTCTCTACCACTTTCTCTCTCTCTCTCTAAAATCTTATGTGTGTTTTATAGCTATCGGCGTTGAGTTTGGCATGCAGATAGCAGAACCCATGAGTGTAATTCTCTTTCTCTCCAACTCTATCTCTCTCTCTCTCTCTCTCTCTCTCTCTCTCTCTCTCTCTCTCTCTCTCTCTCTCTTTGTCTACACTCCTGCACGCGCATCAGTCGCCAGCTGCAGCCATCAAGATTCAAGACCTATCTCCCTCTCTCTCCTAATCATCACAATCGCCATCCTTTTTTCTCTCTCTCAATGCCGATATGTGCTCTTTCAGCCAAAAAAAGGGAAAACTCGATAGATAAATTCCCTCTTTCTCGCTCTACAATTGTTTGCACGCTCCCTTCGAACCGTCAGAAGACTGAAACTATCACCACTAGAGTTCTCTCTATTAGTCACTACAATGCCAATCAAAGGCCGCAGGATACCCTTTCTCTAAAACTCTTTCACCTCTCTTTCTCTAACAAGAGCATGTGCAGCCGTTAGCTGTTCTCTTTCTTGCTTCAATCTCTTCTCTCTCTAGTTATTATGTGAGTAAACAACTACTGGGTTATCAATACTACAACTCACATAATTGGGAAAAGGAAAAGAAAACGAGATTACCTGCAAGAAAACATAGAGAAAACTCACTGAACACACACACACACACACACACACACACACACATATATATATATATATATATATATATATATATATATATATATATATATATATATATATATATATATATATATATATATATATATATATATATATATATATATATATTTAGAGAGTCTTCTTTATACCACTCTTTAAGTTTTGGCTTTATCTTTCATCCATACTTTTACACTCACATTTCCACCACACTTTTATTTCTCTTTTCTCACACAACCATACTTTAATATCCTCACTCACACACCATTCTTTCTTCTATCCCCCTTTTTCACTTTATTTGCACATCTTTTATGAACCACTATTTATTCACACACAGTCATCCACCACATCTTTAACTATTCCCTTTTCCCCACTTTAATTACAAATTCAATAATCACCATTCTTTAACTGCTTATGCACACACACCACTACCGAATTATCCATTTCCAATTATCATTTTAATTTATTTAACCTTATTATTTATATTTCATTAATATAATTAATTGAATCTTACATTAAGGGTTTTAATAATTAAATACCTTAGTATTTATATACACATACTATTAAATTAGATAATTAAATCATAATTTAATTTATAATAAATAAATGTTTAATTTAGAAATTAATTAAATCAAATATCAAATGTTTTCACCCTTAAAACACACTAAAAACCCTTGGGAACCCCTTTGAAACTCATCAGAATCCTATTGAAACCCTATCATTAACCCATTCGAACCCTAGCTTTAACCCAAGAATTAACATTCTAATATAAATACACGTAAATTTATGTAATCCTAGGGTTTTATACCCATGTTCCTTGCTTATATGGGTACAAATACACATTAAATGTGTAGTTAGGGTAAACCCTAATATGAGCACATGTTTTCTTCATTAATTTAGACCTGCAACACTTTTAGAATAATTAATTCCAGGGAAAATAGCTGATCAATAGCGTTATATAAGGGTTAGAGATCACCAATAAAAATGTTTTAATCTACTGGAAGGTGCAAATCTTTCGGACATCTGCCCCCACCAAACGTGCACATTGTCCCGGTGGGCCAACTTGCAAATTGAGGGAAGCATCATCTTGATGATCATCGTGAAATTTATCCATAAAACAACACCAATTCTTTTATAAATAAATTTTAGACTTATCAAATATTTCAATCTTTTATGCAATATTCTCATGAAGTTTATTTAAATTCAATCTGGTAATGAAAACATATCAAATTATAAAGTTAAACTATCCACCGGTTTAGTGAACAAAACATTAATCTAGATTTCATCCATTTATAAACTTTGCAAAAATCAGTATGAAACAAAATTCATTTTCATTCACTCAAATGCAGGTTTCTTCATATACATGCATTCACATATGAACAATCAAACATGTCAAAGAGATCAACTAAATCTACTCATATAGACATCTGCCTTGTTTGCCCAATTTTATTCACTAGATGTGTTAATTTCACAACTAGCTTTCTTCATCTTTGGCTTCATACAAGTATGAGGTAAAATATGCATGTAGATAATGATTGTAAATACTTTTTTGGGATGGAAGAAGGCATACCTTCCGCACTATATATATATATCTATATCTATATATATATATATATATATATATATATATATATATATATATATATATATATATATATATATATATTTCTTCTATGTTACATTCTCAATATTTTTGTTTTGTAGGGGAAAGGCTTAACCCCTTAATCCGAGCTAAGGTTCTAGATGCATGTATAAGAAAGACCTAGGATGTCACTAACAAGGATCATGCTTCAATATGCTCCTACACATATACAATTACTTCCATTATCTGAAATGAGCTACAAATCCTTCTATCCATAACAAATCCCACTCAGTCTATAAATTTAGAAATATAAATCATGCTTGTTTTCCTAGTATGGCTAAATAGATTCCCTTCATAATTTAATAAGCCTCATCCCAGATTTTTGTAATTAAATTTAATACGAATGCAAGTGACATGCATAAATCAGAACATAAAATTTTAAAACATAGATAAATACGACCTGAAATTAAGTGCATCATCAATCTTCTTCACCTTCATTTTAAATTCGTCATAAACCTATAATTTGATCATCTTCAAAGTCCTGCTAAAAGGAAACATCAACAGCTAGACACACAAATTTACTTAGTTTCATAACCAAATATTCTTCTTCATCCTGCAAAAGAAAACCACATTAAAGGAAATCACCCATACATAAATTAGTCATTCTCTTCATCATACATTACTCCATAATTTTCATCATTTCTTTGCTTGAATAATTTAATCCATTTGCCCACGTTTAAGTTCTTGAGAGGTGTACCATCTAATTCATGTAAGGCATACGTTCCATTATCATAAACTTTGATCACCGCATAAGGTCCAAACCAACGCCTTTTTAATTTCCTACGACCATCATACTGAGAATCAAATGTACTATCATAAATTAAAACCCAATCATTAATTTGTATTGGCTTTGTCCTTAACCTATGTGACGTATCAAAATATTTCTTGTTCTTAAGTCGTGAATCTTTCAATTTAGCTACAACTTCTTCTAATCTTTCATTCCCTTGCTCAAGTTGTTGAATTCTTAGAGTTAATAAATCTTCAGTAGATAGATTATCTTCCCATGGAAGAGTAGCCCAAGTAAGGATTTGAGTATGCACAGGAAAAATAGGCTTCTGGCAGTACATTAACTCTACCAGCATATACACCATCGTTCTAGTGCAGGTCATTCTATCAGCCCACGATGCACATGGCAGAAATCTCGGCGAATTCTTAAGTTCTCCATTGCAAGCTTTAGAAATTGCCTTTATAATAGGAGAATGCCCTCTTTCTATTTTCTTGTTAGCCTTGGATTATAGGTAGTGGTAAGAGCTAAAGGAATTCCATGCATAGCAAAGAAATCTCTAGCCTCTTGCACATCTAATTCTCCCCTATCAGCAACTACCTTTTCAACATAACCAAATCTTGAAATTACATCTTCAAGAAGAAATTTACATATATTAAAAGTTGTTTTAGATCTTACGGCTCGGCCTTCAACATGGTTAGTAAGATCTTCTCGTGCAAGAACTATATATCTCATCTTTTCTATACCTTTGGGCATGGTCACAAGGTCAACTACCCACTTATAATGTATGTGTGGTGGATAGGTAGGATGCAACGGATCCCTATGCTTAACAGATGAATGTATTTGACATACGTCACAAGAATTGACATAATTCTTTACATTAACATAGATGTCTGGCCACCAATAACCTTCTCTAATCTTCTCATAAGTAGCCACAAATCCCTTATGTCCAGCCCGTAAAGTATCATGCATATTTTCCATGACTTGCATTTGAAGATGCTTAGTTCCTAGTACTCTTTGTGGAAATTTGATCTTTCCCCTTGCATGTCTCCAAATTAGTCCATCTTTGAAGAAAAAATTGAAAGCTATTTTCCTAATATTCCTAAATATATTTGAAGACCATGTAGGTGATCTAATCAAAGTACTAAGATACCTCAAAATGTCTTGCCACTCTCCTTCATATTCATCAATATTAAATTGTTCATACAGATATGCTTGAGAATCATAATTAATTGCATTAGTATCTAGTTCTGCTTCATCATCTTCATCATACCTAGCTCTAGTAAGCATATCAGCAACAAAATTAGATTTACCTGTAATATGTATTAAAACCGGATTTATAAACTTAATGTAAGAAATCCATCGAAGCATAGCAATATCTGATGAAGAACAATTTGTTATCATTCATATGAGTGGTAAACAATCTCTCTCTACAATTACATTTGCTCTTATAAAATATTCCTTATCAGACTTTAATGTAGTGACTAAACCCTAGAGTTCTCATTTAATTTACAGATAATTTTTTTGCGTTTCATATAATATCTTAGCTCCAAATCTAATGGTATATGTTTTTCCCTCTTCGTCGTCCTGACCAATAACCCATCCTATGCCTATGGGACTCGTATCAACAGTCAAAATAATGGGCTTTTAATCAGAATAATCTACATGTTTTCAAACAGGAGCATTAAGAACTAATCTCTTTAATTTCCTCATAGCTTTTGAGTGCTTTTCAGTCCAAAGAAACTTTTGATTCTTCCTAAGCAATGCATGTAGACAATTAGCAACATGTGCATATTGAGGAATCCAAATAGAATACAACACACAAGCACCAAGAAATCAGCTCACTTCACTAATATTGCTACATGTCTCAGAAATCTTGTTTATGGCATCAAGCTTAGGTCGATATGGCCTCCGACCATAATGTCCACATAAATGACCAACTATGAGTACCTCGTTAGCACCAAAAATAGACTTCTCAATGGGAAATGAAAAAATCCTTTCACAGTGAGAGATATGGTCTATAAAAAGTTTCCTATAGCCAAAAGAATCTAAACTTTCATCTTTTGCATTCTCAACACATCCATTAATAGGTATATTATCTATAAACGACATAGTTATATTTGGAATGAAGTCATGTAAAACAGAATTCATGGTGTTCATCATATGCGCTACTAAATTAGTAGCTCCTTGCAGCAAAGTACACATGCGAACTAAGCCTAAAGTATTTTTCATAGTCGTGATATCCCTACTTTCAATAGCAAGCTGAAATTCATCATAGCCAGAATATAAATCTCCCATTGAGTAAATGGCATGACCAGCAAATGCTTCAACAAATTCTCCTACAATGGGGCCAATACTTACATTCCTAATAGTAACCTTATTCACAGGTTGTAAGTCTTGTATAAATCATAGTTTGCCATTTTTCTTGGGAACAATAAACCACCTATTTGAGTAGGGTGCAGACGAGGGCTCTAGAATCCTCATGTGAATCTTTTCCTTAAGTAGCCTCATTAGCTCAGGTAAATGAGCTTTTGGGATAGGTATGTTAGAGCAAAGAAATCTCTAATTGATAATTATGAAGAACTTGAAGCAAGTTAGGACAAAAATGAAGCCAAATAAATCATTTGAAAAAGTGAAGAGATCTCAGAAATGTAGCATGTATACATATGTACATTACATATGGAAATTCTTGTACTATGAGTATAGATGATCATTAGAATGAAAAGGAGTAATGTAATAGACATGGGATGAGTCTAGAATCATATGTATATAAGTTAATAATGTAAAGAAATGAGTAAGAGAGTCATTAGAAGCCAAGTGTCCATGAGATAAATGTGTAGAGAGTCATCTTCAGGAGTTAGCATCAAGTCTTTCTCTCATTTCTCTCAGCCTGATCATGTGGATCAAGCAATGTTTTGTACACATCTAATCTAGAAGCTAACCAAGCTATGTTCAAAGTCTCATGGTCCAATTCCTTTCAGGCTGTGTGTATGATCAATGGGAACATGTATATGTAAAGTCTGCAGATAGAACTCTCAGAGTCACACATATTTTCGTGTCAATGTTTTGCTTGGATCTCACTGCACAATGTAAAGTTTTTTATGTATTAGCATTCAAATTCTAAGTTGAAAGTTAAGGAATCCATGCCTAAAAGGATTTAGCAAAATGGGACTTGTATCGTGATAAATCAACCTTAGAAGTTGACTATGTCAAAGTCGCTTGTTCAAGAAGACAATGTTTTGACATAACTTTGATCTTAATGATCCAATCAGAGTTTTAATGATTATTTCGAAGATCTAATGGATGATATGATTGTGAAAAGGTAGCATGGAGGTATTTATATCATTAGATTGAAGAAATTTGAAGATATGTGCAGGTAATGAAGTTAATCTCTAAAGCAGACTTCTTGAAGAAGAAGAAATTTCACTCAGAGAAGTGATTGTGAATGATTTTGTAATTCAAGGTAACATTTGTGTAAAGTTTGGTCTATAACTGATATAAAGGCGCTCTTAAATCAGTATAGATCAAGCCTTTGGAGATTAAGAGGTCTCCAACAGTGGTATCAGAGCAAAAGGTGCAATACAAAGTGAAGAAAAGAGCATTGGAAGTCCCGACTGTTGCACACATTGAAGTTTCTTCTAATTAAAGGTGGACAAGATTAAATTCTTGAAGGCAACCTGGAGAAGTGTGAAGATTGAGCTTGAAAGGATCTAAAAGACTGAAGCTTTACATTAAAGGTACAAATTATAATCATTCTCCTAATACTTGTAGAAGATAAAGATCAAAGATTGGAGAAAGCTTGCAGATTGATAAGCTAGATAGGGAGAACTATCCAGCTTGGTCCATGAGGATAGAGGCACACCTCATGAGCAAAGATTTGATGGCATTCATCACAGGAGAAGGAGAAAAGCCTGAGTTTGAAGATCCTAGTGTTCCAATTAGGGAGGAGCTTGCAGATTTGAAGAGCTGGATGAAGAAGGATGCTCAAGCTAGGAGCATCATTTACATGGTTGTAAATGATTATCTTCTACCTCATATTAGAGGATTAGAAAGTGCAATAGATGTGTGGAATGCTTTGGAAGAGCATTTTCAAACTACAACCAAGTCAATGTTCACGACAAATACTTACAGGTCTGAGAGGAGATGAGAAATGGAAACCTTTCATATTATCCATAGAATTGTCATTAGATCACTTTACTCCTGATCTTAATCAATTGCTAGGACACATGCTAACTTTTGAGCAGGACATTAAGGGAGATAATGATAGGATTGCAAGTCAAGCTATGTACTCCAAGGATAAGAAAAATAATGGCAAAGGAAAGTAGTCAACTGATGATGAAGGACCTTCAAGCCAACTTAATTTCATAAGAGGAAAGATGAATTCAAGAGGTAAAGGAAGAGGAGGTAAGAATAAAGATAATGTTAGAGCTTGTTGGATTTGTGGCAGAACAAATAAATTGGCAAATGATTGTTGGTATAACAATCAAAATGGTGGAAATCATAATCATAGTTTTAATCAAAGAGGTAGAGGAGGTAGAAATCAAAGAGGTAACTTCAGAGGAAGAGGTGGTAGGACCTCATATGCTAGAGGAGGTGGAAGAAGCTTTCAACCTCAATCCTACAATACCAACTATGAGAATTATGCATCAGATCAGAAGGATGACATGACCCTTATCTTGAATGCAACACATGAAGCAATAGGAGAAGATCAAAAGGTATTCTATATTGACTGAGGATGTAGCAATCATCTGAATAGAAACATATCATTGATGACTGATATGGAAGCAAACGTGAGTGGACATACAATTCAAACAAGAGATAATACCAAGCATAAGTGGAAAGCATTGGATCAGTGAAGACAAAGAGTGGAAGCACACTCTTAAGCAAGGTACTTTATGTTCCTTCTATTCCTAAAACTTGATAAGTGTAGGAAAAATTGTGGAGAAGGGATATGAAGTTAGATTCACAAATGATGGTGTTTATGTGCAAGATCCAAATCAGGGATATAGAAGCATCATTGCAGGTAAAAAAGAAGGAAGACTTTTTACTCTCAAGGTCCAAGGTAATGTGGGACATGCATTATTTACTTATGGAAGTCAAAAGATGTCTGCGTTTGACCTTTGGCATAAAAGGCTAGGTCATTTCAATGAGAGAGCCATAAAAGAAATGTCAAAGAATGATGTAGTGCTTGGATTGCCAAATGTTGAAGGTCAACACATGGTATACGTGTGAAGCTTGTCAATTAGGTAAAGGTCACAGAACTTCATACAATAAACTAGGATACAAGTATTCAAATATACTTGAGTTGGTTCATATAGATGTGTGGGGTCCTTCACGAGACTATAGCATAAATGGATCCAGATATTATGTGTTGTTTGTTGATGATGCAATAAGATGGATTACACTTTATGTAATCAAGGACAAATCTGAAGTGTTCAAGAAATTTAAGCATTATCATGCTTATTCAAGCTCAAGAGGTTGAGATTAGATGGAGGGGGGAGAATATTTTTCTAAAGAGTTTAATGATTATTTGTGGAATGCAGGTATAAAAAGAGAAGTAACTTGCACGTACTGCCCTCAACAAATTGGAGTTGCAGAAAGAAGAAATAGAACTCTTGTAAAGTTTGCAAGATCAATGATGAAAGAGAAGAATTTTCCAAACTACTTATGGGCAGAAGCTATCAACACTGCAACATACCTTGTGAATAGGTTACCCTACAAAGCTTTGGATGGTAGAAAAACTTATGAAGCATGGTTGGGTAAGAAATACTCTTGATCATTGTAAGGTATTTGGATGTTTGGCATATGCTTATGTTCCTTCTCAATTAAGACATAAGCTAGAAGCCAAAGTAGAAAAGTATGTGCTTATTGGGTATGATGATAGACAGATGGGTTACAGATTGTGGAGTCCATCTACAAAGCAATTGCTTGTTACAAAAGATGTTACATTTGATGAGCAAAGCACATGGTATACATGGTAAAAAAATGTTGAAGAAGTTGAAAGGAAAAGGAAGACCAAAGTAAAGGTGTATGAAGAAGATGTTGATGATGTTGATTGTAGAAGTAAATTGCAGGGCAATGATGAAGATAGGCCAAGATTTGATCCAGAATCAAATGTGGCTGAGACTTCAAGAAGTGCAGAGATCAGAAGATCTTTGAGAAAAAGAAAAGAACCTATCAGGTATAGCTATGATACATCTTTCTTAACAACAAAAGATTATGCTTATCTTGTGAAGACAGAAGAAGATCAAATCACATATGAAGAAGCTAAAGGTAAACAGAATTGGGAGAAGGCAATGCAAGAAGAGTATGATGCTCTACTTGAGAATGAGACATGGGAATTGGTGCCAAGACCAAAGAACCAGAAGGTAATTGGATGTAAGTGGGTGTATAAGACAAAGAGGTTTGCAAATGGTGAGGTGTCTAGATACAAAGCTAGATTGTGGTTAAAGGTTATGCCCAAACTTATGGGGTAGATTATGATGAAACCTTTAGTCCAATTGCTAATATGTCCACAATTAGATCTCTAAATACTATTGTTGCTTGTAAAGGATGGAAGTTATCACAATTAGATGTGAAGAATGCATTTTTGAATGGATATATTGTAGATGAAGTGTACATGGAGCAACCAGAGGGTTTCATGGATTTAGTTGGATCAGATTATGTGTGTAAGCTCAAGAGAGCTTTGTATGGTTTGAAGCAGGCCCCAAGAACATGGAATTACAGGCTTGTTAAGTTCTTGAATGAATGTGGATATCAAGCTTCAAAAGCAGATAGTAGCTTGCTAGTGAAGGCAAGTGAAGATGGGCTCATATATATGTGTATTTATGTTGATGATATTATTGTCAGAGGTACAGATGCTCAAGGAATCAAGGAGCTTAAGAAGCAAATAGAGAAAGAGTTTAAGATAAGTGATTTGGGAAACTTGTCTTATTTCTTAGGAATGCAAATTGTGTATACTCAACATGGAGTATATGTTACACAAGAGATACTTGAGGAATCATTTGGTCAAGTTCAACATGGAAGATTGCAAGAATTCAACCACACCATTGGAGATAAATCATAAATTGAGCAGATATGGAGGAGAAGAATTTAATGACATGAAGAAATATGAGATTTGGTAGGTAGTTTGATCTATGCTACCTTGACAAGACCAGCCCTATCATATGCAGTTGGTGTTTTATCACAATTCATGCATTGTCCAAAGAAAACTCATTGGATTGCAGCTCAAAGGGTACTCATATATATCAAGGGAATTTTGAGTGAAGGTTTGTATTATGGTGTTACTTCTGACACAAGAATCAAAGTTTTTAGTGATGCAGATTGGGCAGGTAATTCAGATGATAGAAGGTCTACTCATGGTTATCTCTGTTATATTGGAGATAAGTTAGTTTTTTGGTGCTCAAAGAAGCAACATACAGTTGCTTTATCATCCAAAGACGTTGAGTATAAAGGAATGGTAGAGGTTGCAAAATGAGTGATATGGTTAAAGACATTATTGAAGAGTTTTGGAATTGATGAGAGTACTCCAATTATTTTTGGAGACAACATGAGTTCATTATATCTGGCAGCTAATCCTATTTTTCATGCCAAGACTAAACACATAGAGATTCAGTATCATTTTGTTGAGCCCATAAAAGTCATATTGGTCAAAGTCAACTGTAGTCAAAGTCAAAAGGTCAAAGCAAACTATTTAAAGTCAAAGTCAACAAGGGTAAGAGTCAAAGTGTTCAAAGTGCAGGTGTTAAACTGCACAGGTAGTGCACAAGTATTGTCCACAAAGGGTGAATTGGAGAAAGTGGTTGCAGTTTGCAGAGGTATTTCTCTAATTTCCTTAAGGTTCAAAAGTGCTGTTTAAAGTGTTTTGGAAGGTTCAAGTGAACCCTCTGTTAAGTACAAAAGTGAAGACTTAAAGGGAAAATGTGAAGGTATGTGAAGTAGCAGCGTACGCAGAAGTGAAAGTATGGCCCCCCAATTAAAATTTTGTTTTTTAGCCTAAAGTCACTACAGGACAAAAGAGGGATTTGTTGGTTGGCACTTCTTCCAACAAATGTAATGGCGGATGCACCCAATCAAGGTAACAATTACAACCCTAGATAGAGGAATAACTTTGGAAATGGGCCTAGAAGGCCAATCATTTGTTTCAGATGTGGAGAATGTGGGCACTATCAAAGTAGGTGCACTCTACCAGAAAATGCCCCTCCTTGCAGAAATTGCCTAGAGGCCAGAGACCACTATACAAATTGTTGTCCTAAGAACCAAGCCTCTTCATCTAGACCACACATTCAAATGATTTTTGTGCACAAAGAAGAAAGGTTAGATCAATTCAATGAGCCATCACCATCTACCAGGGTGGTGCAGTTAGAAGAAATAGAATCTTTTACAGTGCAGACAAGAAATAAGGGAAAGGCTCAAGTAGATATAGCTCAAGAATCAAGAATTGATGGATTGAACAAAGACAAAGAGACATCTGAAGACAAGGCCACTGCATGTGCAGATACAAGGCAAAAAGGGGATCTAATATGTACCAGTGATGCCATTGGGCATGCATTCAACAGGGCTCATGAGGAGTTTGATAAGTCAATTGGAGCCCATGCTCCTAAGGAATCAGAGGCTACAAAACTCCTCAAGTCCATGAAAAAGGAGGTTAGTATTTTTTATTTAATAAAGATGGATGGGAAATTTAGGTCAGAACTCTTGCAGATAATTGATGAGGCTTCGACTACAAGTTTGGTGGCAAAGACTATTGTTATACATGAAGGTAAAATTGTAGGGGAAGCAACTCCTACAGATTATAAGAGTCCTCGACTGACAGTATCTATCAAAGGTCATGTGTTTCAAGGAGTTATTCTGGATGGTGGTTATGGCATTAACTTGATGCCTGAACATACAATGAAAAAGATTCGACTCCACCCTTCAAGGCCTGCAAATTTCACTGTTACTTTGGCAGATCAGAGCAAAGTAAGGCCCTTGGGAATAATCCCAAAAGTTTCACTTGAAGTATAAGGTAATCTATTCATTCTGGATTTTGTAGTTTTAAGATTGCCCCAGGTTGAAGGAGGATTTCCCCTCTTAATTGGAAGACCATGGCTGAGGCATGCAAGTGTCATCCATGATTGGCGCAAGGACACTATGTGGGTACAAAAGAAAGGGCAAGAGCTGACATAGATTCATTTAGAAGAGGGCCCAGATAATCAAGGGAACACCAACATGATGCAAACAGTTGGCATTTGCATGGAACCAGAATCAGAGGACCAACCCCATATAGATTTAAGAGGATATTCTAAATTGGCTCCAAGCAGGCAACTCTTCCTCATGTTTTGGATTTTTTCTTAATAATTCTTGCACAACTGAAGGTTATGATGAAGATGAGGAGAAAGTTCAGGTTGATGGATTGGGAGAGCCCATCACAGACCAGAGAAGGGGCAGGAAGACACCCTTCAAATACAACTTGGAGGAGGATGTAACAACAATAGAGAAGGAAGTTACTAAAGCTAAAGACAAGGTAAAAGATACTAGTGAAGAATGCTCTTTTCCAATTCAAGAAATCCCTGCAGGATGGATGCAGGATAAGGAGGAATGCATAGAGATCGAAAATACCCCTGCTTATGAAACAATGCACGAAAAGCTTGTGGAGGGAAACGAGGATGGAGATGAGCACGAAGATAATATGGTAGAGAGAAACCCTGTCAAAGAAATACAATTAGGCACTCAAGACAATAATCGGCCAGTTTTGGTGGCCACTTGGTTGTGGAGCCACCCAGGGCTCCTTGAAAAGGTAAGATCATTCTTGACCCATTATACAGATGTTTTTGCCTGGCATCATAAGCAAGAGTGTGAGCACACTCTTCTTCTCCAAGAAGAACTCCATAGCCGCTCCTCAACATGCTTCAACATAG
Organism: Ceratopteris richardii; assembly: GCA_020310875.1. Lineage (NCBI taxonomy): Eukaryota > Viridiplantae > Streptophyta > Polypodiopsida > Polypodiales > Pteridaceae > Ceratopteris > Ceratopteris richardii. The sequence goes on along the minus strand of CM035410.1, from coordinate 189,664,030 downwards.
CACCATGGTTGTCCCATGTGCTAAGAAGCACCACCTATAACGAGGGACCAAGCTTGCAAAGCTTGTCTTGAACTACATGATGGATGAATACAATGAGCCTATGGCTCTTCTTTTATAGTATTTGTGATCCCTTCAAAAGCTCTCCAAAAGCAAATAAATCTCCATGATCTACGATCGCTACGGAAAACAAACATCATCGCTTTACTTCAAAACGTATTTGCAAAATAACTCTTGCTGTCCATTTGCACTTGAAAAGCTTGACAAATAATTTTTTTTTTTTTGTGATTTCACTGGTTGCTGGCAACGGGTTTCAAACCCAGATCCTTGCTTTAGAAGGCTAACATTCTAGCCACGGCGTCCAATGCTTTTGTGTGTATAGGGACTAATAAAAAGATCTATAGATGCTGTAATTCCTGGACAATTTTGACCAACAAGTCTACACATGTTGTAATCTTTGGAAAATTTTGACCATGCACAATGTACCATTTGGCATTGTTTCCAACAATCCCCCCTGCAATGTCATAAATGTACAATCTGGACTGGATCTGCAACCTGTCACAAGCAAGGTTTGTGAAGACAGGAGATAGCAGGTTTAGAGTCAGTACTTACTACATTTGTTGTCAAGCAGTGATTGCTTGAGGAGAACATGATTGGATATCTAGTTTGCACATTTTCTCAAGTATTATGGTTCATATCCAGCAAGTACAGGTGTTCGTACCCGACGAGTGGACGACGTGGAGGAAGTAGGGGGGAAGGCTAGTGGGCGAGGGAGAGGTGATATCGATCGCATGGATAGGAGGGGGAGTGACGCGAGGGGGGCCAGATGGGGATGGTGTGACCTGACCAAGCAAATGAAATAGCCAACCTAGGACGGGGGCTGAATAGACCAAAAAAGACCTAGAACCTCGGGATAGGGCCCCATGGAAGCGTCGGCATCGTAGCTCTAAAGAAGAAAACATGAGGAAGGCATAGGGGTAGGGTCGCCCATGGACAAAGCAATAGAGGGGATCGGCTATTCAGATGTCAAAAATCGGCTGGTGGGAAGCCAAGCTGCGGAAAAGGAAATGGAAGATGAATGCCTACAGGAGCTGCACCATCCTGTGGGAGGCTGTGGAAGGGCTAAACATGCAAGTGCAGAAAGTGATAGTCTCTTCTCGAGAGAGACCTGAATAAAGGAAAGGAGGTGACCGATATGTGGTCAACGATGAACCAATACCAGCCGCAATGGACTGGGGGGATATAGTATCGGAATGGAAATGGGGAAACGAAGTGAAGGCCGAATAAATATCCTGACCCTCAGGCGCCGACCACATGATCGAAGCCAGACGATGAATACCCTCCATGAGTAAGTAATCCTCAGTGAAGAGTTCGAATAGGGTGGAATCAGGGAGGGCTAGTGAAGACGGAGGTGAAGGGAAGAAGATGGAATGGCGAAATTGAAAGTGCACGCCTACTGGGAGGAAGTCGAGCCCCAATCACTCATAGCAGGCAGCAAAAGGGATGGCGGAATGGTAGGTCGAACCGTGGAAGGCTCAAGGAACAGGAAACCTGATGGGGGATGTGAAGGGCTATACAAAGATGAGGCGGAGAGTGAGTGGCTAGAAAAGGCTGGGGCAATAGGATGTGAGGGGGCAATGGGGGGGTATGATGGGGGCTAGAAGACTGGTGGGTGGAGTAGAGGGGGTATGAAATACCTGGGAATCTGACTAAGGTAGACCTAGGGCAGAGGGCGGGAGCTCCGAATACTCCTCGATAGCCTTGAAAGAAGCCGACTGGGGTACTGAGGAAGATGCTGCTAGTGAATGGGAACGGCATAATAATCTAATGCTCTAGAATGAAGACGAACGGTTAAGAATGAATAGAGTCAACCATAGAGTCAACGCTAAACACTCTAAATGTATAAATTGACCAAAAATTAGTCCAAAATCAATTTGTACATGATGAAAACCCTAAGAACGACCTAAAAAACATAGAAAACGGAGAAGGTTAAATACAGAAAGAAATACAGAAAGAAAGAAAGAATAAGTTAAATAAAGGAAAGGAAAAAAAGTAAAAAGAAAAATTAAAAAAAAAATACTAAAATAAAATAATAAAAAAAGAAAATAAAAATAAAGAAAAAATAAAATAAAAGTAAAAATAAAATTAAAAATAAAATAAAAGAAAATAAAAATAAAGAAAATAAATGAATTAAATATAATAAAAAGAAAAAATAAATAATAAAATAAATAATAAATAATAAATAATAAATAAAAACATACCTGCGAACTCGTCCACGCTCGAATGAGGGAAGAGTGTGCTAGGAGGAGTATTTATAGAAAAAAAAACGAGAGGGGGGGGAGGGGTTGCGGGCGGGTGTGGGTGGGTGTGGGTGGGGGGGGGGGGGAGAGGGGGAGGGGAGGGGGGGGGGAGGGGGGGGTGGGGGGCTGCGGAGAGCTGAGGGCGGGCGGAGAGCTGCGGACAGGCGGGGACAGGGGTGGGGGGGAGGGGGGGGCAGGTGGGGGCTGCGGAGAGCTGCGGACGGGCGGGGAGGGGGGTTGGTGATGGAGAGTGTTAATCTCCAAAAGAACAAGATATCCTTGGTATTAGACCACCTCTAGACCAAGAATAACTTTAGACTCCACATAATTTTGGAAATCCACTATCACATTACCAAGAAATTGATTAACTGTGAAGAAATCACTTTCCTGAAAAGTCTGCTGCAGATTAATCACTCATTGACTAATCAATCCTGTAAAGTTTTTAATAAAACTTTGCACAATGCTTCACCTTAAGGTTGCGCACCTTCTCCAACTTAAATCTCTGCAAATGATTCAGTATACTCTGAGAAATCATACAAACAATTTACCTATGTGTAAAACACCTTCTCTGCAGTAGCGACTTTGACACCTGTAACTTCTTAGCTATAGTTCTCCCAATGTCGAACCCGATTGATCAAGATCTTTTAGCCATAGATGGCTTACCTTTCAACTTAGATTTTAAGCCCTCACTTGTGTAAAACTTTACACCATGCACTGAGCAATGTTCATTTCTCTGAACATGAAATCTGCGCCAGTTTTGTCGACTCTCAGAACATCTTCACATATGAATGTTCCTATGCAAAATTCTCTTAACCTGATGACAATTAGACTCTCAAATTCTAGCCATAGATTGATTAACTATGGACTTAGATATATTTAGAAGGATTTCTCAAAAGATTAACTACAGAAGTAGCAGACACCAAAACATCGGGCGCAAGATTTCCATTGATTACTCAGAAAAGTTACAACTACATTGAGGAAGTAACTCAACTAACTTTCTTGTGTCCAATGACACTTTCTACATCTCATTTCTCTCTTCCTATTCTCTATTCTACATGCCCCGACTTTTTCAAAACATTTATAGGCAAATATGTACAAACTTATGACTAATCAAAAGTGTGAGTCACCTATATCTGAACTAATGTACATATGTGTACATAGCTTTGGATTTCTGAGTATGTCCTTCTTTCAAACTTTTGAATTTGTTCTCTTCTTGATTTCTTGACTTCATTTCTTCATAAACCTTCAATTGATGATTGACATGCACCAACAGCTCTCCCTCAATCATTAATTGAAGTTCTTCTCTATCTTCTTAATTCCTGCCATATCCTTGAATCTCTGTAGCTTTGGTCCATCTAGACTTTTTGTCATCATATCTGCAAGTTGATCTTTTGTAGGAGTATGCATAACCTCAATTTCCTTATCAATGACCTTCTCTCTTAGAAAATGATACTGTATTTCAATATGCTTAGTTCTAGCATGAAACAGAGGATTAGCTGCCAAGTATAGAGAACTCATATTGTCTCCACAAATAATAGGAGTACTTTGAATCACATCAAAAACCTTCATAAGTGTCTTTAGCCATATTACCTCCTTTGCAGCTTCCACCATACCTTTATATTCTGCTTCTGTAGATGACAAAGCAACTGTATGTTGCTTCTTAGAACACCATGAAATCAATTTGTCTCCTACATAGCACAAATATCCATGTGTTGATCTTCTATCATCCACATTACCTGCCCAATCTGCATCACTATATATCTTCACTCTTGTATCAGAAGTAAACCCATAGTACAACCCTTCTCTGAGTGTACCCTTGATGTACCTAAGTACTCTTTGTCCTGCAATCCAATGTTCCTTTCTAGGACAATGCATGAATTGTGAAAGCACACCAACTGCATATGACAAATCAGGCTTTGTTAATGTAGCATAAATCAAGCTACCAACCAAACTTTGATAGAGCTTCATGTCTCTGAATTCTTCTCCTCCAAATCTAGACAATTTATGGTTCACTTCCAATGGTGTAGGTGCAACCCTGCAATCTTCCATTTTAAATTTGGTTAGCAAATTTTTAAGATACCTTTCTTGGGTCACATATACTCCATGTTGAGTATATAAAATCTCCATTCCCAAGAAGAATGACAAGTTCCCCAAATCACTGATTTTGAACTCTTTCTCCATCTGCTTCTTGATCATTTGTATTCCTTTATCATCTGTTCCTGTAAGTATTATGTCATCAACATAAATACAAACATAAATGAACCCATCTTCACTTGCTTTGACTAGCAAGCTACTATCTGCCTTTGATGCTTGAAATCCAAGATCATTTAAGAACTTTACAAGCCTATAATTCCATGCCCTTGGGGCCTGCTTTAATCCATACAAAGCTCTCTTGAGCTTACACACATAATTTGGATTCACTTGATCTTTGAACCCATCTGGTTGCTCCATGTAAACTTCATCTGAAATGTAACCATTCAAAAAAGCATTTTTAACATCTAATTGAGATAGCTTCCAACCTTTGCAAGCAACAATTGCTATGAGAGTTCTGATGGTTGTCATTTTTGCCAAAGGACTATAAGTCTCATCATAGTCCACTCCATATGTCTGTGCATACCCTTTCACAACAAGTCTGGCTTTGTACCTAGACACACTTCCATCTGCAAATATTTTTGTTTTGTAAACCCACTTACATCCAATAATTTTCTGGCTATTAGGTTTAGGAACCAGATCCCAAGTCTGATTCTCTATCAATGCATCATACTCCTCTTGCATGGCTTCTTCCCAATTTCTCTTGCCTTTGGCTTCATCATATGTAGATGGATCTTCATCTGCTTTTACCAAATAAGCATAATCTTTAGTAGTCAAGAATGAGGTGTCATAGCTATACCTTGTAGGTTGCCATTTGTGCCTAGATGACCTCCTAACTTCTGCACTTTTTGAAGTCTCTGGTTCATCACATTCTGGATCAAACCTTGGCCTCTCTTCAACTTCAACCTGTACTTCACTATTCTCAATTTCATCAAGTAATTGAATCTTTGCTTTACCTTTCCTTTGATCCACTACTTCTTCAACTTCTGCATGTACATTATATTTACCTGCATACCAAGTACCTTGCTCATCAAATGTAACATCCTTGGATACAAGGAATTGCTTTGTGGATGGACTCCACAACCTGTATCCCATTTGCTTATCATCATAACCAATGAATACATACTTTTCTGCCTTAGGCTCCAACTTATGTCTCAATTGAGATGGCACATATGCATATGCCAAACATCCAAAGATTCTGCAATGATCCAAGGTAGGTTTCTTACCCCACCAAGCTTCATATGGTGTCATACCTTGCAAAGCTTTACAAGGCAATCTATTGACCAAATATGTAGCTGTATTAACAGCCTCTGCCCACAAATAATTTGGGCAATTCTTCTCTTTCATCATGGACCTTGCAAACTCAACAAGACTCCTATTTCTTCTTTCTGCTACCCCATTTTGTTGAGGAGAGTACCTGCAAGTAACTTCTCTCTTTATACCTGCATTCCACAAGTAATCATTGAATTCTTTTGAAAAATACTCTCCCCCTCCATCTGACCTTAGTCTCTTCAATTTTTGACCTGTAATCCTTTCTGCATATGCATGATAGTGTTTAAATGTATTAAACACTTCTGATTTTTCTTTAATCACATAAATTGTGATCCATCTGGTAGCATCATCAACATATATGACATAATATCTTGAACCATTTATACTAAAGTCCTTTGAAGGACCCCACACATCTGTATGCACCAACTCAAGTCTTTCTGAATACATAAACCCATGCTTGGAATAGGATTGCTTATGAGCCTTACCTAATTGACGTGCCTCACATCTGTATGTCATGTGTTGACCTGCAATGTTAGGCAACCCAAGCACTGAATCATTATTAATCATGTCTTTGATACCTCTTTCATTGAAGTGTCCAAGTCTTTTGTGCCAAAGATCCAATTCTGACACCTTCTGCTCTCCATATGTGAACATAGCATGTCCAACATTTCCTTGTACCTTCAATGTGAAGAGCCTTCCTTCTTTCTTCCTTGTAACAACCTGTTTATACCCTTGACTAGGGTCTTCAACATAGACTCCATCATTGGTGAATCTTACCTCATATCCTTTTTCCACAATTTGACCTACACTGATCAAATTCTTTGGAATTGTGGGAACATAAAGAACCTTACTCAAAAGAGTGCTCCCATCTTTAGCCTTGACTGAACCAATTGACTTTACCTTATGCTTTGTATTATCACCTGTCTGAACTGTATGGTTAATTGCATTATGATCTAGATCAGTCATCAAAGCAATATTTCCACTTAAATGATTACTACATCCTGAATCAATGTAGAACACTCTCATGTCCTCATGTGAGGTTTCATATGTTGCATTCATAATGAGAGTCGAATCCTCCTTCTGATCTGATGCATAGTTGTAGTAGGTGTTATTATAGGATTGATTTTGGAAGCTTCTTCCTCCACCTCTTCCAAAAGAATTCCTACCACCTCTACCTCTGAAGTTTCCTCTCTGAAATCTACCACCTCTTGCTCTTTGATTAAAGTTCTGATAATTACCATTGTTCTGATTATTGTGCCAACAATCATGAGATAGATGATTGGTCTTACCACATATCCAACAAGCTCTTGCATTATCTTTGTTGTTTCTGCCTCTTCCTCTACTTCTGCCACTTCCTTTTCCTCTTATGAAATTTGCTTGGTTTGAAGTACCTTCTTCTTCACCTGATTGTTGCTTTCCTTTGTTAGCTTTCTTCTTGTCTTTAGAGTACATTGCATGACCTGCACTCTTATCAACATCTCCTTTGATATCATTCTCAAAAGTTAGCATATGACCTAACAATTGATTCAAATCAGGAGTAAAGTGATCTAATGAAAGTTCTGTAGATAAAATAAAAGGCTTCCACTTCTCATCTCCTCTTAGCCCTGTGAGAATTTGTCTTACCAACTTATCTTCGTCAATATCTTCATCCACTGCACCTAGAGAATCTGCAATGTCTTTCATCTTTGTCACATAATCAGGGATTGATTGTGAGGCCTTCTTTTTGAAAGTAGTAAATTCTGCCCATAGTGAAGCCTTCCTTCATTTGGTTGTGTTTTGGAAATGCTCTTCCAAAGCATTCCAAATGTCACTTGCACTTTCAAGTCCTCTAATGTGAGGAAGCAAATAGTCATTAACTGCCATGTAGATTATGCTCCTTGCTTGAGCATCCTTCTTCATCCAATTCTTTAGATCTGACAATTCTTCCCTAGTTGGAACACTAGGATCTCTGAACTGAGGCTTCTCTTCTTCACCTGTAATGTATGCTATCAAATCTTTGCTCATCAAATGAGCTTCCATTCTCATAGACCAAGCTGGATAGTTCTCTCTATCCAACTTTTCAATTTGGAGACTATCTCCCATCCTTGCTTCACCTGTAGTCTCAAAACTTTAGCCTTTACAAGAAATGAATGTACCTTAACTTCGAATGTTGCATCTTCTGATCCTTTTGATAATCTTTGCGTGTCTCTCTTCAATCTTTCTTCAACACTTTATCCTTCTGAACCTTCGAAATGTAGAACTTGTATGTCTGCAGCAATCGAAGTCTTCCTTTCCTTAATTTTGACACAACCTGCTCTGATACCACTGATGGAGAGTGTTAATCTCCAAAAGAACAAGCTATCCTTGGTATTAGACTACCTCTAGACCAAGAATAACTTTAGACTCCACATAATTTTGGAAATCCACTATCACATTACCAAGAAATTAATTAACTGTGAAGAAATCACTTTCCTGAAAAGTCTGCTGCAAATTAATCACTCATTGACTAATCAGTCCTGTAAAGTTTTTAATAAAACTTTGCACAATGCTTCGCCTTAAGGTTGCGCACCTTCTCCAACTTAAATCTCTGCAAATGATTCAGTATACTCTGAGAAATCATACAAACAATTTACCTATGTGTAAAACACCTTCTTTGCAGTAGCGACTTTGACACCTGTAACTTCTTAGCTATAGTTCTCCCAATGTCGAACCTGTTTGATCAAGATCTTTTAGCCATAGATGGCTTACCTTTCAACTTAGATTTTAAGCCCTCACTTGTGTAAAACTTTACACCATGCACTGAGCAATGTTCATTTCTCTGAACATGAAATCTGCGCCAGTTTTGTCGACTCTCAGAACATCTTCACATATGAATGTTCCTATGCAAAATTCTCTTAACCTGATGACAATTAGACTCTCAAATTCTAGCCATAGATTGATTAACTATGGACTTAGATATGTTCAGAAGGATTTCTCAAAAGATTAACTACAGAAGTAGCAGACACCAAAACATCGGGCGTAAGATTTCCATTGATTACTCAGAAAAGTTACAACTACATTGAGGAAGTAACTCAACTAACTTTCTTGTGTCCAATGACACTTTCTACATCTCATTTCTCTCTTCCTATTCTCTATTCTACATGCCCCGACTTTTTCAAAACATTTATAGGCAAATATGTACAAACTTATGACTAATCAAAAGTGTGAGTCACCTATATCTGAACTAATGTACATATGTGTACATAGCTTTGGATTTCTGAGTATGTCCTTCTTTCAAACTTCTGAATTTGTTCTCTTCTTGATTTCTTGACTTCAATTTCTTCATAAAACTTCAATTGATGATTGACATGCACCAACAGTTGGGGGGGGGGGGGATGGGGGGGGGGGGGGGGAAGGGGGGGGGTGGGGGGCACGGGGAAGGGAGGGGGGAAGGGAGGGGGGAAGGGAGGGGGGAAGGGGGGGGGGGGAGGACGGGGGGGGAGAGAGGGGGGAGGGGGGAGGGGAGGGAAGGGATGGAGGGGAAAGGGAAGGGGGGCTAGGGGGGGAAAGAATGGGGGAAAGAGGGGAGAAAGCGAGAGATTTTTTTTTTCGCTTGAAAAAGTCCTTAAGGGGGCCTTTTTTTTTGGGAAAATATCAAAAATTAAGGAAACATTTTGTCAAAAAAGCTCCAAAAAAATGCTGAAAAATGCTGAAAATTTTCTCAAGTAATATCCTACCAGTGTATTCCAATTTCCTCCCTCAAACTCACATAGAGCTTCTTCAAATCCTCCATGTTGATAAGAAAATAAGTTTTGAAAAGATGAAAAATAGTGGAAAAATTCTAAAACTGCGTGAAAAATTCCAACCATTGTATTTTTGTCGAGGAATATGAAAGGGTTGCTAAAATTTCTAAGAAATTAAAGAACGAACATGAAAAAATGTAGAAACGATTAAAACTTGAGTAAAAAGAAAATAAGAGGGCTATGTACAACCTGGACAGATTTTGCGGTTCCAGGTGATCCATACTTCTTCAAGTGTGTTGATGGTAGGCTTTGAGCCTTGAAATGTTGACCAGTGGCAAGGCCTCTCCTTCAGTGTCTCTAACTCCACAACACCCCAATTCACCATTGTTTTAACTAGATAAGGTCCTTCCCAGTGTGGAAGCCATTTTCCTCTCACGTGTTTGAAGATGAGGTCTATGGAGAAGAACTAACATGCCTGGCTCTATGTGGCTGTTCCACACATTTCGATCATGTGCCTCCTTCCTCTTCATCTGAGTCTCTATCAATTGTTTTGTTGCTAGTAGACGAATTTCCTCCACTTTATGTAGGGCTCCAAGCCTCTGAGAGACATCACAATCTTTCTTTCCCTGCACGAATGCTACTTTAGGTGATCCATGTAAAAATTCAAAGGGATCAATTGGCAATATGCCATAAACCGATTGGAATGGAGAATATCCGGTGGCCTCTTTGTAAGCTAACATGTATGCCCATACAGTACCTTGAAAAGCAATGCCCCAGGAAGTGGGCTGTAACATACATTCCTTTCTTAACATAGAAATTAATACCTTATTTGTTGATTCAGCCTGTCCATTGGCTCTTTGATAGTAGGCACAAGATGTCCTATGTAGAATTCTATACCTCTTGAAAATTTCCTGTAGGACCTTATTCACAAAATGAGTACCCTGGTTTGTACAAATAAATAAATAAATATATATATATATATATATATATATATATATATATATATATATATATATATATATATATATATATATATATGTGTGTGTGTGTGTGTGTGTGTGTGTATATGTGATAATGCATGCATGTAAGTCTTTTTATGTGGTTGTAGAAATGTTTGTGCATATGCATGTGTATATGTGTGTATGTCTAAGTGTATGTGCACATGTACCTGTGTGTATATATGTGTGTGTATGTGCATGTGTATATGTGTGAAAGTGCATCTTCATCATGTATAAATGTATAAGTGCATATCAATAAGTGTGAGTATGCTATCTAATGAGAATAACACAATTCAAACGATTTACAAAGAATAGAAATTGTACTTACAATGGTTACCCATACTTTTTGCTTGGTTAGCTTCTTGAATAACCTGCATTAAAGAGAGAAAGAAGAGAGAGAGAGAGAGAGAGAGAGAATTCAAAGAGAGAAAGATGTAGAAAGAGAGAAACAGAGACAGAGGGAGACAATAAGAGAGAGCTTAGGAAAAACAACAATTCTGCATATATTTGCTTCAGCTCGTAAGCGCAATGCAATTGCGAACGTTGGAGAGCTCTTCGATCATATGCATGGAAATGCCGATCGAAGAGCCTCCAACGTTTTTCCGTCAACACACCCTCATGTAAGCGATGCTACATGTCGAGTTGGTGTTGCATAAGAGACATGTTCGTAGCGTCGCTTATACGATGGCACAAAACGTCGCTTATGCGACGCAAGAAAGTGTCCCTTATGCGGTGCTATTTAAAACTGTGGTGTTACCGACGCTGTATGGGAGCGTTGCAGCCCCGTTGTGCCAGAAGTCGCAAAAAACATCGTTTGGTTCATCGTTTAATCGACGGTCCGCGTGCGATGCTCATTATGATGCATGTTGCAATTTTATAGCGACAAAATTTTGTCGCCTTAACTGTCACTATACGCCCGTATTCCTTGTAGTGCAAGGATGACAAAACAGGCAAAAGCAAGATGGCAAGGAAATTTAATAGAGATAAATATTGAACACTTATTGCAATACTTGCTAATGGTGATGAGGATACCATACCATTTTGGATTGCAAAGGTTTTAGAGGTCACTAAAGATATTGATCAGAGAAGAATAAAGGCTTTCATGGTGCATTGGTATTACACTAAAAGAACTAATGCATTCATAGGTAAATATAACTTAGAAATGGTGTGTGATACTAAACGAACATGCTCCAAAAAGAAAAAGAATATTCGAAGCACATCCACTCTTAAAATGGATGATGTAGATATTCTTGTTTATGATTTTCGTTGACAAAACAGGTCACTTGAGGAAAGCAACCATCAATATGACAAAGCAAAAGCTTCCAAATGTATGTGGTAGAGCAAATCATAGGCAAACAAGAAGATTTGTGCATAATGTCAACTTGTACTGCTCATATCTCAGTCATTTATCAACCATTTTCAATGTTCTATGGCTTGTTGTAATCAGCTCCAAGTTTTCTACAAGTCACAAAGTTTAAAAGAAATCTATTCAGCCGATTCGGAGCAAAATGCATCGAAGCACTCACTGATCAAACTCTGCAGACGTCCTAAAAGATCAAGGGTAATGATTCAATTGCTAAATTTATTGCTTTGTGTATAGTGCATCATTTTATGTGATTCCACTTGGAATCATTAGCTTACTAAGCTAATTAGATACCTCTAACAGGAATGTTTCTAATTTCTACTATACTGGTAGCACTGAGCATAACAAGCAGGAGGTGTGTGATAAAAAATAGAAGGTTTTCATTGATCCTTCAACTTGGAAGTAGTCTGTTTTGATTCAATCTTTTCTTACATCATTTCCAAAGTACATAGGCACTTGTATAGTGTCATTGGAAAGCTAAGAGGGCCCACAACTCAACTTTGAAGCTACACGGGGCTGGTAGAAAGCAGGATTTGGCAGTACCTACTCATTTCTTGGAGTGTCCATCCATCTATCCCAACACTAGAGACATTTGGAGCAGTTCATATCAAAAACATAATGTGAGTAACAATTCTACGTATATCCCCATATGTTTAGTCACTATTTTATGATTTAGATAGTAATAGCGAGTCGTAACAAACGAGAACTATGTCGTAAAAAGAGAACACCCTCTTCAAAAAGCAAGAAAATTGTAACTAATGTTTGAGATTCCTTTATACCAGTTATACTTATATTTCAAAAATGAAGTGAAAACATGTGACTTTTTGACATTTTCTATCATTGTTTCATAAAAAAAGATCTCAAAATGTAGTCAAAATTTCATTGGATAACACATTGACATGTCCAAAATCTATATGATAAGACATTGACATGTCCGAAATCTATATAAAGAATGTAAAACTGAATAAATCTTATACAAAAATTAACATTTAAGACATATTTTCAATGGGTGGATCTCGGATTATTATTCAAAATTGCTATGAAACATGGTTTCGTTAAGCAAACTACTTGGAGGCATTTACATAAGCACTAAAAATGTTATAGAGTTTTAATGCAACTCACAACTATGTCGATCTATGTCTACACCCTCATCATCTGATGCACTTGATTCAATCAGATACTATTGAGAGCTCTGTTTTTCTTCTATGTCGACAAGAGCTCTATCTTCATCTACGTACATACCAAATTCTACAGGATATGAATGACTATAGCAGAGAGACCATAGATGAACAGTGTAGATCTATTGTATTAATGAACAGTGTTGTACATGATCATAGGCTTGACAATCATAGCCTAATGATGGTGAGTAGTGTAGGCTACAATGTAGACCTCACTCTCATACAATATGGTGATGAAAAACTCAGAAATTGAGAGTTCTATCCGCGACTTTTTCAAGCCACTTTTATAAGTGCTACTTTCAATTTTGAATTTGAATTCAACTTTTGGCTCTCTCTAAAAGTAATCCACCAATCTAGGAGTTATTCTCTCTAATATAAAGTCATCACTTCTCAACTAATAAAGTCCACGAGTTTGTTGAGAGTTACAAGGATTCTTCCAAGTTAAAAATAACTTTTACAAATATAAAAGTTAAAATTCTCCTAGCAATGGTTTCCATGGAGCTTCAATTGTTCATGAATCTTCTAGCCAGATGTGTAGGCTTGCACTTCGCACCAACAGCTCCCCCTCAAGCCAAAAATTTTGGTTTTCTCTTCCTCTTCAATCTTCATGAATGTCTTGCAATCCAATCATTGACTTAAACCTGCAAAGTTTTGTACCATCTAATGCTTTAGTCAATAAGTATGCACATTGCATATTTGTTGATACATATGCCAACTGAATCTCCTTTCTCAACAGCTTCTCTCTCACATAATGATAGTGGACCTCTATATGCTTGGTCCTAGCATGATAAATGGGATTAGCTGCAAGATGTAGTGAGCTGGTATTGTCTCCAAAAATCATTGCAGATGTAGTATTCAAACCTAAATCTGTATACAATAATCTGATCCATATGGCCTCTTGAGTAGCATTGGCCAATCCTCTATACTCTACCTCTGTAGAAGATAAAGCAACAGTAGGTTGCTTCTTTGAAGACCATGATATAGGTTTGTCCTTGCCTGCTTCAATCCATAAAGAGCTTTGTTCAATATACATACATATGTTACCTTGCTTGAATCCTCATAACTAGGAGGTTGAGACATGTACACCTTCTCTGAAATCCAGCCATTTAGAAATGCATTTTTAACATCCAATTGATACATGTTCTAATTCTTTGATGCAGCCACACTTACCAATACCCTGATGGTTGGCATTTTGGCCATAGGTGAGAAGGTTTCTTCATGATCAACTCTTTGGGTTTGTGCAAAACATTTAGCCACAAGTCTAGCTTTTTACCTACTTATTGATCCATCAAAATTCATTTTGATCTTATAGATCCATCTAGAACCAATTACCTTCATAGACTCCTTCTTTGGTACTAGCTTCCAAGTATCTTTCTCCTTGAGTGCTTCAATTTCCTCATCCATAGCTTCCTTCATATGATGATGGCTCTTCAAATGACAAATCTTTTGCAAGATAAATAGATTTCTTAGTTACTAAGGAAGTGGCATACCCATATCTAATTGGCTTCTTGCTCTCCCTTTGTGATCTTCTGATTGCTTGGTTGGATGATTCAGGTATATCCTCCAATTTCTTCATCTTGACTTTGCCTTTGGACTTCCATGCCTTGAACTCTTCCACGTTGATGATGTCCTCATCATCTGAGTTAATGTCTCCATTGTGAGTAGGCTCCTCCTTAGTGAGGCTTGGAAACTCCTCTTCCAAGTCATAAGGTAGTTTTACTTTCCTGCATTCACTATCAAACCAAGAGTCATTGTCATCAAAGACAACATCTCTACTGACCATGAATCCCTTGTTTGAAGGGTTGTAGAACCTGTATCCTTTCTGAATCAAGTCATACCTATGAAGATGCACTTCTCTGCCTTAGGGTCTAGCTTACCTCTTATCTGAGAAAGGACATGCACATAAGCTATACATCCAAAAATCCTGCAATGATCAAGTGAAGGACTTCTACCATGCCATGCTTCAGTGTGCTTGGTTTCATCACTTGTTTGTACCTGATGCTTACCCTTTGGTTCCTGAAGGTCAGAGAGAAGAGCTGCATTTCCTGCTACATGGTTTGAGCATCCTGAATCAATGTAGAAGAGATGGTCATCATTTATACCTGGTTTTGAAGTCATATTCATAATGAAAAGAGAATCTTCTTGCTTATCTCTGTAGTTGTTGTAATCCTTTTTTATTTGTAGCCTCCTTGGTAGTTGCTATTGTAGTTTTTGTTTTAGTTGTTATTGTATCCTTGATGGCGATTAAATCTTCCTCTTGATTGTGTATATCCACCTCTTTGATATCCTCTAGCTCTCTGATTCTCGAAGTTCTTGTAACACTCATTTGTAGTATGATTTGACAATCTAGAAATATTACATGGTGAGGAGTTATAAGGTCCCCCCCTACCTTGCTTACCTCCTCTGCCCCTTCCTCTTGAGGTCCTACCTCTCCCTGCATAGTTGGCTTGCGAGGTAGTTCCTTCATCTTCAACCTTTTTGTTCTTCCCTTTCTCTTTGGACTTACTTTTATCAGTATAGGGCAGAAGAGCTATTACCTCTTGATGAATCTCCATTCTTGTTAAGCTTGGCTTCATGAGTAAATAGTTGCCCCATGAGTGTGGTAAGGTTTGGAATCTGCATGTCCATGTACAAGTCCATGGCAGTTGTGAAGCTCTCCCATTTGTCATCACGTTTAATACCATTGATTACTTGTCTTACAATCTGCTCTTCTTCAATTTCTTCTCCTATGCTTGCCAATTGATCAGCTACATCTTTGACTTTGGTCACATACTATGAGATGCCTTGCTTGGGTTTCTTTCTTTGGGTGGTAAAGTCAATCCACAATTGGTTCTTCCTAGCCCTTGTGTTGGAAGAGATATATGAAGACAATGTTTCCCAAGTCTCTTGGGATGTCTTATAGTTCCTAATATGTGGAAGAAGAAAATCAGAAATTGAGTTAAGTAAGTAAGACCTTGCTAATGCATCCTTGGCACACCACGTGTTGAGTCTTTCATGCTCCTCTTTTGTAGGTTGTCCTTTGCTTCTAAATATGGGGATCTCTTCATCTCCTAAGATGTATCCATAGAGAATCCTTCCTTGCAAGTATTTCTTCATCCTCAAGGACCATGCTTGGTAGTTTTTCTTGTCCAATTTAGCAATAAAAGAAGGAAAATCATCTCCCATTTTACCTTGACTTTGCTCTGATACCACTGTTGGGATAGATGGATGGACACTCCAAGAAATGAGTAGGTACTTCCAAATCCTACTTTGTACCAGATCCTTTTAGCTTTATAGTTGCATTTTGGGCCCTCTTAGCTCTCCAATGAACTTATACAACTGCCTATGTACTTTGGAAACAATGTAAGAAAAAGATTGAATCAAAACAGACTACTTCCAAGTTGAAGGATCAATGAAATCCTTCTATTTTTTATCACACACCTCCTGCTTGTTATGCTCAGTGCTACCAGTACAATAGGAATTAGAAACATTCCTTTTAGAGGTATCTAACTAGCTTAGTAAGCTAATGATTCCAAGTGGAATCACATAAAATGATGCACTATACATAGACCACTCAATTTAGCAATTGAATCATTACCCCCAATTTTTTAGGACCTCTGCAGAGTTTGACCAGTGCATTGCTTCGATGCATTTTTCTCCAAATTGGCTCAATAGATTTCCTTCAACCTTTTTGAGCTTGTAGACAACTTGGAGCGGCTTCAAAAAAGCTATAGAACATTGAAAATGTTTAAGAAACGACTGGGATATGAGAAGTAACAAGTTAAAAATTATGAATGACTGTAGCAGAGAGATCATAGATGAACAATGTAGATCTATTGTATTAATGAACAGTGTTGTACATGATCATAGACTTGACAATCATAGCCTAATGATGGTGAGTAGTGTAGGATACAATGTAGACCTCACTCTCATACAATATGGCAATGGAAAACTCGGAAATTGAGAGTTCTACCCGTGACTTTTTCAAGCCACTTTTTTAAGTGCTACTTTCAATTTTGAATTTGAATTCAACTTTTGGCTCTCTCTAAAATTAATCCACCAATCTAGGAGTTATTCTCTCTAACATAAAGTCGTGACTTCTCAACTAATGGACTCCAGGAGTTTGTTGAGAGTTACAAAGATTCTTCCAAGTTAAAAATAACTTTTATAAATGTAAAAGATAAAACTCTCCTAGCAATGGTTTCCATGGAGCTTCAATTGTTCATGAATCTTCTAGCCAAATGTGTAGACTTGCACTTTGCACCAACATCTAGATGTAGATCACACCTCCTCCAATTGTTGATGAACACCTCCTCCAAAATCTCCTTGAGATTGAGCACCTCCTTGATGACCTCCAAGAGTGTAGACACTCCTCCTTCAAGAGGACACCTCCAAGGTCTCCTCTAACTCCTTGAGTGACTATCAATTGAGAGAGATGATTAAACTATGTGTTTGGCTATCTTTTTGAAAACTTGAGTGTTCCTTGAAAAGCATCTTTGAAAAGAGAATAAAGCTTTGATTGTGTGAATTCCATAAAAAGCTAGATCAGATAATCACGAAAAAAACACCAAAAAAGCTACATGCTTCCATTGGTATGTGTGATGGATTTTGAACCCTGTTCTCTTGTATGGAAGCACTTTGATCTAGCCACGTTGCTTTCATGGATTTCTTGTGAGAGTTCTATACAAACACTTTAGCATATGTTGTAATCTGGGACTAGTTGGACATTGTAGCCAACAATACCTTGATGCAGCAAAATGATAGTATCTCAAAATGTTGAACAAAATTACCTTATCAAGCTGTACTAAACTTGTAGCAGACTTTGAGGTGCATGTACTGATGAACTGTTGTATATATGTTTGGCAAAAAAGGATGAGTGTGCTCAGATCAAAATTTCATCATCAGAAAGTGAATCTCTTTTGAACTCATAATCGCCCTGAGTATGCTCACCAATTTTTGAGTGGTTCTAAGATTAAGATAAGAGGGCTATCGAGGATGCCCTAGATGAAGTGAGGACCTGCTCTGATACCAATTGCTGGAGTTTGAGGTCTATAGAAGTACACAAGAAACATAAGCAAGAAGAAAAAGCTTGGAGCACAACACACAATACTCAATGTATTACCAAGCGAATGTACAAAGATAAGTGACCTGCTAGGGTTATAGGTGTATATATAAATCAGGGGGGAAAAAAACCTCCTAAAGAGGGGAGAAATGTGCCCCCACAATCCTAGTGTGTTCACACATCACCAACAAAATATCAACAAGAAAAATCATTGTAATTCAATTAGCTAGCATTGCAAGATGTACCAACTTCACGTGAAGAATTCTTTCCTAATGGATAGCTAGAGGAGGTAGTCTACATGAACCATCCATTAGGGTTTGAGGATAAAATCAAAGGTGTCTATGCTTGTAGGATAAAGAAGGCACTCGATGGCCTCAAGCAAGGTCAAAGGGCATGGAATCAAAGACTTTTAGACTACTTGATCAGTTGTGGACACATGCAAAGATAGGTTGATCCTTCATTATTGTACAAAATGGAAGGTGTATAGTGGGCTCTTTTGATTATGGCACTCTCACAAAGTGTTTCCTAGCATACATAATTGGTTTGTTATTTCCATTCATCCACTCACCTAGAGTTCCTCACTTACTTGCACCTTAGAGAGTCCGCAAATATCTCAAAGAAACATTTAATGAAGGTCTTTTCTATCCTTTTGAGGATGATTTGCAAGTGAAAGCATATAGAGATGTTGATTGACTAGATTCAAAGAAAATAGGAGGAGTACAAGTGGATATTGAGTGGTAGGATGTTTATCTCATGGATGGCAAAGATGTGACCAACAATTTCCCCATCATCAACAAAGTTACTTGTGAACTCATGGAGCGCAACAAACTTATTCTTCAATCAAATTTTCATCTCAATAATTTCCCAATCATGTGAGAAAACATGACTAGTGTTTACCTATCTTCCAGTCTTATGTTCGATCTTAGGAGCAAGCATATAGAGGTACATTATCACTATATTAGAGAGACAATGTTGGCTAAGGAGATGCAAGTCAAACATATAAGTACAAAGGATCAGTGTGCTAACATCTTTACCAAAGATGTGGACTAAACCAAGCTAGTGAAGCTCAAAAGAGGCTTTGGGACAATGGAACTTGGATCAATAAATAAAGTTTGAAGCTTGAGGGGAGTGCTCCAAATCAAGCTCGAACCTTAGAAGCATATGAACCACTTTAGTAGCTGACACTTGGAGCACCATAAGTAAGCATCCAAGCATGAGAACTCATGTATTCACATTTTATTTTGTATCCCCCTCATATATCTCAATCAATCACCTATCACAGTTCGGTGTGATGAATCCTATTTTCTAGGAAAAGAACATCTATCATTTAGGGAATCTTTTTCAGAGTCATATAAGTACACCATGCACTTAGAATTGGTATGAACCTACATGTGTTATCACTTTAGGAGTTTGAATAAACTTGATGGCATCTTACCAAGCAAGCCTCCTGCTTGCATAACAGTTTTGTTCTCACTTTAGGTAGCCATAGCTAACACTCTATTTTAACAATCAAGGAGCTAGATATCTTTGAGTGTAGAGTAGAATTTCTTTTTCATATAGTATCCATTTATTGTAATCTTTGCCTTGATGAAAAAGCCAATATAGTCTTCTAAAGTTGGCTCAAATCTCTATTTTTAACTCTACATATTCTGAGATAAATTGTTTGGAGTGAAAAGTGGTGTCTATGTGTATGCATAGTGAATGTACTGAGCAGTGTTTCTTGAAGGTATTCGTTCTCAAGATAAAAGCAAGTCTTTTGAGTGGGATAACCTGGATTAATGAGATATTGTATTCTAGTTTGATTGATCAAAAGCTCTTGGGATGATTGCATAGGAACCCAAAAAAACATTGATTTGGGTGAACGTAGGTATCTATCAATATACATGTGAGGCAATGCATGCTTAAAATTGCATAGGGAAGTTGGTAGTTCTCTCATAAGCCATCAATACATTTATCAAATAAGACAATTTGTAATAGTTTTGGAGTTTATAACAAATGCTTCTTCATTCTCAAAACTAATAAGGCATCAAAAAATGTGGGCATATAGAAAAAGTTTATGAAGAATGGAGACAACTCAAAAGGTAATCAATCCTCTACCCTATATACATATAAGAACAGAAGTAAGGATGGTAAAATCAAAAGTAAAAGGTTTGATGATGAAGGTAGCACCTCTCAAGAAAACTTTACAGGTAGAGGTAGAGGATCAAGAGGAAGTTGTAGAGGAGGAAGACAAGGCACGGGGAGATCTCAAAGCTCCTCTCCATGTGCCATATGTGGCTTAACTAACCAGATTACTGAGAATTGTTTCAAGAAGCCTAGAAACCAAAGAGGAAGAGGCTACAATAGAGGTAGTTGTGGAAGCTCAAGAGGAAGATTCAACAATAACAATGGTTACAAAACAACTCATATAACAACAATAATTATCACGGAGGATATAGAGGAAGGAGAGACTAGAACAACTATGTAGATGATCAAAATCAAGAGGACGCATTACTTCTTATGAATATGACTATGAAGAAAGGTAAATAAGATGCACATGTATTCTATATAGACTTTGGTTGCTCAAATCATGTAGTAGGGAGTGTAGCTCTACTCTCAAACTTGGAGGATCCAAGGAATAGGCATGAAGTCTGAATAGGAGATGACATAAGGCATTCAATGGAAAAGATAGGAAATGTAAAGACTTCAGATGGTAATATGAATCTACTAAGCAAGGCATTGTATGTGCCTACCATAACCAAAAATCTCATAAGTGTTGCCCAGATTGTTGAGAAAGGATTTGATGGAGAGTGTTAATCTCCAAAAGAACAACCTACTCTTGAATTTAGAACACCTCTATATCAAGAGTAAGTCAAAACCTTCACCAATTTAAGTTATCAATGACCAAATATCAATTTCTTGACTAAACTGTGAAGAAGGAATTTCCTCAGAAAGTTTGCTGCATAGATCTTACTCATTGACTGAGTAAATGTATAAAGTTTTTTATGAAACTTTGCACAAGGTGTTGCCTAAAGATTGCGCACCTTCTCCAAGTTGAATTACTTCAAAAGGTTTAGTAGATCTTGAGAAATCTACTTACCAAGTCAGCTATGTCTAAATCTGCACTTTTGAGAAGTCGATTTGGACACCCCTAACTTCTTAACTTTAATTCTCTCAGTATAAAACCCGTTTAAGCAAATGCTTTTAGCCACGAGTAGCTTACCTTCGAACTTAAAGATTAAGTGCTTACTTGCACAAAACTTTAAACTGTGGAGTGAGAAATGATCAAATCATTAAGATCAAAATTTGCGCCTGTTTCAAGAACCAGTGAGTACTTTCTCACATGTAAATGTTCCTACACACAATTCTCTTAGCCTGATCACAATTAGACTCTCAAACTCTAGCCATAGATTGATTAACTATGGACTTAGATATCTCCAAAAGGAATTCACAAAAGATCTATCACATAGGGAGAAAACACAGAAACATCGGGCGCAATTTTTCCTTCTAATTCTCAAAAATTTACAACTGAGTGAGGATGGAGAGTTCAACTCACTTCACACATGTCTAATGACATTTTCTACTACTCAATACACTAATCTCATGATCTCCTATTGTCTCTCCTTGTCTTCTCTCTTTGCCCCGACATTTTCAAAAGTATTTATAGGCAATTATGTACAGACTTATATCAAAGCATAAGTATAAGTAACCTATGTCTTAACTAATGTACATATGTGTACATGTCTTTCACTCTGTGAATGTATCCATCTTCTTTGCTTCAAAACTTGATCTCATCTCCATCCTTTGTCCTTCAAATCTTCAATTGGTGATTGGTCTACACCAACAGCTCCCCCTCAATCATCAATTGAGGTTTCTCTTATCTTCTTTATACCTGCCATGTCTTTAAACTTCTGTAGCTTTGGTCCATCCAAGCTCTTTGTAAGCATATCAGCTATCTGATCTTTTGTTGAAGTATGTATGACTTCAATCTCCTTATCCATCACCTTCTCTCTTAGAAAGTGATACTGTATCTCAATGTGTTTAGTCCTGGCATGAAAAACAGGATTAGCAGCTAGATATAATGAACTCATGTTATCACCATAAATGATAGGTATGCTCTGTATAGTGTCAAAACTCTTCATGAGAGTCTTAAGCCAAATCACTTCTTTTGCAGCTTCAACCATGCCTTTGTACTCTGCTTCTGTAGATGACAAAGCAACTGTATGTTGCTTCTTTGAGCACCAGGAGATTAGCTTATCTCCTACATAACACATGTATCCATAGGTTGACCTTCTATCATCTGGATTACCTGCCCAATCTGCATCACTATAGATCTTGATATTTGTATCTGATGTAGACCCATAATACAAACCTTCTTTGAGTGTACCCTTAATGTACCTCAACACTCTTTGACCTGCAATCCAATGCTCTTTCCTAGGACAATGCATGAATTGAGACAAAACTCCAACTGCATATGATAAATCAGGTCTAGTTAAAGTAGCATATATAAGACTACCAACCAAACTCTGATATTGTCTCATGTCCTTGAATTCTTCACCTCCAAATTTACTCAATTTGTGATTCATCTCCATTGGTGTAGCTGCTACCCTGCAATCATCCATTTTAAACTTGATTAACAAGTTCTTCAAATACCTTTCTTGGGTCACAAATACTCCATGTTGAGTATATGTAATCTCCATGCCCAAGAAATATGACAAGTCTCCCAAGTCACTTATTTTGAACTCCTTTTCCATTTGCTTCTTTAGTCTTTGTATTCCTTCCTCATCTGTACCTGTAAGGATTATATCATCAACATATATGCACATGTATATGAAACCATTATCACTTGCTTTGATAAGCAAGCTACTATCTGCTTTAGACACCTGAAATCCAAGTTCTTTCAAGAACTTTACAATTCTATAATTCCATGCCCTTGGGGCCTGCTTCAAGCCATACAAAGCTCTCTTGAGCTTGCACACATGATCTGGATACCTTTTATCTCTGAACCCTTGAGGTTTCTCCATGAATACATCATCTGAAATATAACCATTCAAAAAAGCATTTTTCACATCTAATTGACACAATTTCCAACCTTTACATGCAGCAATTGCTATAAGTGTCCTGATGGTTGTCATCTTTGCCACAAGACTATAAGTCTCATCATAGTCAACACCATATGTCTGAGCAAACCCTTTGACAACAAGTCTAGCTTTGTACCTAGACACACTTCCATCTGCAAATCCTTTTGTCTTATAAACCCACTTACATCCAATGATCTTCTGGCTATTTGGTTTTGGAACCAAATCCCATGTTTGATTCTCCAATAATGCATCATATTCTTCCTGCATAGCTTTCTCCCAATTTTCTTTACTTTTTGCCTCTTCATATGTAGAAGGGTCTTCATCTGCTTTAATCATGTAAGCATAATCTTTGGTAGCCAAAAATGAAGTATCATAGCTATACCTTGTAGGTTGCCATTTGTTCCTTGTAGACCTCCTAAGTTCTCCACTTCTTGAGGTTTCTAGTTCTTCATGTTCAGGATCAAATCTTGGTGTTTCTTCCACTTCAACCTGCACTTCATTATTCTCTTCTTCATCAATTATTTGAACCTTTGACTTACCTTTCCTTTGGCTCACAACCTCTTCATCATCTGTATTAATATTGATAGTACCTGCATACCAAGTACCTTGCTCATCAAATGTAACATCTTTTGATACAAGAAAATGTTTTGTGGATGGATTCCACAACCTGTATCCCATCTACTTATCATCATAACCAATAAACACATATTTTTTAGCTTTAGGTTCCAATTTGTGCCTTAATTGTGATGGCACATATGCATAGGCCAAACATCCAAATACTTTGCAATGATCTAGTGTAGGTCTCTTACCCCACCATGCTTCATAAGGTGTCATTCACTGCAAAGCTTTACATGGTAACCTATTGACCAAATAAGTAGCTGTATTTACAGCCTCAGCCCACAAATAATTAGGGCAATTTTTATCCTTCATCATAGACCTTGCAAACTCAACAAGAGTTCTATTTCTCCTCTCTGCTACACCATTTTGTTGAGGAGAGTACCTGCAAGTAACTTCCCTTTTTATACCTGCATCCCACAAGTAATTACTGAATTCATTAGAGAAATACTCTCCCCCTCCATCTGACCTTAGTCTTTTCAACTTATGTCCTGTAATTCTTTCTGCATATGCATGATAGTGTTTAAATGTATTAAACACTTCTGAATTATCTTTGATCACATAAATAGTGATCC
Organism: Ceratopteris richardii; assembly: GCA_020310875.1. Classification (NCBI taxonomy): domain Eukaryota; kingdom Viridiplantae; phylum Streptophyta; class Polypodiopsida; order Polypodiales; family Pteridaceae; genus Ceratopteris; species Ceratopteris richardii. The sequence continues at coordinate 189,639,839 of CM035410.1, read as the reverse complement.
ATCTAGTAGCATCATCAACATAAATCACATAATACCTTGACCCATTTATACTGAAATCTTTTGATGGTCCCCACACATCTGTATGTACCAACTCAAGCTTCTCTGAGTACATAAAACCATGCTTGGAGTAGGAATGCTTATGAGCCTTACCTAATTGACATGCCTCACATCTGTATGTCATATGTTGACCTGCAACATTAGGCAAACCAAGCACTGAACCATTGTTAATCATGTCTTTAATACCTCTTTCATTGAAATGTCCAAGCCTCTTGTGCCAAAGATCTAACTCAGAGATCTTATGTCCTCCATATGTGAACATGGCATGACCAATATTACCTTGAATCTTCAATGTGAACAATCTTCCTTCTTTCTTCCCTGAAACAATTTGTTTATACCCATTGCTAGGGTCTTCCACAAACACTCCTTCATTAGTGAACCTTACTTCATAACCTTTTTCCACAATTTGTCCTACACTTATCAAATTCTTAGGAATTGTAGGAACATACAAGACCTTACTCAATAAGGTGCTACCATCCTTGGCCTTCACTGATCCAATTGACTTCACATTGTGCTTTGTGTTGTCACCTGTTTGAACAACATGATTAGATACCTTATTCTCCAAATCAGTCATCAAGGCTATATTACCACTCAGGTGATTGCTACACCCTGAGTCAATGTAGAAGACTCTTTGATCTTCACTCTGCCTTTCACAAGTTGCATTCATTATCAATGTTGAATCTTCCTTTTGATCTGAAGCATAATTGTAGTAGGTATTGTTATATTTTTTACTTTGGAAACCTCTACCTGCATTTCTTCCAAAGTAACCCCTACTACCTCTGCCTCTGAAATTACCTCTTTGATTTCTGCCACCTCTTCCTCTTGCATTATAGTTTTGGCTATATCCATTATTACTCTGAGTATTGTGCCAACAATCATTAGCTAAGTGATTTGTATTTCCACAAATCCAACAAGCTTTGCCTCCATCTTTGTTGTTTCTGCCTCTTCCTCTACCTTTGCCACCTCCTCTTCCTCTTAGGAAGTTGGCTTGACTAGTTGTTCCTTCATCTTCATTTGCTTGTTGCTTTCCTTTGTTATTCTTCTTCTTGTCCTTTGAGTACATTGCATGACCTGCACTCTTGTCACCATCTCCTTTAACATCCTGCTCAAATGTTAGCATATGACCTAACAACTGATTTAAATCAGGAGTGAAATGATCAAGTGATAACTCTATAGACAAAATGAATGGCTTCCATTTGTCATCACCTCTTAAACCTGTAAGGATTTGCCTTACCAATTTATCCTCCTCAATGTCTTCATCAACAGCTCCTAAAGCATCTGCAATATCTTTCATTCTTGTCACATAGTCTGAAATGGATTGAGAAGCCTTCTTCTTAAAGGTGGTAAACTCTGCCCATAAGGATGCCTTCCTTGACTTAGTAGTATTCTGGAAATGCTCCTCCAAAGCATTCCAAATATCAGTTGCACTTTCAAGACCTTGAATATGAGGTAACAAGTAATCATTGACTGCCATATAGATAATGCTCCTAGCTTGAGCATCTTTCTTCATCCAATTTTTCAAATCTGCTAACTCTTCCCTACTTGGAACACTAGGATCTCTGAACTGTGGCTTCTCTTCTTCTCCTGTGATGTAAGCTGTCAAATCTTTGCTCATAAGATGAGCTTCCATCCTCATTGACCATGCAGGATAGTTTTCCCTATCCAATTTCTCTATCTGTAGAGAATCTCCCATCTTGTGTCCACATGTGTATTGAAATCTTCAAGCTTTATGAATAATATGTGTACCTTTACTTCGAATTAGAGTCCTTTTGTCTTTCTTGATGTCGTATGGTCTTCTCCTCAAGCTTTGCCTTCAAGCTTTCACTTTTTAGTTCTTCAGTTGTTGAGTTTCTTGAATCTGCAGCAATCGGGATCCTCCTTTCCTTGATTTTGATGTTTCCTGCTCTGATACCACTGATGGAGAGTGTTAATCTCCAAATGAACAACCTACTCTTGAATTTAAAACACCTCTATATCAAGAGTAAGTCAAAACCTTCACCAATTTAAGTTATCAATGACCAAATATCAATTTCTTGACTAAACTGTGAAGAAGGAATTTCCTCATAAAGTCTGCTGCATAGATCTTACTCATTGACTAAGTAAATGTGTAAAGTTTTTTATGAAACTTTGCACAAGGTGTCGTCTAAAGATTACGCACCTTCTCCAAGTTGAATTACTTCAAAAGGTTCAGTAGATCTTGAGAAATCTACTTACCAAGTCAGCTATGTCTAAATCTGCACTTCTGAGAAGTCGATTTGGACACCCCTAACTTCTTAACTTTAATTCTCTCAGTATAAAGCCCCTTTAAGCAAATGCTTTTAGCCACGTGTAGCTTACCTTCCAACTTAAAGATTAAGTGCTTACTTGCACAAAACGTTAAACTGTGGAGTGAGAAATGATCAAATCATTAAGATCAAAATTTGCGCCTGTTTCAGGAACCAGTGAGTACTTTCTCACATGTAAATGTTCCTACACACAATTCTCTTAGCCTGATCACAATTAGACTCTCAAACTCTAGCCATAGATTGATTAACTATGGACTTAGATATCTCCAAAAGGAATTCACAAAAGATCTATCACACAGGGAGAAAACACAGAAACATCGGGCACAATCTTTCCTTCTATTTCTCAGAAATTTACAACTGAGTGAGGATGGAGAGTTCAACTCACTTCACACATGTCTAATGACATTTTCTACTACTCAATACACTAATCTCATGATCTCCTATTGTCTCTCCTTGTCTTCTCTCTTTGCCCTGACATTTTCAAAAGTATTTATAGGCAATTATGTACAGACTTATATCAAAGCATAAGTATAAGTAACCTATGTCTTAACTAATGTACATATGTGTACATGTCTTTCACTGTGTGAATGTATCCATCTTCTTTGCTTCAAAACTTGATCTCATCTCCATCCTTTGTCCTTCAAATCTTCAATTGGTGATTGGTCTGCACCAACAGGATTGCATGTCAGACTCACAAAGAAGGGAGCATTTGTTGAGGACCCACATTAGGGATTCAAGAGGATAGAAAGAGGAGAAAAGTCAGGTAGACTATTTACATTTGAGCTCCAAGATACTAGGAAGATTGCTTTGATCAACTATGGTAGTCAAACATTATCACAATTGGAAATATGGCACAAGAGGTTAGCTCATATAGGTGAAAGGGTGTTGGGAGTAGCCAAAGGCATTGACACAAAGGAAGTATGTAAAGGTGGACTACAAAGAGTTGTGGGGAGCCATGCAGCCATTTTTTTCAAAGAAATATACTTCATATTACTTTTTCAAAATTGATTTTCATCACTTTTGTAATATATGTATCATAAAAGACCCAATTTTGTATTTATAAGCTCCATTTTGCACAAGCCGAGGAGTTCTCAAGCTTGAGGAGCTTAGGTAGAGTAAGCATAGTGATTTTGGTTATTCTTAGATCTCATTTAGAGCTCCAAATGATGCCGAGAACTTATTTTTTTAGCTATGTGAGACACTAGATGTGAAACCAACCAAAACTAGTCTAGAATCTATAAAAAGAGCTAGAGAGCTCATTTTTTAGGTTAGCGTGTGTGAGTTGAGGAGAGATTAGAGCTAGATTGAGATTGTAATAGTGTTCTTGAGCAATAGAGTTTACTTTCTACTTTCCATTGTGTCTCGCTTTTCTCTTCCTTGTATGTCTGTATGTGTGTGTGCATTTTCATGCTTCTCACCTTCACTCTCACTACTTCATGTGTTCATGATCTTCATATCACTCCTATCTCTTCCGCAGATTGACATTAAGAAGGTGGAGCTTCTTAAAGTGATACTTACCATTGTGCTAGAGCAACACCCAATTTGACACCGTTGCCAAAGATCGAGATCTAGGACAAATGCTTGATGGTAAGAGTATAGTGAGAATCCGTGTTGGAAGGTAAATAATTTCAGTTTTTGTTGTTGTTCTTGCATATTTTTTAGTGTTTTTCACCTCCCCTACACTCCCCCTTAATCCCCGCATCATCTTCTTCCACTCCAAAAAAATCAAAAAATTCACTATATCCACCTATTCTCTCCATTTTCCTCATTTGTGCATGCAAGCGAGCGAGCGAGAGAGAGAGAGCTCTTGTGCAAGATTGTGTGTGTGTGTGTCTTTTTGAGTTTTCTTGCAGGTAAAGCACTCCAGTACAGTAGCGAAGCTCTGAAACGGTAAAATTTGAAACTTTCTATTAGATCTGCCGTACGTATCGGACCATCACGATGGTCTGACAAGTTCGACATTTTTGGCATGCATCTATAGCACAACATAGAGCACACTTGCACATACACGAATCCATAGGTGCATTGCAAAAATTTGAATCTTGATGGACCATCACCATTGGCTCATGCCATCACGATGTGGTGTCACCATTGTGATCGGCTCACACCATTGTGACGGTTCGATCAAACCATCATGACGGTTTAGGTAGACCATTGTGACGGTCATGGACCATCATGATGATCATGTCGACCCCACACCATCGCCATTGGCTCACGTCATCGTGATGCTTCATTGCCACGTGTCCTTTGAACCATCGCGATGGCTCACTTGACCCCAGACCATCGCGATGATTGACCACGCCATCGCGAGGGTACCAGACCATCATGAGGACTCTACCAACTTGGACCATAATGATGCCTCGATACGATAGACCATCATGATGCTTCCGTAAGTGCAGACCATCATGATGACTCACCTTCGGACCATCGTGATTGTGTCACACCATCACGAGGTTCAGCCAAACCATCACGATAGTCCCAAACCATCGCGATTATTGCAGACCATTGCGATGGTTCGGCTAAAATGAAAATTTAGGGTTTTCATTTTTCAGGCGATTTCAAGGCCAATTTGAGTGAATGTTTGAGTGGTTAGTGCATATTTAAGGTCTCTTAGCTCATATTTGGAAAAAAAACATATCTACCTATTTTAACCCCCTACAGCCTGAACGTCCATAATGTTTTCATACGAAACCCGTTGTCGGGAAGAAGGAGGTCGTGGCAGGAAGCCGGCGCCTGGGGTTGGATCAGGCCCCGCTCTGGTGCGCCGTTCCCGTTGTCCTGCGAGCGGCGTCTGCGCGCTGGGCGCCTCGCCTGTGCTCTCCGGAGCGTGCGCGATCCTCGTAGGGTCCCTCGCCCCTCGGAAGTGTCGAGACGTGGGACCGTGGGCGTCAGAAAGAGACGATCGAATACCGCAGTGAAACACGTGATGTAGATCAAGCTCAATGATACAACAAAAATGAAACTGAAGCCTCCAATAAAATGAATGATACAAAAATAGGCCGCTACAGTGCGGGCCGACGGTACAATAAAACCGCTACAGTGCGGTGCGATGATACAATATAAACGCCACCGCTATAGTGCGGACCGGCTAGTATATTCTAGATCCCTCGCTACAGTGCGAGAAATCGCCCACGGGATTCCGCTTCGGTCTTCGCGGTCCAAGCTTTTCTTCCAGGTCTTTACTTCGGTCCGTTCTTTTCTTCAAGTATCCTCCGCAATGGCCTTCCTTCTCTTTACTTCAGATAATCAAAAACCGCATAAACCTGGAGAAGCGTTCCACAAGAAAGACCACGAGGTGGGGGGTACTCTTTTCTTCAATCTTCAATCACTTGATATACTTCATAAACCTGGAGGAGACGATTCACGAGCAAGATCCACCGGGTGGGGTACTCTTTATCTTCAATCTTCAATGCTTTCACTTCTCTTCATATAATCAGCATCCACATAAACCTGGAGGTGACAATCCACGAGCAAGATCCACGGGGTAGGGACAAATCAAAACATGTTAGTACATTTAGAACAAAATCAGCTCCTCAATCATTGGAATGTTCTTCTTATGAAATTGATTAACAAAACAACAATACTCAAACGAGAAAAAATACAATCTCTTTGCCATAATGAAACAAAAGTATACATAATGCTAACATCATTCAGACCCTTTGAATTGCAAATTCACACATCGATTACAACTTCCAATCATTCTCATTTTTGTTATGGTTTTAAATCCTTGTCTTTATCTTTATGAGCATATCATTATATATTATGTAATTGGCTTCATTTCTAGTCACGACAGCCCTCAAACACATCATTCTGTATTCGATTTCTTCATTCTCCATTAGTATTTCATCTCTTAGTTCTTCTAAAACCTTAGACCTCACTACAAATGCGATAAAAAAAACAAGCAAAAAATATAAATCGAATTTGTCATAGTTCTTTTTTCCATTATTCAAAGTAATGATGGTATTCTTCCTCTCTCTTTTTCTTTCTCTCTCTCTATTTCTTTCTTCCCTCTCTCTCTCTATTTCTTTCTCTCTATCTCCCATCTCTCTCTATTTCTCTCTCTCTCTCTCTCTCTCTCGATCTGCCTCTCTCTCTCTCTCTCCATCTGCCTCTCTCTCTCTCTCTCTCTCTCTCTCTCTCTCTATCTCTCTCTCTCTCTCTCTCTCTCTCTCTCTCTCTCTCTCTCTCTCTCTCTCTCTCTCTCTCTCTCTCTCTCTCTCTCTCTCTCTCTCTCTCTCTCTCTCTCTCTCTCTCTCTCTCCTCCAGCCCTCTCTCTCTCTCTCTCTTGATCTGCCTCTCTTTCTCCGTTTCTGTCGCCACCAAACCTCCATCTCGTCCGCGTGTGCAAGCAACTGCCAATAGTTGCCGCCCTGGGTTCTCTCTCTGTAGCGTCCGTCGATAGCATCTCTTCCCAACTTCTATGCTTGACTCTGTCTGGTCGACACGTGACCCCATAATCTCTCTCTACTGCACTCTACGCCGACAACCAGATTGATTCCTGCCACCCCTCTCTCTATGCGCGTTAGCGCCTATCAAACTCTCTCTCTCTCCTGCGTGCGTGCGCGCTGTGCCACCGTGGGAGGGGGGGAGAGATATTCCCTCTCCTTCTTTCTCTCTCTCTGTACTATTCTTTTCTCTACGTCTCTCTGACACGCAACGTATTGACCCAACCCAACTCCAAACACTTGCTGCGCCAATTATCTCTGTTGTCCCCAGATTCTCTCTCTACATTTCTGCCACGCCCGCATAAGGTTCGCAGCCCACAATCCAGTATAGCCTACATCAATGGCTCTCTCTCAACATCTGATGCACGCGGCCTTTCTCTCTCGTGTCCGGGAGTTCTACGCCGCCAAATTATCTCGGTAATCTCTCTCTCTCGCCGTATGTGTCAGCAGTAGCACTACCCATCTCTAATCCCGATAACCATAAGTATACAATCGTGAAAAAACTCACAAGCTAAGTGACCATATGAGAAAAGACTACCTCCATCTCGGCACATCCCCATGGCAATACGAATAGGAAAGCAAAACATGAATGAACAAGGAAGGACAAGGAGCATACCTGGAGGAGACGATCCACAAGGGCAATCCACAGGATGGGGAAGAAACAAATGAGTTTGGACTTATTTATAGGCCCCTCCCTAAGACTTCCTTCTAGAACGTTCTAACCTCCTCAATGAACTTTCCATTTTTGGAAGTCTTTTAATTTTTCCCTAAACTATGGTTTCGGTTTCACACTGGGCATTCATATTTTAATGGGTTTTTAGGGTTTGGCCTACAAAAACCGCCATTTCCAAGGGCCTGCCCTAGGTTTTTTGATTGGGAAATTTAGGCGTTTGCTCACAATTATCTCAAACTCGCCAATGCATGGGTTTATTTACAGTTTGGACCTAAACTCCAAGGGTTTCGAAGGGTTCAAGTTCATTTTTCATGGGGTAAACTCGTGTTTCCAGCCAGTTTCAAGGGTCAAACCTAAAGTTTTCATGGATCTAATGTCAATTATTTACACGCACGGTTCTAACACACATCTCAAACTTGTTTTCGCATTACACAATCAATCAATTTGGCCAAAATATGTACAAAATACACCACTCTCTCAATCAAAACATCACACAAAAACTCAAAAACAATGAACTTTTGAAAAAAAAACTCAGTGCACACTCCCTATGGGATTTCATCCGGACATTCGCCCCCGCTAAACCTGCACATCGTCCCGATGGGCCAACCTGCAAGATCCAACAGAAGAGTATCAGGGTTCTTTTAAAATCTCTTTACACTTTTTATCTTTTTCTTTTCAAAACTCAAATCATGATCTCATGAAGTCATGCAATCTTTTATAAAGATTAGTACGAATTTTAGAAAATTAAGTAGATTCAAGTTTCACAAACATCATACTATGTTTCTGCGTTTGCAATCTGACAAGTAATCACATGAATAAATCGTCGGCTTTCTTGACCTTTTGTTTGTTCAACTGGTTCAGATCCAACTGCTCATTCTAAGTACTAGCATATACATATGTTTCTACTAACTCAGTTTGTAGAATATACCTCGATTCCTACTATTTATCTCCTACTTGTCTAGCTCTCCATTAGATCTTTCTTTCTTTTTCTTTTTCTTTTTCATTTTTCTTTTTCTTTTTCTTTTCCTCTTCATCTCAGCTCAGCATTTCTTTTTATCTTTTATTTTCACAAATCGGCCTATGTCGAAATCGGGTGCGACTCATGGACTTGTCCGCCCGTCCAAGTTCGTTCCGCCTGTCTGCCGACCCGACATAGCGCACGACATACACAACGTCAGCCCTGCATGAAATCGACGTCAGCTTGTGGCTCTGACCACCCGGCCAGAGTGACTCCACCCGCCTACCGACCCATACAGGCGCGTGACAACAGATAGGTCAGGCCTACGACGAAACTAGCTATGGCTCGTGGCCTTGATCACCCGACCAAGGTGGTTCCACCCGCCTACTAGCCCATCGCAGCGCACTAACAACACGCACACACATATAGCTGGCATGAGTATAAATATTTTTCATGAATTATGATCCATATGGAGGTAAAATCTCATAAGAAATAAATACTAGGATCCAAAGTTTCCCACTCACTAAGTGTTCAAATCAATCAACATATACATGCACTCGGTCTAAGCATGCCATCACATCTCCAAGCTTTCACTCCCAAAAGTCTCTAGTCCACTAACTGATCCTATTCATATAATTCCCAGTCGCTCATGCTTAGTGCAAACCCATAATAGATATTTGGTATCTTCATTCTACATGATTTTCATAAACTCATACATATCTTTATCACACACATCAATGCAATGCATATGCTCTATCAGAAAGAAAAGAAATCTCAAATCAGAAACGTTTCACCTGGTCATTTTTCTTCATTTTGATCCAGCTTTTCTTTATCTTCATGGTCTATCATTCTTCATCAGCATCAACCTCAGTGTCATCAGTTCCCTCCAAAAGTTCTTGCTCAATCTCATAATCCGCTTCATTTCTTTTCTTGAATAATTTTATCCTCTTTCCTGCAATCAAAGATCTCAAAGGAGTACCATCTAACTCGCGAAGCTCATACGTACCATTCTCAAACACAGACGTCACCACATACGGCCCAATCCATCGTTTGGTTAATTTCTTCTTAGCATCGTACTGAGTATTGAATGTACTGTCGTACACCAACACCCAATCATCTACCTTAATCCTACGTGGTCTGAGTCGATGGGTTTTGTCAAAATAGATCTTATTCTTTAGCCTTGACTCCTTTAACTTTTGGACTGCTTCTTTCAACTTTTCATTTCCTTGTTCTAACTGCTTTATTCTCAATGATAATAACTCTTCTCTCGCCATACCATCATTCCATGGGAGCATCAACCATGTCACTATTTGAGTCTGGATGGGGAAGATTGGCTTTTGACAGTACATCAATTCAGTAGGCATAAAACCTGTGGACCGAGTGTCAGTCATCCTATCAGCCCATAACAGGAATGGAAGAAACCTAGGCCACTGCTTGATGTCATCGCTGCAAGCCTTAGAGATCGCCTTCACAATGGAAGGGTGACCTCTCTCGATTTTCCCATTTGCCTCTGGATTATAGGCAGTGGTGAGAGACAATCGAATTCCATGACGATCAAAGAACTCTTTTGCCTCTCTCGCATCCAACTCTCCCCTGTCCGCAACCACTTTCTCAACGTATCTGAATCTTGAGATCACTTCTTCTAAAAGGAATTTGCATACATTATAAGTAGTCTTCGTACGAAGAGCTCGACCTTCCACATGGTTGGTCAAGTCCTCTCTGGCAAGTACAATGTATCTCATCTTATCTATCCCTTTGGGCATGGTTACAAGGTTGACCACCCACTTGTAATGGATACAAGGAGGGTAAGTCGGATGTAACGGGTCTCTGTGCCTAACTGATGAATGCACCTGGCATGTAGCACAAGTGTCTACAAAACCTCTCACACTTACATAAATCCCTGGCCACCAGTAAGCTTCCCTAATCTTCTCATATGTAGCATAAAATCCTTTGTGACCTGCCCATAAGGTCTCATGCATCTCTCTCATAACTTTTCTCTGAAGACTCCTCGAACTCAATACTCTCTGTGGAAACTTCACCTTGCCTTTAGCGTGTCGCCAAATAAGCCCGTCCTTCAAGAAAAAGTTGTAAGACTTTTTCCTGATGGATCTATACTTATTTGTGGACCAGCCTGGGGAAGGTTTCAGAGTACTCATATATCTCCCTATATCTCTCCACTCACCATCATACTCACTCTCACGGAACTGCTCATATATATATACCAATGTATCATATCTCATCATATGTGTATCTCTCTCTACCTCATCATCATCATCAGACTCATCATCGAACTTCGCTCTTGAAAGCATATCAGCCACTGTATTCAACTTCCCAGCTATGTGTACAAATGCAGGATTTATAAACTTCACATAAGAGATCTATCTAAGCATAGCAATATCCGGAGATGAACAATTTGCAATCATGCCAATCAGTGGAAGACAGTGAGTCTCAACTATCACATTCGCCCCAATAAAATACTCTTTATCGCTCTTTAAAGCAGTCACCAATCCCCATAACTCTCTCTTAATCTGCGGATATTTTCTTTGGGTATCATGTAGGATCTTAGCACCAAAGCGCACTGCATATCTCTGCCCTTCATCATCATCTTGCCCTATGACCCAGCCTATACCAATAGGACTGGTATCAACGGTCAAAATGATAGGTCTCTGACCTGAATAGTCAACACGCTTCAGAATTGGGGCTTCAATTAGCAGCTGCTTCAGTTTATGCATAGCCCTCGACTGTTTCTCTGTCCATACAAACTTCTTCCTCTTTCTCAGAAGGTCATATAAGGGGTTCGCAACATGAGCAAAGTGAGGAATCCATATCACATAGAATACACAGGCTCCTAGAAACCTTCTCACCTCACTGACATTGCGACACACTTCAGAGATCCTGCTAATGGCCTCAACTTTCTGCGGGTATGGCTTGCGGCCATAATGTCCACACAGATGTCCTACAATGAGGACCTCATCAACGCCAAAAACCGATTTCTCTAAAGAAAGTGTTAGCCCCACATCTTCAAACCTCTCAAAGATCTTCTCACAATCAGCAATATGATCTCTCACAAACTTTCTACATCCTGAAGCATCTAAACTCACATCTTTCACTCTTTCCTCACATCCCTTTATTGGAACATCATCAATGAATGGCATAGTCACAGATGGTATAAAGTCTCGTAAAACCAGATTCATGGCATTCATCATGTGAGCCACAAAATTCGTCGCTCCCTGCGGCAAAGTACACATGCGTACAAGGCCCAGTGGAGTCCTCATGGTCGTAATGTCTCTACTCTCCATAGCCAACTGAAACTGGTCATAACCTGAATAGAGATCACCCATAGAGTAGATGGAATGCCCAGCAAACGCTTCAGCAAAACTCATCCACTATGGGTCCTGTCCCTACGTTTCTAATTGTGACTTTATTCACAGGTTGTAGATCCTGAATGAAACGAAGCTTCCCATTTTTCTTAGGCACAGTAAACCACCTATTCGAATATGGAGCCGAGGAGGGTTCCAATATCCGCATGGAAATCTTTTCCTTCAGCAGCCTCATCAGCTCAGGTAAGTGAGCTTTTGGGACTGGTATAGGCCGGATATTCCATGGTATATGTGGTACTGTAAATATAATCATAAGAGGTACTTGTTTCGGGTCTACGCACCCTATCTCATGTGGGAAAAGTGCAAACGCTTTTTTGTGTTTCTTGATGGCTTCAATAAATTTCCTTTTCTCTTCTTCTCTCAAGAATGGTTTTTCTCCAAACTTGATCTCTTTAATAGTCTCGTCAGTGAAATGATGCCCTATGAGCTCTCTTCGTCTTAGCATAGGGTCATCTGACACTCGCAGATATTTCTCATGACTATCTTCTGGCAATGGCTGAGCTATAGGCTTCACTTTCTTATCCATAGTCTTATACTTTGTATTTACATTTACTTCATGCTCTCTCATAAACTCCTCAATCACCTCATACTCTTTGATAGAACTGAGCATAATCATTTCTGATTTCTGATTTCTCTCAAATGCCTGCTCAAGCTCTTCCAGAGTAGTCGAACTTCTCTCCAACTGGATCACATCTTCAATCTTCTCATCAGGTAACATCATTCCTAAATCCTTATAGTATCTCTCATGAACTTTTCTGAATTTATTTGAAACATTTTCTTTCTGTAAGCATAGCAACTTGAATGCAGATGAATAAATAGAAAAACTTTCAAAACTATGTACAAAGTCATGCGAGACATCAAACCAACTCCCACTGTTGTCTCGCTCAACAGTGGATCCTAACAGAAATTTTGATCAGCAGAAGCTCCATACTCTTCAACAGGCATACACTCATCATGGTCATGTGAATTAATAGGTTTCTTTCTTACATTCTTTCTATTTCTAGAGTGATTCGGACATACATTCATCACTTGTAAAGAATGAAGGCCAGATCTAGAAAAGATTCGTGCATAGGCAGATCCATCATCCATGGCCTTAGTCTCCATTCTCACCTCAGCTATAAAGGGCTGCCCAAGGATAGCCTCATATGAACAATGGTCCTGGACGAAGAAGTGAAATTCCTCAGAAATCCCACCTATGGTCACAGGCACAAAGGCGCATGCCCCAAGTAGTGCTCCTGAACCATTATCCACTGTCCTCATCCTCCATCCATGATCTTTATCAATCGGCCACCTAAACTTATCATAGAGCTTCTTAGAAATCACATTTATCTCTGATCCTGAGTCAATCAAGGCCAGAGCAAAACATGACTCCTCGTTGCTCCCTAACTTTATCTTCATCTCTGGAGTTCCTCTCGCCCAAAAGGTCCTGCTAAACTCACTTTCTGTCTTCCTCATTTCATCATCAGTATGATAGGACCTAGAGAATTTTTATGACACCTGGCAACCTCATCATCATCAGATGTGTCACTTAGTGCAACTGCTTCATTTGTCACTTGAATATCTTCAGGTGCTTCTTCCATCTCTACATCTTCAGGTAGTGGAAACCTCTTTCTCTTAACCAGCTTTATAAAACTGTCCTTGAACTCAGGCTTCGCTATGGAGAAGACCTGCTCCAAGGACATGGTCACTTGGCTCTTCAGTAAAATGTCATTTAATATCTCTCTTGCATCATTTTTCCTTTCCAACTCAGAGATTAATACAGCCTTTGGAGTTCTCTTCTTTTTCTTATTCTTTTCTTTGTCAGCCTCTTGAATACTTTCTTGAATTTGATCAGTCTTTTGAATAGGTTCTGGTTCTTTCTCTTTCTCTTTAGTCAGTTCTTGAATCTTAGTTGGCCCAGCCGGCCTCTTTCCCTCTCTTATCTCCTTCTTCTTTGCCTCTGCCTGAGTAATTACAGGCTCTTTAAACTGAACTTTCTTCTCTGGCTCTTTAGCTTTTTCTTCGGCCTCTTGACTTTGCTTTCTAGTCACTCTTCTTTCAGGCTCAGTCTCTTCCTGACTCTCATCCCTTTTCCTCTTTTCCTCCACATTGGCTATATGGGAATAGACCGAGGATTCTTCAACAGGAGACTTCCAGGCAGTCTTCTGCATAATGGCATCCCTAGTCCTCACTAAAGCCTCTATGGAATAATTTCTTTGGGGTCGAGGTCTAGGCACTTTTTCATCTTCCTCCTCTACAAGCTCTAACCGTGCGGCTGATGTACTCGCATTATTGCCAGATAAATCTTCATAAAACTTCTTCATTCCCCCCTTTCCCCAATTCACAGGTAGAGGAAGGCGGGTCCTGAAGTCACATAACTTCTTATCGATATCTATCACCAGTTGATGCTCTTTTGCTAGCTTAAGCTCTTCACAGGCATATGAAAAATGCTCTTGTGCCTCACACCATACGCATCTCTTAGCCCCTCCAAACCCACCAGTCGCTCGTCTCTCAAAAGGTCCAGTGTTTCTTTGAAATGTGGCTTGCACTGGTGGTGTAGGTATCTGTTGGGCAACAGGCTGCACTGGAGGTGCAGGCTGTGGCATCACATAGCCTTGCAAATTTGGAATGGGCATAGTACCTCTCTGTAATGTATCTGCATAACTCGTACTCATCTGAGGAGGAGTGGGGTCCTGATACCCCATAGAATAAACTTTATTATGGATACTGACCATTTCTTTTGACATAGATGCCTGCATTGTCATAAGATTCTCTATCTGCCGACTGAGAATCTCAAGTTGTAGCTCCATCGGTGATCGCGAAGTGGACGCAACATTAGCAAAAGCCGATGTTGCAGGCACGTTTGGAATTGTTGGAAGTGGAGTCTCCCTAGGCAGTTGTGGAGCTACCACTACAGGTCTATCATATAGTACCGCCTGGCATTGCCTCATTTGGGCAACCGCTTCTACCTCTCTCCTCACTACACCCCAATCTTCAGTCAATCCAAATCTCTTCCCAGGCTCTTCAATCCTCCTTTCGACCTCAGTCCTGTCTTCAGGACTTAAGATCCTAAGGAAAGATATAACTAGATCAGGTTTCAAAGCATCTAAATCAGCCTGTGGAAGTTGGTCATATCTTCTCAAGAACTCATTCAAAAGTTGAGTGAGGGATGCAGTGGGCTTTGGAGAGCTTATCCACCGCAAGAACCCTTCTCTGCTGTGCTGGGAAAAGTCTTCTAGATAAAAGAGTTTATGCAATTCCTTTCTGAACTCAGCCCAAGGCTTTGCAATATGCACTGTAATAGGGGCTAAAATGGATCCTGATACTACCCGTGTGAAGTAATGTGTAAACACATCCTCGGGTAGACCATAAATCCGTGCCTGTTCCTCAAAAACATCCAGATATTCAGTTACGTTCAAGCCTGTAAACTTCCCTTTTTCTCTCAATACTGCTTGAACTACGCGAGCCCCCTGTTTCTCTATTACCAACTCCTTGAATATATCCTCCATCTCTCTTCTCTACTCTGTCCTAGAACGTAGCACAAGGTCCAACGTAAGTGGCTCAATTATCTCTCTAAGCTCTGAGTAGAGATCAGAGAAGAGGCTTGATGAGTCACGAGCCAGGAGGTAAAGGTCAGTCTAAGCTCTCTGAATTGCCTAGGCCAAAGTCTAGTCGAACTGTCCTCTCTTCGATTCCCAAGATTTCAATGTATTTTCCCCCTTTTTGTGATAAGTTTTCTAATGTTCTGTCTAAGCTATGAAATCAGTAAATCCCTAGTCTTAGCAAGAAAAAAAGTGCTCACACGTATGGACTAAACTAATGCAAAGCGTGGATGCTCAAACGCAAGCAGCAAAACAGTCTTTCTGTTCAATGTGTGTGTGAAACAATGCAAAATTCAAATAACTTAAAGTGCTAGTACCTGAAGTCTCTGTCTGATGCCGAGGTTCTTGTCTCTTTCCTCAAGGAGTAGGTGACGCGATGAGGATCACCGGGCAACCGCCTCGCTTCACGTCGGGTTCAGGTGTCGGGAAGAAGGAGGTCGTGGCAGGAAGCCGGCGCCTGGGGTTGGATCAGGCCCCGCTCTGGTGCGTCGTTCCCGCTGTCCTGCAAGCGACGTCTACGCGCAGGGCGCCTCGCCTGTGCTCTCCGGAGCGTGCGCAATCCTCGTAGGGTCCCTCGCCCCTCGGAAGTGTCGAGACGTGGGACCGTGGGCGTCGGAAAGAGACGATCGGATACCGCAGTGAAACACGTGTTGTAGATCAAGCTCAACGATACAACGGAAATGAAACTAAAGCCTCCAATAAAATGAATGATACAAAAAAAGGCCGCTACAGTGTGGGCCGACGGTACAATAAAACCGCTACAGTGCGGTGCGATGATACAATATAAACGCCACCGCTACAGTGCGGACCGGCTAGTATATTCTAGATCCCTCGCTACAGTGCGAGAAATCGCCCACGGGATTCCGCTTCGGTCTTCGCGGTCCAAGCTTTTCTTCCAGGTCTTTACTTCGGTCCGTTCTTTTCTTCAAGTATCCTCCGCAATGGCCTTCCTTCTCTTTACTTCAAATAATCAAAAACCGCATAAACCTGGAGAAACGTTCCACAAGAAAGACCACGGGGTGGGGGGTACTCTTTTCTTCAATCTTCAATCACTTGATATACTTCATAAACCTGGAGGAGACGATTCACGAGCAAGATCCACCGGGTGGGGTACTCTTTATCTTCAGTCTTCAATGCTTTCACTTCTCTTCATATAATCAGCATCCACATAAACCTAGAGGTGACAATCCACAAGCAAGATCCATGGGGTAGGGACAAATCAAAACATGTTAGTACATTTAGAACAAAATCAGCTCCTCAATCATTGGAATGTTCTTCTTATGAAATTGATTAACAAAACAACAATACTCAAACGAGAAAAAATACAATCTCTTTGCCATAATGAAACAAAAGTATACATAATGCTAACATCATTCAGACCCTTTGAATTGCAAATTCACACATCGATTACAACTTCCAATCATTCTCATTTTTGTTATGGTTTTAAATCCTTGTCTTTATCTTTATGAGCATATCATTATATATTATGTAATTGGCTTCGTTTCTAGTCACGACAGCCCTCAAACACATCATTCTGTATTCGATTTCTTCATTCTCCATTAGTATTTCATCTCTTAGTTCTTCTAAAACCTTAGACCTCACTACAAATGCGATAAAAAAAACAAGCAAAAAATATAAATCGAATTTTTCATAGTTCTTTTTTCCATTATTCAAAGTAATGATGGTATTCTTCCTTTCTCTTTTTCTTTCTCTCTCTTTATTTCTTTCTTCCCTCTCTCTCTCTATTTCTTTCTCTCTGTCTCCCATCTCTCTCTATTTCTCTCTCTCTCTCTCGATCTGCCTCTCTCTCTCTCTCTCGATCTGCCTCTCTCTCTCTCTCTCTCTCTCTCTCTCTCTCTCTCTCTCTCTCTCTCTCTCTCTCTCTCTCTCTCTCTCTCTCTCTCTCTCTCTCTCTCTCTCTCTCTCTCTCGATCTGCCTCTCTTTCTCCGTTTCTGTCGCCGCCAAACCTCCATCTCGTCCGCGTGTGCAAGCAACTGCCAATAGTTGCCGCCCTGGGTTCTCTCTCTGTAGCGTCCGTCGATAGCATCTCTTCCCAACTTCTATGCTTGACTCTTTCTGGTCGACACGTGACCCCATAATCTCTCTCTACTGCACTCTACGCCGACAACCAGATTGATTCCTGCCACCCCTCTCTCTACGCACGTTAGCGCCTATCAAACTCTCTCTCTCTCCTACGTGCGTGCGCGCTGCGCCGCCGTGGGAGGGGGGAGAGATATTCCCTCTCCTTCTTTCTCTCTCTCTGTACTATTCTTTTCTCTACGTCTCTCTGACACGCAACGTATTGACCCAACCCAACTCTGAACACTTGCTGCGCCAATTATCTCTGTTGTCCCCAGATTCTCTCTCTCTACATTTCTGCCATGCCCGCATAAGGTTCGCAGCCCACAATCCAGTATAGCCTACATCAATGGCTCTCTCTCAACATCTGATGCACGCGGCCTTTCTCTCTCGTGTCCCGGAGTTCTACGCCGCCAAATTATCTCGGTAATCTCTCTCTCTCGCCGTATGTGTCAGCAGTAGCACTACCCATCTCTAATCCCGATAATCATAAGTATACAATCGTGAAAAAACTCACAAGCTAAGTGACCATATGAGAAAAGACTACCTCCATCTCGGCACATCCCCATGGCAATATGAATAGGAAAGCAAAACATGAATGAACAAGGAAGGACAAGGAGCATACCTGGAGGAGATGATCCACAAGGGCAATCCACAGGATGGGGAAGAAACAGATGAGTTTGGACTTATTTATAGGCCCCTCCCTAAGACTTCCTTCTAGAACGTTCTAATCTCCTCAATGAACTTTCCATTTTTGGCAGTCTTTTAATTTTTCCCTAAACTATGGTTTCGGTTTCACACTGGGCATTCACATTTTAATGGGTTTTTAGGGTTTGGCCTACAAAAACTACCATTTCCAAGGGTCTGCCCTAGGTTTTTTGATTGGGAAATTTAGGCGTTTGCTCACAATTATCTCAAACTCGCCAATTCATGGGTTTATTTACAGTTTGGACCTAAACTCCAAGGGTTTCCAAGGGTTCAAGTTCATTTTTCATGGGGTAAACTCGTGTTTCCAGCCAGTTTCAAGGGTCAAACCTAAAGTTTTCATGGATCTAATGTCAATTATTTACACGCACGGTTCTAACACACATCTCAAACTTGTTTTCGCATCACACAATCAATCAATTCGGCCAAAATATGTACAAAATACACCACTCTCTCAATCAAAACATCACACAAAAACTCAAAAACAATGAACTTTTGAAAAAAAAACTCAGTGCACACTCCCTGCGGGATTTCATCCCGACACCATTTTTTGAGCTCTAGGGCTTGTTCAAAAGCTTGATTTGCATCATACATGGCCTCAATAGTTTTTCTTAAGAGTAATGCACTCATATTTAGATAGGATGAATTGAAGTTGACCCTTCTATGGGATTAGGAAAGCAAATTTTGTAAGAGCGCCTAGGCTCTAGTTATAGCTTGGATAGGTACATACATAGGTGTGGATCCATGTGAACTGTGCACAATACCTATCACGTTAATGGGTGTCACGTTTGAGGCATTATCAGGGTTCTTAGGGCAATCTCTTATGATATGCTCTTTACCACATTTCGCACACAAGCCTTGAATGCTATAATATTGTGATTGTCTTGCTATCGGAAGATGTGGGAAATCCTTTATGAAATGATCTCCTTGGCACCTAAAGCATGGTCCTTTAGGGCCCTATGGTCTTGGCTGTCTCAACTGGGGTTGTGGATTAGGGTTGGCATACCTTACATTGGCATAGCGAGGCTCCCAATTGGGTTCTAATGGTGGACTATCGTATTGGTATGTTTCCAAGTGTTCTAGAGACCAGTGTAGTATGTTGGCGGACTATCTACATGGGTGGAGTCAAAACTATTTGAATTAGAATCACTTTTAGTGATGAGGGGTGAAGAAGGCACTAGATCCTTACTCAGGTTTTCTTTTGTAGTCGTGTATTTGACAGAGATTACATTGGCTGGTGGGGGTGGCTGCTGAGCTAAAACTGGTTGAGGTATTGGCTATGTCTGATAGGTGTAGTTCTGTGGGGGCCTGTAATAATATGGGTGCACATTGTAGTGACCTTGATACCTACCTAGTTGAGGGTATGCATGGGGGTAGTTCTCTCACACTATTTGTTTGTTGTATGGACAATTGTGTTGTGTGATTAGTGTATCACCTTTCGATTGTGCACTACTCGCCACTAGGTTTGGCTTGAGGTTGTGTTACATTGGGGCACACATTTGCCATATGATCACCACTACAGGTGTAACAACGTTTGTTTGTTGTTAACCTAGGCATTTGTTTACTAGAAACTCCTAGCTTCTCGGCCACTTTTTTTGCTAGGTCTTCTATCAAACTTGAATGTTTTGAGGATGATTGAGAGGAGTTATCCAAGTGTGCGTAGACCTTTGAAAGTTCCAATTCATCTCCCAAATCATCCTCAATGTCTATACAAATTCTTACACACTGCTCTAGGGTTCTGGGTTCCTTCAAATATACATAAGATCACAGTTTAGAGCTTAAGAGGCCGTCCAAAAACAAAGACACTTGCTTAGTGTATGAGGGTAGTTCTGGCATTGGACATCTCTCAATGTATTTCCTAAGCCTACATCCTACAAGTCTGACTATTTCCTAGGGGGTCTGTTTGAAGCTATGAATCAATGAAGAATTTTTATTCCTAATTCCACTTTTAGAGAATTGAGTGATGAATGAATCTAACAAGTGATAGATATCCCTAAATTGCCTTTGCTATAATGGTTGGAGCCAGGTTAAGGCTGTGTTCTTAAACATGAGTCCAAATGCATTGTACTGCATGAACATGTCTTCTACCAACTCCACTTGCAACACTTGCTTAAACTCAGCAACTTGGTCCTATAGATCTCCTGTCGCATCAAAGTAATTTTTCATCGACTTCACTAATTGGGTAAGTATCAATATTCTTGGATGTTCACATGGTCTAGGTAGAGGAAATTCATCTCTACCACCTGGTATTCTTGGCTCTCTCGATATTTGTTGGAGGACAAACACTCCTATGTGCACAACAAAAGCAAATGAACCCTTCTAGGATCCTGAAATTGTTCAGACATAGGCTCTGTATTTTCTTAGTTTCTCTGAGTATATGCAGAGACTGATGATGAAATTTTGCAAGCTTAAACTAGACTATAATATCTTTCAAATGAGAGTAAAATCACTCCATTTGAACACTAGATGATGCCTCAAACATCTGCAACAAAACAGATAACTTGATCTCTTCACAGAGTATGAGCTAACTAGACAGACACTGTTCTGGACATTTCTCTGCACATGTGCAGGCAATGAATGTGAGACTTATACCAGACAAAGTATAACTTATACGCTTTCCAACAAGACAAAAATCATTGCAAATGGATTCCGGATGAAGGAGAAACAACAATTACAAAACCGGGGGGTCTGCCAAAACCATCTAGATAGATAGAGTGTGTAAAAGTGAAATTTCTGCAAAATATGCAGAGAATAGCTAGTAGGGGGTGTGATTAAGCAAGGGGGCAGCTTGGGCATGTATTTCCACGACTCTAAGTCATAATACAACTCATTAGAGGTCTTAAAGACCACATACTAACCTCTTTAACCAGTCAAAAGCATATACATGTCAAAAGTGAGGTCCAATCACATTACGAGGTGAGCTAAATCTTCTCTAATCAACTTCTTTCCATTATGGGCATAATTGGATGCCTCCAACTCGTGGCAATCAGCCTCCTTTGATTGTGGATGATGTGGAAGGTTTAATTTGGGGCATGTTCCCACACTCTTGAGCTTGAAAAACTTTCAACACTCCCCCTCAAGCTCATGTCTTTTCCTTTGTTGCTTCAGCCTATGTCTCTTATGTTGATTGCTTCCTTGAATCCTCCAAGCTTTTTACCTTCAAGAAACTTTGTCATCATGTCTGCAACCTGCATTTTAGTGTTCACATACCTTATATCTAGCTCTTTTGCCATCACCTTTTCTCTAACAAAGTGGTAATGAACCTCTATGTGCTTGCTTCTTGCATGAAACATGGGATTGTTAGCTCGGTAGATGCTTGAAATGTTGTCTGCATAAAGAGGATACTCCTCCACTTCCACTTCCAAGTCCTTAAGTAGCTTCTTAAGCCATAATAGCTCACATGTAGCCAATGCTAAACCTCGGTATTCAGCCTCTGTGGATGAAAGAGCAACAGTGGGTTGCTTCTTAGAGCTCCAAGAGATCACTTTTGTACCTATCATGAAAACATAACCCGATGTACTCCTTCGATCATCCTTGCTACCTGCCCAATCAGCATCACTATATCCTTTGACACTTAGATCAGCATCATATGAGTAAAATAGACCTTGGTTGATGGTGTGCTTTGTTGGTGCATTTTACCCAAGCCTACATGCTTGATATATTTGATATCATCCTCATTTGTAAGTCACATGAGTAGTCATGTGAACACCTCTTGTAAAAGAGTTCATTTTTATCTCTTGTATTTTAAAAAAGAAAAAAGGAAAAGAATGGCTTACCTCATGCATGATGTAAAAGCAAATTCATGGCTATAACTACCAAAATCACGAATTTTTGAGCTAAGGGAATATCTCCTAACTTTGGTGATCACTTTTAGGTGGAGCCATTCAAATTCGAATTCAAAACTCCCTCCAAGAATAGCTATAAAAGGAGCAAGAAGGAAGAGGCGATTAGCAGGCCTTGTACGTGACCACTTCATGTCATTTTGTAGAGATTGAAGAGCTTACTCCATAGCTCTATCATTCTACTCCCATTGTGCAAAGATTCATTGCCAATGTGGTTGTAATCATATATGAATTTATACATTTATCATCATTCACTTCTCTGTTTTGTTCTCTGCTATACTCACTCAGAGCAGTACCTTCAGAAGGTCATATCTCGAATTATACTGATTCTTTTTCAGTGACTTAACGTGCGTTGGATAGCTCTTACTGTCTAGTTTCCGCACATTCATTTTCAAGGTCATTGGATTTATATTTTTGTAGATATCTGCATTTTACGGCTCACTGGTCTATCTCTGCAGAGCCCCAAGAATGGTGGGCATGTTCCAGAAATTGATGAAACTTGTTCTCAGTGCTCAGTCCATCATTTGAAGTGTTTTAACTTGGATTGGGAAGCTTGCTAAGTCTATTTGTTATGCCCAAAAGGAATTTTTCTAATTCCTACCAGGTTGAGAGCACTGTTCATTTTTTCCAGCAGGTGTATGTCCAAAAATAGCAAGTTTTGGGAGCTAGTCATTTCGCAACTAGTCTGTCTTGACTTAAACTTTTGGGATACATGTTCCAAAGTACTTGGCTGATATTTTGGTGGATTTAGGAAGCTCAAAGGGTCTACTAATCAACTCTGAAGTCTCAGTTGGCTGGTGTGAAGCTGGTTGTAGCGGCACCTACTCATCTTTGGATTGCATCCACCATCTCTCTTCACAGTGGTATCAGAGCATAGTCAAGCAACATGGGAGATGGATTTCCATCAACAATTGACAAAGTGGATCGAAAACACTACCCGGCATGGTCTCTAAGGATGGAGGCTTACCTTCAAGGGAGGATTCTATATGGATTCATATCCGGAGATGAAGCAATGCCAACCATGAGGAACAAAGGGCAACCATCACATGAAGAAGTGGAAGGACTTTCGAATTGGTGTTCGAAGGATGCACTTGCAAGGTCCTATATTCTAAACTCAATCTCTGATTTTCTTTTACCTCATGTCAAGGGATGCAAGACATCAAGAGAGACCTGGAATGCACTTGCTTCTTTCTTCTCTTCTAACACTCGAGCAAGGAAGAACCAATTGTGGATGGAGTTCACAACAATGAAGAAAATCCCGAAGCAAAATGTGACTGATTATGTCACAAAGATGAAGGAGATTTCCGACCAACTTGGAAGCATTGGAGAGGTAATTGAAGAGGAGCAAATCATAAGACAAATCATGAATGGAATCAAAGCAGACGACAAGTGGGAGTCATTCACAACAGCCATGGATTTATACATGGATATGCATGTACCCGACCTCAACACACTCATGGGCCAACTCTTCACTCATGAAGCAAAGATTAGCAAAGGTGGTGAGTCCTCAAGAGGTAATCAAACTTCTGCCTTATATTCCGATAAAGCTAAGGTCAAGGACAAGTCAAAGAATAGGAAGAATGAAGATGAAGGTAGCTCTTTCCATGCAAACTTTGCAGGTAGAGGAAGAGCTAGAGGAAGAGGCAGAGGTGGAAAGCAAAGCAAGGGGAGATTCCAATCATCTCAACCTTGCAACATATGTGGCTTATCTAACCATACTACTGAAGAATGTTTCAGGAACCCAAGGAACTCAAGAGGAAGAGGATTCAATAGAGGTGACCATGGATCAAATAGAGGTAGATACAATGGAGGCTACAACAACAACAACTACTACAACAACAATTACAACAACAACAACAACTATCAAAGTGGCCATAGAGGAAGAAGAGATTACAATAACTATGCAGAGGACCAAAGTCAAGAAGATTCATTATTGATTATGAATCATCAGCGAAGAAGGGTAAGGATGACGATCACATATTTTACATTGATTCGGGATGCTCGAACCATGTAGCAGGAAATGTGGCTTTACTTTCTGATTTGGAAGATCCTCATAACAAGCATGAAGTGCAGACAGGAGATGACACAAAGCACTCAGTGGAGAAGATAGGTAATGTGAAGACATCAGATGGGAATATGAACCTCTTAAGCAAAGTCTTGTATGTCCCTACAATTACCAAAAATTTAATAAGTGTTGGACAGATTGTTGAAAAAGGATTGCAGGTTAGATTCAACCAATTTGGAGCATATGTTGAAGACCCAAGGCAAGGCTTTTGAAGGATTGCCAAAGGAGAAAAGACAGGAAGGCTTTTCACTTTTGAAATGGAAGATACAAAGAACATAGCTTTGTTTAGCTATGGATCTCAAACTCTAACAGAGTTGGAGATATGGCACAAAAGGCTTGCTTACATTGGTGAGAGGACACTCAAACAGATTTGCAGGGACCAAAGTGTACTTGGTTTGCCTAATATCACAAGGCAACACATGATTTATAAGTGTGAAGCTTGTCAACTCGGCAAGGCTCATAGACAACCTTTCAATAAGAAAGGATATATGTATCAAAATCCTTTGGATCTAGTGCACACAGATGTGTGGGGTCCAAGCAAGGAGCCATCTATATCAGGCTCAAGATATTATGTGTCTTTCATAGATGATTGTAGCAGGTGGACCATTCTGTTTTTCATGAAGCACAAGGATGAAGTGTTTAATTGCTTTAAGAAGTATATTGCTCTTGTTGAAAATCAAACAGGTAGGACTTTGAAAAGACTCAGATCAGATGGTGGAGGAGAATACTTCTCTTCTGAAATTGATGCCTTCTTGCATGAAAGAGGCATTAAAAGGGAAGTCACTACAAGGTATACACCCGAACTCAATGGTGTAGAAGAGAGGAGGAACAGAGCTATTGTCGAAGCTACAAGGTCCATGCTCAACGAAAAGGGATTGCCGAACTACCTATGGGCAGAGGCTGTGTCGACAGCCACATATCTCATAAATAGACTTCCATCTAAGTCACTAGATGGAGCCACTCCATATGAAGTGTGGAATGGACGAAGACCTAGCCTAGAGCATTGCAAAATCTTTGGATGCTTAGCCTATGCTCACATTCCTTCTCAAGTAAGAGGGAAATTGGATCCCAAGGCAGAGAAGTGTGTATTCATTGGTTATGATCAAAACCAAAAAGGATATAGATTGTACAATCCAGCCAATAAAGGATTTTTTGTGAGTAGAGATGTAATTTTTGATGAAACAAATCATGGTTTGATGATGACAGGAAAGTGAAGCTGCCTTATGACTTGGATGAAGATTTTCCATCACTTCAACCAAAGGAGCCAAAGCAGATTGAAGAAAGTGATTCGGAGATTGACCTAGAAGACTTGGAAAGACTAAAGCTATGGAAGAACAAAGGAAAAGCAAAGATGCAGGATGCTACATATGGACCCGAGAGCTCACATCAACCACTTAGAAGGTCTTCAAGGGAGAAGAAGAAACCAGAGAGGTTTGGTTATGATACTTCTTTGGTCACCAAGCACTCAATCTACATTGCAAAGGATTCAACCAATGAAGAACCTACCACATTTGAAGAAGCACAAAGCAAGAAAGCTTGGAGAGATGCAATGGATGAAGAAATGGAAGCCTTGAAGGAGAATGACACTTGGGAGCTTGTACCTAACAAGCCATCTATGAAGATAATCGGATCTCGATGGATATACAAAATCAAGAGGAATCCAGATGGAAGTATAAATAGAGACAAAGCATGGTTAGTTGCTAAAGGGTTTGCTCAAACCCATGGTATTGATTATGAGGAGACTTTCTCTCTTGTTGCAAAAATGCCTACAATTAGGGTTCTCATTAGTCTTGCTGCATCTAGAAATTGGAATCTTTATCAACTTGATGTAAAGAATGCTTTCTTGAATGGATGGATTTCTGAGGAAGTGTATATGGCACAACCTCCTAGATATGAGGATGCACATCATCCTAACTATGTATGCAAACTAAAGAAAGCTTTGTATGGATTGAAGCAAGCTCCAAGAGCTTGGAATTTCAGATTGGTGACTTATTTGGAGGACCAAGGATTCAAAGCTAGCAAGGCGGATACCTCTTTGTTCATAAAGAGGAATGGATCTGAAGTGATCTATTTATGTGTGTATGTTGATGATATTATTATCACAGGCAATGATCTTGAAGGAATCAAACAGGTAAAAAGTCAAATGAAGGAGGAGTTCAAAATAAGTGACCTCGGACCACTCACTTATTTTCTTGGATTGGAGTTGATCTACACAGATTCAGGTATATACATCACACAAAGGAAGTATGTCCATGACATGCTCATCAAGTTCAAGATGGAAAATACCAAGTGTGCAGGTACACCTATGGAGCAAAATCATAAGCTTAGTGCTTATGAAGGAGAGCCAATTGAAGACATCACAAGCTATCAAAGCTTGGTTGGAAGTTTGAACTATGCAACACTCACAAGGGTGGATATATGCTATAGTGTTAGCATATTGAGTCAGTTTATGCATAAGCCGAGAAGACCACATATGGAAGCGGCCAAGAGAGTCCTCAAGTACCTAAAGGGGACCATGAATGAAGGTTTGTTCTATTCATATACTTCAGATATTGAGCTAAAGGTCTACTCAGATGCAGATTGGGCCGGATCTAGAGATGATAGAAGAAGAACATCCGGGTATATATCATTTGCACGTTCAAAAATCATTTCTTGGTCATCGAAGAAGCAACCAACCGTAGCATTATCTTCTACCGAAGCTGAATATAGAGGTTTGGCTAATGCAACTCAAGAAATCATGTGGTTCAAGTCTTTGTACACAGATCTTGGACTTCATTCTTCAACACCTCACATTTTTGGTGACAACACAAGCTCACTACATCTAGCAGCTAATCCGGTATACCATGCTAGAACCAAGCATATTGAAGTCCACTACCATTACGTAAGGGAGAAGCTAATGAGCAAGGATATCCAACTATCCTATGTCTCTACAGATATGCAATGTGCCGACATGTTGACTAAAGCTCTTGATGGTACAAAATTAAGTAGATTCAAGTTGATGATTGACTTGCAGGAAATCAAGGACAATTGAAGAATTATTTGGAGGCCAAGCATGTTAGGCTTGAGGGGGAGTTGTTGGTGCATTTTACCCAAGCCTACATGCTTGATATATTTGATATCATCCTCATTTGTAAGTCACATGAGTAGTCATGTGAACACCTCTTGTAAAAGAGTTCATTTTTATCTCTTGTATTTAAAAAAAGAAAAAAGGAAAAGGATGGCTTACCTCATGCATGATGTAAAAGCAAATTCGTGGCTATAACTACCAAAATCACAAATTTTTGAGCTGAGGGAATATCTCCTAACTTTGGGGATCACTTTTAGGTGGAGCCATTCGAATTCGAATTCAAAACTCCCTCCAAGAATAGCTATAAAAGGAGCAAGAAGGAAGAGGCGATTAGCAGGCCTTGTACGTGACCACTTCATGTCATTTTGTAGAGATTGAAGAGCTTACTCCATAGCTCTATCATTCTACTCCCATTGTGCAAAGATTCATTGCCAATGTGGTTGTAATCGTATATGAATTTATACATTTATCATCATTCACTTCTCTGTTTTGTTCTCTGTTATACTCACTCTGAGCAATACCTTCAGAAGGTCATATCTCGAGTTATACTGACTCTTGTTCAGTGGTTTAATGTGCCTTGGATAGCTCTTATTGTCTAGTTTCTGCATATCAATTTTCAAGGTCATTGGATTTATAGTTTTAGAGATATCTGTATTTTATTGCTCACTGGTCTATCTCTGCAGAGCCCCGAGAATGGTGGGCATGTTCCAGAAATTGATGAAACTTGTTCTCAGTGCTCAGTCCATCATTTGAAGTGTTTTAACTTGGATTGGGAAGCTTGCTAAGTCTATTTGTTATGCCCAAAAGGAATTTTTCTAATTCCTACCAGGTTGAGAGCACTCTTCATTTTTTCCAGCAGGTGTATGTCCAAAAATAGCAAGTTTTGGGAGCTAGTCATTTTGCAACTAGTCTGTCTTGACTTAAACTTTTGGGATACATGTTCCAAAGTACTTGGCTGATATTTGGTGGCTTTAGGAAGCTCAAAGGGTCTACTAATCAACTCTGAAGTCTCAGTTGGCTGGTGTGAAGCTGGTTGTAGCGGCACCTACTCATCTTTGGATTGCATCCACCATCTCTCTTCACATGCTTGATGTATCGAAGCACCTTTCTTGCTGCCATAAGATGATCATGAGTAGGTGCATGCAAAAATTGAGAGAGAACACCTACTACATATGCAAGATCAGGTCTAGTGAATGTAGCATAAATTAATGAACCAATTATGCTTCTATATAGTGTAATATCTTGTATAGCCTCTTCTTGACTTGGAACCAACTTTGTATTGGGCTCCATGGGCTAAGAAAGTGTCTTACAACCACTCATACCAAACCTGTATAGAACATCCAACAAGTATTTTCTTTGAATCAAGAAGATGCCATTGTGTGCATAGATTACCTCTATTCCCAAGAAGTATTTTAGTGTTCCAATATCATATATCTTGAACTCCTTTCCTAGCTTTGATTTGATATCTTTAATACCTGCAATATCACTTCCTGTGATGATCAAATCGTCCACATAGATGCATATGTATACCGTCTTGTCTCCTTGCTTCTTCACGTAAAGTGATGGATCTGAAACACTTTCTTTGTATCCACAACTTGATAAATAATGCACTAACCTTTGATTCCAGGCCCTTGGGGCTTGCTTTAGTCCATATAATGCTTTCCTTAGCTTGCAAACATGATTTGGGTACCTCCTACTAGCAAATCCTTGAGGTTGGCTCATGTAGACTACTTCTTCAAGCTCTCCATTGAGGAAGGCATTCTTCACATCCAACTGATATAAGCTCCATTTCCTTGATGTGGCCACTGCAATTAAAGTCCTAATTGTTGGCATCTTGGCTACGGGGCTGAAAGTTTGATCATAATCTATCCTGTAGCTTTGGGAGAAGCCTTTCGCCACCAACCTTGCTTTGTACCTAGCAATGGAACCATCTGAATTTCTTTTAATTTTGTAAACCCACTTATTACCTATCACCTTCATGTCTTCTTGAGCTGGTACCAAGCTCCAAGTATGGTTATCATCAAGTGCTTTGAGCTCTTCCTTCATTGCCTCTTGCCATTCCTTGCAATCCTTAGCTTCTTCATAACTAGTTGGTTCCTTGTCCTTGATTACCTGAGTCATGTATGCATGATGCTTTGCAATGAAATTATCATATGTTAACCTTTGTACTGGATATCTTACTCTTGAAGACCTTCTTTCACTTCCTTTAGGTGTGGTTGCCATCTTCTTTCTTTGTTTTGCCACTCCTGGGGTTTGAATTTCTTCTATCTTTTCATCTTCCAACATGCTCTCGTCCACATAGCTTCCTTCTTCAATTGAAATCTTCTCTTTGCCTTTGACTTTGCTTTCTTCAGAGCTGGTCTCTCTTTCCCTAAGCCTTCCACTGCATGGTGAGGGTGTCCTTGTGTTGCATGAGTTGCTTCGACCACTTAAATCCATGCTTTCTTGAACTCTATCATCATTCTTCAAATCTGTCTCACCTATGTCTTCAACCTGCAATGGACTCGTGCATGCATACCAAGGCTTCAACTCATCAAAGACAACATCCCTACTTACCTTTAGCTCCTTGGTGATGGGATTATAGCATTTATACCCCTTTTGTTCCATAGAATATCCCAAAAAAATACACCTTTCATATTTGGCATCTAACTTTGACCTCAACTCTTGAGGTACATGTACATAGCATATACAACCAAAGATTCTAAGATGTGAAATGCAAGGTTTTCTTCCACTCCATGCTTCCTCACGGGTTAGATGATGTATACCTGATGTAGGACATTTATTCATGATGTATGTGGCTGTATATGTAGCCTCTCCCCAATAACAATGCGGCATATTCATTTCGTTGAGCATACACCTTGCTACCTCTGCTATGTGTCTATTCTTTCTCTCTGCTATCCCATTTTGTTGAGGGGTATACCTGCATGTAAATTGTCTTTTGATGCCATTGACCTGAAAAAATTCAGAAAATTCATGGGAGAAGTACTCTCCCCCTCCATCGGATCTCAAAGTTTTGATAAACTTGCCAGATTCCTTTGCCACCTGTGCTTTGAATTTCTTGAATAGTGGAACACATCTGATTTGTTTCTAATGCAATACAACCACACTTTCCTTGAAAATTCATCAATGAAAGTTACAAAATACCTATTTCTAGCAAGGGATGCTTCTCTTGTTGGGCCCCAAACATCCGTGTGAATGAGGTCTAAAACATTTGCACTCACATAGGTACTCTTCTTGAAGGGGCAACCTTGATTGTTTTCCGTGTTGGCAAGCTACACAAATTTCATGCAACATTTTAGATGTAAACTTTGGTAGGCCTCTTACCAAGCTCCTCCTTTGCATGTCCTTGAGCTTTCGTAGGTTGATGTGACCTATTCGTTTATGCCATAGATCCAAATCTGCTATCCTCTTGTCTCCATATGTGACATACATTGAATGGTGTGGCTGATTTATGTCCATTGTGAACATTCTCCCTTGCTTCTTTCCTTTTGCAATGAGCTTGAAACTTGCCCTTGGATCCTCAACAAAACATCCTCTTTCATTGAACCTAACTTGATAACCTTTTTCTACCAGTTGGCCTACCGAAATCAAGTGTTTGGTAATAGCAGGAACATGTAATACCTCTGATAAGCACTTTGCTCTTTGATTTCCTTCCAAACTGATATCTCCCACATGTTGAATGGTATGCTCTGAGTTATCACCTGTTTCCACATGCCCTTGATGCTTTGGGACCTGTAAGTTACTAAAAAGATCCTTTCGACATGACATATGATTGCTACATCCACTGTCTACATACCATACATCTTCACTAGCTTGAGTTGTATCTTCACCATACCTCATGGCAAGTAAATAATCATTCCCTTGGCTGGATGATGTGTTTGCATAATTACCTTGCCCTCTATAATTGTTTTTGTTGCTTTGATTCCCTTGTCTTTGAGCTCTATGATAGCATTCATTTGCAAAATGACCGAGCTTACCGCATACAAAGCATCCATTTGAAGTGGGTTGTCCTCTTCCACCAAATCTTGCACCTCTTCCTCTATTTGTGGCTCTTCCACCTCTTTGACCTGCATTTTCTTGTTGTCCTTGACCTCCTTGGTTGCTTTGATATCTTCCTCTTCCTCTTGTAGCACCTCGGTTGTGTCTTCCTCTTCCTCTACCTGCATACAACAATTGCCCTTGGCTATCCTTGGCGTTATGACCACCAAGGTTCATCTCCTCTGTCACCATGAGAGTGATTAGTTGATCAAAATCAAGAAGAGAGTCCCTTACATACACTGAAGTTGTGAAAGCCCTCCATTTTTCATCATCCCTAAGTCCATTTAGGGTGTGGGCGACAAGATCGTCATCATCTAGGGCACAACCGATTGACCCTAGTGCATCTGCAATCTCTTTAACCTTTAATATGTAATCATTAGCACCTTGAGAGGGGCTTTTCCTAAGATTATTTAGCTCATTCTTGAGCTGAATTTTTCTAGCTTTTGTGGAGGTTGAGTACAATCTCTCCAAGCACTCCTACACCTTCTTCGATGTATCCAAATCTTGAATATGCCCTACCATAGACTTGCCAATATGCTGAGATAAAATGAAAATGACCCTTTTGTCCCTTTCATCCCACTCTCTTACTGCTCTTCTCTGCTCATTGGTTGGATTTACCTCATCTATGTAGGGTTTTGGCTCTCCACCACTCACAAGTCCCCAGAAACCTTTCCCCATCAAGAAATTGCTTATTCTAAATCGCCATGGTTGGTAGTTTCCTTTCTCGAGCTTCTCAATCTGAGCATTGAGATCAGCCATGGTGCCTCCTAACTCTTTTGAACCTCCCCCTTGATGCAATGAAGTTGAAATGGATGGCTTTTACCTCAAAAAATAGAGCTACTCCTCTTGATGAAGCTTCGTCTTTGATTTGATGATGTATTTGCTTCCCCTTGTTGTTGATGTGCCCGTTCTTTGCTTCCTTCCTTCAAAATTTGATGAAGTCTTTACTTCACTTCAGTAGCTCCTTCTTCTCTCTTTGATACTCCATTTATAGCTCTGATACCACTGTTGGAGGATAAACACTCCTAGGAGCACAACAAAAGCAAATGAACCCTCCTAGGATCCTGAAATTTTTCAGACATAGGCTCTGTATTTTCTGAGTTTCTCTGAGTATATGCAGAGACTGATAATGAAAATTTTCATTCTTAAACTAGACTCTAATATCTTTCCAATAAGAGTAAAATCACTCCATTTGGACACTGGATGATGCATCAACCATCTGCAACAAAACAGATAACTTGATCTCTTCACAGAGTATGAGCTAACTAGATAGACAATACTCTGGACATTTCTCTACACACGTGCAGACAATGAAACTGAGACTTATACCAGACAAAGTAGAACTTATACACTTTCCAACAAGACAAAAATCATTGCATATGTATTCCGGATGAAGGAGAAACAACAATTACAAAACCTGGGGGTCTGCCAAAAACATCTATATAGATAGAGTGTGTAAAAGCGACATTTCTGCAAAATATGCAGAGAATAGCTAGTAGGGGGTGTGTTTAAGCAAGGGGGTAGCTTGGGCACGTATTTCCACGACTCTAAGTCATAATACAACTCATTAGAGGTTTTAAAGACCACATACTAACCTCTTTAACCAATCAAAAGCATACACATGTCAAAAGTGAGGTCCAATCACATTAAGAGGTGAGCTAAATCTTCTATAATCAACTTCTTTCCATTATGGGCATAATTGGATGCCTCCAACTCGTGGAAATCAGCCTCCTTTGATTGTGGATGATGTGGAAGGTTCAATTTGGGGCATGTTCCCACACTCTTGAGCTTGAAAAACTTTCAACAATATTTCCACTCTATCAATGTCCATGGTTGATCTATCTCTCCCTATGGGGTGAGTAAAACTTAGTTCTAGATTTTCCTTATTTTTCTCTCTTTGGGACCCATGGGTTGAGGATGTCCCAGCACCTTGATGACTAGTGTTCACTTGCACTCGTGATGGGGGGAAGACCAATTCACCTCTCCATGTATAAGCATGTCTTGCATGATCAGGCACTATGAACACTCGTTCCAAAGTGTTGTCTAGATATACTACCTTCTGAGGCGTATCAGGGTCCTTGAATTTGTAAATGGTGATGAAGCCTACTTCACTTGGTTGTTCCATTCTCTATCTCCAAAACGCTTCATTCATGTCCTTATTCAAGAATAATTCAATGCTTCTATTATCCTGAGGGATCCATTCTAGTTTTAGTATTCTTGTTAATATTGATTTCCCTCTAGGTGTCCTAGGTTCATCTCCTAATGGTTCTTTTTCTTGGGTTCCTACTTTTGTCTTAGGAATAACTATACCAAATGCATTAGTGTAGTTAGGATGATTATTTATGATATAGATCATTACTTTGTTTTCTAAGTATGCGTCTCTATCAAACTTCACCACTAGATGTTCCAATCCAATGGGTTGGTCAGGGTTGTGCAATTGAACCACTCATCTTTGCAAACCATCCTCATAGATGCGAGCACTTAAGTGGTTGGTTCAGATGTATTCTAATTGGGTCATGTAGGGTCCTTTGGGTCTTTGTAGATAAGCTATGTTTAACCCTCCTTCCAATCTCTCCATGCTATAGGCCATTTCTGACTCACTAGTCTCTGAACTCAAGTTGTACGAATAGTTATTCTATTGTTGTGCCCAGGAACGTCTAGTAGTCCCTACACTTGCTTCTGAAGACCTAAGACTTCATCAATCTGGCTTACCTATGTGCTTTCCTTACCTAAGGTTCATCAATTTATCTCCCTTGATCACTCAATACAGGTTCTGATCACCACTGTTTCTTTGTTCTCAATTACTTTTTTTGTTTTCAATTCATTTAGACTCTTGTCTTGTCTCTTAGTATGCATTAGGAATCAACTTTTAGTTGTATGTTTGAGTTCTCGTATTGTCAAAATTAAGTTCTTTCCTTAAGGGTTTTCATGTCATAGTCCCTTATCTTACTCTTGGACTTGAGAAATCAATGCACTTGCAACTGGATTGTTCCTACCATAGTCCTATTTCAATCAACAATGTTACATGCACTTAGCCTAAGCTAATACGATTGAGGGGGTTGAGTGTTCTTCCAACCTCAAGCCAGCTTCGTTGATCGCTTTGTTGCCCAAGAATTCATTATTCCGAAGCTTGCCTAGCTCACTCTCCGACTTGCTTTGAATGTCGTTGGATGAGAGAGAATCAAGAGAAAGTGGAGTAAGAAAATAAGTGAGCTAGAAGGAAGTCTAAAGGAAACTAGAACAAAAATCTTAGAGTTAACTTCACAAGATCCAAATCAAGAAACCCCTAACCAAAAATCAGGATAAGTTCTAGCTCAACCCATAACTGAAAATCTAGACTTGATGTTCTGAGCTAATTAAGAGAAGGACCCGAAGTAGCTGAATTGAGTAAGGGCTGACTTAGAAACTAAGAGAACTAAGCTTTGCATGAAGATGGTAGAATCAGCCCAAACAATGTTTGAAGCCTCTCAATATACCAATTGGAGTAATATAGCAAAACCAGAGCTACACTTTCACGGATTACTAGAGAGGCTAGAATATTTGATTGCTAGCAATGAAAAAAAGAGTTTGTAGAAGAACCCTATTGTCCGAGAGACATAGGAAGGTAATGCACCATCTCTATCTCAAGTGCGGAATACTAAGGCTGAAGAGAATCTTTCTTCCATACATAAGTACTCGCAAGGATTCCTAAGAGAAATCCAAGAAGAGAAGTGGAGACGACAGCTAGAAACCCATCCTCCTATCCAAGAGATAGACGACTTGCAGGAACAATTCCTCCAAGACATCCCCTCGATCTATGATGGTGAACAGGAAGCCATGGATCTTCAATTGTTCATGGATCTTCTAGCCAAATGTGTAGGCTTGCACTTTGCACCAACAAGTAGACAAATAAATGCAGTAGAAAGAAATTACACCATGATAGAGCATGAAGGATTAGGAGTGATTTATGCGGCAAGGAAATTTAGGCATTACTTATTGGCGAACAAGTTCAAGTTCTTCACGGATCATCAGGCATTATTGTACTTCGTCAATAAGCCTTATAACACTATATGATTGATATGCTAGTTTCTATTAGGCAAGGAAATTTAGGCATTACTTATTGGCGAACAAGTTCAAGTTCTTCACGGATCATCAGGCATTATTGTACTTCGTCAATAAGCCTTATAACACTAATGGAATACGACTTTGAGAAGGACCCACCTTAGAGCAGACCACCTTTCAAGGTTAACTATGGGAGAAACTCCTCAAGGAATAACGGATGAGCTACGAGATGCATACCTATTTAATCTTGAGATAGTACTTCAATGAGCCAAACCTATTGTCTCTATTCTCACATTTGGACCCAAGAATCCCAAGATTAAGATTAGAGAAGGAGAAATTACCATCTCAAAGATACCAGATACTAGCAGAAGCATATATAAACAAGGTAATCAGAAAATTCTTACTTATTGTGTAGATGAATCACAATACAAGAATCATTTGTAATTAGCACATGTCGGTGCACTGAAACAACATCATTCAAAACACTGTACATTGCGGACTCTTCACAAACTAGGAGTATATTGGCCTTCGATAAAAGCAGACATCTATAAGTATGTAAAGAATGCCCTTTTGTTGTGAAAGTCCACCCATGGAACATGCTATGGAGAATGAGTTCTCCTATGCGCAACGAAAATGTGTAGTGAACCCTTGTATGTCGAGCACTTAGACAAACAACTGCACCTTAGATAGCTTGTTGCTCTCAACAAAAAACTCAAATGGAGCTATGCCTTTAGTTAATCAAATAAGACAAAAAGAGCTTTCTAACAAGCTATAAATAACTTAATTTGGACAAGTTTTGATTAGGAAACACAACTGACGAAGATGAACTACCTATCCACACAAGTATGCTGAAGAATTGAAATTAACTCTCGGACTGATAACTCCCACAATATATATCCTTTGAGGAAGATAATTGAAAAAAACAGATTAAACACAAATAGCTTTCCAACAAGCTAAAAGGCAAGTAATTTGGATGTGTTTGGGTTAGGAAACGCAACTGACCAAAATAGACCACCTTCACACACAAGAATACTAAAAAACTTGACCTCACTCTTTGACAGATATCTCAGAGAATATAAATCCTTTAAATGACATATTCCATATATAAGACATGCATGCAAAGAGCTTCCCAACAAGTTAAAATCTAAGCAATGTGGATACGTTTTGGTGGGTAAAATAACCAACCAAAATAGACTACTTGTCTACACAGGTATGCTAAAAAATGCGACTTCACTCTTTGATTGATATCTCATAGAATATATAAGCTTTGAAGGAGATATTTAAGATAGAGAAAACAAGATACAATTTCCAATGAGTTTTTAAATGCAAGAAATGGTTGCATATACACTGGGATATGAGCTTCACAATAGATCTATGTACAAAATTATGTGTGGCTGGAAGGAGTCTATGGAAAGACAAAATGACAAAATGACTAGATCTCACTATTGGGAGCTCTTCCCTCTTTCTCTCCTTATTTAGAACGTTCTCCCACTCCACTTTTATAACCAATGAGCATGTGAAGAAGTTTGTGCCTCCTTCTTAACTCACCAATTTCATTTGATTGGCCACTACATGCCACTTACTACAAGGCAAATATTGTATCTTTTACTCATCATGAATTTTGACTAGACTTTTTTTTTCTTTTTTTATTTTATCTCTTTTCCTTTATATTCATATTTGGTAAATTTATCCAAGCATAGCTCATGTGAAAATGAGCTTGTACGTTTATCATCAACACTCCCCCTCAAGCTCATTTGGGAGTTATCTTCAACCATGTCCTGCAAATTTATCACATCCTTGAAACCTTTGAGTTTAGCATCCAAGAACTTTGTAAACATATCTTGAACCTGCTCTTTGGTTCTGATGAGCTTTATCTCCACATCTTTTCTCAATACCTTCTCCCTTACATAATGATAGTAGACCTCTATGTGCTTGATCCTTGCATGAAACATAGGATTTCTTGCCAAGTAAATACTTGTCATGTTATCACCGTATATACGGATGGTTCCAACTTGCACTTCAAGATCAGCCAAAAGCTTTTTAATCCACATTGCTTCACATGTGGCAAATGCTAATCCTCTATATTCAGCCTCCACAGATGAAAGTGCAGCAGTAGGTTGTTTCTTTGAGCTCCATGTGATAGGTTTGCTTCCTACCATGAACACATAACCTAAGGTTGATCTCCTATCTTCCTTTGAACCTTCCCAATCGCCATCGTTAAAGCCTTTGACCTGCAATTCTTCATCAAACTTGTAAAACAAAGCATGCTTAATTGTATGCTTTATTTATCTCAACACTCTCTTGGTTGAATTTAAATTTTCACTTATCGGAGCTTGCATAAACTGAGAAAGTACACCAACAATATAAGATAAATCAAGTCTTGTAATGTTTGCATAGATTAATGATCCTACAATGCTTCTGTATGTCATTACATCTTGCAATAGTTCTCCATCATTTGAGCAAATCTTTGTATTTGTGTCCATGGTTTGAGTGAGTGGTTTGCATTCACTCATTCTAAATATGAAAAGAAAATCCAATAAGTACTTCCTTTGCATCAATTAGATGCCACTTTTTCCTTAAACAACTTCAATTCCTAAAAAATATTTGAGCTCTCCAAGATCTGAAATTTTTAACTCCTTACCAAGCTTCCTTTTGATATCTTCAATCCATGTAACATCATTTTCTGTTATGATGAGGTCATCGACGTATATGCAAATATATACCTCTCTATTTTGTTCCTTCTTCATGTACAATGAAGGATCTCCACTACTTGGGTTGTTTCCACACTTAGTTAGATATTCTACCAATCTCTGATTCAATGCTCTTGGTGCTTGCTTCAAGCCATAAAGTGCCTTTTTCAACCTACATTCAAAGTCTGGATGGTTTCATCTTCAAATCGAACCGCTTGGCTCATGTATATCTCTTCTTGTAGTTCTCCATTGAGAAAAGCATTTTTGATGTTGAGTTGATATAATGACCATATCATTGAAGCACCGATTTCTATTAATGTTTTGATTGTTCCCATCTTTGCAACAGGTTTGAAAACTTCATAGTAATCTATGCCTTGTGTTTGTTTAAATCCTTTGGCAACTAATCTAGCTTTATATCTAGCTAGTGAACCATCAGCATTCCTGTTTACTTTAAATACCCATTTGTTTGGAACAATCTTCATACCTAATTTCTTTGGCACTAGCTCCCACATGTGATTATCTTTGAGAGCTTTGATCTCCTCTTTCACAGCTTGCTTCCATTCCTTGTGTGTGCAAGCTTCTTCATATGTCTCGAGCTCTTTGTCTTTGATAACCTGCATCATGTATGCAAACTATTTCACCATGAAACTATCATAACTCAGCCTTTGAGTTGGATACCCTATCCTTGAAGATCTTCTTTCATTTCCTTTAGAAATTTGCTTCTTTAACCTATTCCGCTTTACCTTCGGAGTGATTACCTCTTCATATTCTTCTTCACTTGCATCTATCTCACTGTTTGGAGTAGCATTTGCGTCTTCGGCTCTACTATGAGCTGAATTTGGAGACAAACAATGACTCCCCCACATGTTGAACATTCTTCATTTGATGTAGATGCCTCTGGACCTGAAACCTTTGTGCTTGATTGTTGTACTTCTCTTTGATTTTTTCTTGCATAATCATCACAATCTTCTTCAAGAATCTTTTCCTTTCCTTTATCTTCATACCATGGTCTTAGTTCATCAAAGACCACATCTCGCAAGACTCTTGCTTCCTTTGTTCTAGGGTTGTAACACTTGTATCCTTTTTGCTCCGTCGAGTAGCCAATGAAAATGCATTTTTCTGACCTTGGTTCCATATTTGTTCTAACTTCTTGTCGAATGTGAACAAAGCAAACACATCCAGACACCTTGAGGTGTGTAAGATCAGGTTTCTTACCGGAATATAACTCCTTTGGAGTAAAGTGATATATTGCCAAGGTTGTGCACCTATTCATCAAGTAAATGGTGCTTGTGGTAGCTTCAACCCAATAGTACAATGGTACCTTCATCTTGTTGAGCATGCATCTTGCAATTTCAGCAATTTGCCTATTTTTCCTCTCAGCTACTCCATTTTGTTGTGGTGTACACTATATACCTACAAGTAAATTGCCTTTTGATCTCATTCTCTTGTAGAAAATCTAAAACTTCTTTGGAAAAGTATTCTTCTCCACCATCCGACCTTAAGGTTTTGATAGACCTTTTTGTTCCTTTTTCAACTTCAACTTTGGATCTTTTGAATATAGAAAACACCTCTGATTTTTGCTTCATACAAAACAACCATACCTTTCTTGAGTGATCATCAATGAAGCTGAAAAAAAATCTATTACTAGCCATTGATGCCTCTAGGGTTGGTCCCCAGACATCCATATATATCAAGTCCAAGGCATTTGGGGCCACATAATTGCTCTTGAATGGCTGCCTCATTTGCATTCCTAGTTGACAAGATTCACATAACTCATGTAGTCCAATGCTATCATATTTTGGAAGACATCTTACCACTTCATGTTTGCTCGTGTCCTTTAGCTTTGGAATGTTGATGTGTCCTATTCTTTTGTGCCATAAGTCCAACTCTGAAATCTTCTTCTTCCCACATTGAATGTACATGACCTTTCCATGTGGATGTTGGAGGTCCAAAGTGAACATTCTTCCTTCTCTTCTATCTCAAGCAATGACCTTGAAGCCTTCCTTTGGATTCTTTATGAAGCAGCCATTCTCATTGAATATGACATGATAACCCTTCTCTACCATTTGTCTGATTGAAATCAAGTTTTTTGAAATTGTAGGAACATGATGAATATTAGATAGTACCTTTGCTCTAATTGTATCTCCAAGACTTATATCTCCAATATGTTCAATCATGTGTTGAGTATGATCATCTATTGCAACACATCCTTTTCCACTTGGTACTTGTAGATTAATGAACAAACTTCCTTGGCATGACATATGGTTACTACAACTTGAATCAATGTACCATTTTCTGTCATCTTCGCAAGAGCTTCTATACTTATGTCTCATTGCAAGTAGTGTGTCCTTGCTTCCTTCACTTGAGGTGCTTGCATAGTTGCTTTGGCTCCTTTGATTGCCTCCATTTGGTCTTCCATTCTTCAGCCAACAATCACTAGCATAGTGTCCTACTTTACCACAATGATAGCATGTTATATTCTTTATGCGAATTGTAGGAGCTTGGGCCTCTTCCTCTGCTTCTACCTCAACCTCTTCCTTGTGTCTTGGCATTTGATGCATCCTTGTTTTCCAAATGTTTTGATTGTAGTTGGAGTTGTTGTGACCTCTTCTTGTT
Source organism: Ceratopteris richardii (assembly GCA_020310875.1). NCBI lineage: Eukaryota > Viridiplantae > Streptophyta > Polypodiopsida > Polypodiales > Pteridaceae > Ceratopteris > Ceratopteris richardii. The sequence continues at coordinate 189,599,316 of CM035410.1, read as the reverse complement.
CCTCTTGAGCCTCCTCTTGAGTTCCTTCCTTTACCCCGACCTGCATATAACATTTGATTGTGGTTATCCTTTCCTTTGGGGCCACCAAAGCTAAGCTCTTTTGTGACAAGATGAGGGATTAGTTGTTCAAAACTTGGATATGCATCTTTCGAGTTAATGGAAGTTATGAAAAGGCTTCCATCTTTCATCTTCTCTCAATCCATTGAGAGTATAACACACAAGATCTTCGTCTTCAACCGTTGTGCCAATAGAAGCTAAAGCATCACTTAGCTCCTTAATCTTCAAAGTATATTCAGCTATGGATTGACTCAAACTTTTCTTGATTGTGTTCAACTCATTCTTGAGTTGAAGTTTCCTAGCTTTGGTATTTGTTGAATACATCCTTTCAAGAGCTTCCCAAGCATCCTTAGCTTTCTCTAGATGTTGAATATGCCCTACCATGACACTAGTAATGACTTGTGAAATGAGGAACATGACTCTTCTATTCCTCTCTTCCCATTCTTTTGCTTGCCTCCTTTGGACTTTGGTCACCGTAGCTTGATTGATTTGAGGTTGAGCATCATCGTCGCTCATAATACCCCGCAAGCCTTTCCCCATTATGTATTTGGTCATACTAAACTTCCACATGAGATAGTTATCCTTATCCAGTTTCTCTACTTTTTGACCCAGGTCAGCCATTGAAGACTATCAAAAACTTTGAGAGTTACCTTGAATAGTTATATTGTCCTTTGCTCTTGCATTTGTGAAGCTCCCCCTTGTTTTGTAGCTCCTCTTTTGCTTTGCTTTAACTCCAACTCTGTTGATGAAGCTTCACCACCAAGTTTGCTTTGATACCAACTGTGGACAATGAGTTCTCCTATGCGAAACAAAAAATGTGTAGTGAACCCTTGTTTGTCCAACACATGGAAAAATAGATGCACCTTACATATCTTTCTACTCTCAATACAAAAGTCAAATGGCATTGTGCCTTCAGCCAATCACAATAGACAAAGAAAAATTTCTAAAAAGCTATAAATAACTTAATTTGGACATGTTTTGATTAAGAAATACAACTGATAAAGATGAACTACCTATCCACACAAGTATGCTGAAGAATTTATCTTCATTCTCGGACTGATAACTCCCAAAATATATACTCTTTGAGGAAGATATTTGAGAAAGCAAAAGTGCACACAAATAGATTTCCAACAAGCTAAATATCAAGTAATTTAGATGATGTTTGGATAGCAAACGCAACTGACCAAAATAGACCACCTGTACACAAAAGTATATTGAAAAACTAGACTTCCTTCTCTGATAGATATCTAAGAAAATATAAATCCTTTGAATGATATATTTGGAATAGAAAATGTGTGTTCAACACACTTTCCAACAAGCTAAAAATCAAGCAATTTGGATACATTTTAGTTTGGAAATTTAACCAACCAAAATAGACTACCTATCTACATAGGCATGCTAAAAACCTAGACTTCACTCTTTGACTGATATCTCACAGAATATATAGACTTTGAGAAAGATATTTGAGATAAAGAAAGTAAACATTATATGTTTTCCAATGAGTGTTTAGACGCAATAAATGGTTACATATACACTGAGATATGAGCTTCACAACAGAGTTATGTACAAAATGATGTGCGATTGGATGGCATCTATGGGAAGACAAAATGACGAGATCCGACTCTTGGGAGCTTTTCCTTCTTTCTTTCCTTATTTAGAACGTGCTCCCACTCCACTTTTATGACCAATGATCATGTGAAGAAGTTTATGCCTTAACTCACCACTTTGATTTGATTGCCCACTACATGCCACTTACTACAAGGTAGATATTGTATCTTTTACTCATCATGAATTTTGACAAGAATTTTTTATCTTTACTTTTCTTTTCCTTTATCTTTATATTTGCTAAATTTATCCAAGCATAGCTCATGTGAAAATGATCTTGTACATTTATCTTCAACACATGCCACGTTGTATCATGTGTCTCTCACACTAGAATGGAGTGAACCGATGGTGACATACTTGAGGATGAAAACATTCCCTCAAGGAATGACTTTAGCAAGACAATGATGTGGAGGTGACTGCAATCCAGGTGGATCGGGTCCGGTTGTAGCACACACAATGTATGAAGCTGGTGAGTGTTGGAAGGTTTATGTGATAAAATATGTGAAGTTGAAGATGAAGTTGGGTATGGAATGGAGAGATGTCATGATTTGATTATGGGAAGGGGAATATATGAATGCAAGATAAATGCATGAACATGAATGATGAGCACAAAAGAAAACCATTAAAATGAATCAATTTGGAAAGGAAGAATGGTCCAAAAATATGGAGCTTCTTATACACTTTCAAAATTTAATTCATATGCAGGGGTTCTTTTGGATGGTATGTATGCATGATGAGAAAAAAGAAAACCACACACATGAATCATTTTCGAAAGGAAGAATGGTCCAAGAATGGAGATTCTTATACACTTTCAAAATTGAAGCATATGCATGGGTGTTTATGGATGGTATGAATGCATGTGGGTCATGATTTATGAGTAAATAGAGACTTCTCCTCACAATCTGAATGGATAATCTTCACTTGGTTCGACGCAAGACTACGGAGCCTTCTCACACATAGAAAGACATAGAAGGAGACATGTAAAACACATAAGAGACTAAGAGACACGAGACAAAAGACATGAATTAAAAGATATTGTAATGACATACATGTACATGAATGTTGTGATACGTCAAGCTAAGCATTCTACTTGTCAAAGGCAGTTTGCACGACCCTCTCACCATGACAGTTCAACCGAATATCATACATAAGAGGATAGGTTTCACTTCAAATCTTTCTAGGAGCATTACATCTAACTAAAGAAGTCTAAGGCTCATAAAACCAACTCTAAATCACTCACATGCTCCACCCAAGGTGAGCAAAGAAAGAGAAACTATTGGATTTTTTGAGCCTATCCTAGATTGGAAGTCTAAATTAAAATTGATTCTAGGAACTATGCTCTTACTAGCCCACCTAGGATCCTCACACGCTCAACTAAGGGTGATCGTCTCAAGGAAACCATGTGATAGAAAGGGCCCTATGGATGCCTAACAATGATGGTCTATGAGTTTTGAGGGGAGTTTTATAGTTTTTGGAATGAATTTGGACCCTTGGATCTAGAGAAATCAACCCTCAACCCTAGGATCAACTGCTTTTCATTACAACCATTGGATTTATCAAATGGAAGGCTAGGATTGGCTCTTTATATGATATCTAAGACAAACACACAAAAAATAGGCTCTTTCATTCTCCACCATTGGATCTCATGCTGATTTGGACCGTCGGATTAGTGTTGACATCAATTTGGATAAGATAAGCTACTATTTTTGGACAAACTTTGCATTATTGATCTTTGACCATAAAAAAAGGCTTATCCGATGAAAAAAATTTGTGGATCCTCTTTGCTTTAAGCTTTAGTGCATCTCCACCCTTGAATGTGAGCTCATCCTAACCATACAACATGGTTCAATCATTGTTTGCCATGTGGCAATCCTTCAAGCCATCAATTTGCTTATTCTAGGAAATTGGGGTGACCTTGAAAACTGGATTTTGTGCTCTTTGATCCTCCAAATAAACTTTGATGAAGATGAGAATGTGTAGGGCTATGTTTTGAAAGGTTTCCTTTAGGAATATGCAGAGAAAACTCTCATTTGAATCTCCCTTGTACAAGCTGGACTACATTTGGAAGCTTGCAAGGTGGCATTAAGGTGTTTAGGAAGCTCTGATAGCCTTGAAAATTTGTACAAATATGTAGCCACATATGATCTTTATACATGACAAACCATATGGCTTAAAAAAATTCTTATACAAGATTTTGTAGGGTCTAAGTGAAAAAAATACATTTTTTACAAAATGCACATGGCATATCAATGTGCTAGAAAATCCATTTAGATGTGAAATTCAGGCTATAGACTGCCTTTGATAGGATTTACAAGTATATGAATTTTCATGTGATTTGGAGACATTGAAAATTTTTCCCTAATCTCCAAAATTTGACCAACTTTGACCGCTACCCTGGATTTGCTTGATTTCTTCCAAAGTTTGCATGTGAACTCCCTTTGACATCCTTGATGCATTCTGGACTTCTTAAGGAATTCTAGCTACCTTCATCGAATGTGTTTCCTGTAGGCCTTCATGAGCAAGAGAGGAGAGAAAATCTTGACGACATTCGCTCCCACTAAACTTGTGATTCCTCCAAAAGTGCCACTCTAGTATCTCTGAAAAACAAAAAGTTCCAGGCAACTTATTCTTTTATGGGCAACATAGGAATCATGGAAGAAAAAATTGATCATATGCATGAATGAGTAGGCAACATGACATGAAGCAAAATTTGCATGAAAGAAAGAATTGAAACGAACAACATGAATATGCATGTAAAAATAGGCAACATATATGCAAATGAATAGGCAACATTGACAACATGTAAAGAAAGAAAACAAACAAACATCAATATGGAGTGGAAGTGAATGTATTGAGTCGTTTTAGGAATCCATTCCTCTCATCTTGAAGAAAAATTTGTACTTTTTTCATAAAGCAAACTACCTTAAATATTATTATAAACAAAGATTTAGGATTTTCAAGAGACATGTTTCATCTTTAGCTTATTTTAGATCAATGTTTTTCCTATATAAATATCAATATGCTCTTTCTCTACTTACAAACAAGGAAATCTAACTAAACTCCACTAATGCATAAATCTACCTATATAGCCCATGATTTATTCTACTATGCCTCCTTAGCTTCCTTTGGCTCTCTCTCTCTCTCTCTCTTTGATGATGATTCGGAAACTTTATGGTTATGTTCACTTTTTTGGGGTGGAAGAAAGTATAAACTTCCTGGCAAAATGTAGCAGCTTTTTTTTTTCTATCACGAGAAAAAATTAAACCCGATACAAGGTACAACCATTTTTTATGATGGAGAAAATTTTTTAAACTCCCATACAAGTGTTGTGAGGTGGACTAAGGATGTAAAAACATGCAGTAGGAGGAGCTAGGACTTCAACAATTATGCTTTCGATACAAGATACATATGCATGTTTCTATATGAAAGTCATGTTACCAAAATAAACCTCCAAATTTACATGCCCTACTTTCCATAATCCTAGTTTATAACCAATTTCTTAGTAGATAAATTACTACTTAAGATACAATTTTACACAAGTAGAGAAATCATCATTTGCCCTTTTGACTCAAGTGATGTGGATATGCAATGCAATGCAAAGATTGAATTGAAACATGCATGAAGTGAACTTGCAAACAAGCAAGAATGGAAAAAAAATGGAATGAACTTGAAAAAAACAAAGCAACATGAACTTGAAAAGGATTTATTTTTAATTTGTTTTTTAATTCATGGATACTCTTGTTTATGAATCGGCCTCATTGTTGTCATCTTCTTCTATGTCCTCATCTAAAATGTACTCATCATTATCATGTTTCTTGAATAGCTTTATCCTTTTACCTCAAATCAAAGTTTTGAATGCAACACCATTAATTCATGAAGAGCATATGTACCATTATTGTTGACTTTTGATACAATGTATGGCCCAAACCACCATTGACTGAGCTTTTTGTGTGCACCATATTGAGAGTCAAATGTAGTATCATAAATGAGCACCCAATCTCCTACTTCAATCGGCTTAGGATGCAATCGATGAGTTTTGTCAAAATGAACAGCATCATCAAGTCTTAATTTACCTTGTTCTAATTGTTTAATGTGCGAAATCAAAAAATCATCAGTAGACATGTTAGAGCAAGGCAAATTCGACCATCCAAAAATATGAGATTGAATTGGAAACAATGGTTTTTGAAAATAATGAGTTCAACAGGCATATACCCTGTGGTATGCGTGCATGTCTATCTGCCCAAAGTGCAAAGGTAAGAATCTAGGCCATTGTTTAATCTCACCATTACATGATTTAGATATGGCTTTCACAACAGGTGGATGCCCTCTCTATATTTTACAATTGGCCTCTGGATTATATGCAGTACTGAGAGACAAATGAATACCATGATGATCAAATAAGTCTTTAGCTTCTCTCGCATCTAACTCTCCATGATCAGCAACGACTTTCTCTATGTACCCAAAGCGACTTATAACATCTTCAAGCAAGAATTTCCAAACATTGTAAGTGGTCTTAGATCGTAGTGCACGTCCCTCTACATGATTAGTTAAGTCTTCTCTTGCAAGTACAATGTAACACATTTTGTCAATACCTCTAGGCATAGTCACAAGATCTACTACCCACTTGTAGTGAATACAAGGTGGATAAGTAGGATGCAATGAATCTCTATGTTTGATTGATGAATGAAGTTGATAAGTAGAACATGTAGAAACATAGCTACTAATATCAACATACATCCTACACCATTAATAGTTACTTCTAAGTTTTTCATATGTTCGAAAAAATCGTTTATGACCTTGCCATAATTTCTCATGCATTTCCTTCATTACCTACAATTGAAGACCTCGCTTTCCTAGGACTCATTGTGCATTTAACCTTGCCCTTAGCATGTATCCAAAGATAATTGAAAGCTCGTTTCCTAATGTTATGGAATCTATTTGTAGTCCAGCTAGGTAATGGTTGCAGTGTACTCAAATACTTTCCTATGTCTATCCATTCATCTTCATACTCACACTCATGAAATTGCTCATATTCGTAAATATGTGGAATATAGTCAACTAAGTTCACATTCTTTATTAGATCACTTTCAAGATCATACCTTTTTGTTTCTCCTCTTGTTTTTGTTCATTGGGTTGTGATTCTTGTTTTTTATCTTTGGATTATGATGTTTCCCCTTGCTGTATGATGGTTTCTATTCCCTCTGAGGTTTGTTTTCGAGTCACTCTTCTTTGACTAGGCTTAGTTTCATCTCCTTTTTGTTTTTCTTCTACATTGGATATATGAGAATTAAGAGATTGATCTTCTATAGGTGAATCCCAAGCCGTTATTCTTCTAATATCATCTCTTGCTCTTACTAAAGCCTCTATGAAAAAGTCAACTTCCTTTATGGGTTTACTTGATTCTACTTCTTGTTCATCAAGAGCTTCTAGTTTCACCCCTCTAGTTCTTGCATCCGTTATGGTTATATTTTCATAGTGCTTTTTCATTCCTCCCTTACCATAATTTCCTTGCAAAGGTAGCTTAGATCGACAGTCATATAATTTCTTGTCTATGTCTATTGATAGTCATTTCTCCTTGGCAGCCTTCAATACTTCACAATCTCTCAAAAAGTTCTCTAACGAATCACACCACCGACACCTATGAGGACCATGTACAAAATCATTTAGATTTTGAGGATTTTGATTAACTTGTGGTGGGAAATTTGGAAATTGAGGATTTTTTTGGTAAGGTATTGCTTGAACAAGATAATTAGGATTTTGATAAGGCAATTGATGTATTTGAGGAGCTTGGGGAGCAGCATGTGATACTTGAGGTGCAAGAGGAGCTTCCATAGTATACAGTTGATGATTTTGGACATTTTGATTTTGAGGATTTTGAAAAGTTGTTTGAGCAGCTTGAAGATACATGTTTTGATCAATTTGAGGATTTTGCACATGAGGATGAGGATTTTGCATTGAAGGATTATAGATTGGAGGAACTTGAGATGATAGAGTAGGAGCTACTTGTGGATTTATATTGGGAGCTATAACATGTTAATAAGGCTCTTGAAAAGACATTGGGTTCATTTGATTTTGAAAAGTTTTGATGTAATTTGATTGTAAAGCATCTACAATCTTGGCCAAATTGGATTGTGTAGAAATAAGACTTTCCATTTGCTTAGTGAGAATCTCCACTTGATATTGTTCAACTACACTTTTATTTGGCTCTACTTTAAAACCTTGACTAAGTTCCATCATTTCAGGAATAGGAGTAGAGTCAAATAGCATAGCATGGGATTGTTCTCTAACTTGCTCCTTAGCTTGTGGAAGGCTAGCTTGAGGAGGACTAGTTTGCTCATAAAGCATATATTGTTTTTTATGTCAATGGGCTACAACCTCTACTACTTTATGCACTTTTTTCCATTTGTGAGTAAGACCATAGCCCTTACCGGACTCTTCTGATAGCCATTCAACTTCCCTATGAGTTTCAAGATGAAGAAGGTTAAGAAAATGAATCACAAGATCAGGTTCCAAAGTTATATTATCCTCATCAGGAAGTTGTTCATAGCATCTAATATACTCATTTTGTAAGTGACTATAGAGCTACTAGGCTTTGGGGAATCGACCCATCGTAACAATCCATTTGATTATGTTGGCTATAATCCTCAAGATAGAATTCTTTGAGCGTCTCCTTTCTGAAATCACTCCAAGGAAGACTATCATATTGAGTGACATGGTTTATGATAGATCTATCAACAATTCGCTCAAAGAATGATATCAAAAGATATTCAAGAAGACAAAAAATCATAGCTTGCTCTTCAAACAAATCTAGGTAGCTTGTAATGTTGATGCCATTGAATTTTCCCTCCTCTCTCAACATAGAAGAGACTATTATATAGCCTTGTTTCTCAACAATGAGGGATTTGAATCCTTCCTCCATCTTCTGAGAAATCCAGTGCTACACTCAAGAATGATGATGATGATAAAGGATATGGATCACAATCTCCCAACAAGATCAGAAGCAAATGCCGTGAAGCATTTCACGTTGGGTTCAAATGTGGAGGTGATCGCAATCCAGGTGGATCGGGTCCGATCATAGCACACACGGAGTGTATGAAGCTTATGAGTGTTGGAAGGTTTATGGGATAAAAAATGTGAAGGTGAAGATGAAGTTGGGTATGGAGAGGAGAGATTTCATGATTTGATTATGGGAAGACGAACATATGAATGAAAGATAAATGCATGAACATGAATGATGAGCACAAAAGAAAACCATTCACATGAATCAACTTGGAAAGGAAGAATGGTCCAAAATATGGAGCTTCTTATACACTTTCAAAATTTAATTCATATTCACAGGTTCTTCTGCATGGTATGTATGCATGATGAGAAAAAAATAAAACCACACACATGAATCAATTTCAAAAGGAAAAATGGTCCAAGAATGGATCTTCTTATACACTCTCAAAATTGAAACATATGCATGGGTGTTTGTGGATGGTATGAATGCATGTGGGTCATGATTTATGAATAAATAGAAACTTCTTCTCACAATCTCAATGGATAATCCTCACTTGGTTCAACGCAAGACTGTAGAGCCTTCTCATATATAGAAAGAGATAGAAGGAGACATGTAAAACACATAAGAGACTAAGAGACAAGAGACAAAAGACATGAATTAAAAGATATTGTAATGACATACATGTACATGAATGTTGTGATACGTCAAGCTAAGCATTCTACTGGTCAAAGGCGGTCCGCACGACCCTCTCACCATGATAGTTCAATCGAACGTCCCATGTAAGAGGATAGCTTCCACTTCAGTTGAGCGTGTGAGGATCCAAGGTGGGCTAGTAAGAGCATAGTTCCTAGAATCAATTTTAATTTAGACTTTCAATCTAGGATAGGCTCATAAACTGAATGGTTTCTCTTTTTTTTCTCACCCTCAGTGGAGCATGTGAGTGAGTTAGAGTTGAATTGATGAGTCTTAGAATTCTTTAGTTAGACATAATGCTCTTGGATTTATAGTTTTTTGAATGAATTTGGGCCCTTGGATCTAGGGAAATCAACTCTCAACCCTAGGATCAACTGCTTTTCATTACAACCATTGGATTTATCAAATGGATGGCTAGGATTGGTTCTTTATATGATATCTAGGGCAAGGGGGCAGGAAATAGGTGCCTTCATTCTCCACCATTGGATCTGGGGTTGATTTGGACCATCGGATCAGTGCTGACATCAATTTGGATAAGATAAGCTACTATTTTTGGACAAACTTTGCATTATTGATCTTTGAACGTCAAAAAAGGCTTATCCAGTGAAAAAAAATTGTGGATCCTCCTTGCTTTAATCTTTAGTGCATCTCGACCCTTGAATGTGAGCTCATTGTGACTGTACAACATGGTTCAATCATTGTTTGCCATGTGGCAGTCCTTCAAGCCTTCAATTTTCTTATTCTAGGAAACCATAGTGACCTTTAAAATTGGATCTTGTGCTCTTTGACCCGCCAAATATTCTTTGATGAAGATGGAAATTTTTAGCGCTATGTTTTGAAAGGTCTTCTTTAGGAATATGCAAAAGAAACTCCCATCTTAATCTCCCTTATCCAAGTTGGACTACATTTGGAAGCTTACAAGGTTGCATTAAGGTATCTAGGAAGCTCTGATAGCCTTGAAAATTTGTACAAGTATGTAGCCACATATGTTCTTTATACATGCCAAACCATATGGCTAACAAAAATTCCTATACAAGATTTTGTAGGGTCTAAGTGGAAAAATTATATTTTTTACAAAATGCACATGGCATATAAATGTGCTAGAAAATCCATTTACATGTGAAATTTAGGCTATAGACTACCTTTGATAAACTTTAAAAGTATATGAATTTTCATTTGATTTGGAGACATTGAAATTTTCACACTAATTTCCAAAATTTGACCAACTTTGACCGCTACCCTGGATTTGCTTGATTTCTTCCAAAGTTTGCATGTGAACTCCCTTTGACATGCTTGATGCATCCTAGACTTCTTAGGGAATTTTGGCTACCTTCATCAAATGCGTTTCCTGTAGACCTTCATGAGTGAGAGGAGAGAAAATCTCGACGACAACGAAGTCTAGACTAGGAAGCTAAGGACTACTCACTTATTGGTGATAACTTGTACGAACGAGGAAGAGATGGATACCTAAGATAGTGTGTGCATGAGAGTGACTATTTGAGCGTATTAGAGACTACACACCAAGGTATTGTAGGAGGTCATTTTGGCCCTAACAAGATAATCAAAGCTATACTATTTACAGGACTACGATGGTCCACTCTTTCTTCACATGGATGCACATACCTATGTTAGGAGATGTAATGTGTGCCAAAGAACCCAGTTTCACACTCGTAGAGATGAAATGCCACTAAAACCCATGATGGGAGGACGTGCATTCTCTAAATGGGGTATAGACTTTGTAGGACCCATTAACCCCCTACTAAAGGAATGCATGTTGAATACATCATAGTAGCAATAGATTATCTTACCAAATGGGCAGAGGCTAAGGAAAACAAAAAGAATGATGCACACATGACTGCAAAATTCTTATTTGAAAATGTCTTTACGAGGTATGTCTTATCTGTAGAACTAGTGAGTGATCGAGGAACTCACTTTCTAAACCAGGTCATTGCATATTTGTTATAAGATTTTATGGTGATTCATAAGAAATCCACAGGATATCATCCTCAGGCCAATGGTCATGCAGAAAGTACTAACAAGATCTTGTGCGAAAATCGTGAACAACAAACGTTCAGATTGGGACAAATAGTTACATCACACTGTTTGGGCATATCGAGTGGCCTACAAGACCGCAATTCAACTCCCTTTCATATGGTTTTTGGTCAAAATGATGTGCTCCCTTTGGACTTTTTGATACCCACCCTTAAGGTTGCAAAAGAACATCAGTGAACTGGCCATGAATTATCATCAAGGATAATGGACTTGGAACGATTAGGAGAAACCAAGTTGAAAGCGGGAGCAGGCATATATGTAGAAAAGAAGCGACATAGAGCCTATTTTGATGCACATGTTAAAGATAAAGGCTTAAAAGAAGGTAACTTAGTCCTAGTATATACACTAAAATAGCACGCACGAAAACTAGAGAAACATGGTTATGGACCTATGATTATTAACAAGCTTTTGACAAGTGGAGCGATACAATTAGCCACCCTAGAAGGGCACGATATCCTCTTCAAACCCATCCTCCACACTTCCACTGGACCAGTCTAGATCTAGAATGTCTCACTTCCTGATGGGCAGGTCATGCAAGTGTTGGACTTCCCTTCTTTTCCAAAGCAGAGTGTCAACCAAATCTCTCAACCACAACCTCCAAGAAGTCAACCACGACTTAGGAACTCAAATCAAGGACCATATCAGACAACCCCAAGGTGGAAGAAACATCATTATCTCACAATAACTAGCACAAAGCAAGTATGGGTGCCAAAAGGTCAAAAAGTACCAACAATTTCCAAAAGCACAGGCTATGACAAGAAGAAGGTAAGGTAGAATCAGAATCAACATCCAACATCTCCTCAACTTTCTTCTCCATCGACAAGGACCAGACCGATTTGGATTGCCAAGAAGTACTTAACAAACAGACCCACACATATGCAGATCTGGATACCCAAGAATTGTATGTTAGCTCAAAACCCAAGCCATGTAATATACATACTTTCAACATCACCCCACCCATCGACACTACTATTGCTCGATTCATCTTTTGTACCTCAACAGAAGAACACCACCCATACACCAACTCTTAGGAAATGGATGCCAAAATGTGTCCAAAAGCCTCCACACGATCCTTTGTATGACATAACACCTATCTTGACTAACCGTTACCCTTGTAATAATTCAGCCCAATTAAACCCTGTACAAATTCATCCACACTAACCCACCATCACTTGTAATAACATCTCATCAAAAGCAATGTATGCATTATCTAAAGCATGTAGGTTGTCTAGTACCCTGCATTAGTTTATGAGAAATCATTCCATAAACCACCTCATGATGCTTGGCTACACGGGTTACACATCAGTTATGGAAAGTGATTATGGTCTCATTTTATTGGGATCATAATTAATTTCCATACTAATGTGTTATCCTTTTGTAGCATATCATCTACGCACTCATTTTGATCATCATGCAAGCTGAAGGAACTTTCGAGGCTGGACCTAGTGCATCCGTAGTCAATTTTGATAATCTATTAGTTGAGTCTTACCATACTATGCAACCACTAGAGTTTCAAGGTTTTATGGGACCTATGCCCATCGATGATCCTCCTCTTGGATGCACCGAAAAAGTACACAACAACTCACACCGGTTCCAAGGACTTGCAGGACCTCTTGCAGATGATGCAAACTACATCTATGAGGCTATGCTTTGTTTTAGTGGTACCACATGGGGCATATATCAGTTTTTCTCACGTGTGTTTAAATACCTTCAGAACTCAAAGGAGCTATAATATATTTGGCCTAGGGCTAGATTCACAGATTACTCAATGCACCTTTGCTGAAACCTGATTTCTATCGATGCTACTATTTGGTAACCACTCTAGAACCCCCAACACGAAAGTAATTGCCAGGAACTTTTGTTTTGCCATTGCTAGTGAATGATCCCCCATATAAGAAATTTTATCACTCAAAAGACCTCATTGAAGGTGCCCTAAAGATCCACGGTACTCACACATCAATAGAATGAGAAAGGCTCATTCTTGAGCCTACGAAAAGAGGTGACGTTTTCAAGACATCAAGAATTTTTTCCAAGTTCATTTCATTGATTTTATGGGTGTGATATGGTGTTTTTTTTTCTACAGAGAGTTATAAAATGTGCATGTTTTGATTGGTTTGATTGATCGTGAGAAGAGAAACTATGACATTTAACATGTATATTTGTAAATAGCTCATTGAAACTAACATCTGACCCTTGAAACCCATTGAAAATCTGAGTTTTATCCCATGGAAACCTAACCTAATCCCTAGGAAACCCTTGGATTTTAGCCCATAATATGAATAAACCCTTGAGTTGATGTGTGCAACCTTGAGCGTAGGCAAACCCTTACTTTTTCCTAATAGAAACCCTAGGTTGGAACCTTAGTTTTGCCTCTTACCCTAAGTCTAACCCTTTGATTTAATTTAATTTTGTACATAGGGTGTGAAACCAAACCTTAGTCCAAGAAAACTAAAAAAAGAAAAAGAGAAAGATACAAAAATAGAAAGAAGAAAAATGGAAAAAAATACAAACAGAAAAACCAAAATACAAATAAAACATGGGATTTTCCAGTAATAACAAAAGAAGATGGAAGAAGATTCTGGAAGTAGAACGAATCAATAAGGAGGTTAGAAGATTCTAGAGAGAAGTCCTACGGGAAACCTATAAATAGATGTCCCATGCTCATTTGGTTTTTCCCACGGAGTTTCTCCAGGTATGCTAATTTGGTTTTCTTATTCTTTCTATTTCTTCTTCATGCTATATCTTTCCTTGTTCACGTTTTACGAGTAATTGTTTTCTCTCCATGAATACCTCTCAATTTCTCCATCTATGGCTACCATGCAAATAAACGATGGAGAAAGAGAGAAAGGAGATGGTTCCCCCTCCTTATATCCCAGTTTTCGCATTACATCCTTCCATCTTCGGTGCATGGGGGGCAGATTCTATCATATCCTTGACTATTTCGAGCAGATTTATTGGAAAAAGCATCAGATATATCATTTGATATTCAGCATAAGATTTTATTTTTTTATCATCAAATTAACGAACCTCTATGAACAACTGCAACATGTGAACTCTACCTTTTTACGGCTGATGTGTCTTCTATGTGAAAAAGAGATAAACACTGGAAAAGATGATTCCTGGACAGCTCGCCGTGATCAATGTTGCCTGTTTTCAGCATCTCAGGCTAAGAGTATGATTATTAAAGGTGGAGAAGAAATTGGGTATCCTTGGGCTCCAGAGCTTGCACAACTGCAGCTCCATGACTCGCCTTCTGAGCCGCTGCGGATCACTCACCCACTGACGCAGTCGAGAGATGTATGGTAGACTACTTCTTGACCACGCTAAGACGTTGCCATAGAGCCATCGCTACGAAGCAGTAAAGAGGACATTACTTGGGAGAGAGAAAAGATTCGTGTAGAGAGATATGGGCGTGGCACTGCTAATCAGAACAGAGAGAGAGAGAGAGCTGGATGCAGGTCAGTAGGTATACTTCACGATCGTAGGCGGTTGTAGAAAACGGGATCAATGAGAGAGAGAGAGAAGAAAGATGGTGGTTGCGTGCTGCAAAGAAGATATACGAGGAGAGAGAAAGTTTCTGTTGAAGTTTTAGCCAAGGAGGTGCATAAGGCGGCGAGAGGGAGAGAGAAAGAAAGAGAGAGGCGCAGAGGTTCGAAGATAAAAATGGTAGAATAGACATGGAGAGAGAGAGAAAGAAAGAAAGAGAGAGAGATAGAGAGAGAGAGAGAAGCAGCAGAAGAGCAGAAGATAGGAATTCAAGTCGGTAGTGGGGGAGAGAGATAGAGAGAGAGACAGAGAGAGAGATATAGAGAGAGAGACAAAGAGAGAGAGATGAAGATGGGCTTCATAGTGCTATAGACTCAGGCAGAGAGAGAGAGAGAGAGAGAGAGAGAGAGAGATGGGAAGGACAAAAGTGTGCGGGAGAGGTATTGAGAGAGAGAGAGAGAGGGGCACAGGTTCAGAGATATTCGCAAGCAAATAGACGAGCACAAATATGAGTGAGAGAGAGAGAGAGAGAGAGAGAGAGAGAGAGAGAGAGAGAGAAAGAGAGAGGATACTGTCGATCGCACGCAGAGACGATGCAGATCGGAAGAAAACGAGAGAGAGAGAGAGAGAGAGAGAGAGAGAGAGAGAGAGAGGCAGTGGCATGAAATTTGGGAGAAGGTATGGATGCGTGGAAGTGCAGATCCAAAGGAAAGACAGAATTTATGAATATGAAATGGATTACTTATGGGACTTATACAAGAATTGGGTCTAAGAAGAGGAAATGTTCATGAGAATTTAATGATATACAAGCCATAACATTTTTATTGGCATATCCTACTATACACAAGGGGTCTTTTATCGCAAACACAAAAAGATACATGATTTCCATAAAAGAATCATTTTGATGCTCAAAACAAACATTACATAGAGTTGATTTTTATTCATTCACAAATTAACCAATAAGAGTGGTCATTGCTCACCTCCAATGTACACATAGAGAATTGAGTTTCATGGTGGAATACTAATTATTTTACCCCTTTGAAGAAGACCTTTTTAGAATCTCAGCTTTGTTTATATGGGTACATATAGAGTATGCCTATTTTTTTCTCGCATCTTACACGAAGGGGTGAAAAGGTCGAGAAACGAAGAGAGAAATTTGAGTTCGATTGTATGTGCATTGATGGAAGCCAAATGAAAAGTGTAAAAACACTTGGAAAAATGAATGAAAAGAAAGATAATCTAACCAAAATTATAATCAAATCAAATATAATTTTTTCATGTGTGGTTGTTTAATCTTTTCAAGATGAACTAATAAGAATTGTTTTTTAATATCCCCCCATGGATTTTGTCCAGGTGTAGGTTCTCATGATTTGAAGAGTACGAGTCAAAGTAAAGTAAAGAAGTGATTTTATACCCCATGGATTCTCTCAGGTCTTGATGTTGGAGGATTATACGGAGTAAAGAAAAGATTCAAAGATTGAAGTGAAGAGTT
This sequence comes from Ceratopteris richardii, assembly GCA_020310875.1. Lineage (NCBI taxonomy): Eukaryota > Viridiplantae > Streptophyta > Polypodiopsida > Polypodiales > Pteridaceae > Ceratopteris > Ceratopteris richardii. The sequence goes on along the minus strand of CM035410.1, from coordinate 189,582,931 downwards.
ACCCCGTGGATTTTCTCTAGGTGCAGGTTCTCATGATTTGAAGAGTATGAGTCAAAGTAAAGTAAAGAAGTGATTTTATACCCCACGGATTTTCTCCAGGTGTAGGTTCTCATGATTTGAAGAGTACGAGTCAAAGTAAAGTAAAGAAGTGATTTTATACCCCATGGATTTTCTCTAGGAGTAGGTTCTCATGATTTGAAAGAAGTCAAAGTAAAGTAAAGCAGTGATTTTATACCTTGCGGATTCCCTCAAGTATTGATGTTGGAGAATTATATGAAGTAAAGAAGAGATTCAAAGATCAAAGTGAAGAGTTATCCTGTAGATTCTCTCCAGGTTGTTACAAGACTTGGAGGTTGCTATGGGATTTGGAGCTTTCTACCAGATTTTTGAAGTATAAGAAGAATAAAGTTATTGTCGTGAAGACTTGAAGTAAAGCTTTGACCGAAGACCAAAGAAAAGCAAAGGTCGGACCACAAGGACTAAAGTCAAAGCTCGTTGGTGTCTTCTCCCACTATAGCAAGAAGTCTATACTATATCACTGATCCGTAATGTAGTGGGAAAGATTGTATTATTGAAATTCATTGGATGACATTAGTTGTATTTACATTGTATCGTCGAGCTTAGTTTGTTTACTTGGCACATTGATCCAGTGATTTCTATTTCCCAGCATTGTATTTCAATTTTTTATCCACTATGGTTACAAGCATATGCACATGATGGAGCGCTTTGAGCCTTTCTCTTTTGAGGTGCGGGCCTACGATGTACGATTTGATCATCCTACCAGGGGAGGCACCTAGAGTGTAGATTTCGCTCATTGAATGGGGAGAACAACCCACATCGGGGCCTGATCCAACCCTGCACTACTCTTCCCTCCTTACCTCCTTCCCGACACGTGAACTCGACATGAAGCAAGGCGGTTGCCCAGGTGATCCTTGACGCGCCACCCACTCCTTCAGAAGTGAAACAGGAACCTCGGCGTCAGATCAGATATTCCAGGTACCATCATTTTAAGTTCTTTGAATATTTGCATTGTTCCATGCACTTAAACAAAAAGATTGCTTTTGACTACGTAACTTTGATCATCTACTTTTTGCATCAGTTTAGATCATACGAGTGTGCACTTTTCTATTATCCCTAAGATTAAGAGTCTACTTCATTCATAGCTTAGATCATAGCAAGAAGAAAATTAAAATGAACAAAATGATTGAGGAATAGTTTAGGAAATATGAAGAGGGATTTAAGGAAATGGAAATTAACATGAGTGACTCTATAAAATCAAAGTTTCGTATTGTTATGACCCTAATGCAAACTATAAATGCAATATCTGATACTATTCAGGTAATGGGTATAAGTAATAAAGATGTAAGAAAGGAAATGGAATCTGAGATTTTAGAATTGAAACATAAGGTTGAGTTGTTGACCAAACAAGTATTGAAATGTGATAATGAACATGAGGTAAAAGTTCAAAGCATATATACAAATAAACAATCATTAGGTCTTAGAAGATCCACGCCTAGAGTGATACCTAGAAAATCAATTTGGGCTGAGAAGAGATCTATACGATGTTTTTGGTGCGATCAGTTTGGACATACATTCTGGGATTGCATAGCATATGAAAGTGCATTGAGACATAGACTAGTAAGTGAACATGAAAATAAAATTTGTAAATATCAAGATAAATCACCTTTGCATTTGAATGTAGGGAGAGGTGGGATGAAGGAATATTTTGAAGAGACCAAAACTAGATCAAAGCCATTTCAAAAGATATGGAAACAAAAAACGCATGAAGATAATGGATCTGATTAACAAACAAGTATGTTGTCAAGAGAAACCTATTGAAGAAACCAAAAGTAGACAGATAAAGGTTGAGAAAGAAAATATTGAGTAGATATTAAGAGAACAAATGGAAATCGATAAAAGAGAATCTAACAGAGAAATTCGAGAGAAATCAAAGAAAGACCAGGATGTATATGTTTCATTTGATACAAAACTTTTGACTAATGAGGATCTATTTGATCAAGAGAAAGTTATGAAATTATAGTCTCAATTAAACTTTGATAAACAGATTGAACTAGAAAAGAGTAACGAAGAAACTCAAGAAGATATGAAATCCAATAAATGAGTTAACAAAGCAAAAAAACTGTTACTTGGTGATATTATCAAGAAAATCGAGGGAAATGTAAGGACAACTGCAAAGCCTTCTAATTCTTTGAAAAGAAAAAAGAGAAGTAAAAACCTAACTTTTCAAGATATATTTGCAAATATTGAAGGATGATTGAAGAAGAATCATAATGAAAACATATAAGAATGATCAAGAGTTATTGGATGAAGATGATGATGATTGATATGATGATGATTGATGATGATGATGATGATGTTGGAGGATGCTGATGACACTAAGACTGATGCTGATAAAGAACAATAAATCAGAAAAACTGAAGAAAAGTTGGATCAAACAAAGATGAAGATGGACAAAAATGATCAGGTGAAATGTTTCCAATTTCATATCCTCATTTGTTTTCGAAAGAGCATATGCATTGCATTTTTGTGTGTGATAAAGATATGTGCAAGTTTAGGAAAATCAAGTAGGGTCAAGATAGCAGACATCTATTATGGTTTCATATGAAGCATGAAGGACTAGGAATGATATGAATAGAGTCACTTAGCAGACTAGAGACTTTTGAGGGTGAAAGCTTGCGAATGTGATTGCATACTTAAACTGAGTGCATGCATATGCTGATAGATTTGAATGCTTAGTGAGTGGGATTCTTTGGGTCCTACTATTTGTTTCTTGCAAGATCTTACCTCTAGATAGATCATGATTCAAAGAAAATCTTCATACTTAAGCCAGCTATATATGTATGTCCATGTTGTTAGTGCATTGCAATGGGCTAGTAGGCGGGTGGAACCACCTTGGCTGGGTGATCAAGGCTAGGACCTGACGCTAGTTTTTTCGTAGGCCTAACCTATCTTTTGTCATGTGCCTGCATGGGTTGGTAGGCAGGTGGAGTCACTCTGGATGGGTGGTCAAATCCATGAGCTGATGTGGATTTCATGTAGGGCTGACATTGGAGTGTCGTGTGCTATATCAGATCGGTAGATAGATGGGGTAAACTTGGGCGAACGGACAAGTCTATGAGTCACACACGATTTCGACATAGGGCAACTTGTGAAAATAAAGATAAAAAAAGAAAAAGTATTGAGATGAGATGAAGTGTAAGAATAAAAGAAAAGAAAAAGAAAAATAAAAAAGTAAAAGAAAAGAAAAGATTTGATGGAGAGTTGGACAATAGGAGATAAATAGGGGAATCAGGGCATATTCTACAAATTGAGTTAGTAGAACTTTGTTTATGCCAATAGTTAGGATAAGTTGTTGGATCTGAACGAGTTGAATGAACAGAAGATCTATAAAGCCAACCATTTATTCATATGATTACTTGTCTGATTGTGAAAACAAAAACATAGTAAGATGTTTGTGAAGTTTGCATCTTCTTTATTTTCTTAAATTTTTACTAATCTTTATAAATTTGCATGGAATGTATGAAATCACATTTTAAATTTTGAGAAGAAAAACATTAAAATCAAAAAGAGTTTTCAAAAGAATCTTGATACGCTTCGGTTGGATTTCGTAGGTTCGCCCATCAAGACGATGTACACGTTTAGTGGGGGCGGATGTCGGGATGAAGTCCCTCAGGGAAGTGTACATCAAGAATTTTTTTCAAGTTCATTCCATTGATTTTCTAGGTGTGATATGGTGTTTTTGACTCCAGAGAGTTATAACTATGCATGTTTTGGTTGATTTGATTGATTGTGAGAAGAGAAACCATGACATTTAACATGTATATTTGTAGATAGCTCATTGAAATTAACATCTGACCCTTGAAACCCCTTGAAAATATGAGTTTTATCCCATCGAAACCTAACCTAACTGCTAGGAAATCCTAGGATTTTAGCCCATAACTATGAACAAACTCTTGAGTTGATATGTACAACCTTAAGTGTACGAAAACTTTAATGTTTCCCAATAGAAACCCTAGGTTGGAACCTTAGTTTTGCCTCTTATCCTAAGTCTAACCCTTTGATTTAATTTAATTTTGTACATAGGGTGTGAAACCAAACCTTAGTCCAAGAAAAGTAAAAAGAGAAAAAGAAAAAGATACAAAAATAGAAAGGCAAAAAATAGGGGAAAAAAGAAAAACCAAAATAGAAATAAAGGAAGGGATTTTTCGATAATAGCAAAAGAATATGGAAGTAGATTTCGGAAATAGAAAGAATCAATAAGGGGGTTAGATGATTCTAGAGAGAAGTCCTTGAGGAAACCTATAAATAGATGGCCCATGCTCATTTGGTTTTCTCGACAGATTTTCTCCAAGTATGTTGTTCGAGGAGTTCATAGAAAGGAGGATAAAAGGATAGCAAGTATGGAGTAAGAAAGCCTTAGATGACTTATTTTTCCTTCTTGTACCAACAATACATGTCATGTGATTTCTTTAGAAATTAGCTTAGAGGGCTAATGATTCCAAGTGGAATCACTTAAAATGATTGATTATACACAGAGCAATCAATTTAGCAACTAAAACATTATCCCCGACTTTTTAGGAGATGTGCAGAGTAAGACCAGTGGCTGCTTTGAGACACTTTTCTTCGAATTGGTTGAATGAAATGCCTTCAAAATTTTTCCACTTGTATTAGACTTAGAGCTTGTTCTAATGAGCTATAGAACATTGAAAATGGTGGAGAGATCACTAAGATATCAGCAAAACAAGTTCATTATTCTGAGTGACAATGTCAGAGAGACCAACAGAGATGATCAATGATATATTGTATTATATGACAATGTTGTACATGATCATTGACATAAAGAATAATGCCCAATGATAGTGAGAGATGTAGGCTATACGTGAGCCACACAATCTCTTCAATTGATCAACTATATGCTCTAGAATGGAGAGCTTACATCACAAGATTTCTCAACGATCTTGTTGGGGGATTCTGGTGTAGAGAGGGGATTTGAGTGTTTGTAGGAGAAGGGAGAAAGATAAGAAGAAAGATACAAATACTAAAATCTTATGTAGATTGATTATAAGGGGAAAAGTACAATGGTGATGTACAATACAATCCAATGCTTTCTATGCAAAATACCAATGAGTGCACAATCACAAAGTACAAAATACCCAAGGTTCTTGTTGCTGCCGACCTTCTCTGCACAAGGCCTCCACCTTCTCCAAGCTTGCACTTGTGCAAACCTTGCACTCAAGCTTCCTATAAGGGATGGACACCTTCTGTCGGCATTGTCAGGATTAAATCCCTCAGGTCTAGGTGGTTCTGGTTGATCTTATATGAAGAGTTTAAAGACTAAAGTAAAGAAGCATTATCCCCCCAGTCGAACTTCTTTGTGGATCTCTCCTCTAGGTTGCAGTTGATTATTTGGATATATTATATGAGGTTGCTATGGATTATATGAAGTAAAGGAAAAGAGTTTGAAGACTGAAGTAAAGAGTACCTCGTGGATATTTCTGTGGAACTTCTTTCCAGGTGGTTTCTCATGATTTGCAGTACCTTTCGAGATATTATATGAAGTGAAGTTGAAGATTTGAAGAGCAAAGTGAAGAATTATTGCCTCGTGGGTTTCTTCTGTGGAATGCTTCTCCAGGTTGCGATTGATTCTCGAGATATTATATGAAGTGATTGCTGGATTCTGAAGTAAAGAGAAGAGAAGCTATTGCCGAGGATACTTGGAGAAAAGAAAGGACCGAAGTAAAGTCGGAAGTAAAGCTTGGACCGCAAAGACCAAAGCCGAGACTCGTGGGCATCTTCTTGCATTGAAGCGAGGAGTCCATGTTATATTTGGCCGATCCGCACTATAGCGGCGGCATATTGTATCACCATTCCACACTGTAGCAGTTTGTTATATCACTGACCCGCACTGTAGCGGGCATCATTGTATCACTCAGATTTTATTGGAAGACTTCCGTTACATTTACATTGTATCATTGAGCTTTATCTGCACACCGATCTAGTGACTTCTGTGTTTTAGCATTGTACCTGGACTTTCTCGCTCCCGATGCCTACAGTCTTATGCGTTCATGCATTAGCTCGTCTTTTTCCGAAAGGGTAGGGGCCTTACGATGATTGCCACACCAAAGAGAGGACGAGGCACCCAACACTCAAATGCCACTCGCCGGATGTGGGAACAACGCACACTAGGGGCCTCAACCAACCCCGCATTGGCTCGTCCCATATTTGGGAATTAGACAGAGAGCGTTAGATTGGCCTCCACCTCCTGGCTCATGACCCATCGAGTTTCTTCTCTGATATCTACTCTGATCTAAGAGAGACGGTAGAGCCACTCACATTGGACATCATTCTGAGCTCTAGGACAGACCAGAGAAGAGAGATGGAAGAACTCTTCAAGGAATTAGTGATAGAGAAGCAGGGGGCTCGTGTAGTCCAAGCGGTTTTGAGAGAAAAAGGAAAGTTTACAGGTCTGAATGTGATTGAATACCTAGATGTTTTTGAGGAACAGGCACGGATCTATGGTCTACCTGAAGAAGTGTTTGCACATTACTTCACACGTGTAGTTTCAGGGTCTATCCGAGCATCTATTACAGCGCACATACCAAAGTCCTGGGCCAAATTCAGAAAAGAATTACATAAATTGTTTTATTTGGAAGATTTTTCCAACATAGTAGAGAGGGGTTCCTACGGTGGGTAAAATCCCCAAAACCCACTGCTTCCATGAATCATCTATTAAATGAATTCTTGAGTAGACATGCACAGCTTCCACAAGCTGACTTGGATGCTTTGAAGCCTGACCTAGTCATTTCCTTCCTTAAGATCTTAAGTCTTGAAGACAGGACTGAGGTCGAGAGGACGATAGAAGAGCCTGGCAAGAGGTTTGGATTGAGAGAAGACTGGGCCGTAGTGAGGAGAGAAGTGGAAGTGGTTGCCCAAATGAGGCAACGTCAGGCGGTATTATATGATAGACATGTAGTAGTAGCTCCATAACCACCTAGGGAGGCTCTGCTTCCAGTGATTCCAAATGTGCTTGCAACATCAACTTCTGCTAATATTTCATCCACTTCGCAATCACCAATGGAGCTACAGCTTGAGATTCTCAGTGGACAAATAGAAAATCGTATGAAGATGCAAGCGTCTATGTCAAAAGAAATGGCTAGCATTCATAATAAAGTCTATTCTATAGGGTATTAGGACCCCACTCCTCCTCAGGCAAGTACTAGTTATGCACATGTAATAAAAAGAGGTACTATGCCCAGTCCGAATATGCAAGGCTATGTGATGCCTCAGCCTGCACCTCAAGTGCAGCCTCTTGCGCAACAGACACCTGCACCACTAGTGCAGCCCACATTTCAGAGAAACGCTGGACCTTTTGAGAGACGAGCGATTGGTGGGTTTGGAGGGGCAAAGAGATGTGTATGGTGTGACGCACAAGAGCATTTCTCATATGCATGTGAAGAGCTTAAGCTAGCAAAGGAGCATCAATTGGTAATAGATATAGACAAGAAGCTCTGTGATTTTAGGACCCGCCTTCCTCTACCTGTGAATTGGGGAAAGGAAGGGATGAAGAAACTTTATGAGGATCTATCTGGCAATAATGCAAGCATATCGACTACACGGTTAGAGCCGGTACAGGAGGGAGATGAAGAGAAGACTAGATCTCAACCTCAAAGAAACTATTCTATTCAAGCTTTAGTGAGGGCTAGGGATGCGATTATGCAGAAGACTGCCTAAAAGTCCCTTGTTGATCAATTCTTGGTTTATTCGCATATAGCCAATGTAGAAGAAAAGAGGAAGAGGGATGAGAGCCAGGAAGAGGCTGAGCCAGAGAGAAGAGTAACAAGGAAGCAAAGCCAAGAGGCTAATGAAGAGAAGGCTAAAGAGCCCGAAAAGAAAGTACAATTTAAAGAGCCTGTTGTTTCAAAAGTAGAGGCAAAGAAGAAGGAGATAAAGGAGGGAAACGGGCCAGCTGGGCCAATTAAGGTTCAAGAGCCAGTTCAAGAGAAAGAGAAAGAACCAGAGCCTATTCAGAAGACTGATGAAATTCAAGAAAATTTTCAAGAGAAAGATAAATAGAAGAAGAAGAAAAAGAAGAAGGCCCCAAAGGCGCTTTTGATCTCAGAGTTGGAAAAGAAGAATGATGCAAGAGAGATATTAAATGATATTATGTTAAAGAGCCAAGTGACCATGTCCTTGGAGCAGGTCTTCTCTATAGCGAAGCCTGAATTCAAGGACAACTTTATAAAGTTGATCAAGAGAAAGAGGTTTCCATTACCTGAAGACATAGAGATGGAAGAAGCAACTGAAGATACCCAAGTGACAAATGAGGCAGTAGCATAGAGTGATACTTCTGATGGCAAGGATGATGAGGTTGCAAGGTGCCATAAGAATTCCTTAGGTCCTATTACACCTAATGACGAGATTAGAAGGAGAGAAAGTGAGTTTAGCAGGACTTATTGGGCAAGAGGGACACCTGAAATGAAGGTGAAATTAGGAAGCAATAAAGAGTCATGTTTTGCTCTGGCCTTGATTGACTCAGGGTCAGAAATAAATGTGATTTCTAAGAAGCTCTATGATCGGTTTAGGTGGCCGATAGATAAAGACCATGGATGGAGGATAAGGATGGCAGATAATGACTCTGGAGCACTGCTTTGGGCGTGCGCCTTTTTGCCTATGACCATAGGAGGGATTTCTAAGGAATTCCACTTCTTCGTCCAAGACCAATGTTCGTATGAGGCTATCCTTGGGCAGCCCTTTATAGCCGAGGTGGGAATGGAGACTAAGGCGATCGATGACGGATCTGCCTATGCACGAATCCGTTCTAGATCTGGTCTTCATTCTTTGCAAGTGATGACAGTGTGTCCAAATCACTCTAGGAACAGAAAGAATATAAGAAAGAGATCCATTAACTCTCATGATCATGACGACTGTATGCCTGTTGGAGAGTATGGCACTTCTGCTGAGCAAAATTTATGTTAGGATCCACTGTTGAGCGGGACAACAGTGGGAGTTGGTTTGATGTCTCGCATGCTTTTGTATATAGTTTTGAGAGTTTTTTTATTTATTCATTTGCATTTAATTTGTTGTGCTTACAGAAAGAGAATGTTTCAAATAAATTCAGAAAAGTTCATGAGAGACACTATAAAGATTTAGGAATCATGTTACCTGATGAGAGGATTGAGGATGTGATCCAATTGGAGAGGAGTTTGACTGCTCTAGAAGAGCTTGAGCAGGCATTTGAGAGGAGTGAGAAATAAAAAATCATTATGCTCAACTCTATCCAAGAGTATGAGATGATTGATGAGTTCATGAGAGGGCATGAAGTAAACGTAAACACAAAGTATAAGACTGTGGATAAGAAAGTGAAATATATAGCTCAACCATTGCCATAAGACAGTCATGAGAAGTATCTGCGAGTGTCAGATGACCCTATGCTGAGACGATGAGAGCTCATAGGGCATCATTTTACTCATGAGACCGTTAAAGAGATAACGTTTGGAGAAAAACCATTTCTGAGAGAAGAAGAGAAAAAGAAGTTCATTGAAGTCATGAAGAAACATGAAAAAGCATTTGCACTTTTTCCACATGAGATAGGTTGTGCAGACCCGAAATAGGTACCTCCCATGATCATATTTACAGTGCCACATATAGCATGGAATATTCGACCTATACTAGTCCCAAAGGCTCACTTGCCTGAGTTGATGAGGCTATTAAAGGAAAAGATTTCCATGAGGATATTGGAACCCTCCTTGGCTCCATATTCAAATAGGTGGTTTATAGTGCCTAAGAAAAATGGGAAGCTTTGTTCCATTCAGGATCTCTAGCCTGTGAATAAAGTCACAATTAGAAATGTAGGGACAGGATCTATAGTTGATGAGTTTGCTAAAGTATTTGCTAGACATTCCATCTATTCTATGGGCGATCTTTATTCATGTTATGACCAGTTTCAGTTGGCTATGGAGAGCAGAGATAACGACCATGAGGACTCCATTGGGCCTTATACGCATGTGTACTTTGCCGTAGGGAGCAAAGAATTTGTGGCTCACATGATGAATGCCATGAACCTGGTTTTACGAGACTTTATATCATCTGTGACTATGCCATCTATTGATGATGTTCCTATAAAGGGATATGAGGAAAGAGTGAAAGATGTGAGTTTAGATGCTTCAGGGCGCAAAACGTTTGTAAGTGATCATATTTTTTACTGTGAGAAGATCTTTGAGAGATTTGAAGATGTGGGGCTAACACTTTCTTTAGAGAAATCTATTTTTGGCATTGATTAGGTCCTCATTGTAGGACATCTGTGTGGACATTATGGCCACAAGCCATACTCGCAGAAAGTTGAGGCCATTAGCAAGATCTGTGAGGTTTTTCCTAATGTGAGTGAGGTGAGAAGGTTTCTAGGAGCCTGTGTATTCTATGTGATACGGATTCCTCACTTTTCTCACGTTGCGAACCCCTTGTATGACCTTCTGTGAAAGAGAAAAAAATTTGTATGGATAGAGAAACAGTCGAGAGCTATGCGTAGACTAAAGCAACTACTAATTGAAGCCCCGATTCTAAAGTGTGTTGACTACTCAGGTCAGAGAATGGGTTTGCATGAAGCATGAATGACTAGGAATTATATGAATGGAATCAGTTAGCAAACTAGAGACTTTTGAGAGTGAAAGCTTGGGAATGTGATGGTTTGCTTAGACCGAGTGCATATATATGCTGATTGATTTGAACGCTTAGTGAGTGGGATTCTTTGGGTCCTACTATTTGCTTCTTGCAAGATCATATGTTAGTGTGCTGCGATGGGCTAGTAGGCAGGTGGAACCACCTTGGTCGGGTGATCAATGCCACGAGCCGACGCTAGTTTTGTCGTAGGCCTGACCTATCTGTTGTCATGCACCTGCATGGGTCGGTAGGCGGGTGGAGTCACTCTGGCAGGATGGTCAGAGCCACAAGCTGATGTCGATTTCATGCAGGGCAGATGTTGTGTATGTCATGCGCTATGTCGGGTCGGCAGACAGGTGGGGTTAACTTGCTGGGCGGACAAGTCCATGAGTCACACCCGATTTCGACATAGGACGATTTGTGAAAATAAAAGTAAAAAGAAAAATGTTGAGCTAAGATGAAGTGAAAAATAAAAGAAAGAGAAAAAGAAAAAGAAAAAGGAAAGGAAAAAGATATGATGGAGAGTTGGACAATAGGATGTAAATAGTGGGAAACAAGGGATATTCTACAAACTGGGTTAGTAGAGAATTAGTATATGCTAGTACTTAGGATGAGTTGGTGGATCAAAAGTAGTTGAACAAACAGAAGATCTACAAAGCCAACAGTTTATTCATATGGTTACTTGTCAGATTGCAGAAGTAGAAACATAGTATGATGTTTGTGAAGCTTGAATCTACTTAATTTTCTAAAATTTGTACTAATATTTATAAAGCTGCATGGAGTGCATGAGATCACTCTTTGATTTTTGAAAAGAAAAACATAAAAAGTAAAGAGAGTTTAAAAAGAACCCTGATATGCCTCTGTTGGATTTTGCAGGTTGGCCCATCGGGACGATGTGCAGGTTTAGTGGAGGTGAATGTCGGGATGAAATACCTCACGTCTAGGTGGTTCTGGCTGATCTTATATGAAGTAAAGAAAAGAGTTTAAAGAATAAAGTAAAGAAGCATTACCACTCCGTCGAACTTCTTTGTGGATCTCTCCTCCAGGTTGCAGTTGATTATTTGGATATATTATATGAGGTTGTTATGGATTATATGAAGTAAAGGAAAACATTTTGAAGACTAAACTAAAGAGTACCTCGTGGACATTTCTGTGGAACTTCTTTCTAGTGGTTTCTCATGATTTGCAGTACCTTTTGAGATATTAAATGAAGTGAAGTTGAAGATTTGAAGAGCAAAGTGAAGAATTATAACACCGTGGGTTTCTTCTATGGAACACTTCTCTAGGTTGCAATTGATTTTGGAGATATTATATGAAGTGATTGTTATATTCCAGAGATGTACATGCTTGGAGGAACGAGATGTTCCTTGTTCGGGGGATAGCCAAGGCCAAAAGCCAGAGAGTTCATACGAGGTACCTACTCATGATGGCCAGACTAGTAGAGGGGCCTTAGAGAGAACTCTAGATGGTGACTAGGCAAGGGCTATAAATAGGCTTGTAGGGTGAGTCCCAGGATGTCATTCTCCACTTCTCACATTTGGTATCAGAGCATGAGGGAGAGAGAGACCTTGGGGGGAGAGCTTGATGGAGATGGAGAGATTCATTCTAAATTCATGCTAATTTCGGGGGAGATGGGCATCTTCATCATGCGTAGAAAAGACGAGCAGCAGAAGAGGTTCACGTGGAAAGGACGAGCAGCAATAGAGGTGCTCTCATAGCGCGTCATCATTAAAATAGAGGAGGAAAAGCTTTACGAACATCTTCATGCAGATCCCTGCAGGCATCCGAAGGCAGGTATTGATCTCACGACCTCTAGTATAAAGGCAATCACTTTAACCACTAGCCCATATGAGCTCGTTGACAAAATCATCACAGTTATAGAATTCCGATTGTTGCGCACGCTACAGAAATATAGAAGCCATGAAAGGTAGAAGAGATAGAGACACTAGAAAATAGAAGTGAAAGGAGATCTAGACCGTGATGAAGAGAAGAGCAGAGAGGAGAAAAATATTAGAGAGAGAATAAAATAAAGAAAAGGAGAAAAGGGAAGAAGGAAAGAGAAAGAAAGAAAGAAAGAGAAGAAGGAGAGAAGGAGAAAGAGAAAAAAAGAAGAAGGAGAAAATAGAGACATATAAATAGAGACATGTCAAGAGAGATAGAGAGAAAGAAATAGAGAGAGAAGAAAAGAAAAAGAGAAGAAAGAAGAAAGAGAGGTTTATGAGAGAAAAAAAAAGAAAAAGAATTAAAGAAAGAGAGAAAGAAAGCGAAGGAGAAAGAGAAGAAGGACAAAGAGAGAAGAAGATGGACATCCTAAGTGAGATAAAGTGAAGAATAGAGAGATAATGAGAAGATTAGAAAGAGAGAGAGGAGTAAAGAAAGAGAAAAAAGTAAGACAAAAAAAAAGCAAGATTAGTATACCTACCTCCACTTAAATAGCCATAACTCTCTCATACGATATCCGAATTGGATGATTCCACTTGAGATAGAAAGTAGACTTCAAGGGCTTTCAAATAAGTGGCTGCAAGCTATCATTGGATAATAAAAAAACCATCTGTAGAGAGCATTTAATTCTCTGCATATCATTTCAAGGAGGTATGCTGCCCACTCACCTACCTTCATTGTTTTGGCCATAACTTCCTCATAGAATGTCCAAATCAAGAAATTCAACTTGGTATAGATTCTAAACTTCAAGAATTTCTTTTAATTGGTCATAATCTATATTTGGACCATTGGAAGCCATCTCTGCACAAGCTTTTAGATGGCTGTTGACTGGCGAGAAACCCTTTTTGAGTGAATTGAGTGTTCGGTTATGATAGTTAGGAGTTTTTAATCATATTTTGAACCATTTTGGATAGGAAAGAATTATTTTTCATACATTTGCATCATATTTTTACTTTCTAATAAACTCATTTGAATACCTCTCGCATCAAAGTTTATAATTTTGCATTGAATTTTCTTCCAGTTTTATGAAATCAACATTGGAAGGTGCATGAAATCTAGTCTTTTACATGAATTCACTTATGCACATGAAGCTAAACTAACTAATATTGATTCATAAAAGCATGCACAGATCCTGTTTGTGTGTTTTAGAATCTTTTGCAGGTATTGAAAGCAGAGAAAAAGACATGGTTATGAGGGTGTGTAGTGCCCAACAGCACATTTTGGCAAAGTTTCTTTTTTTGCAGGTTTCTGGAGTAAAGGAAGTGGTTTGCCAACAACTAGGCTCTTGCCTATCATTGTAAAGACTATTATTATTTTTTTCAGGCTTCATTTTCCTAGCAAAATGCTGCCGGAAATTTTGTAGCCACATGGCGTTATATGCCATGTGAGAACTAGAGTGATCTTGTGTTGTGTGAGAGAGGAAGTCTTCTGTCACCATAGCTAAAAGCATATAATTTTATTGAAGTAGAATGCATGAGTAAATGCATGTATACATAGACGATATGATTGCGAGAGAATTGAAATGCATGATGCATTTTGTGTTTATCGAAGATCACTTTTATGTGTCACCATGACGAGTTAGGGTGAGCATGAGGTATGTGATCGAGGTACCAGGCATAAGCTAATTATGCATTTAGAAAATAAAAGGTAACATATATACATCAAGAGCAAGTAAGATGTGTTTTCGATTAGTAACGCTTGAGCACATAAACTGTTTTTCATGCGAGTATATGTACTTGATATAGAGACTTATTTCGAGTTCACACAAGAGTGTTATGGATATGATCATCAATACAAGTATTAAGTGCTTGTATATGATTGGTTGTAATGAGATTAATGAATGTGCAAGAGCACAATAATTAGAATGACATCCATAGATGTTCACTTTTACAAAAGGGTGGATACTATGTAAAGAGTTGATTTTTTTTTCAATGAGACGAATTGGATGATTATTTGGTTTGCATTGATCTAGATGATCATTATATGCATGGATATATCTCCATGACATAATCCATTCAAGATAATGAGTTAGTTTGTTTAAGCATAAGGATTAACATGTCTCGTCATTTTTAAGTTTGAAAAAAATGATCGAGCATATAGTTGGTGAGGTAGCATCCTCATAAAGCTTTGGATTCTACTCTTTGAGGGAATGCCCAAATTTATTGAAATTTTGAGGGCAAGTAGCTCTTAGGCTTTTCTTTAAGCTGATAAAGTTGCAAGTAATTTGGAGACTTTTAGATTGGTCAAGTGACCTCTGCACTAAAAGTGCTGCTAGTAGAGGTAGAGGTCTAAAACAAGTGACATAGGCCTGTTGCAGAGGGCCTTTCTCTTAATTGCTAGATCCAAATGCAATTATTTTTGTTCGAGATGAACGCTTGATAGAGGCACTTTGTGCATACCAATTTTCAAGATTTTTAGAGATCATTTGATAGGTCAAATAATCTCTGCACATCAAAGTGCAACCTCTGGAATTTATGAAATGATCAAAGATCATGTCACCTAGAGGTGCTTGGTTCTCTTAGCTCATTTACTCAAATCATGTTATTTTTGTTTTTAACATTAGCTACACACCTCCGTATGGCGTATATAAAATTTCAAGATGAAATATCTCTCCATTTAGGAGATATAAAGAAAATAGTAAAACTTGGCCTTTGCAAATTTTTAAAATGTTGCAGGTAAAGAGGCTTAGTATTTTGGTCATTGTAGAAGTTCCAAATGTCCAAATACTATGAAACTTATATCACTATACATAGATAGCAGTAGCTATATGCTTTTAAAGTTTGGAAGAAATCAGACATCATTTGATAGGTCAAATGATCTATTCTTCTCAGACCAATCTCTGGTGAGGATTTTCCAAAGAGTGGTACATGTGCCTGATGAGCACATGATA
Source organism: Ceratopteris richardii (assembly GCA_020310875.1). Lineage (NCBI taxonomy): Eukaryota > Viridiplantae > Streptophyta > Polypodiopsida > Polypodiales > Pteridaceae > Ceratopteris > Ceratopteris richardii. Next base: position 189,567,423 of record CM035410.1, on the reverse strand, counting down.
TTTTCATATTGGAAACTCCAATTTCAAAAATTTTTGTTGGAGAAGCTATGCCAGTATAGAACCTATGCTAGAACCAAAATTCAAGGATTTTGGATTTTATCGTCATAGTTAGAAGATATTATACAAGTGCAGCAGTAGTATTTCTAGGCTCACCTAAGTGCAGGTGTAGCAGAGATAGAATTATAATTTTGAAAGAGTACTTGATTTCATTTTGAATTGAAATTTTGTGAGACAAAACAAGATAAGTTAATCTAGATTTGGGCACAAAGAAAATGAAATTTGGATTTTTTTTGATCAGTCTAAGGGCTTCAAGAAGATGACCCTGTACATTTTTTAGAGTTGGTCGTCGAGTGTTCGACCCTCCTAGTAAAATGGTCATAAAACTCTGAGCAAATATCCAAATCAAGTGATTTTTGTGCCTAATTAAAGCTTGAAAAATATTACAAAAGACTGGAAAGTTTGATAGATTTTGGATGAGTGAAAGTGAGTTAAAATTAAGATTTAATCTGCTGCTGTTGGAAATTGTTTATGCAGGAGGCATTGTTGAAAGGAAAAGACTTTTCACAGATTTTTTATGATTTTTTTTGAGATGGTGTGATCACCATGGGCTAGATATGCCCTAGATATGTGTTTATTTAGCATGGGTTTTTGGTGACCATTCTCAGTAGGACAGAGGAGACTCTGTCGAAATTTTCAAGAATATATATAGTGCCATGAGAGCATGGAACAGGAGAACTTTGCTAGTTGTTCTCATTTCAAATAATTGGAGTCATACAAGTTGTATAAATTCCAATTTATTGTGATTCAATATTTGATTCAAGATGCATGAGTTGATATTTAATGCAAGCCGCATCCTTCACAACTCTAGTTGAGTTGATTTACTAAATAATTTCTCAATTCTCAACTTAAGATGAGTTGATGTTACAGATAGTTATGAGTGATAGAGTCATAGGAATGACTTTGTTCTTTCCATCGAGGGAAGGAAACACTTCAGAAACACTTTATGATTTCATTACATTATTTATGGTTGTGAGTACTCACCGAGTTATTCTTATTATTTTCGAAAGAAGTGTTCGACTTTAATCTCATACACGCATCTATGTGGAGTATAAAGTTGGTGATATGGGACATGTAAGCCGCCGGATTGGCAATTGTAAAGTCTGACTCTTTTTATATTCCGCATGAACCGAAAGGTCGTTGCGTAGACATTGTAACCTTCTTATAAATTAATGAAAAGAGACGCTTCGGTGACGACCAGAGGAGTCGCCAAACTGTCTGTCTGGTTGATGAAGTCTGTGTAGTTTCCGTGGTGTGTTTGAAAACTCTAAGTTATTCTGTGTCTTTCTGTGTTGTTGATTATCTGTACTTGTCCAGTAAAGATTAAGTTACAGTAATGTTTATTTTAAGTAAAGTATTGAATCACAGTTCCACTAAGTTTATTACTGTGAGTTTGTGTTACGGTCATCTTTGCATTGTGCGTTGGTCACTAAGGAAGTCTTAATCTGTGTATGAATCGATATTCTGTGAGTAGATGAATCAGACGAAGTCCGAGTTTTCGGTTATTAAGTTGGATTAGTAAAGTTATTGAATAGATTGTTATGTGAGTGAGTTAATTTGGGAAAATCAAGTATAGGGCCTCTGTTTAACAGACCCCTTTCACTCCCAAGAACCGGAATAGAGATTAAACGCGCTTCTGACGGAAAAGCAACGTTTAACCCACTTCGCCACCCATCCTCCCAATCGATCCTATTATACCTGTACAACCCACTGAAGAACCTTCTCCTTCATCTTCCTCACCGAATTACTCTCCCCCCTCTTCACATCAACTTCTGACAGCCTCTTCATCTCAACCACGTCCTTCTATTTTGTTTCCATCAATTCCTATGTTTTCTGAGCTTGCATCCATGGGTCAAATGCTAATCCAGCTATCGCAGCAGCTACCAGCACAAATGAAGGAAGTGACTGATAACATCCGAGAAGAATTTCAACACAAGGTTGAAATCTGGAAGCAGACATTAGCCCTCTTCAGGAAGAACTAGTTGCAATCAAAGCAGAAAATCAAGCTTTAAACGAACAGATTAAGGAATTACAGACTAAACTTGCCAAACAGGAAACAGTTATCAGTCAACGAGATGCGGCACTAGCTGAAGTCCGAGAAAAAGATGAGTTATTAAGTGTTGCTGATGCGGAACTAGTCCAGTTGAAGCAGTTAGTCCAAGATAAAGAGGATGCACGCATAGCTCTCGGCAATCTTTTAGAAGAGACTAGAGCACAATTGAATGAAGTAGTAAAGAAAGGACAAGAGATGGGGAATTTGGCTAAAGAGACTAATGAAGAACTCTAGCGAACAGAAGCATATTTATCTGAATCAAATACAGATCTTAAAATACAGATGAATTTAGTTGCTCAACTACAGAAGGAGATACCAGGGATAAAAAGAGAGCGCGATGCGTATTACAAAACCATACAGTTTCAAAATCAAGAGTTAGAAAGAAGGGAGTATCAACTGAATGTTCAAAAAGAAAGATTATCCAAAGTTGATAAGCAGATTGCAGATATGAAAGTCAGTCGTGATGCGGCTCTGTCCAATGAATTTTACTTACAGGAAGCTTTCTTGCAGACACAGGTAGAGAGTTTAATGAGCCAAGTTATTTCTTTAAGTTCAGTACGGACAGATGCTCAGCTCGTAGAACCAGAAATTTTGAAGCAGATGTTAGAGTCACTGAAGAAGAAAATTGCCCGGACTTTTAGGTTAGCTAGAACTATGTATCTAGAAGGTATAGTTGATGAGCCGTAATATTTTTTGTATACCTGCGGGTTCAAGTCCACCGTGTAAGCCGTCGGATTGGCAATTGTAAAGTCTGACTCTTTTTATATTCCGCACGAACCGAAAGGTCGTTGCATAGACATTGTAACCTTCTTATAAATCAATGAAAAGAGACGCTTCGGTGACGACCAGAGGAGTCGCCAGACTGTTTGTCTGGTTGATGAAGTATGTGTAGTTTCCATGGTGTGTTTGAAAACTCTGAGTTATTCTGTGTCTTTCTGTGTTGTTGATTATATGTACCTGTCCGGTAAAGATTAAGTTACAGTAATGTTTATTTTAAGTTAAGTACTGAATCATGGTTCCGCTAAGTTTATTACTGTGAGTTTGTGTTACGGTCATCTTTGCATTGTGTGTTGGTCACTGAGGAAGTCTTAATCTGTGTATGAATCGATATTCTATGAGTAGATGAATCAGACAAAGTCCGAGTTTTCGGTTATTAAGTTGGATTAGTAAAGTTATTGAACAGACTGTTATGTGAGTGAGTTAATTTGGGAAAATCAAGTATAGGGCCTCTGTTTAACAGACCCCTTCCACTCCCAAGAACCCGAATAGAGATTAAACGCGCTTCTGACGGCAAAGCGACATTTAACAGACATCAAACTTTGTATTCTACCTAGGTGTAGGAGAGATGGTATGGGAGAGAAGTCTCTGAGATTGTATTTTTTATATGATTTGGAGTTCATTTATATGATCTTCTGGTATCATCTTATTATTAGACCACAGAGGGGCAGTTGAGACAGTCACTCTGTACATGATCGCAAACAAGGCAAGTCCGCAGGCAAGTAGCCTAGAAGCGGAAAGGCAAGGTTTGCACATAAGAACTATGAAGAGGCAATTGCATTGAGAAGAAATTCACAAAGTACGTACTACTTTATTTGATATGCCTGAGAATAGGCCATGGTTCATACATAGTTTGTATGAGGTGAGCTAGATGCTTAGCCTAGTGGGCTATGAGTGTGCACACATCTACTTACCATTTTTCCATATGTCTAGTGGACTCATATTATGGTTCTCATTATATCTGGGAGTGCCAGATTATCACCGTAGTTTTCTTGAGACACATCATTCCTAGTTAGGAATGATTTGATCAGAGTGATGATCAGATGGTGGATATATGGGCGTGCTAGATTATTACATTAGTTTACGAGAGACACCTCATTCTTAGTTAGGAATGATTTGATCATAGTGATGATCATATGGTGGTCAGAGATAAAGCAAGTTTTATCCACTTGGAACATCTTACATGTTATTATTGAGAAGGTGGTGGTAGTTCCACTAGTTGCTAGACTTTCTTAGCACGTCTTCACTTGGCATGATGGACTTGATTCCAGAGAGTGGATTAGGATTTATTTTGTATGAGAGAAATTTTGATCCATAGTTTGGATTATTATATATGATAGATCGAGATTTGGATCCATAGTTTGGATGTGACTGATTGAGATCTTAGTCCATAGTTTGGATCATTGACATATTGATATCTTAGTCCATAGTTGATAGATTGACATGTTGACATCGTGGTCCATAGTATGGATCGTTGATAGATTGTCATCTTGGATTCATGGTTTGGATCATGCTGAGACTTTCTTGAGTTTTATTTTCATTAGAGTAGGTAAATCAAGTGGATTTACTCGAGCGTAGGGATACTATTTGGAAAAGATTTCCATTTATTCTTACTATTCATAGAGACTACGACATAGTCAGATTATTTTAGATGAGCATAGTATTTTATTACTCCAGTGGAGTAAGTGATTTTGCATAATTATACCATATGACAAGATGTCAATGGGTATTTTAGGGAGACAAGGGCAAGCTGCCAAGGCCTCTACAGGTGACAAGCCGTAACAAGTTAGTGGTCAAGGTCTAGGCGTAGGGAGTCCGAGGATATTCCGAGTACTTATGCTGCGCACATATGGACTCATTGGGCCTCAGAGGGATTCCTACAGTATGCCCAAGGCAAGGACTGCTATTTGTTGGTGGAAATCCTAGATATAAAGCACAGAGACTAGTTGTCTACTTTTTGAGCATCTAGTATTTCAGACACCTACCACACTCTACTTTTATTATTTGGAATCATAGATTCTGATTCTCAGTTTTATAGCTCCTTCTATATCATTGAAGGGGGAGAGAGTAATATATTCTAGAGATGTACATGCTTGGAGGAACGAGATGTTCCTTGCTCGGGGGATAGCCAAGGCCAAAAGCCAGAGAGTTCATACGAGGTACCTACTCATGATGGCCAGATGAGTAGAGGGGCCTTAGAGAGAACTCTAGATGGTGACTAGGCAAGGGCTATAAATAGGCTCGTAGGGTGAGTCCCAGGCATGTCATTCTCCACTTCTCACAGTGATTGTTGGATTCTGAAGGAAAGAGAAGAGAAGCTATTGCCAAGGATACTTGAAGAAAAGAAAGGACCGAAGTAAAGTTGGAAGTAAAGCTTGGACTGTAAAGACTGAAGCCGAGACTCGTGGGCATCTTCTTACACTGTAGCACGGAGTCTATGTTATATTTGGCTGATCCGCACTATAGCGGTGGCATATTGTATCACCATTCCGCACTGTAGTAGTTTGCTATATCACCGACCCGCACTGTAGCGAGCATCATTGTATCACTCATATTTTATTGGACGACTTCCGTTACATTTACATTGCATCATTGAGCTTTATCTGCACACCAATCCGATGACTTCCGTGTTTTAGCGTTTTACCTAGACTTTCTTGCTCTCGATGTCTACGGTCTTACGCATACGTGCATTAGCTCGTCTCTTCCGAAAGGGTAGGGGCCTTACGACGATCGCCACACCAAAGAGAGGGAAAGGCGCCTAGCGCGCAGATGCCGCTTGCAGGACGTGGGAACGACACACACCAGGGGCCTGATCCAACCCTGCACTGACTCTTCCCATCACCTGCTTCCTTCGCGACAGCATGCGGACAGCTTCAATGGGACCTTGGGACCTTTGGTTGTATGGCTTAGCACTTCTCTACACAATCTAAGTCACTCTTCATGCACACCTTGCACTTCACTTCTCTACGTCACACACACACACTATGTCCCTTGCACTTCTCTTGCTTAGTCTAGACTATGCTCACCTTGCTTAGTCTTCGAAGAATAATGCCTTGCCCTTGATTTGAGTGCCGGTTCACGTACACTCCTAACTTCTAGAGTATCTTGGTGCTCACTTTGATGTCCCAAGATTGTCTCCAAAAGTGGGCAGTCAAAGAATCCCTGTTTTGTCCTGTAGTGACTTTAAACTAAAACAAAAATTTTAATTGGGGGCCATACTTTCACTTCTGCGTAAACTGCCGCTTCACATACCTTCATATTTTGCCTTTTAATTCTTCAAATGTGCACCTAAGAGAGGGTTCACCTGAACCTTCCAAAACACTTTAAAACACTTTGAACCTTAGAGAATCACTTAAATACATTCTCCAACATGCAACCAACTTTCTGCAATTATACCCTTTGTGAACAATTAACTGTGCACTACCTGTGCACCTTGACATTTGATCTTTGAACGCTTTGACTTCACCCATGTTGACTTTGACATTGAATATGTTGACTTTTAACACTTTGACTTTGACCTTTTGACTTTGACTATGGTTGACTTTGATCAATATGACTTTTATGGGCTCAACAATTGCCCACCACCTAATGGGCTCTCCATCCTAGAGAGCCACAGCCAAAACTCTGAGCAGAGATGAACCATCATTCCTTAACTGCAAAATCTTCAAAAGTAGACTTGAGCAGCCACCAAGTCCACTAGGAGCAGTAGAGAACAAACACCAGAGGAGAATCAAAAGCTGAAATTTTGCAAGAAAAAGCAAAGGATGGCGATTGAAGTGTAGGAAGGAGAGGAAAGGGAGGGCTGAAGGGTATGGAGGGGTAAGGATGGGGCTTGCGAGAAGGCTAAAGGGATGTTAGGGAGGAGGGTTGCGGGCTCTAGAAAGGGTCAAAATGAGAAAACATAAAGCTACAGAGGGTGCATATGGGAAAATGTGAAACATATTGTAAAATAAGATTAGAATAGACCATGTGGACCATGTGCGTAAAGAAAAACACGTGATAAATGTGAATAAAACATGTGGTTTTGGACCAAAAGTCAAAGAACAGTTAGGATTTTGGAAAAACTAAGTCAAAACCTGAGTCCAAAGGTGCCAAAATACATGACAATGACCCCAACTTTGAAAAAAATGCCCATCCGAGGTGCAATCTAGAGCCAAAGGCATTGGACCATGAGATAAAAAAAAATGCCAGGTGGGCAGGGGGTGGGGGGGGGGTGGGTGGGCGGGCGGGTGGGGGAGGGGGTTGGTTGTGGGCGGGCGGGTGGGTTGGGGGGTGTGGGGGGAGGGGTTGGTTGTGGGCAGGCGGGTGGATGGGTGGGGGAGGGGGGCAGATGGTGGGCAAGCAGGTGGGCGGGCAGGTGGGAGGGTGGAGGGTGGTGGGCGGGCAGGTAGGCAGGTGGGTGGATGCGTGGATGGGCGGGGTAGGGGGCGGATGGGTTGGTGGGTAGGGGGTGGCGGTGGGGGGGGTGGTAGATAGGTGGGCTGTTGGAACAAACCAATCACAAATTGGTGATTATAAAGAGCTTGAAGGAAGTCAATGATCAGATTGAAGTGGAAGAAGACACTTGAGAGAGTGAAGAAATTTCAGAAGTAAAGTATGTATACATATGTACACTACATGTGGAAATTCTTGTATTATGAGTATAGGTAATCCTTAGGATGATAAGGAGTAGTGTAATAGACGCGGGATACGTCTAAAATCGTATGTATATAAGTCAATGATGTAAAGAAAACTAGAGTGAGAGTCATTTTGAAGACAAGTGTCTTAGAGAGATGTGTAGAGAGTTTTACTCAGAAAATCAGCGACGGGTTTTTTTCTGAGTTCTCTCAGTCTGATCATGTGGATCAGAAATCCTGTTGTACACATCTAATCTGAAAGCTAATGAAGCTATGTTCAGAATTTCATGATCTAATTTCTTTCCTACTGTGAGAATGATCAATAGGAACATTCATATGTAGAATCTGAAAAAGACTTCTCAGAGTCACGCACTTTACTGTGTCAATGTTTTGCTTAGATCTCTGTGCATAGTGTAAAGTTTTTAATGAGTGAGCATTCAAAATCTAAGTTAGAAGGTAAGGAAGCTACGTCTAAAAGTATTTAGCAAAATGGGATTTGTGCTGTGAGAAATCAACTTAAGAAGTTGACCATGTCAAAGTCGCCATTTCCTGGAAGACAGTTTTTACATACTTTTGATCTTAAGGATCAAATTGAAGTTTTAATGATTCTTTTGGAGAACTAATGAATGATATGATTGCGCAAATATAGTGTGGAGTATTGTGCATCATTGATTTGAAAATATTTGAAGATATGTGCAGGTATTGAAGTCGATTTCTAAAGCAGACTTCTTGAAGAAAGAAAATTCTCATTCAGAGAATTGTTCATGAATGATTTGGTAAATCAAAGTAATATTTGTGTAAAGTTTGGTCTACAACTGATATAGATGTGATCTTAGATCAGTATAGATCAAGCATTTGGAGAGTAAAAGGTCTCCAACAGTGGTATCAGAGCAAAAGACACAATACAAGTGAAGTAAAGACATTGGAAGTCCCGACTGCTGCAGATATTGAAGTTCTTTCTAATCGAAGGTGGACAAGGACAAATTCTTGAAGATAATCTGGAGAAGAACAAAGCACGAGTTTGAAAGATCAAGAAAAGACTGAAGCTTCATATCAAAGGTACACTTTACTATCATAAATCATAGTAATTGCAGACATAGAAAGATCAAAGATGGGAGAAAGCTTGCAGATTGATAAGCTAGATAGGGAGAACTATCCAGCTTGGTCCATGAGGATGGAGGCACACCTCATGAGCAAAGATTTGATGGCATTCATAACAGGAGAAGAAGAAAAGCCTGAGTTTGCAGATCCTAGTATTCCAACTAGGGAAGAGCTTGCAGATTTGAAGATCTGGATGAGAAAGGATGATCAAGCTAGGAGCATCATTTACATGGCTGTAAATGATTATCTTCTACCTCACATCAGAGGATTGGAAAGTGCAACAGATGTTTGGAATGCTTTGGAAGAGCATTTTCAAAATACAACCAAGTCAAGGAAGTCTTCACTATGGGCTGAGTTTACAACTTTCAAGAAGAAGAGCTCATAATCAATTTCTGATTATGTGGCAAGGATGAAGGATATTGCAGATAGTTTGGGAGCAGTAGATGAAGATATTGAAGAGGATAAGTTGGTAAGGCAAATACTTACAGGTCTAAGAGGAGATGAGAAGTGGAAGCCTTTCATATTGTCCATAGAATTGTCACTTGATCATTTTACTCCTGATCTTAATCAATTGCTAGGACATATGCTAACTTTTGAGCGGGACATTAAGGGAGACAATGATAGGAGTGCAAGTCAAGCTATGTACTCCAAGGACAAGAAAAAAAATGGCAAAGGGAAGCAGTCAACAGATGATGAAGGATCTTCAAGCCAAGCTAACTTTACAAAAGGAAAAATGAATTTCAGAGGTAAAGGAAGAGGAGGTAAGAACAAAGATAATACTAAAGCTTGTTGGATTTGTGGCAGAACCAATCATTTGGCAAATGATTGTTGGTATAACAATCAGAATGGAGGAAATAATAATCAGAGTTTTAATCAAAGAGGTAGAGGAGGCAGAAACGAAAGAGGCAATTTTAGAGGAAGAGGTGGTAGGACATCATATGTTAGAGGAGGTGGAAGAAGCTTTCAACCTCAGTCCTACAACAACAATTATTATAACTATGCATCGGATCAGAAGGATGATATGACTCTTATCTTGAATGCAACTCATGAATCAGTAGGAGAAGATCAAAGGGTGTTTTATATTGACTCAGGATGTAGTAATCATCTAAGTGGCAATATATCATTGATGACTGATATGGAAGCAAAGGTGAATGGACATACAGTTCAAACAGGTGACAATACTAAGCATAAGGTGGAAAGTATTGGATCAGTGAAGACAAAGAATGGAAGTACACTCTTGAGCAAGGTACTTTATGTTCCTATTATTCCTAAAAATTTGATAAGTGTAGGGAAAATTGTGGAGAAAGGATATGAAGTTAGGTTCACAAATGATGGTGTCTATGTGCAAGACCCAAGTCAGGGATATAGAAACATTATTGCAGGTAAAAAGGAAGGAAGATTGTTTACTCTCAAAGTCCAAGGTAATGTGGGACATGCTCTATTTACTTATGGAGGTCAAAAGATGTCTAAATTAGACCTATGGCATAAAAGATTAGGTCATTTCAATGAGAGAGCTATAAAGGAAATGTCAAGGAATGATGTAGTGCTTGGTTTGCCAAAAATTGAAGGGCAACACATGGTGTACAAGTGTGAAGCTTGTCAATTAGGTAAAGCTCACAAAAATTCATACAATAAATCAGGATACAAGTATTCAAATATGCTTGAATTGGTTCATATAGATGTATGGGGTCCTTCAAGGGGTATGGATCCAGATATTATGTGTTGTTTGTTGATGATGCAACCAGATGGATTACTGTATATGTAATCAAGGATAAATCTGAAGTGTTCAAAACATTCAAGCATTATCATGCTTATGCAGAAAAGATTACAGGACAAAAGCTCAAGAGGTTGAGATCACATGGAGGGGGAGAGTATTTTTCTAAAGAGTTTGATGATTATTTGTGGAATGCAGGTATAAAAAGAGAAGTAACTTGCATGTACTCCCCTCAACAAAATGGATTTGCAGAAAGAAGAAATAGAACTCTTGTAGAGTTCACAAGAGCAATGATGAAGGAAAAGAATTGTCCAAATTACTTATGGGCAGAAGCTATCAACACTGCAACATACCTTGTGAATAGGTTACCTTGTAAAGCATTGGAGGGAAGAACTCCTTATGAAACATGGTGGGGTAAGAAACCTACTCTTGATCATTGTAAGGTATTTGGGTGTTTAGCATATGCTTATGTTCCTTCACAATTGAGACATAAGTTAGAACCCAAAGCAGAAAAGTATGTGTTTATTGGGTATGATGATAGACAAATGGGTTACAAGTTGTGGAGTCCATCTACAAAGCAATTTCTTGTTACCAAAGATGTTACATTTGATGAGCAAAGCACATGGTATACAGGGTTAACAAATGATTATGCAGATGACAAAGAACTACAAAGGAAAGGGAAGACAAAAGTAAGTGTATATGAGGAAGATATTGATGATGTTAATTGTAAAAGTAAATTGCATAATAATGTTGAGGATGAGCCAAGATTTGATCGAGAACCAAATGTGGCTGAAACTTCAAGAAGTGCAGAGGTAAGAAGATCCTCAAGAGAAAGGAAAGAGCCTATCAGGTATAATTATGACACATCTTTCTTAACAACAAAAGATTATGCTTACATTGTGAAAACAGAAGAGGATCCAATCACATATGAAGAAGCTAAAGGTAAACAGAATTGGGAGAAGGCAATGCAAGAAGAGTATGATGCTCTACTTGAAAATGAAACATGGGAATTGGTGCCAAGACCAAAGAATCAGAAAGTCATTGGATGTAAGTGGGTGTATAAAACAAAGAGATTTGCAGATGGTAAGGTGTCTAGATACAAGGCTAGACTAGTGGTCAAAGGTTATGCCCAAACTTATGGGGTAGATTATGATGAAACCTTTAGTCTTGTTGCTAAGATGTCTACAATTAGATCATTGATTGCTATTGCAGCTTGTAAAGGATGGAAGTTATCACAATTAGATGTGAAGAATGCATTTTTGAATGGATACATTGCAGATGAAGTGTACATGGAGCAACCAGAAGGTTTCATGGATTCAATTGGATCAGATTATGTGTGTAAGCTCAAGAGAGCTTTGTATGGATTGAAGCAGGCTCCAAGAGCATGGAATTACAGGCTTGTTAAGTTCTTGAATGAATGTGGATTTCAAGCATCAAAGGCAGATAGTAGCTTGCTAGTGAAGGCAAGTGAAAATGGATACATATACATGTGTATTTATGTTGATGATATTATTGTCACATGTACAAATGCTCAAGGAATCAATGAACTCAAGACACAAATAGAGAAAGAGTTTAAGATAAGTGATTTGGGAAACTTATCTTATTTCTTAGGAATGCAAATTGTGTATACTCAACATGGAGTATATGTTACACAAGAGAGATACTTGAAGAATCTTCTGGTCAAATTTAACATGGAGGATTGCAAGCCTTCAAGCACACCATTGGAGGTAAATCATAAGTTGAGCAGGTATGGAGGTGAAGAATTCAATGACATGAAGAAATATCAGAGTTTGGTAGGTAGTTTAATTTATGCTACCTTGACAAGGCTAGATTTATCATATGCAATAGGTGTGTTATCACAATTCATGCATTGTCCAAAGAAGACTCATTGGATTGTAGCTCAAAGGGTACTCAGATATATCAAAGGAACCCTAAGTGAAGGTTTGTACTATGGATTTACTTCTGATACAAGAATCAAAGTATTTAGTGATGCAGATTGGGCAGGTGATTCAGATGATAGAAGATCCACTCATGGGTATCTCTGTTATATTGGAGATAAATTAGTTTCTTGGTGCTCAAAGAAGCAACATACAGTTGCTTTTTCATCTACAAAAGCTGAATATAAAGGAATGGTGGAGGTTGCAAAAGAAGTGATATGGTTAAAAACATTGTTGAAGAGTTTTGGAACTGATCAGAGTATTCCAATTATTTTTGGAGATAATATGAGTTCTTTATATTTGGAAGCTAACCCTGTTTTTCATGCCAAAACTAAGCATATAGAGATTCAGTATCATTTCTTGAGAGAAAAGGTACTTGATAAAGAGATTGAAGTGATGTATACTTCAACAAAAGAACAAATTGCAGATATGATGACAAAAAGCTTGGATGGACCTAAGCTACAGAGATTCAAGGAGATGGCAGGAGTGAAGAAGAATGAAATAATCACAATAAGTGATTGAGGGGGAGCTGTTGGAACAAACCAATCACAAATTGGTGATTATAAAGAGCTTGATGGAAGTCAATGATCAGATTGAAGTGGAAGAAGACACTTGAGAGAGTGAAGAAATTTCAGAAGTAAAGTATGTATACATATGTACACTACAGGCGGAAATTCTTGTATTATGAGTATATGTAATCCTTAGGATGATAAGGAGTAGTGTAATAGACGTGGGATACGTCTAAAATCATATGTATATAAGTCAATGATGTAAAGAAAACTAGAGTGAGAGTCATTTTGAAGACAAGTGTCTTAGGGAGATGTGTAGAGAGTTTTACTCAGAAAATCAGCGATGGGTTTTTTTCTGAGTTCTCTCAGTCTGATCATGTGGATCAAAAATCCTGCTGTACACATCTAATCTGAAAGCTAATGAAGCTATGTTCAGAATTTCATGATCTAATTTCTTTCCTACTGTGAGAATGATCAATAGGAACATTCATATGTAGAATCTAAAAAAGACTTCTCAGAGTCGCGCACTTTACTGTGTCAATGTTTTGCTTAGATCTCAGTGCATAGTGTAAAGTTTTTAATGAGTAAGCATTCAAAATCTAGGTTAGAAGGTAAGGAAGCTACGTCTAAAAGCATTTAGCAAAACGGGATTTGTGCTGTGAGAAATCAACTTAAGAAGTTGACCATGTCAAAGTCGCCATTTCCTGGAAGACAGTTTTTACATACTTTTGATCTTAAGGATCAAATTGAAGTTTTAATGATTCTTTTGGAGAACTAATGAATGATATGATTGTGCAAATATAGTGTGGAGTATTGTGCATCATTGATTTGAAAATATCTGAAGATATGTGCAGGTCTTGAAGTCGATTTCTAAAGCAGACTTCTTGAAGAAAGAAAATTCTCATTCAGAGAATTGTTCATGAATGATTTGGTAAATCAAAGTAATATTTGTGTAAAGTTTGGTCTACAACTGATATAGATGTGATCTTAGATGAGTATAGATCAAGCATTTGGAGAGTAAAAGGTCTCTAACATGGGCAAGGGGGATGGTTGTGGGCAGATGGATGGGTGGGTGGGCAGGTGGGTGGGCGGGCGGTGTCGGAGAGATTCTCTCTCCTTGTTAGTTCAGAAGACAGAACAAACATGCTATGCTTCAAAATTTTTAACTCTCTTGATTTTCATGGCTTGATTTAATATTAATAATTTATATTTCTTTTTTTTGTGATGATACTAGTTGAAGAGGCTTGAAGATCCCTTGAAAATGTACCTACAAAAGAAAAAAAAAATTTAGCGATGAAATGAAATAAAAAAATATGTGTAATTGTGTGTGAGTGCATATGAATCTACGTAAAATGTGTGTGTATTTCTAGTTAAGTTTAAGTTTAAGTTTATATGATTGTGTGTTAACTAAAGTTTTGTGGTGTGCATGTGTACATGTAAAGCATGTGTCGTGTGTAGACTTGTGTTTACATGTGCATGTGTGTGTTTGTGTGAGTTATGCATTAGTGAATTGTGAGCGCATGCATGCATATCTGTATGTATATAGGTTTGGGGGCCGAAGGCTAAAGGGGGTTCTGCAGGTGCAACCAAGAGAAAGAGAGAAGGAGAGACACAGAGAGAGATTCAGCAAATGGAGGGCGCGCATGATCTGGAAGAGTCGTAAGGGAGGAAGGAGTCTGCGATCATCAGATCGGCTATTGTGGAAGACTCAAGGGAGAGTTGCAGATCTTTAATCCATTATAGAGACGGGCAAAAAGGAATCATCGCGAGGCTCTCTGGTATTCATCAGAGGGGCTGCCATGAAATAATCTGACTTCTGAAGGCGATTATGATCTGAGGAGGAGCCATAGGACAGAACAAGGGGAATCTCTGTCGGCTGTTTGCCATTAACTTATCGTATCGCTGATTTGAGAGAGGAACCTGCTAGGATCGTACACCAGAGGGATTCTGGGAAGAGGCAATGATCTGAAGTGGCTACTCTGAGACTTAGGAGGTGCAAAATAATCATCTGAAGAGCGAAATCGAATCAATTCATAGGCGCTTCTTGTCAATTCCTGAGGATGGATGTGGTGAAAAACCGTGTTGTATGATGTGCACAATATGATCAGTGTGAAGCCGTTGGTAAAGCTCTCTCTGTAAAAAGATATTCTGTCTGTGTTGTCTGCCATAAGGAAGAATGAAGGTGAATATGTTTTCTTATTCTTTCATCTTTTGATCGAACTGGCGCAACTTCTTAAAAGGTTCATGCATCCTTATCATTTAGCAACATCAACTGTTTAACTTAATAAGTGTGTTCACACCTAACTGCGTAGATTGGATGGGTTTGGGCTGATCATAGAGTGAAGCTCATCTATTCGAGCATATGATTCCAAGCGATTCATCACTCTTTGATGAAGCGAATAGCCTCCATCCATTTTTGCATAAATAGTTCTTCATTCATAACTTGTTTATTAACGATGTACTGCTGATGTATGCTTGCGCATTGTCTTAAAAGTTCCATGATCTCTGATCAATTCTATTATGAGTGCTCATATATCAGATGTTAGGACGAAGGCCGCTGATGATATCAAAGTTGATATGACTGGTTATTGAAGAGTTTTGATCGTAGGTGTAAAGTTTACTCATCTGAGCTTCTGAAGGAGAATTGATTTTGAAAAATAACGTTTGTGATATCAACATGCTTAGAAGATAGTTGCACAATTACAATTTAAGTATTACATGTGACATCATATGAATTTATAATTAATGTTCTGTTCAAGGAAATGATATGGTAGTTATGAGAATCATATGCATGTTATGAATAACTTTTGAAATCCATATTTCGATCTTTACCATCGTCTATTCTTGCTTCTAGTTTCGCTAAACTTCCGATAGATCTCCGATTAATCTTCCATTCTTTTATCTTCTCTTGATCATATGTTCTCTCACCAATTCAATATTGCCTGCAATTATCTTTTTTTGATATCTACTGACTCAAACTCACTGTAGAACTAGATTTAGATGGTTTCTCAATGGTGATTATAACACTGAACCAGCAAACTCACTGATGCGTGATGCAGAGAACTCTAGAAGCACCTCTGAAAGCTTACAACAGTGAAAGAAGTATTTGCACGATTTCATTTAATTTGCCATATATAATCTCCGTTAAACTATATCTCATTTTAACGATATTATATTATTTTTTCCAACATGCTTCTTTTGTTGTGTTCGTTACTTGACATGTTTATATAAAAAAATATATATATATAGATATATTTTTAATAAAGAATGCGAACATCATTATTGTTTGATACAACTGCGTGATAATGTAAAAGCTTAAGCTTATTATCATTTCATGATATAGGGGAATGACTAAGTTGTAACAACTACAAAATAAGTTACATGGAAATTCGCACCATTGAATTCCAATTTATTTTTCTGTACAACACTTCAATTCTACGCCATATTAACCTGTAGGAACAGTTTGATCATTCAATGTTAGGTTTACTCTCTTTCTAATATAAACCTTGCTATATATTTCTTTACTTCGAGTATATTTGTTAACATAATTTATGTCACTTTCCTTCTAAATCCACTTTACGGGAAATCTGCATTTATATAATCAACACGATAATTATCCTATAGATAGTTGAATTGCAAGTGAGTTGATGAACTTGCGGGATTATTCATGAATGCATCTTTATATAATAATGATGATGTGGTCAAAACTTGATGGTTGAACAAATTTGAAAATTTGTATTTTAAATTTTTGACCATAAGATATGTTTTTTTTTTAATTTGACTTACTATTGATCTCGATGAGCCTCCATTGTACCTGAGTTTGCTATAGACACCCTGCGTGCGTCGTATGGCGAGACGGTTGACTTGATCCACCAGCCATCGCGAATCGCTCCCACATTTGAACCCGACGTGAAAATAAACGGCACTGCAACTCAGGTACATATAGTTTCTGTTTATTTGCATATGCATTGACGAAATTGGCACATAGTCGCGGCTTCTTCTTCCATGTGAGTGGTAGCTTGATCCTAAAACCTTGCTTTTTCCTGGGTGTTGAGGGCTGATCATACATGATCTGAGCGCCTCCACGGAAATTGGCAAGTGGAAATCCTCTTCTTGCCACCCTCTCATCGACATCTGAAGCGAAGACGTTTGCACATTCATTCAATAGACTTTGATGTATTAGAATTTAAGCAACTCAAGTTGTATAGAGTTTACACACACATTCACATTGAGCTACTTCTTTGATTCAGATTGCAGGTATTGATCTATCCTCTAAGACTTCTTCTTTCTCAAATATCAATGGGTAAAAAGAAAGCACTTAATTTAAACACACATGAAAAGAACTCTACTATGGAGGGTTTAATTAGGAATGCAAATTTTGGACTTGAAGCGCAAGTCGAAGATTTAGAGAATAAGCTAAACTCATCAAATCAAGCCAAATTTAAAGAAGTATTTCTATTAATTGACAAGTTAAGTGAATTTTCTAATTCAACTAATATGATGTGTGGAATTTTACAAGAAATTGTTAAAAATTTAAAGAGCCAAATAGATTATTTGACCAAAAAAGTCAATGAACTCCCTAAATGCAAGTGCAAACATGAACATGAAACTCAAAGTTTATCTCTAAAGTTGCCTAATGAAACCCATATGAATGAGTATAGGAGATTCATCCCTTAAGATGCTTTTGGTGTGATCAACTAGGTCATATGTATGAGGATTGTATTGCTTATAATAATGCATGTCAAATTCACTTAGTCATTACAAATGATCATAAGATTTGTGATTATCAAACACAACTACCTTTGAGATTAAACTTAGGTAGAGGAGGGATGAGAGAATACTTTGAACAAACTAAATTTAGCCCTAAAACCCAACTTGAAATACAATGGAAACCTAAGAACTATGATGAGAAATCCAAGTCTTATGAGTTACAATCTATGAACAAAAGTGAAACTCAAGATGAACTCCTTGACAATGATGTCAATGATCAAAACCTTCTTAAATCTAAATATATGAGTAACATGGATAATCAAACTACATCTAAGGATCAAGATACATTGAAAAAGATTAAGAAAGAAGAAGATGTAAGGATAAAAGATGATGAAAATGAACAATCAATTGATGGAAATTAAGACATACATGCGGTTAAAACAGAACCTAAAGTCATAGAAAATGACAATAATTGTGACCAAAATAAAAATGATGAAAGCATAGTACAAACATTTGAAGATGAAAATCTTCAAATTCAATTAGAACATGACAAGAATATGGGAAAATGGGTACAAGAATCCATATGGAAGATTGAAAATAATACCAAAAACTCATCTAAAGTTAAGAAAAAGGAGAAGAATTTAAGAGAATAGTTTTATTGTGATGGAATTGTTTACTCAAGATAAAACTTTTCAAATTTTGATATTGCTTGCTGCATATATGCTTGTTTTCCTAAAGTTGAGAAACATATACCTAAATTGTTTTGTTTTATGAAGTTTTTATGCTTGGAAAAGCTAGTTAAAAGCTTATGATAAAGTTTTACATTATGATTTGCTTAACCAAACTAATTCTAAAATATGAAAACACAAAGTTTGTTGATTGCAAATTAAACTAAAACATGTTTGAAATTATATGCACAATATGCTTGCAAAGACGTTGGATCAATATGCTTGTCATTTCCTAAACTTATGATGCCAAAGACGCTATTCTAGAATAAAAATATAATTATCCATTGAGATAGGATGATAACAATTATGCTGATATACTACTCAATATGATTTTCTTTCTTATGATGAGAAGGACCATATTTTATGCTTTTCTATTGATAAACATATGATAATAAACCTTTTAATTATAAATAGTATTATCAAAATGATGTTACTAAACTGATGATGAACTTATAATTTTCTTTCTTTCACAAATAGGAAGAAATCTATTATGATGAACAATTATGAAGAACATTATTAAAATGAAATGATGAATATTTTGAACAAAATGATTTTTGTTTACAACAATTATGATGGTATACTTTTAAAAGAAAGAAATATACATGATATAAATATGATCATGATAAATATGAAGAACATGAAAATATGATACAATATGATGATGATTATATTGACATACCATATGATGAGGAAGAGGAACTTTCATAATCCAGATATGAATTTTTCATTGATATCAACATATGATGCTCATTTATAAAGATACAAGTTAAAAATACTATGAAAATTATGATTTTTCCTAAAAATTATGAACTTTGTTACAAAGGTTGAAAAAACTAATGTGAAACTTATGAATTTTGTTTCATAGGTTGAAAAACCTATTGTAAAAATTAAGAATGCATTATTTATGATAACTATAACCACTATGAATTTCTTATGATGAAATTTGTGACATGATGAAGATGAATATGACAGAATATATGAATTTATATTTGCAAGATAAATGCTAATGAAGATTACTTGTTTTGTATCTTCTGCTTTATGATTACTTACAGGAATTGACGATGCATTATGAAATTGATGGGTTGTCAATATTATGAAGAATTTGAAGAGAAATTAAAGAAGAATTCTATGTCGATGAGGTGAAACAGTTCTAAACCTGATTAATGTTTTAAGTTTTGTTTTTTCTTGCATTTCATGATAAGATATGTACATTCTTCAGATAGGTTAAGAAATTTCTTAAAATTATGAAAAGTAGAATTTACACTGAAGTAGGAACGTGCTTGAAGAGAAGATAGGGATTAGAGACCTATGGCTATCATATGAATAGATGAGGGAACCCTTAACTTGCAACTCCTAGTAGAAGTAAACTTGTTTTATATAGGTAAGCTTCCTTAAATCTGACCCATTTTACTAAAGAGATCCTAGTTCCCGCTTTAGCTTACCTCTAGATCCTTTGCTCTGATTAGGGGTTAAGCCTTTCCCCTTCATCAAAAAAGTTGCGAAGAAAAATTGAAAGCAGTACATTAATGGTTGCTGCATATGAAAAGAGGAAAAATGACAAAAAGAAAAATTATGATGAAAAAAGTGTTGGAGATAGATGTCTGCGGAAGCACGCGAACAACACAAGGAAGAAGAAGAAGCTTGGAGCACAAACACACAATAGTGAGTGTATTACTAGAGAATGTACAAAGATAAGTAGCCCATTAGGGCAATAGGTGTATATACAAGCCGGGGGAAAAAAACCTCCTAAAGAGGGAAAAAAGTGCCCCGGCGGTCCTAGTGTGTTCACACACATCACTACCTAAATATATCACCAAATCCCCCCTGGGAGTGATGCGATGAACAAGGAGCTGGCACTCATGTATAAGGAAGTGCCAAGCTATGTGGAAATCACTCCACAAAAGGAAGTAAGCACAAAGCTTTGCGGAAAGCTTCAAACTTCTCCCTAGGCAGAGCCTTTGTGAAAAGGTCTGCAATGTTCTCCTGCGTGGGCACATATGCCAAGCTCATCTCCCCAGCAGAGAACCTCTCCCTGACATAGTGATAATGCACCTCAATGTGCTTAGTGCGAGCATGGAACACAGGGTTCCTCGCAACTACCAATGCGCTCTGACTGTCAGTGAAGATGGTGGTGGCAGAAGACTGGCCAACACCCAAATCAGCCATAAGGCATCTAAGCCACACACACTCAACAATTGCTGTGAAAGCTGCCCTATACTCAGCCTCACAACTGGAAGTGGCCACAGTAGGTTGCTTCTTGCTCAACCAAGATATACATGAGCTACCAAGCATGAAGCAAAAACCACTGGTGGACACACGAGTGTCATAGCAACCAGCCCAATCTGAGTCAGAAAAAGCATGCAAATGTGGCGGTAGTGATCCCCCCTTGGGATAAAACAACCCAAGTAGCCAAGTACCACTCAAGTAGCGAAAGATGCGCTTAACCGCCTTCCAATGCGTGACTCCTGGGCAATGCATAAACCCGCTCATCTGTGAGACAACAAACTGAATATCTGGCCGAGTAATGCATAAGTAAATCAAGCATCCAACAGCCTGCTGATAGAGAACATCATCAAATGCATCTCCAGCATCATGAAGACTCAATCGTAAACCTGTCTCCATAGGAGTGGCAATAGGCTTACAGTCTTCAAGGCCAAAATGCAGCAATAATGTGTCAATATATTTCTTTTGACACAAAGCCATTCCACCATCAACTTGCATAACCTGAATGCCCAAATAGTGATGCAAATGCCCCAAATCAGACATCTCAAATGAGGCATGCAAATCAGCCTTAAAATCAGCAATATGTGTCTCAATAGGACCAGTGAGCAACATGTCATCAACATAGACAACAATGATCAGAAGCACATCATTAGCACGCTTAACATATAAGGTGCTTTCAGTTGGATTGTTCTCAAAACCATGTGCAATCAGATAGGCATGTATCTTCTCATACCAAGCACGTGGTGCTTGCTTTAAACCATATAACGCCTTCTTTAACCTGCACACCTGGTTTTCATGCCCTTTCTACACAAAGCCACGGGGCTGAAAAACATACACTTCTTCATGCAAGTCACCATTCAGAAATGCTGTTTTAATGTCCAACTGATGTACATTCCAACCATGATGGGCTGCAAGTGCACAAATGCTCCGAACAGTAGTCATACGGCATGTAGGTGCAAAGGTCTCATCAAAATCAATGCCTCTTTCCTGCGCATAACCCTTTGCAACAAGCCTAGCCTTATACCTATCAACTGTACCATGAGGTTTACACTTCAGCTTGTATACCCACTTAGTGCCAATGGCCTTCTTGCCAGGAGGCAAGTCACATAAAGACCATGTACCATTCTTCATTATAGCATCATATTCAGATTGCATAGCAGCCATCCAATTTTCTGAATTTTGTGCTTCATCAAAAGAAACAGGCTCATTCTCATCACAGAGGCTAGACGCAGCCATAGCATAGCAATCTGATGCAAAGGAGGCACTATGACAGCCTGAACGAGTAGGATATGACAAAGGTGCATCTAATTTGCTGTCACACAAAGTCTGCACTAGCCATTTTGGCATAGTTTTTGCCTGATCAATATCAGCTCTCTCATGATTTTGAAAAATAGCGTTTGTGATATCCACATGCTTTGAAGGTAGTTGCACAATTACAATTTAAGTATTACATTTGACATCATATGAATTTATTCTTAATGTTCTGTTCGAGGAAATCATATGGTAGTTATGAGAATCATATGCATGTTATGAATAACTTTTGAAATCCATATTTGGATCTTTACCATCATCTATTCTTGCTTCTAGTTTTGCTAAACTTTCGATAGATCTCCGATTAATTTTCCGTTCTTTTATCTTCTCTTGATCATATGTTCTCTGACCAATTCAATATTGCCTGTAGTTATCTTTTTTTTATATCTACTGACTCAAACTCACTGTAGAACTAGATTTAGATGGTTTCTCAACCGCGATTATAACACTGAACCAGCAAACTCATTGATGCGTGATGCAGAGAACTCTAGAAGCGCCTCTGAAAACTTACAACAGTGAAAGAAGTATCTGCACGATTTTGCCATATATAATCTCCGTTAAACTATATCTCATTTTAACGATATTATATTATTTTTTCTGACATGCTTATTTTGTTGCGATCGTTACTTGACATGTTTATATAAAAACAAATATAGATATAGATATATTTTTAATAAAGAATGCGAACATCATTATTGTTTGATACAACTGCGTGATAATGTAAAAGCTTAAGCTTATTATCATTTGATGATATAGGGGAATGACTAAGTTGTAACAACTACAAAATAAGTTACACGGAAATTTGCACCATTGAATTCCAATTTATTTTTCTGTACAACACTTCTATTCTACGCCATATTAACCTGCACGAACATTTTGATCATTCAATGTTAGGTTTACTCTCTTTCTAATATAAACCTTGCTATATATTTTTTTACTTTGAGTATATTTGTTAACATAATTTATGTCACTTTCCTTCTAAATCCACTTTACGGGAAATTTGCATTTATATAATCAACACGATAATTATCCTATAGATAGTTGAATTGCAAGTGAGTTGATGAACTTGCGGGATTACTCATGAATGCATCTCTATATAATAATGATGATATGGTCAAAACTTGATGGTTGAACAAATTTGACAATTTGTATGTTAAAATTTTGACCATAAGATATGTTTTTTTTTAATTTGACTTACTATTGATCTCGATGAGCCTCCATTGTACCTGAGCTTGCCATAGACACCCTCCGTGCACCGTATTGCGAGACGATTGACTTGATCCACCAGCCATCGCGAATCGCTCCCACAGCGGGCGAGTGGTGGGCTAGGTGGGCGGGTGGGGGGGGTGGTGGTGGGCAGGTGGGTGGGTGGGTGGTGGGCTGGGTGGGCGAGGGGGTGGGCGGGTGGGGGGGGGTTGGTTGTGGGTAGGGGGGCGGGTGGGTGGGTAGGTGGGTGGGTAGAGGGGGGGGTGGTTCTGGGCGGGTGGGCGGGTGGGTGGGGGGGTGGTGGGCACATGGGTGGGTGGGTGAGGGGAGGGTGGGTGGGCGGGTAGGCAAGCAGGTGGGCGGGTGGGTGGTCGGATGGTGGGCAGGTGGGTGGGCGGGCAGGTGGGTGGGTGGGTGGGCGGGGGGATGGTGGTAGGTGGGTGGGTGTGTGGGCGGATGGGTGGGCCGAGGGGACGGTTGGGAGGTTGGTTGTGGATGGGTGGATGGGTGGACGGAGGGGGGTGGTGGTGGGCAGGCGGGCAGGTGGGCAAGCGAGTGGGTGGGTGGGTGGGGGGGTGGTGGTGGGCGGGCGGGTGGGTGGGCGGGGGGGAGGGTGGGCGGGCGGGTGGGTGGGTGGGTAGGCGAGCGGGTGGGCGGGAGGGGGTGGTGGTGGGCGGGTGGGCAGGTGGGGGGGTGGGTGGGCGGGGGGGTGGTGATGAGCGGGTAGGTGGGCGGGTAGGTGGTGGGCTGGGTGGGTGGGGCAGTGGGGGGGTGGGTGGGCGGGTGCACAGTGTTGAAAAATATGGATCATGTTCAAGCTCCAATTGTGAGGCTTGAAACATACTCACCCTTCATTATGTACCTCTTCATCATTTATGTATTTGTTGTAAGCCCAAAATGAAGGTATACCCTAAAAATATAAAGGGAACACTCATAACCTTAGAGTAGAGTGTTAAATTAAAAAGAGCATTTGTATTTATGGCTTGGATAAAAGCCAAAATATTATTAGAGAGATGGAATACTCAAAAAGTATGTGATCTTATCCATATGGGATCATCAAAAGCCACCCAAGGCAATGGAAGGACAAAGGACAAGAAAGGAAAGGTCAAGAGGTGAGAGAAGATGCAAGGTAGGTGAAAAGTCCCATGCCCATAGCTCTATATAAAATTTGAACGTGAAACTTTGTGGAGATGACAAGGAGATGTGCAAAAGCATATGCTGGGCATTCTCTCACCAATGAATATCAGAAGGTACCTCATTTGGATGCTACAATGCACAAAGGTATTACAGCCACACACCTTGTTTGTACATAGCCACCTTGTGAAGATCATATCTCTCTATGTACTTATCCATTTAATGCATATGATATCGTGTTGGAAAGCCTATCTCTTCTACTTGTTGTATCTCAAATATCTCTGTCAGATGATTCTCCAGTAGTTAGTGGGAACATTTCTTGTGAACCTCGAGTTTTTTCTAAACCTGAGATGACAGGTAGTCTAACTTTGTGTAGTTTCTTACCTGGTCATATGAACTCCAAATGGCATGTTCCATAGCTTGTTAGAAAGCTATAAGTCTACTGTGTGTGGAAAAAATTACAGAGCCATTGGATCTCTTAGTTGTGACTAAAGCAGGTTTTAGTAAGCATGTGTCTTACATGGCAGATTCTAGAAGAGGTTCTCTAACTTCCGCTGCGTGCATTAGAGTGAAATTTCTCCACATTTTGGTATCAGAGCTTTTGTTGTAGAGCATTGGGAGTGGAGCCCATGAATGCATAAAGAGATCTTGAAGAAGATGTAGAGAAGGAAAAGGAAAGCTTGGAGCTATCATGCTCATTGGAAAGCTATGGAGATGAAGCTTGGTATGTAAGAAGATATTGTTGCTTTATATTATTTGAAGTGATAAACTCTCTTGTCCTACTCTCTCTACACATGATGATCATTGAATCGTGCTATCAATGATACTAATCACTTGGTTGAAGCCTTATGAGCAGCCAATAGAAGAAGATAAAGATTCAAGCAAGGAA
The DNA here is from genome assembly GCA_020310875.1 of Ceratopteris richardii. Lineage (NCBI taxonomy): Eukaryota > Viridiplantae > Streptophyta > Polypodiopsida > Polypodiales > Pteridaceae > Ceratopteris > Ceratopteris richardii. Next base: position 189,542,458 of record CM035410.1, on the reverse strand, counting down.
TCTTGGATGCACAACTATGAGTTGTATGTGAGCATTGTATAGATGCTTGAGATATTGCACTCAAGTGAATGAAGTGCAAGTTTTGACTATGTACATGGCTGAAAGTTAAGCTTTTATGTAAGCTTAATGATAACATTATATGCTTATGCATTGGATATGCTTATGTATGCATGCTTGTGAAAGTTTTGCTCGTGATGAATGATGATTTTGGACAGCCATGCTTAGGCTGAATATAAGTTCAATTTGGAGTTGATGATTGATGTCTAAAATTTAGGAATGTATCCACATGTGGTCAAGTAGAATATATACACATGTTTGATGAGTAATAGGCTATTTTATAAAGCCTATACAAGCTGAAAATTTTCAAGTTTGTGTAGCCATATTAATTGGCATAAAGTGGGCTGATGATATGCCCAAATGACTATTGATTTGCATACATGATTATGTTGATTTGTTAGCATGATATTTATGCTTTGAAGGTTGGTCATGTTCCGTCATATGTGAGCTGAAAGTACATGTGTTTGGAAGTTTGGTAAGATGCAAGGCTGCTATGTATGAAATTTGTGGATGTATCTTGTTGTGGATAAAACCCATTGAGGTGATTTTGCAAAAGCAAGTTTTTATGCTTATGTTATGATAACTAAAAGCATTTGATGTTTGAGTTTAGATACATCAAGTTAATGCAAAGCTCCTATTTGCACAAGCCAAAGAAAATATTGGAAAAGCTTGGATGATGCAAGGACACAAAAGCTTGGAGCCAAAATGAAGGAGAGCCCAAGCGAAAAGGTTCTCAAACACTTGAAGTGTTGAAGACTTGAAGATTGAACCCAAGCTGAAAGGTGGACAAGGGTGAAGCCTAGAATTGATCTTCCCAACAAAGGAGGAGTAGAAGAATCCAAAGGAGGGCTGGCATGAACTGTTGAAGGCTCACATCAAGGACTTGAAGACACTCCCAAGGTTCAAAGAGCAAAAGAAAAGTGCAAGTTAGAAGGAAGAGTCACTCATGCAAAGTGTGAAAAAATGGCTGAAGTTGAAGGAGGTAAAGAAGACCTTTTGCAATGCTAAGGGCTGAGGTAAACACATTGTGTGTGGCGGTAAGTTCCAAGCTTATATCATGTGAATGTATTGTCAAAAGATGAGGCTGGTAAGACCAGTAAAAGAGAGTGGCAAGCCTATGGCAAGTAAGACCATTCAAAGAGGAATGGCAAGCCCATGTTAGGTGCAAGAAGCACCAAAGACCAAGTAAAGGTCTAGTGAAAGGATTAGGGCAAGTAAGACCACCCAAGAGGAGTGGCAAGCCTATGGCAAGTAAGACCATTCAAAGAGGAATGGCAAGCCTATGTAAGGGAAAGTAAGACCATCCCAAGAGGAATGGCAACCCTTTTTAGGTGCAAGAGGCACCATTGATCACCTTCACTATTTCTTGTGTTTCTTTTGTAGGTGACAAAGAAAGCTTGGAAGATGTGGAAGCTATGGTCACATGAAGAGGAACTCATGAAACAGTTCATGTATGATCAGCCATTTGATGATTTTGTAGGTCTAAAATCAGCCATGATGCATGAAGCAAAGATCATGAAGCAAGGGGGATTTAGCTTGCAAGGATTGTAAGATCCAAGAAGAGTCCAATGAAGAGAAGATGGAGCCAACACAAATTTCAGATTTGAAGAAAAGTAGGTACACTCAAAGAAAGAGCAAGAGCAGCCATCAAAGGTAAAATGAAAGCATGAGGAGGAGCCACCACTATGGAAAGAGTTCCAAGAAGGAAAGGAGCAGCCATCATGATGCACAAAAGAAGTCATGAACACAATTAGAAGAAGGCATGACAGCCATAACAACATCAAAAGGAGATGCGAAGAGTGCACCCAAAGATAGAGTCTAAGATGATCCAAAGACAAAGGAGGATCAAAGAGAAGCATGACAAGAAGAGAGAAGCCATGAAGGTATAGGAGTAAAGTGACATGCAAAGAGAGGACAACAAAGAGGAAGAGAGTGAAGCAACGAAGATAAGTACAAGGTGATCTCATTTCATTCTATGAGTTTGTATGAAGCCTGTTTCTATGATAGGGATTGAAGAAGAGCTCCTGCAAAGAGCAAAAGAAGCAAAGCTAATGCTGGAAGAAAAGCCAAAGAAGCTTGGAAGCAAAGAAGGAAGATCACCAACCTATCGAAAGAAGAGATACAAGGGCAAAAGAAGCGAAAGGCGAAGAGGAGGAGAATTGGAGAGTAGCATGGACTCCCAATTGTAGCTTGACGGGGAGTGTTGAGAAATATGGATCATGCGCAAGCTCCAATTGTGAGGCTTGACACATACTCACCCTTCATTATGTACCTCTTCATCATTTATGTATTTGTTGTAAGCCCAAAATGGAGGTATACCCTAAAAATATAAAGGGCACACTCATAACCTTAGAGTGGATGAATTAAAAAGAGCATTTGTATTTATGGCTTGGATTAAAGCCAAAATATTATTAGAGAGATGGAATACTCAAAAAGTACATGACCTTATCCATATGAAGTGATATGGATCATCAAAAGCCACCCGAGGGAATGGAAAGACAAAGGACAAGAAAGGAAAGGTCAAGAGGTGAGAGAAGATGCAAGGTAGGTGAAAAGTCCCATGCCCATAGCTCTATATAAAGAGCTCATTTGAACGTGAAACTTTGTGGAGATGACAAAGAGATGTGCAGAAGCATATGCTGGTCATTCTCTCACCAATGGATATCAGAAGGTACCTCATTTGGATGCTACAATGCACAAAGGTATTCCAGCCGCATACCTTGTTTGTACACAGCCACCTTGTGAAGGCCATATATCTCTATGTAATTATCCATTTAATGCACATGATATCTTGTTGGAAAGCCTATCTCTTCTACTCATTGTATCTCAAATATTTGTGTCAGATGATTCTCCAGTAGTTATAGGGAATATTTCTTGTGAACCTCCATTTTTTGCTAAACCTGAGATGACAGGTAGTCTAACTTTGTGTAGTTGCTTACCTGGTCATATGGACTCCAAATGGCATGTTCTATAGCTTTTTAGAAACCTATAAGAGTCTACTATGTGTGGAAAAAATTACAGAGCCATTGGATCTCTGACTTGTGACAAAAGCAAGTTTTAGTAAGCATGTGTCTTATAGGGCAGATTCTAGAAGAGGTTCTCTAACTTCCGCTGCGTGTATTGGAGTGTATTAGAGTGAAATTTCTCCACACGCGGGTGGGTGGATGGGGGGGTGGGCGGGTGGGGGGGTGGGGGGGTGGGGGGGAAGAGAGAGAGAGAGAGAGAGAGAGAGAGAGAGAGAGAGAGAGAGAGAGAGAGAGAGAGAGAGAGAGAGAGAGAGAGAGAGAGAGATTTTTGAAAAATAAAATTAGTCGCTAGGGGGCTTCTTCTCTCTTTTTTTTCTTTTTTCTTTTTTTTTCTTTTTTTTGAAAAATACCATGAAAACTATAAAAAATACTAATAAAATCCAAAAAATTAAAGAAAAATTGCAAAAAAGTCAAGAAAAAATCTCAAAATATTTTGCAATATTTCTAGGCCATTTTGTCACTCAAAAGTATAGAGAGATTCCTTTATTCTTCCATTTTATCAAGAAAATGGTGTTGAAAAAGATGAAAAAATGCTAAGGAAAAATTCTAAAAATTCCTTAAAAACTCCTAAAATTTTTGAAATGGCTTCTCAGTTGCATAAAGAGCAAGGAACAAGCATGAAAATGGATAAAAACTACTAAAACTTGAGCAAAATGGAATGAGAAGGTTATGTACAACCTGGACAGATTTTGCAAGTTCTAGGTAATCCAGAAAGCTTCACTAATGTTGATGATAGGCCTTGAGCCTTGATGTATTGACAAGTGGTAGTACCTCTCCTTCTAGAGTCTCTAACTCCACTACACCCCAATTCAGCATCATCTTAATTCGATAAGGTCCTTCCTAGTGTGGAAGCCATTTTCCCCTTAGTTGTGTGTGGATTTGAGGTCTATGGAGAAGAACTAACATGCATGCTTGTAAGTTATTGTTCCACAGATTTTGATCATGTGCCTTCTTCCTCTTCATCTGAGTCTCTATCAATTGTTTAGCAACATGTAGATGCATCTCTTCCACTTTGTGCAGTGCTCCAAGCCTTTGATAGACACCACAATCTTTCTTTCCCTGCATGAATGCTAGTTTTGGTGACCCATGTAGAAATTCAAAGGCTTCAATAGGCAATATCCCATAAACCAATCGGAATGGAGAGTATCCAGTTGCTTCTTTGTAAGATAATCTGTATGCCCATAGAGTACCTTGATAAGCTATCCCCCAAGAAGTGGACTATAACATACATTCCTTCCTTAACATGGCAATTAATACCTTATTGGTGGATTCTGCCTGTCCATTAGCTCTTGGATAATAGGCACAAGAGGTCCTATGTAGAATTTTGTACCTATTAAAAAATTCATGTAGGATCTTGTTCACGAAATGAGTACCTTGGTCTATACAAATTTCAAAAGGGCATCCAAATCTGCAAATTATGTTACTATAAATGAAATCAGCAATAGTTTGAGCAGTGCAATCAGGGCAGGCAATAGCTTCAGCCCACTTTGTTGCATAGTCAGTGGTGATCAATAGATACTTTTCTCTCTTTGGAACCGATGCAGAGTAGATGAGCCCTACAAAATCTAGCCCCCACTTCTCAAATGGTTGCCAAGAAATGGAAATGATCAAGGGGTTGTGCCTTTGCTTTGTTGGCTTGGGTCCACACCTCTGACAGACATCACATGCTTTTCCTCATTCCTCTACATCTTTGAATAATGTAGGCCACATAAGCCAGCATCAAGGATTCTTTGGCTCATAATATGTCTTGGAAGGTGCCCACCACCTATTCCTTCATGTGCAAATTTAAGGACTTCCCTCACTTCTTCTTCTTCTTCCATGCACTTTCTAAACCTGTTATCTTTTCCCTGTCTATATAATTTTCCCTCAATAAAGGTAAAAGGTTTGCTTTTGAGTAATAATCTTTTTCTTTGCACAACACTTGACTTCTCTGGATACAATCCAGTTTTAATAAAATTCTTGATGTCATCATACCAACCTTGAGATTGTACCCCAAATAGATTAGCATCTAGAAAATCATCATTTACTCCTATTGCTTGATCCATCATGTTGATCCTAGACAGGTGGTCTCCCATGATATTTTCTTTACCTGGTCTATGGACAAAAAAAAAATCAAATTCTTGGAATAAAAGTAGCAAGCTCCATATCCTCCGAGTCACTTGTGGCTTGTTCAATAAATACCTGAGTGGTTGATGATCAATGATGATAAAAAATTTCACTCCTAGCAAATAATGACAAAACTTTTGTACAATGAAAACCATTGCTAGGGCCTCTCTTTCTGTGGTGATATAATTTTTTTCAGCCTTAGTCAAAATTTGACTAGCATATTGAATAGGTCTGTCAAGTTTGTATTCTTCACTGTGTTGAGCTAAAACTGCACCCACTGCATATGCACTGGCATCTACATGTACATGAAAAGGTTTTGACCAATATGGTGTGATAAGGATTGGTGCAACCACCAATTTGGACCTTAATGTCTGATAAGCATTCTCTTCTTCTTCTTCCCATTTAAAGGGTACTTCTTTACCTGTATGTCTAGACAGTGGCCTGGCTATCTCTGCATACATTTTGATAAATCTTCTGTGGTACCCTGTATGCCCCAAGAAGCTTTGAATCTCTTTAGGAGATTTGGGTTTAGGTAATTTTAGTATAGAAATAATTTGATCAGGGTCCAAAGCCATACCTTTACCTGATAACACATGTTCCAAGAGAGTTCCTTTTGTCATAAGGAAATGATATTTATTTGGGTTTAGCTTTAATTTAGTCTCCCGACATCTTTTAAAAGCATTCTGCAACTATCTCAAGTGATGGTCCAAGCAATCCAAAGGGGTCGCTTTGTAAGATCCTGAAAATGAAGAAAAGTCATCCATGAAAATTTTGAGTATTTCTAGCAATAAGGGTCCAAAAATGAGGTTGACAGTCGTGTTAAAGGTGGATGGAGCATTTCTGAGTCCAAATGGCATTTTTACATACGCATATGTGCCCCAAGGTGTGATAAAAGCAGTCTTTTCACGATCCTCTGGGTGGATGATATTTAGTTATAGCCACTAAAGCCATCCATAAAGCTATATAATGCATGTCCAGCTACTTCTTCAATGACCTTCTCTACAAAAGGCATGGGGAATCCATCTCGAATGGTCACCTTGTTGAGTGCTCTAAAGTCAACACAAATCCTAATTTTGTTGGTATTCTTCTTTCGTACTATAACCATTGATGAAAGCCATTCTGAGTGCTCCACCAGAATGATGATTCCTACATGCTTCATCTTCCGTATTTCCACATAAATAGCTTCAGCACATTTTGGGTAAAATCTATAACTCTTTCCTCTTATTGGTTTGGCTCCATCAACAAGAGGGATTCTGTGCTCTCCATAATTGGCAGGCACTCCTTCTAAGTCTTTATAATGCCATGCAAAAACATTTGCATAGTGTGTCAAGAAAGATTTTACCTTTTCAAGCAGCTTTGGTGGCTCCACAACCAAGTGGCCACCAAAACTGGACGACTATTTTCTTTGACTAGGTTTCTATCTACCATGGTATCTACATGCTCGTATCCAACCTTGTTTTCTTCCAATAGCTTTTCCTGCATTGTTGCATAAGCAGGAGTGTTCTCGATCTCAATGTATTCCTCTTTGTCCTGCATCCATCCAGTAGGGATTTCTTGAATTGGAAAAGAACATTCCTCATTTGATGAGGTCTCCCAATCCATCAACCTGCACTTTATCCTCATTTTCATCATAACATTCATATGTGTAAGAATTATGTAGAAAAACTCCAAAACAAGAGGAAGAGTTGCCTACTTGCAACCAATTCAAAATATCTTCTTCCTCCTCGAACTCTAATTGTGGTTGGTCCACCATTTCTTGTTCCATGCAAATTCCAACTGATTGCATCACGTTGGTGTTCCCTTGATGATCTGGACCCTCCTCTAAATATATATGTTTAAGTTCCTATGCTTTCTTTTGTACCCACATAGTGTCTTTACCCTAGTTATGGATGACACTTGCATGCCTCAGCCATGGTCTTCCAATCAAGAGGGGAAATCCCCCCTCTACCTGGGACAATCTTAATACCACAAAATCCAAAATGAAGATATTACCTTGTACTTCCAGTGGAACTTTTGGGATCACCCCCCATTGGCCTTACTTTGCTTTGATCTGCCAAAGTGATGGTGAAGTGGGCTGGTCTAGATGGGCATAGGCCAAGCTTCTCCATGGTATGCTTACGCATTAAATTTATGCCAGACCCACCATCCACAATGACTCCTTATAGCTTTAATCCTTTAATTTTTACTGTCAGTCTTGGACTCTTATAGTCGGTGAGTGGTGCTTCTTCTACACCCTTCCCTTGGCCTAAGGCAGTAGTCTTGGCCACTAAGGTGGATGAGGAAGCCTCATCAATAATCTGCAGTACTTCAGACTTGAATTTTGCATCCATGTTTATCAACTCAAGAATACTAACCTCTATTTTAATTGAATTGAATAATCTTGAAGCTCCAGATGCCCTAAGATCAATTTTGATCTTTGATTTCTCAAGTTCCTTGTGGGCCCGGTTATATGCATTCCCAATGAAATTGTTAGTTTTTGAAAAATCTTCTTTTTGTGTTACCTCTTCACATTTTGTTGAACTTTCTTTCTCTTGTTTTGCATCTTCATATATATCTGATTTGCCCTGATGTACCCTCTCATCTTTGTAACTTCCAAAAGTAATTGATCCTTGGTTTGGTTCTTCTGGAATTTTCCCTTTGCCTCTTATCTGCATGACCATGGAGTCCATTTCTTCTAATTGTACCACTCTAGTGGATGGTGATTGTAGAATAGTGGCTCCTTCTGCTGCTCCATGATTATTTATTGAGATCATTTGGAGATAGGGCCCAGATGTAGATGCTTTGTTTTGTGGGCAACAATTTGTATAATGATCCCTGGCATCTAGACAATTCCTGCAAGGGGGAGCATTTTCTGGTAGGGTGCATTTACTTTGATAATGTCCACACTCTCCACACCTGAAACATATAATTGTTCTTCTAGGCCCATTTCCATAATTACCTCTAGGAGGTTGATTGTAGTTGTTACCTTGGCTGGGGGCTACTGTCATTACATTGGTTGAGAATTGAGCACCTCCTTGTGCCCAATAAGGTTGTGCAGGCGTCCCTCTTGAGTGAAATTCATGGGCCTCATGACGAGCTTTCCTGCATAGCTGGCAAGCTACACTTAACAATGGACATTCACTTACCACATGACCCTGCTTACTGCACATGGTACACCATAGCCCACTTTTCATGCCACCCCCTTTGAGTTCCTGCAACTCCTGTCGAAGCTAAGCCAGTTCTTCTGCTTTGGCTTCCTCTTCCTTTTGTAGCTTCAATGCTTCAATTTCCCTCCTCAACTGAGTCACAACAATCTCCTCTTCTTTATGGGGCTTATTCCATTTTAAGCTCTCAAGCTCTTTCCTTAGCTGAATTACTAGGTCTTCAGGTTCTGTAGGATATGACGAATTGGAAGAGCTTGCCCCATACAGTGCTATTTGATTTGTTCCAATCTTGTAGCTGTATTGATAAATTCTTCTATGGAGGCTTTGGCAACACTAATTCCTTGATTTTACATTGTATAGTCACTAGAAGTGGTTTAGCTAACAATTTCTTAATAAAGAAATCATGTGGAGGATCTCGCAACTTAGACATTAGTGCCTTGGTCCTAGTTACAAACTCTGGAAACATTTCACTAGGACCTAATCTCAAATTTTCTAATTCCTCTATGATTATCTCTATGGTGTTCCCATGCTGGAATTGAGTTTTGAATGCCTCTTTCATTAAATCCCACGTGGTGAAATGGTTTTCAGTAAACTGGTTGAACCATTTATCTACTAGCCCTTCTAATGTGGCAGGAAAGAGGTTAAAAAAGGCATCATCTCTTCCCATCAAACCTCTTGTTTTGCATAATGCTAAGAATCTCCTAATGTGCTCGTCTGGATCTTGCTGAGCTAAACCTTTGAAAGATGGAAATTTTATATTGAATCTAGAAAGTAAAGTTTCCAAATCTATCTGGGTTGCCATATTCTTTACTAATGATGTGGATGACGATGGGCTAGTTGATCTTCGAATGACCTTTCTTCTTGTTGCTTTGCAAGGGACCCTCAAGATTTGAGACCAGGTTGTGGTCATGAGCTGCTCATACTTCTCTTAGTTCAAGAGATTTCCAATGGAAGGAAGATTACCTCTTAAGTCAGTACAATACTATCAGTACCCTTGAACTCTTCTACACTTTGCAATGTGCTTCTCCTATGCTCAAATCTCCTTGTGGACCCATCGGGCATGCCAAATTTTGTTGGGGGATTCTTGTGTAGAGAGGGGATTTGAGTGTTTATGGGAGAAGGAAGAAAGATAGGAAGAAAGATACAAACACTGGAATCCTTTGTAGATTGATTATAAGGGGAAAAGTACAATGGTGATGTAAAATACAATCCAATTCTTTTAGTGCAAAATACCAAAGAGTGCACAATCACAAAGTACAAAATACCCAAGTTTCTTGTTGCTGCCGACCTTCTCTGCACCAGACCTCCACCTTCTCCAAGCTTGCACTTGTGCACACCTTGCACTCAAGCTTCCTATAGGGGGAGGGATGGACACCTTTTGTCGGTGCACACACAGCTTCAATGGGACCTTAGGACCTTTGGTTGTATGGCTTAGAACTTCTTTGCACACTCTAAGTCACTCTTCATGCACACCTTGCACTTCACTTCTCTGCATCGCACACACACTCTATGTCTCTTGCACTTCTCTTGCTTAGTCTAGACTATGCTCACCTTGCTTAGTCTTCAAAGAATAATGCCTTGCCCTTGATTTGAGTGTCGGTTCATGTATGCTCCTAACTCCTAGAGTATCTTGGTGCTCACTTTGATGTCCCAAGATTGCCTCCAAAAGTGGGCAGCCAACGAATCCCTGTTTCGTCCTATAGTGACTTTAGACTAAAACAAAAATTTTAATTGGGGGGCCATACTTTCACTTCTATGTATGCGGCCGCTTCACATACCTTCACATTTTGCCTTTTAATTCTTCAAATGTGCACCTAAGAGAGGGTTCACCTGGACCTTCCAAAACACTTTAAAACACTTTGAACCTTAGAGAATTACAAAAATACATTCTCCAACCTACAACCAACTTTGTATAATTATACCCTTTGTGAACAACTAACTGTTCACTACCTGTGCACCTTGATACCCGAACTTTGAGTGCTTTGACTTCACCCATGTTGACTTGACCTTGAACATGTTGACTTTGATAACTTTGACTTTGACCTTTTGACTTTGACTACGGTTGACTTTGATCAACATGACTTTTATGGGCTCAAGACATCTTTTATAGATGCCTTGCCTCCAAGTTTGAATTCAAATTCAAACTTGGCTTTGCCTAAAAGTTCTCCTCTAAGTTAGGAGATATTCCTCCAAAAAAGGATTCGTAGTTTCACCTCTCCAAACTCCATGAGTTTGTAGGCTTTACAAGATTCTTCCAAGTCATTAAGACTTTTACAAAAGTTTAATGGTAAAAAACCATACATAATGCTTCCAATGATTAGCCAAGTGTCAAGGCTTGGCATTTTCACCAACGGCTCCCCCTCAAGCCAAACATCTTGGCTTGGTCTTCTTTATCAATCATCTTGAATGTCCTGCAATCCAATCATAACTTTAAACCTGCAAAGTTTAGTAGCATCAAGTGACTTTGTCAATAAATCTGCACATTGCATATTAGTGGATACATATGCTAATTGAATTTCCTTTCTCAATAGTTTTTCTCTCACATAATGATAGTGAACCTCTATATGCTTGGTCGTAGCATGATAGACAGGATTTGCTGCAAGATGTAAAGAGCTTGTATTGTCACCAAAATCATTGGTGAGTTAGAATGTAATCCCAAATCTGAATATAGCAATCTGATCCACATAGCTTCTTGAGTATCATTAGCTAACCTTCTGTACTGAGCCTCTGTTGAAGATAAAGCAACAGTAGGTTGCTTCTTGGAAGACCATGAAATGGACTTATCACCTGCAAAAGAGAGATAACCTGAGGTACTCCTCCTGTCATGCTTACAACCTACCCAATCTGCATCTGATTATGCTTTGATGTCCAAATTTGAAGTATAAGGAAAGTATAAACCTTGATTTTGAGTACCCTTAAGATACTTCAAAATCCTCTTGGCAGCTTCCAATTGAGGTGCTCTAGGTTTGTGCATAAACTGACTTAAGACACTTACTCCATAAGCAATATCAATGCTTGTTAATATAGCATAGCTTAGGCTTCCAACCATGCTTTGATATCCTATAATATTTTCAAGCACATCACCTTCATAAGCACTCAACTTTTGGTTTACCTCCATAGGAGTGCTAGATATCTTGGCATCCTCCAAGTGAGACTTCTTCAACATGTCATGCAGATACTTTCTTTGAGTAATATAAATCCAAGAATTGGTATATACTAACTTAAGCCCAAGAAAATACTTTAGTGATCCTAGATCACTAATTTTGAACTCTTGCATCATTTGAATCTTGATCTTCTTGATGCCATTCGCATCACTACCTATAAGTATGATATCATCAACATACACACATAGGTATATCACCTCTGAATTACTTCTCTTGACAAATACAGAAGTATCTGCTTCACTCATGATGAATCCTTGATCTTGAAGGTATGTGGTCAACCTATGGTTCCATGCCCTAGATGTCTGCTTCAATCCATAAAGAGCTTTGTTTAGTTTTCATACATATGTTACCTTACTTGGGTACTCATAACCAGGAGGTTGAGCCATTTATATGTCTTCAGAAATCCAACCATTTAGAAAGCATTTTTTACATCCAATTGGTACATATTCCAATTCCTTGATGCAGCCACACTTACCAATACCCTGATGGTTAGCATTTTGTCCATAGGTGAGAAAGTATCTTCATAATGAACTCCTTGGGTTTGTTCAAAACCCTTATCCACAAGTCTAGCTTTATACCTATTGATTTATCCATTTGAATTTCTGTTAATTTTTTAAATCCATCTAGAACCAATTACCTTCATAGACTCCTTCTTTGGCAGTAGCTCCCAAGTGTCATTCTCCTTGAGTGCTTCAATTTCTTCATCCATAGCTTCCTTCCATTATGTCTTGGTCTTTGCCTCTTCATATGATGATGGCTCTTCAAATGATAAGTCTTTATCAAGATAAATGGAATGCTTGGTAACTAAAGAAGTGTCATACCCATATCTGATTGGATTCTTGCTCTCCCTTTGTGATCTTCTAATTGCTTGGTTGGATGATTCAGATATATCCTCCAATCTTTTCATCTTGACCTTGCCCTTTGATTTCCATGCTTTGAATTCTTCTAGGTTGATGATGTCCTCATTATCTGATTTGATGTCTTCAATCTGATTTGGCTCTTCCTTGGTGAGGCTTGGAAACTCCTCTTCCAAGTCATAAGGCAAATTTACTTTCCTGCATTCACTTTCAAACCAAGAATCCTTATCATCAAACACAACATCTCTACTGACCATAAAACCTTAGTTGGATGGATTATAGAACATGTATCCTTTCTTATTTAAATCATACCCTATGAAGATGCACTTCTCTGCCTTAGGGTCTAGCTTACCTCTGATTTGAGATGGGATATGCTCATATGCAACACATCCAAAGATCCTTCAATGATCAAGCGATGGCCTTATTCCATGCCATGCTTCATATGGGGTCATCCCATCAAGTGATTTGGATGGCAACCTGTTAACAAGATAAGTGGCAGTAGATACACTCTCTACCCACAAATAATTTGGTAACTTTTTCTCATTTAGCATTGACCTAGCTATTTCCACAATTAACATATTTCTCCTCTCTGTTACCCCATTTTGCTCAGGGGTATACCTTGTTCTAATTTCCCTTTTGATTCCTCTATCCTGCAAGAAGACATCAAATTCATTTGAGAAGTATTCACCTCCTCCATCTGGCCTTAGTCTTTTTAGGCTTCTTCCTGTTTGATTTTCCACAAGTGCAAGATACTTCTTAAAGCAATTGAACACTTCATCTTTGTGCTTCATAAAATATAGGATAGTCCACCTACTGAAATCATCAATGAAAGATACATAATAGCTTGAACCTGAAATTGAGGGATCCTTACTTGGTCCCCACACATCTGTGTGGACAAGTTCCAAGTAGTCCTCATGCATGTATCCTTTCTTTGAGAAGGGTAACCTGTGAGATTTTCCAAACTGACATGCACCACATTTATAGATCATGTGTTGCTTGGATACATTAGGTATCCTAAGCACACATTGATATCTACATATTTTCTCTAAGGTTCTCTCACCAATATTTCCTAATATTTTATGCCAAATTTCAAGCTTTGATAATGTTTGATCTTTGTAATTGTAAAGTGCAATATTCTTTCTATCCTCAAGCTCAAATGTAAATATTCTACCTGTCTTTTCTCCCTTGGCAATTCTCTGGAATCCATGTTGGGGATCCTCCACAAATGCTCCATATTTGTTGAACCTGACCTGCAAACCTTTTTCCACAATCTTTCCAACACTCATCAAATTCTTGGTGATTGTAGGTACATATAGAACCCTGCTCAACAGATTTCTATTTCCATCTGAGGTTTTAACGTTTCCTACCTTGACCACTGAATGCTTGGTGTCATCACCTCTTTGCACTTGGTGCTTCCCTTAGGTTCCTCAAGGTCAGAGAGAAGAGTTACATTGCCTGCCACATGGTTTGAGTATCCTGAGTCAACGTAGAAGAGATGGTCATCATTCATACCTTGTTTTGAAGTCATGTTCATAATTAGAAGGGAATCCTCTTGATCATGTGTGTAATTGATGTAGTCTTTCCTTGATTTGTACCCTCCTTGGTAGTTTTTGTAATTCTTGTTGTAATTGTTGTTGTAACCTTGATGTTGGTTGAACCTTCCTCTTGATTGTGTGTAGCCACCTCTCTCAAAACCTCTACCTCTCTGATTCCTGAAGTTCCTGTAACACTCATCTGTGGTGTGATTTGATAACCCACAAATATTGCATGGGGAAGAGTTGAAAGATCTCCCCCTACCTTGCTAACCTCCTCTACTCCTACCTCTTGAGTTCCTACCTCTTCTTGCATAATTGGCTTGAGAATTAGTACCTTCATCTTCACTCTTTTTACTTTTCCCTTTCTCTTTAGACTTGCCTTTATCTGTGTATAGGGCAAAAGAGTTATTACCTTTTTGTTGAGCTTGGCTTCATGGATAAAGAGTTGCCCCATGAGCGTGGTAAGATCTGGAATCGACATGTCCATGTACAAGTCCATAGCAGTTGTGAAGCTTTCACATTTGTCATCTGCCTTGATACCATTGATTACTTGTCTCACAATTTGCTCCTCTTCAATCTCCTCTCCTATGCTTGCCAATTGATCAGCTAAATATTTGACTTTGGTCACATATTATGAGATGCTTTGTTTATGTTGCTTCCTTTGAGTGGTAAACTCAATCCACAATTGGTTCTTCCTATCCCTTGTGTTGGAAGAAAAATATGAACACAATGTATCCCAAGTCTCTTGGGATGTCTTACAGTTCCTAATGTGTGGAAGAAGGAAGTTAGAGATAGAGTTAAGTAAGTATGACCTTGCTGATGCATCTTTGGCACACAATGAGTTGAGTCTTTCAAGCTCCTCTCTTGTAAGTTATCCTTTGCTTTTGAAAATGGGCATCTCCTCATCTCCTGATATGTATCCATAGAGAATCCTTCCTTGCAAATATGTCTTCATCCTCAAGGACCATGCTTGATAGTTGTTTCTATCCAATTTATCAACAAAAGAAGGAAAACCATCTCCCATTTTACCTCAAGTTGCTTTGATACCACTATTGGGAAAGATGGATGGACACCTCAAGAAATGAAGTGGTACTTGCTAAACCTACTTGGTACCAGCCTTGATGCAGTTCACAGTTGATTAGTAGGCCCTTTAGCTTCCCAATGACACTAAATAAGTGCTTATGTACTTTGGAGATGATGCTTCAAATACTTTGATAAAAAAAGATAAGTTTGCAACTAGCTTATGACCAAAAAATTGCTATTTTGGTCTTGATACCTACTGAAAGTTTTTCTTAGTACTCACAATACACTAGCAATTAGAAAATGATTCCTACTAATATCTAATTAGCTTAGGGGGCTAATGATTCCAAGTAGAATCACTTAAAATGATTGACTATACACAGAGCAATCAATTTAGCAAGTAAAACATTACCCCTCAGTTTTTAGGAGATGTGTAGAGTAAGACCAGTGGCTACTTCAAGATGCTTTTCTCCCAATTGATTGAATGAAATGGCTTCAACATTTGTTATCTTGTAGTAGGCTTAGAGCTTGTTCTAATGAGCTATAGAACATTGAAAATGGTGGAGAGATCACTAAGATATGAGCAAGGCAAATCTACAATTTTGAGTAACAATGATAGAGAAACCAATAGAGATGATCAATGATATATTGTATTATATGACAATGCTATACATGATCATTGGAATAAAGAATAATGCCCAATGATAGTGAGAGATGTAGGCTATAGTGTGAGCCACACAATCTCTTCAATTGATCAACTATATGATCTAGAATAGAGAGCTTACATTGCGAGATTTTTCAACCATCTTTTATAGATGCCTTGCCTCCAAGTTTGAAGTCAAATTCAAACTTGGCTTTGACTAAACATTCTCCTCTAACTTAGGAGATATTCCACCAAAAAATGATTTGTAGTTTTACCTCTCCAAACTCCACGAGTTTGTAGGCTTTACAAGATTCTTCCAAGTCATTAAGACTTTTAAAAAAGTTTAATGGTAAAAAACCATAAGCAATGCTTCTTATGGAACTTCAAGCAATTGCACATAATGCTTCCAATGATTAGCCAAGTGTGAAGGCTTGGCATTTGCACCAACAGATCTCAAATCATCACCACCCACAAAAGCATCTCCACTTTGTTTCTTCTTCATGAATCCTTTGTGGCTGCAACTTCAGGTTCCTCGCGACTTCATAACTCCATTCCTCGAATAGTGATAATCTCTAGTAGGCCGCTGAACTTTGTATATGCATTAAGCTTCAACCTCATGAAAAGTTCTTCCAGCAATCTCAGTTGATGCCCGATCTCAAGAGTCCCCTCTTCTCATCTCTCCATGTGCCTTTAAGCTCCGCCATGAACCTATGACTACCCCCTGTGAATCTCTGAATAGCGATAGCAAGGAGCCGAAAAACACGAACCCCGCAAAAGAAAAACCCCAATATGTGGCTTCACACCCTTTTTCACAAGAATGAAAAAACTTCCTTTTTCGCTGAATTTCCCCAACGAGCTGCACGTCCTCTCACTTTCCTTTTGAGCCGGGTCCTTTCTTGGAATCTTTGTTCATGAAATGTCACATCCTCCTCCTTCTAGAGTAGTCCACGCATACATTATTTTATATATGTGTTTCAACACACATATATTTATATACAAACAATCACATTTATAAGCACTCATGCTTCACTTAAAATCTCGACCACATCCAACCCCTCTAAGCCTGTGCATCCTCCCGATGTGCCAACCTGCATACATATCACTAAACACAAGCAAGCATCAAGTAGTAATGGCAAGAAAAACGTAACTTGAAGGAAAATTTATTTACATGCATAAAATCTGAAAAGTGAAATGAACTTTGCATAAATTAAGATAAAGAAATAAATACAAGTATTGCACACAATCATATTGAGATATTCTAACACATTTAGGTTAGAAATCAGGCAAGCAGATTGAAAACTCACTAGTTCTTTTGCTAACTTAACTTGGTCAGATCTAGTAGCCCATCCTAAACATATACATATACATGTCCTTACTAACCCAATTTGTGAAACATCAATCTTCAACCCAGCTCAGCCTTTTGTTTTTATGTCCGTTTATTTATTTTTCTTTCACACAAGTTGGCCTATGTCGAAGTCGGGTGTGACTCATGGAATTGTCCACCTGGCCAGGTTTGCCCCACTCATCTATTGACTCAACATAGCGCACGATGCACAAGGTCAGCCTCATGCAAAATCGGTGTCGGCTTGTGGCTCTGATCACCTGATCAGAGTGACTCCAACCGCATATCGACCTGCAAAAGCACATGAACACATGTAGGTTAGCCCATACGACACAACTAGCATCGGTTCATGGCCCTCACCACCCGTCCAGGGTTAGCCCACCTACCTACTGGCTCATCGCATCACCCAACGACACGAGCACATACACATATATATAACTAGTTGGTATATGAAGACTTTTTCTTTCCTAATCCGCGGTCTTTCTGGGGTTTGATCAAATGAGAGATCAAAAGTAGAGTCAACTAAATCTCACTCATCAAGCTTTCTGGAGTACAAGTATATACATATACTTAGTTTAGGTTTCCCTTCACTTTCCTAGGCCTTGTTTTTGAAAGTACTAGTTTGTTTCCTAATCCTACTTGTATAATTCTAACCGTTCATGCATTATGCCTAAACTCAAAAGATGTATGCAATTCTTGGTTCACTCGAGTCTCATAATACTTATTCACTCTTTCATATATCACATGCTTATTTATTTAATGCATACTTACATATGCACATTTATACAAACACGAAATAGAATTGTAAAAGAAAGTCTATCACCTTTAGGGTTTCAAAACTTGACGATCACTCTTCTTCAAACATCTCTAACTAAATCATCCTGAGTTTATTTAGGTACATTGGTAATCGACTCCTTGTTGACTTTCGAAGATCTTTCCTGGTCTTATTCTTCATAAGAAACCTAACTTGTTTTTCAAAAGAAATAGTATTTACACATAGTTTAACACAACTTTTTAGTTTATCTCTAAGATGGCTCCCCCCCCTCACGTTCCCTCTGGAACAAGGAAAAACGATGTAAAGTCTCTGCATAGTTTGCTAATTCGCAACTATAAATAAAAAGCTCTCTTGGCTTCATTGTCATGAAATACAGTTCATGGTCCATTGACGTGCCATTTTCTCCATATGGCTATGCCGCTTGATACCTAGACACACTCTCCTTGTATGATGGTGAGATCAAAGTCTCACTAGTAACACGATAATTAACAAACTCCTAAGTAGGAATCCTTTTCTCATTCTCAGGCATAAGGAGCAAGGAGGTCCATATGAAAGTGTTATCTAGGGTTCTTCCTTCAGGTACACTTCTAGGTGTGTCTTTAAATCTATCATGAATGCTACCCTCTGGTATGGATGTATCATTGGGATCTTCTCCCTCCATTTTAGAATCTAAGATGGTCAAACAGTCCAATCAAGTCCAAAGGATTGCCTACTATCAAACCTGTTCACAGATCTCCGTTAGTATCCTGCAAAGAATAAAAAAACATTAATAGAAGATCATAAATAAATTAAACACATATAATTATTCTATTTATACTTTCTTCATTGCTTACATCCAGACTGATTCATTTTCCTTTTACTTATTCACATGTTTTCATATATATATATATATATATATATATATATATATATATATATATATATATATATATATATATATATATATATATATATATATATATATATATATATATATATATATATATATATATATATATATATATATATATATATATGTGTGTGTGTGTGTGTGTACTTACATTATCTCATTATATAATTTTCTTAGTCATTTTCTTTACCAATCTCTTAATTTTCCTCTTCTTCACTTCTTTCTTCTTCATTTTCAATAGTTCTTTCTTCCATAATTTCAAATTCTTCATGTTCCCTTTGTTTAAATAGCTTAATCTGCTTTTTGATGACTAAGTCTTTTATTTCTGTTCTGTTAACTGCGGACCAAAACGGCCAATGTTAAGGCCAGTGCTGAATTACTGTGTTGTTCTAACTGTCAGCACGTGTCAAACGAATCGTGGGTTCTTGGGAGTGGTAGGGGTCTGTTAGACAGAGGCCCTGTACTTAGTTCCCAAAACAACTGATTCAATTGCAGCAATAAAATGCTATTGACAGTTCTATCTGAATCTACTGACCTCAGACAGTGTCATCACAGTCTTAGCTCAGCTACCAGTAACAACTAGACTGTACCAGACTTATCTGTACCTTGGTACCGAATTACTTCAAACTAATATACTACTGTAACAGTACAGTAATCCAACCTTCACCAAGACAGCGCTCACAGTCAAACAACCGGATCACAGAAGGTACCTACGGTTTCAACCTACAGTTCTGAAGACTAACACACACTGGAATTACCCTTAACTATAGGTAATTCTCACCGTACAAGTGCAGATCGAGAACAGCAATACTTCTGCACAACGTTCTTAGGGAAAGAGTACTACATTCACACATACTTATCGGTACTTAGCAGTTCAATAAGGAGAGGAGCACTACGTCGTACATCTAACAGAACAATTCGTCACAAGGATCCACAGTAATCTTTCAGACAACGATCCAACGACTTACTGAATGGAACTAAATTCACAATGTAACCGAGATTGACAGATATCAACACAGAATACAACAGAGTACACAGAGCTTAGACAACACACACTGCCGCAACGTTCAGACCGACAACCAGACGAACAGTCTGGTGATAGCACAAAAATAGGCCAAAAATCCCCGCGCTCTTGAGCACTTCTTTTCATTGCTTTATATAAGATTTACAAATATGCGCGTAACTACCTTTCGTGCGTGTTTTACAAAGATTTCTGTTACACCTGTCCCAATCCGTCGGTCGACTAACAGTTCCATCCAACTCCTTAAGTGCGTAGGTATCATTATTAAATACTTTACTCACAACATAAGGACGGAACCATCTCTTAATCAACTTTCTTCGGGCCTCATACTATGTATCCAGAGAGCTGTCATAGACTAATACCCAGTCATCTTCTCTGATCTACTTTGGCCTCAACCTATGAGTTCTATCAAAGGCTATCTTGTTTTTATCTCTAGAGGCTCTGAGCTTGGTCGCTGCTTCTTTTACTAGGTTCGTGTGCTTCCACAGACGTCTAACTCCAACAATTGGTATTAGAGCAGGTCGTCGCTTCATCTAGGGCACCGTCGACACTCCTCCGTTTGTAGTCTCAGATTCGCACGAAATTTGGTGAGCATACTCAGGGTGTTTCCGAGATCAAAACAGCTTGCTATGTGGTGCCGAAATCGCTGAGCTCGTTTCGGCCTCCGAACACACTATCACAACGCTTGTGTAGGCTATTTCATCCTTTTGTGCCAAAGGTATATACCAGTTTCTGTTCGCCAGTTTAAGCGTCTCGAAGTCTGCTACAGGTCTAGCAAAACTCATCTAGGCAGTTTTGTTCAACTTTTTGAGATACAGTCAATTTTCTGCATCAAGGTATTTTAGTCACCGGCCATGGCTGAAAGCAGTGATGTATTCCGTATGTTGGCTGTTGAGGATAAGTTGGATGGTACCAACTACCCATTATGGGCTTATATGATGCGACATGTATTGGTTGCAAAATGACTATGGAACATTGTGCAGGATGTTAAAAGACGTCCTGTTACACCTGCGACTACAGGTACTACAAATACAGGTGCTGGAGGTGCTGGAGCTGATGAAGATGGTGTCGAAGATGATATTGTGCAGATTCCTGTTCGTGCTGCTGTTTTTGTTGCACCTACTGCAGAGCAGATTCGTTGGGATGACAGAGATGCCCAGGCACATGCATTGATAGCTTTGTCTGTCAAACGTGCCATTATTCCTCACATACGCTCTTGCAGAACAGCTAGGGATGCTTGGGATACACTTACCACATTGTACCAAGCTAGGAATGAGGCTCGTGTTGCTTATCTCCAAAAACAGTTGGAGAGTGAGCACATGAATGAAGGTGATTCTATGGAGAGTTTCCTAACGAAGATCAAAGATTTGAAGGAACAGTTGATTTCTGCTGATGAGGTTATACCAGATAGCTCACTTGTGCAGACCGTTCTGAATGGTCTTCCTGACTCATATCAGATTTTTGCTTCTACTCTTCGGTTGATGATGAAAGGCAATCCGAATGCCTTATCATTTGAGGAGTTAGTCTCTGTTCTGTTGCAGGAAGATCAGTCCAAGCAGAACAGGTCCATTATGCGAGTTGCAGATCAAGCTTTCTTGGCTAGTCAGAAGGGCAAAGGAAAATGGAGCTCTTCTACTAGTAAGCAGAAATCTGCAAATGCTGCACATTCAAAGAACCAAGACAAAGATGAGAAAAAATCAGAAAAGCAGAAATTGTTTTGTAAGTACTGTAAAGGCAATGATCATATCATAAAGAACTGTCCAAAACTGGCTGCTAAAGAGGCAAAGAAGAAAGAGGCTGGAATGGTTGTTGCAGAGGCCTCTACACCAAAAACAGAGTCTACAAATCTTGTGTAGGAAGAAGAATGGGCGTTTACTACTGTCTGTAGTTTTGACCCATCTTCTCATGATCAGTGCATGTCTGCAGTAGACTCAGATGTTTGGTACTTTGACAGTGGGGCGACCAAACATATTACCTCGCAGCGTAGTTTCTTCTCTTCACTCGAGCCTACCCCTACAGGGAATACTGTTACATGTGCCAACAGCTCCTCTTATCCTGTTATGGGAGTTGGTAAGATCATTTTGACTACTGCTGATGGTAGTTCTTTCACTTTGTCAGATGCTTTATTTGTGCTAGGGATCAAAAAGAATCTGTTATCAGTTTCTACATTAGCCAAGATTGGCTTGGTTGTGAAATTTGTTGATGACAGGTGTACAGTTCATGATCTCTCAAATGGCGATGTGATTATTGCTTCTGGCATTTTATGTCGTGGGCTGTATAAGCTCATAGACTATGAAAGATCTGTGAATGATTCGGCATGTGCAGTTCAAGATTCTCAGGCTATGTCAGATGCAAAGCTTTGGCATGCACGCTTTGGTTATCTAAATTTTGCTAGTTTGCTACGCCTACAGAAATCTGAAATGGTGTCCTCTTTGCCCAAACTTGAGGCACCTGGAAAACATGTTTGTGAAGGCTTATTTTGGGCAAAATGCAGCGTTCTTCCTTTCCAAAAGATGGTTCAGTTCGGGCTAGGCAGAAATTGCAGCTTGTACATAGTGATCTCTGTGGTCCTATGCAGACACCCTCTTTTGGAAATTACCTTTTGGCTGAAAATCTTTCAGCATGTAAAATGGGCACCCTCCGTTCTGATCGAGGGGGGGAATATATGTCTTCAGATTTTAATGCATTTCTGGCTGAACGTGGGATAAAACACCAGTGTACAGTGCCGTATACACCTCAACAGAATGGAGTTGCTGAATGAAAGAACATGTCTCTCATGGAGATGGCGAGGTGTATGGTCAAGAGTCAGGCTTTACCTCATAGTTTCTGGCTTGAGGCTGTCATGTGTGCAGCATATGTACTGAACAGGTGTCCCACTAAAGCACTGCAGTCTATCACTCCATATGAGGCTTGGCATGACCGCAAGCCATCTGTTGCTCATCTACGTGTTTTTGGTTGTTTGGCATATGCATTAGTGCCTGAACAACATCGCAAAAAATTGGATGATAAAGCAGTTAAATGTATTTTTGTTGGATACAGTTCTGAAAGTAAAGGCTATCACCTGTATCATCCATAGACTAAACGCATTCTGGCTAGCCGTGATGTTGTATTTGTGGAAGATGCTATTCAGCCATTGCTTTCATGTACTAAGGAGACATATGTTAGCTCCAAAGACATGTATGATACTTTGATGCCTCTTTTTACAGGTGGACAGTCTAATGCTGGTCCTAATGAGGCAACTTCTCAGCCTTTGCAGGTTTCATATGATGATGCAGATCATTCCATTTCTGATGCAGATTTACATGATGCACTTGCTGATGAGAGAGCTGATATTGAGCAGGCAAAAACTATGCCAAAATGGCTGCTGCAGACTTTGCGTGACAGCAAATTAGATGCACCTTTTTCATATCGTACTCGTTCAGGCTCTCATAGTGCCTCCTTTGCATCAGATTGCTATGCTATGGCTGCATCTAGTCTCTGTGATGAGAATGAGCTTGTTTCTTTTGATGAAGCACAGAATTGAGAAAATTGGATGGCTGCTATGCAATCTGAATATGATGCTATAATGAAGAATGGTACATGGTCTTTATGTGACTTGCCTCCTGGAAAGAAGGCCATTGGCACTAAGTGGGTATACAAGCTGAAGCGTAAACCTGATGGTACAGTTGACAGGTATAAGGCTAGGCTTGTTGCAAAGGGTTATGCGCAGGAAAGAGGCATTGATTTTGATGAGACCTTTGCACCTACATGCCGTATGACTACTGTTCGGAGCATTTGTGCACTTGCAGCCCATCATGGTTGGAATGTACATCAGTTGGACATTAAAACAACATTTCTGAATGGTGACTTGCATGAAGAAGTGTATGTTTTTCAGCCCCGCGACTTTGTGCAGAAAGGGCATGAAAACCAGGTGTGCAGGTTAAAGAAGGCGTTATATGGTTTAAAGCAAGCACCACGTGCTTGGTATGAGAAGATACATGCCTATCTGATTGCACATGGTTTTGAGAACAGTCCAACTGAAAGCACCTTATATGTTAAGCGTGCTAATGATGTGCTTCTGATCATTGTTGTCTATGTAGACGACATGCTGCTCACTGGTCCTATTGAGAAGCATATTGTTGATTTTAAGGCTGATTTGCATGCCTCATTTGAGATGTCTGATTTGGGGCATTTGCATCACTATTTGGGCAATTAGTTTATGCAAGTTGATGGTGGAATGGCTTTGTGTCAAACGAAATATATTGACACATTATTGCAGCGTTTTGGCCTTGAAGACTGTAAGCCTATTGCCACTCCTATGGAGACAGGTTTACGATTGAGTCTTCATGATGCTGGAGATGCATTTGATGTTGTTCTCTATCAGCAGGCTGTTGGATGCTTGATTTACTTATGCATTACTTGGCCAGATATTCAGTTTGTTGTCTCATAGATGAGCAGGTTTATGCATTGCCCAGGAGTCACGCATTGGAAGGCGGTTAAGCGCATCTTTCGCTACTTGAGTGGTACTCGGCTACTTGGGTTGTTTTATCCCAAGGGGGGATCAGTACCGCCAGATTTGCATGCTTTTTTTTACTCAGATTGGGCTGGTTGCTATGACACTCGTGTGTCCACCAGTGGTTTTTGCTTCATGCTTGGTAGCTCATGTATATCTTGGTTGAGCAAGAAGCAGCCTACTCTAGCCACTTCCAGTTGTGAGGCTGAGTATAGGGCAGCTTTCATAGCGACTGTTGAGTGTGTGTGGCTCAGACGCCTTATGGCTGATTTGGGTGTTGGCCAGTCTTCTGCCACCACCATCTTCACTGACAGTCAGAGCGCATTGGCAGTTGCGAGGAACCCTGTGTTCCATGCTCGCACTAAGCACATTGAGGTGCATTATCACTATGTCAGGGAGAGGTTCTCTGCTGGGGAGATCAGCTTGGCATATGTGCCCATGCAGGAGAACATTGCAGACCTTTTTACGAAGGCTCTGCCTAGGGAGAAGTTTGAAGCTTTCCGCAAAGCTTTGGGCTTACTTCCTTTTGTGGAGTGATTTCCACATAGCTTGGCACTTCCTTATACATGAGTGCCAGCTCCTTGTTCACCGCATCACTCCCAGGGGGGATTTGTTGATATATTTAGGTAGTGATGTATGTGAACACTCTAGGACCGCCGGGGCACTTTTTTCCCTCTTTAGGAGGTTTTTTTCCCCCAGCTTGTATATACGCCTATTGCCCTAATGGGCTACTTATCTTTGTACATTCTCTAGTAATACATTCAGCCTTGTGTGTTGTGCTCCAAGCTTCTTCTTCTTCCTTGTGCTGTTCGCATGCTTCCTCACACGTCTAACTCTAACAATATATTGGCCAATTTTTAAATTTTCCATTGCAGGCTTTTGCCAAGGCTTTAATTATAGGTGGATGACCACGATCAATTTTTCCATTTGTTGGAAATTTATTAGGCCTATAACTAATTTCATAGGTCCATAGATCCTAGACCTATGGACCTATGTCTAATTCTCAAATCTCTACTCATCTAGATTAAGTGTGTATGTACAGAATTTACATGAATATTCAGATGTAGGGGCATATCTTAGAAGAGCAGTTATGAAGAGATTTGAAGGATTGGAGAAGTTCTTTTATACACTTTCATTATTTTGAAAGTAAAAGCATTAGTTACATCAAAATAGGTATCTAGAGGTTTTTCTAGAGAGTTTTGATATATCTCTTTCATGGCAAGAAAGCTTATCTAAGAAGACAAATTTGGAGATGGGATGAGTTTTGTTTTCAGCCAATTTTGTGTTGCATATTGGTTGGAAGTTTTTTGTTCACATTTTGTATCTAGAGAGGTAACTCTAGAAAGGTAATTCAGCCAACTCAAGGAAATGGTTGGTGAATTCAGTCATATCAGTCACATTTGAAGCAGAGTTTTGATTCAGAGATATGAGGAGATGATAAAACATGATTTTATATTCACTTCCATTTGTATACCATGTTTGTTTAGTCTCTTACTCTTAGCACTAGCGGAAGAGAAAAATTCATTTGAAGAAGTTAAGGGTGCTTGCTACTTCAAGATGAAGAGAACAAAAGGTATGGAAGAGAAGTTTGAAGATGTTGACATCATCAGGTGGAAGAAAGATACAAAAGAAGAAAGTCCAATATTTCCAAAAGAAAAGTAAGACTTACTTTTCTCATATATATTCCATATACTTTTCCTATTTTATCCTCTACCTCCAAAGACAAGTCTATGAGAACATCTTGTGTGAAGATAGTCTAAAGAAGAAGTAGTTTCTTGTTTTTCATTACAGTTGGTCATATTTTAGTAGGTTTTGACAAAGAATTGCATTGATAGAAAGAAAGGCAGCTTTATGTTTTGACTCATATGTGTATGAGTTATGTTTTAGTTAAAGCTTTTGAGGAGGCAGCTTATATGTTCCCTCAAAGAATTCTTGGAGTGTAAATACAGAGCTACTTGGTATATGACAAGTTGCAAAGAAGTACTTTTCTTCTTTACCTAACTCTTGAGGTAAAAGAGTATTTGTAGAAGATGGTGGAGACTTGAAGTGATGTTTTATGTTTGGAAAAGTTACCTCATATTCAGTATTTTCAAAAAACTTCAAAAAATTTAGATGTCTGATGTACCAATCAGTTGGAAAATCTACTTTCACTGTTTGTCTTGTTTTTTGGATACATGATTGTATTCAAAAAGGTGTTCCATCTGATCCTACCACTTGATTGAGAAGTGGAGTTAGCCAAAAGAAAGTCATGCAGATACTATCACATTTCACCTAGGTAGAATATGAAGATATGAAGTATCAACTTGCAACTTTTGGAGTTCTCAAGGTGAGAAGTTTATCCACCTATGTTTCAAGTAGAAGTTATAGATTCTTGAGAAGGATTTGGTTAAAGAAATTTTTTTTCAACTTTATGTGAGAAGCATGGACACTTAGAGACATTTAGGTAACAAATCAAACATTCAATCATGAAGGTTTGATAAGAGCAGATTCTACATAAGTATTTTGATCATTGATCTTGCATGATCTCATATGATCTTGTAAGATCTTGATAGATCTTGTATGATCTTGAAAGTCTTGAAGATCTTGAGTATTTATGAGTCAGTTATCTATCCTTTGTTTGTGAAGTTCTTAGCATTGGAAGAAGTAGGTCAAAGATTTAGGTTCTATCAGATTTGTGTTGCAGAGAGATATAAGAAGATACTTGTTATGTTGCAGAAGGTTATGAATCCTAAAATGCTTTCAACAAGGTTTTATTGGATCAGCTAACCTTATTATAGATTTTGGGAAGTTGAGGAATGATAGGGAGAGCTATTGGCATGTGCACAATTCTAATAAAAAAGGTTCAAAAGTTTTGTTTGAGACACAGGTATTAATGTTATGAAAAATTAGATTTATGAAGGAAGACGTTCCAGATTTCATAAAGTCTGATATATTTGAAGAATTCTGGATACTAGTGTTAAATCATCCAGGGGGTGATGAAACATGAAGACTTATTTTCAATCATATGTAAAAGAATGCAGATTCATACCTACAGATATTCCTATATTTCCTTTTTCAGTTTCTATTTATGTTTTGACTTTGAAAGAAGAAGGAAGAAGGAGAATGTCTAGAGAAAGTTCATGTTACATGTTTTTGTTTGGGAGAATATTCCAGAGTTCTATTGCAGAGAAATTTGATATTTCAGAAAGGTATGTTTTCAAAAGTGTGCACATTTATGTTTATACCAGATTCTGAAGGAAAGAGCTATGAAGGACTTACAGATAGAACAAGGATGAAGATAAGATGACATCATAGATATGAAATTTTGGTGAGACTCATGAGTTGAGTTGAGTTGAATTTAGTCAGAGATGAACCACCTAGTGTTCATAACACACTAAGTTGTTTGTTGTCAGTCACAAGTCCCACGATTTAGTTCTTGATTATGTTTATTGTATTTACATGACACAGCAGAAGTATGTTGAGAAACCTTTCGTAAGGTAAATGCAAATATGTGGATCCTAGTGTATGTTTTCAGGTTTGAGAAGATAGGAGATAGCCGATTCAGAGTCAGTACATGCTATATTTGTTCTCAAGCAATGATTGCTTGATGTCTACATTATTGGATATCTAGTTTGCATATTTTCTCAGGTATTATGGTTCATATTTAGCAAATTTAGTTTTGAAGAAGACTTTTGAAGAAAAGGTTTGGAAGGTCAATTTGGGGAGTACAAGTTTGAAGTTTATATCAGTTTGCAGATGAATGAAGTCTCTTATCCAGTTCAGTTTGTACCGATATGACAATGTAGGGGGATTGTTGGAAAACAATGTCACATCAATCCAAAATCCTATTACGATAGAAACCCTAATTTTGGTACTTAGTCATTTTTGGCACAAAAAAGGGGTAAAATTTTTATGAGCCTATCTTGTAGAGCTTGAAGAGAGCTTTCCAATGGTACATAATATTGAGTCACCAGAGATCAAATTTGGGAGAAATCCATAACCCTAATTTTCTATTGATTTAGGGTTTTGACCTCATATGATAGCTCTCGGCATGAGGATCATAAAAATGTTGTCAGATCATTCATCAGGTAGTCAGAAGTGTGAAAAAGTAGGTCAAGAAGTTATTTTTAAAGTTAGATAAAAGTAACTTTAAAAATAAAGCAAACTCACTTAAAAATACAGCAAAAGCAATTTAAAAAGCGATGAGGTTAAAATAAAGCGCTTTTTAGTGAGTTTTTTGCATGAGACACTCAAGGTCGTATAATGAAGTGTTTGGGTCACTTCTAAGACATCACACACCAATTGGCAATGCCAATTTTTGGTCTGTCATTAGAGGTGGTGCTCTAGCACACATGGGGCAGCCATGGTGCACTCTAGGAGCATGTTGAGGAGCAGCTACGGAGTACTTCTTGGAGAAGAGTGTGCTCACACTCTTGCTTATGGAGAGGACTTGCCCATCAGCAGCTTGGTGGTGTGGATCGGCCATCTACATATTGTATTTGAAGATTGTCTTCTACATGAAGATTTCAGGTTACTTCAAAGACATTGGTTGGTGATTAACATAAGATTTGCATCTTATGTTAAGAATTCAGGTACATATTCTCTTTATACACATAGGTACTACTTGGAGTTTATGGAGGCAATGGCATCCATATCAAGAGGAGTCCTATTCGGCATAAGTACAAGAGAATCAGTACATGTATGCTTTATGCATATTTGGATGAGGTGTTCTAGAAGGTATGTTCATATGAGTTTGAGGATTTCTGACAGTAAACTTGTTAGCATTCTTTGCTACTTTTGTAAGTATGTGATCTTTTCACACACGTATCTGACTTAGGGTCTTCCATAGCCTAAGTTCAGATGAGGGTTTGTTGATTATCAGTTCTAGACTCATCCTTCCTCTTTTTATCACTCATATTCACTCTTCTATAACCTATTAGGTCACACATCTCATATATTTTCAGATTTTTGTCCATACATCTGAATATGTTTATTACATTTGTATATTCACTCATCCATCTATTTCTATTCACATAGAGTGGTAGAGAGTTTTTCTCCCACACTGTAATTCAAACATTTGTATATATGATAGTGTGAGTAAGCAGTGGCTTGCGTAACACTTTACACATGATGTCTAATCTTTCTCTATCTTTGTCTCATCATTTGTAAGATAGAATGTGGTATGTTCATGTTTTGTTAATATTGGAAGATTGCTGGAATCTGTGTTGTAGATCCTGGAAACCTATGGAATTATGGACCTATGGTATTAGTTATGGGCCTACTAAATTTCCAACATTTGGTATCGAGCAAAAAACCCTAACGCTAATTTTTTGCTGACTAAATGGCATATACCATTGGAAAGCTCTCTTCAAGCTGTACAAGATAGGCCCATGCTTGATCCATGTATACTTTGATTTGAGTTTCAAGGAGTTTTCTTGTGGCATTCATCCTTGCTTTTTCCGCTTCAAGAGCTTCATATTTGCTTTGTAGCTCTTTGAGTTGCTCTTGGAGCTTCCGGTTTTCCATTGCTAGCATGGTGCATTTGTCATTGGCTTCTAATTCCTTGGCTGAGAGGGCTTGTGGAGCTTGAATTAATTGTGTAGATAAGTTTTCATTTAATACCTGGAATTGGCTTCTCTCTCTCATACCCTTGTCATAGTCTGCATCAGCTTCAAGCATTTGTTGTTGAGTGTCCATAGCTGTTTGTATCATTTGCTTTATGACAGGCTTTAATTGAGTTACATCCACATTTATCCATGTCTTTGGGATACTTGGTTCCTCCCCTATTCTCACATCCTTGCCTTGATCCAAGTGTATGGTTTTGTTGTGCGGTTGTCTTATTTGAAGTAGAATTTTTCTTTCTTTTTCCTTTTCCTTATTTGTGGTTGACTTATTAGCACGTCCTTGAAAGGTAACATCAAAATTGGAAGGTTTTGTGACCACCTTGATTGGAGTGAATGGCTTGGGCTCCTCCATGTCTTCCCGTTCTTTCTCTTCCTTTGGTCTTTTTACTGGAGCTTCTCCATTTAAGTGAGTTTTTGTGATTTGAATGCTTGTTGTTTCATTGATTTTGAATACATGAATTCCCTCTTTAGGGGATTCTTGCCTTGTTGTGCCCTTGATAGTGTCATCATGAGTTTGGTTTATTTTTGTGCGTGCCACACCAAAATCATCAGTGACGATTCAATTCTTCCCAATCGCCGTCAACTTTTGAATCACTTTTAATGTCCACATTCATCATAGATGGTTCCTGCTCTTCTTGCGTATCGGACGATGAACTAGAGTTGGTCAATCCCAAATCTCTATATCGATGAACTTTAGTCAGCCTCTTTCTTTGTTCAGTGTTTTCATGAGACTATTGGTAATGATGCCCTTGCACCGACAAGTTTACCTGAACTTCCATGTATTGTTGAGTAGCCACCATTGCTTCGTTCAGCTCCGCTTCTGAAATTAGCTTGTTGTCTTCTAGACTTGTCCTGGAAGTACATGTGTCCTCTTTGAAGTTGGAAGTGTTTCATCTACCTTCATCATTTCTCGTAGTCTTTTGGTGCCTCTCAATATCAGTTGAGAGCTAGTTTCAGCTTCTTCCACTATTTTTACTCCCTTCTTCTTCCTTGGAATCATGGCTAACTTAGCATACTTAGCCATCTCTGAAGATGAGGGCATTCCTTTCAAATGTTCTCGTATACCTAATGCATAATAGATAAGTATTGTTAGGGCAACACTTCCATTCAAGAACTTTTTATGGTTCCACTGCTTCTTAGCTTGGAAAAGACGTTCTTGGATGTATGGAGTCATGTTTACTTGATTACCGATCTATTTGGTAGCATGCGATAGCATCTGCACTATGATTTTCTGTGGTGTGGTGTATCGCTGCATATTTGGAAAGTAAAAGTGTTGATGAATCAGACAGAATTCTTCTTCTATGTCGATACGATTGATGTCTATGAATGTTCGTGTCTTAGTCCCTCGGCTTTCATCTTTCAAAATTGTGTTTCCATCCTTTTCCCAATCGAAAGCTTCTTTGATTAAGTCATGGGTGAATTGGATGATTACCCACTCTCTAGCCGCATCTAGAACTCTTGCTTCGGGCACTAACAGGTTGCGTAAAGCTTGTTGGAGGGTATTTATCACTTGAGTAAATCTTTGGAAGTCTCGTTTGAAGATTAACAGTTCCACGTATTTCTGAATACGTGCCCTTGTTATTATGTCTATAGTTGATAGGAGTTCATGTACGACTTTGAAATCTTGAGACATTACTAGGAACTGATGGTTAGTATCCATAATCTTTATTGTCACTAAGAAAAGAGAATCCCCAGGGGGGTGATCCTCTCGAAACCAATGACCTTTGGCTTTTGTCACACTTTGTAACGGAAACTCTAGTAACTCTTCTTGAATAGTTGCTTCGAAACCTTCAGAAGCCATCTGCACTTGTAATAGATAGAAAATCAGCTTCTAATAGAGATCAAGTCATGTGTTATGTGTGGCTTAGTGATATGTTGCTTATTGCGTCACTCCGTTTTCCCTTTCTTACGTAAGTAAGGCTTCTTACCACACCTCTCTTGATTTTTAATCCTGAAAGAAAACAAAAATTAGTTCTAACTAAAGCATTTACTTATTTACATAGTACGTTCATTCCTATGAAAGTAGAATCTACGACCTATTCCCATGATGGAAATGTGCACCACTAATTTTGTCGAGAAGGTAATGTGCCAAATGCATGGCCTTGTAATGAAACCCTGTTATGCATACTTTAGATGCATTGGATTCTTCATGAGTGCAAGTGGAATCTGGTTAAGTCGGTGGTTCTTGTCTTGGCCGACTCTTGGGTCTCCATATCCATTTTGTAATTGGTTTTGTGGATATTTGGTTTCGTTGCTCTGGTCATTCTCTGGTCCTCATTGCCTTCTTTCGTGAAGTATTATTGGTTGGTCATGTTCCTTTTGTGCTTTTGCTGATTCTTTTTGGCCCTCCTGGTTTTGCTTTGCTTGCCTAATATCTCCTTGAGCTTGTCAAGCTCTTGATTTGCAGTGTGTTTGGCCTTCTTTGGAATCCACATATACTACTGTTTCTTCTGGGCTCTTACTAATGATTTTGGAAGCCACAAATGAAGGAGTCTTGGTCATTCTGATTGCGGTTGTGAGTAGTGGCTATCTCTCCTTGCTTCCACTGAATGAGTGGTCTGCTTCTGAGTTGAATCATCTAGTTTAGTCATTCGATCCTTCAACATCCATTGTAGATGAGTACTCCATGGATATGATGATCAAGTGATAGACTTCCATGTGGATGTTTTTCCTTTGATGTAGGTAATTTTATAAGCATTGTCCTCACTTTCTCTCTTGGATCCCTCTCTCATGGGAAAAGAAGGCACAACATCAAGTAAAAAATTCGTATTTGTAGGTAATTCTAGCTTAAGCTGTTCTTTGGGTATGCCCTTGTGTGATTCATCTTTCTATTTCCTTTTCTCAGGTGTTTTCTTCAAGCTTGATAACTTCCTGAACATGAGAAGGTCTTTCTTCTAACAAGCTAAAGATTTCTTTATGTCCTATTTTGGCTGATATGTATCCTTGTGCTAAACGAATGCTCACTTTGTTTGCGATAATCCAATCTTGCCCTAGGACCAGATTTTCTACTAAGTCTTCGTCCTTACATACCAAAATTCTTTGCTCCATCGAAAAATTTCCTAGGTGAAGGAATACCAAGGTCACACATTCTATGAATTGGCCTCCAATTCCTATCATGTGTGCTTTAGTTGGGCTTGTGGTTGTTTGGAGATGCATAATTAACATCATTCGTATGAAACTTAGGGCTACTCCTGAGTCGATCAAGGCATCTATCAATCGGTACTCTATGGTTCGAATCCCTAGGTTCAAATATGGTTGGAACATGCTAAGGTTCTTTTTATCGGCTTCATGGACTTGGTAATTGGCCATGGAAATGGGTTCTTCTCCTTGTAGATATCGTTCATCCCTTTGCCTTATCCACTCCTTTTGTTTCTTGATACGCTCTAGGGCTTCTTGGCGTGCTTCTTCTCTAATTCTCTCTTCTTATTTTTTCTAATTTTGCACTCCTACGAGCCGTGCTAACATCTGGTCCGTCAATGGCTCCATATATCATTTTACTTGGCAACCACTAATGTAGTTAGGAATTATATCTCCATCTAATTTGGCTAGATTCACTGCTCTGCTAGTTGAGATCCTATTGATCAGTAAGGATCCGTATCCATGCTTGTGAAGCCTCTTCGCATGATGCTTCAATGTATACACCATGAGTAAATCTCATGCTTTCAAGCCTTTATCTTTGATGTGTGCATCATAATATGCTTTCTGTCTCCTTTTAGCGGCATAAATTCCCACAACTGCCTATAGTCTCATTTCATGTAACTTCTCAATCTGCTCAAATTGCCTTAGATAACTCATGTCCTGTCCACTCATATTGTTGTGCTACTCATAAAGTAGGTACCAAAAAATCATTTGGCAAGATTGCATTTTGTCCATACACTAGGTTAAAAGGAGTAGTTACAATCGCTATCTTCTAAGCCACACGAAAGGCCCAAATTGCATGATGCAATTGTTTGTCCTAATCTGATCTTCCACTATTGACTATCTTTGTCAACACCGTACACAACACTTTATTGGAACTTTCTGTTTGACCATCGGCTTGAGGGTGATAAGGTGCTGATTTGATGAATCACTAGGAATTCACTCATCAAGGACTCTATTACTTTGTTAATAAGGTGTGTTCCTTGATCACTTACTATCTGTATAGGTAGTCCAAAGCGAGTAAAGATGTGCTCAAAGAGAAACTTGGCTATGGTCTGAGCATCGTTTTTTTCTAGTTGCTTTTGCTTCTACCCATTTAGTTAGATAATCGGTTGCCACTATTATGTACTGAACATGTGGTCGTTTGGTTGGTGGGTTAATTGGTCCTATAAAATCAATAGCCCATTTCGAAAAGGCTCTCGCACAAACCATGGGTCTCAGAGGCATGGCATCTCGTGTAATAGGGTACTTAGCTCTTTGGCATACCTCACAACTTCATACGTAGGTGTGTGCATCCATATGTAGAGTTGTCCACCACAGGCCTGCAAAGAGAATCTTTTTTACAGTTCTTTTGGCTGAGAAATGTCCTCTTGTAGCACTTGCATGTGCCATTTCTAATATAGGTAAGTACTCCCCTTCATGCAGACATAGCCGTAGCTGATTGTCCTTTCCACTTTTGAATAATCGCCTCCCCAATATGATATAATCCTTGCTCATTTCCTCTAGGGTCTGCTTTCTAGCTAGACTTATTCCTTCCTCATGCTCTCGTGTCTTTAAGAACTTCACCAATGTTCTACTCCAATCTGGTGCTATGGTAGATAATTGCAATGATGTATGGTCTTCAGGAGTATTCTTTTGACATTCCGAGGAACTACCGACATAATCATGGACATCCTTGTCCATATCTGGCCAATAAAATCCTAATAGTTTTAATTCCCTTAGAGTTCCATGTGTTCCCTTGTGCATTCTCCATCTATTTATGTGGGCTTGTGCAATCAAGTTCTTCTGTTTGTCTTCTTCTACACATCTTGACAATACACCATTAGGTTCTTTATGGTACACAATTCCTGCTACAATGTGCAAGTTACGTGATTGAAAAATTCCCTTCCTACTCTCCTTGTTAATTGAGTAATGTGGTCCATGGGTGTGTATTGAAATTAACTTCTCTGCCTACTTAGGATATACTTCCAAATTGAACAGGTAAGTGGCTCGTAAATCATCAGCTACTTTGGTAGGTGGCTCTCCATGTGTTAACCTAGATAGATGATCAGCTCTTACATGGGTATTTTCTTTTTTCACTATCACTTCAAAGGTGAACTCCATTAGTAACAAAAACCATCTGACTAGCCTTCTCGTGTTACAGGGTTATTGACTAAGTACAATAAG
This sequence comes from Ceratopteris richardii, assembly GCA_020310875.1. Lineage (NCBI taxonomy): Eukaryota > Viridiplantae > Streptophyta > Polypodiopsida > Polypodiales > Pteridaceae > Ceratopteris > Ceratopteris richardii. The sequence continues at coordinate 189,507,481 of CM035410.1, read as the reverse complement.
GACTGATGGCCTATGAAGAACTTGAACTTGTTGGCTAGAAGGTAGTGTCTAAATTTTGTCACTGTGTACACCATTCCTAAACCTTCTCGTTTCGTAGTTGTATAGTTCCTTTTAGCTTGATTCAGTTGCCTGCTTGCATAGGCAATAGGGTGGTTGCAATTTTCCTTCATTTGCAGGTTGAGCATAGAATACATCCTATTGCATAGTTGGAGGCATCTACATGGATATGAAAAGGCTTGTTCGAGTTAGGTGTTTTCAAAATAGGTGTTGTTTTGAGTCGTCTTTTTAATTCATTAAACACTTTCTTGCATTCATCTGTCCATGTGAATTGGGTTAATAATCCATAGAGTGGTTTGGCAATGATGGTGTGCATGTGAATAAATCTACGATAGTATCCACAATGACCCATAAACGCTTGCACTTCCTTAGCATTTTTCGGTCTTGGGAGTTCTAGAATTACTCTAATCGTATCTTCGTCAGTAGAGATTCCATTCCTAGATACAATGTGTCCTAGGATTTCTCCTTGTCTCACCATAAAGACGCATTTCTCAGGATTCAGGCACACTCTATATTGTCAACACTTTTCAAATATTCTTCGCAACTCCAGAATATGCTCCTGTCTCTGACCTAAGTACGTGCATAAGTCTTCTACATATACTTCCATACTCATTCTTGGGAATTCCTTGAAGACATGACACATCAGCCTTTGGAAAGTAGCAGGGGCATTCCTGAGTCCAAAAGGCATCACCCTAACAGCATAGACTCCCCATTCAGTTGTGAATGCGATTTTATGTTGGTCCTCAGTAACAATAGCTAACTTGGTTGTATCCAAAGAATCCATTAAGGAAGTTATATAATTCCTTACCTATGACTCTTTGCAAGAGGTGATCAGTGATAGGTAACAGATAGCTATCATGGATCATAGCTGCGTTTACTTTCTTCAGGTTAATACAAACTCTTAATTTCCCATTCTTTTTGCCTACGTCCACTAATGGTGACACCCATTCAATGTGTTCTATTTTGTAAATGAATCCGGCTACTAACAACTTGTGTATCTCCTCCTTATTTTTTGTTGAATAGACATCATTATAAGTGTAAGGGTGTTGCTTCGATGGTTTTGCATCAGATGTCATTGGTATTCAGTGAGAACAAATGGATGGTTCTACACCTTTGAGGTCCTTGTAGGTCCATGCAAACACATCCCTATACTCTTGAATTAGTCTTATCAATTCCTCTCCCTCCTCATGTGACACATCTTTTCCTATGTACGTGCATCTTTCTTCTCCATCTTCCATAGTCACTATTACTTTCTTTGTTTGTTCCTTGTTGTCATATGCTTCTCCTTCTCTTGCCTCTCTCTTAGGCATCTGAGTCGCTATCTTGCTCTCCTCTACTTCATATCTTTTGAAGTGTTCAGGGACTTCAAACATGTCTAGGGTTGATTTGGCATTATTTAATGTTTCCTCATGGTTTGGTCTCATCTGAACTGCCTCTATTGCTAACACCTTGGGTATTTCTTCTTTGTTATCGGCTTGGATTGCTTCTAAAGACTGTTCCTCTGAATCAAACTCCGGTTCCATCTCTATGCTTTCATGCTCTTCCTTCCATTCCTTTTCTAACACTTCTCCTCCATCTACCTCTTGAAGGAATACCATGTAAAAGCTTACATCATAACCTTCTTTGTCCACACATCCATTCATGGTTAACACCTCTTCATTTACGCATACATCCAAGGTGGCTAGAATCTCCATCCAACCATGTGGTTTGAATGCTTCATCAGGAAAAACTTGGGGCATATACATAGGGTCCTCTACGGGCTGGTATTTTTGATGTCCGATAGACCATATCTGAGTTTGTTTCTCTTCTCTCTTTGCTTCCTTACACATCCATAATTGGGCATCTTCGTGCATCCATGATTGGTCACTTGAACCGACACTATGAATTGACAAATCATCCTCTTCCTTGTGTATGGGATTCCATTGTAGTGGGGGTACATCCCTTTACGCAAATTTATCTTGGTAGTAGTTCCTTGATGTTGTAGGTATAAAGCGTGTCTTCCCCAGTCTTGTACTACCCTGAGTTGTCTCATGAATGGTTGTCCTAATATCATTTCATAGTTATTCGCTTTTCAAAATTGACATGCAACTAATGTGTGCTCAAACTCCACTCCATAGGTGGTTAACTTAATTTTCTCTAGTATTCCAAGGGGTCTCTCTACATGACCATCTGCTAACTAAAGCTTCATCATGTTGGTTGCAGGGTAGGTTTTCCCCATTTCTCCCAAATCTTTTTGGTGGCTATGCCTACACGCGCCCTTGTGACTAGAATGGCTTTAGTCATGTATCCATTATATGTGATTGGTTTCCCTCGTCTCCTTCACTTAATTCTCCAACTTTATCCACAGGGATTTGTATAGTACAAGGGGCTTCAATTTCTTTTAATTTCCTTTTTATTCTCCTCATGCTCTAACTTCAACTCTCCCGCTAACTGTTTCCCTATTTGTAGCTTGGCACGTAGTAATTCTTCCACAATCAACTGACATTGTACCTTGGTCTTCTTGAATTTTGCTAGATTGTGAGAGGTTTTACCTAAAGACTGATTTTCCTTTCCTCGTACTGTGGGAGCACGGAAGATTATGGATTCTTTCTCATATTCTCCCATGTACTCGAACCTTGATTGGTGCTCTCTCAAGATTTTTTGCAGGTTCCCAAGTACGATCACTGATGTCATACCCTTTCCAATGAATAAGGTATTCCAATCGTCCTCGGGATATTCTAGAATCTAGGACATGCTCGACTTCAAATTCTACATGATCATCAATCTCGATAGGTGGTGAAGGACTAGGTCTCTCCCCCGTCAATGGTGAAATCTGATATGGTTCCAACATGGATACATGGAAAACTAGATGTATTCTCATGGTGCTTGGTAGCTGGAGCTTGAAGGTGACTGGATTGATCTTGGCCAAGATGGTGAATGGACCAAGTCTTTGATGATCTAACTTTGCACAAGGCCTTGAAGTTTGAAAATTGTTTCTGAGTAACCATACTTTATCCCCAATTTGATACGATGGATTTTGGACATGATGTTGATCTGCATAGTACTTGTATTGTTCTTGAGCTTTATGGATCTCTTCCTTGAGTTCTTTGTGAATGTCCATCAGGTATTGGGCCTTGTCTCTGGCAGCTAGGTTCTTGACATGATTAGAGAGTTCTATATCCATCCTTGGATGTTGTCCATAGTTTGCAAAGAAAGGAGTTTGCTTAGTAGATGCATGAACACTTGTTATCGGAAAACTCTACGAAGTGTAACAACTCAAACCAATCATTTTGGTGATAGTTGCTAGTGCAACGAAGGTATTGCTCTAGGACTTGATTCGCCCACTCTATTTGTCCATCACTCTATGGATGATTTGTTGTAGATAGTTTAACTTGAACACCAAGGAGCTTGCAAAGACTGTTCCAAAAGCTGGATATGAATTGTGGACCTTCATCACTGCCAATATCATCAGGCAATCCATGGAGCCTAAAGGTGTATCTGAGAAAAAGTCTAGCAGTGGCTGTGTTGGTGCAGGGCAATCAACAATTGATGTTTTGATGAAGAGTTGAAGCCAAGGACTGAAGAAAAGATCAAGATGTGAAGTGTGAAGGAAGTGCATATCCAGAAGATGAAGATGTGTACACATATGTACATTAATTCAGATAGTTTACTTATACTTTTTTTATAGTCAGGAGCTTGTAAATATTTACCTATATATACAAGGAAAAATGTCGGGGAAAATATGAGAGAGTGTAGATTACAAGAATCCAAAAGAATTAGAAGTAATTAGACTCTTGAGAAGCATGAAGATTAGCTCTCTCATCTAGATGTAAAAATTCTCTAGTAATGAAGAAAGATTGCACCCGATGTTTCTATGTTTTCTCCTTTTGTGCTTGATCATTTCCAGAATCCTTTTGTAGATGTCTAATTCCATAGTTAATGAGTCTATGGTTAAAGTTTGAGACCCTAATTTTAAACAGGCTGTGAGAATTGTGAGTAGGAACATTCATATGTGAAGAAGTGTTCACTGTTTTCTAAAAACAGGCGCAAAATTCAATGTTAATGTTTTGGTCAGTTCTCCTTCCACAATGTAAAGTTTTGAGCAAGAAAGTACTTAATCTTTAAGTTGGAAGGTAAGCTATCTATGGCTAAAAGCATTTGCATAAACGAGTTCTAGATTGAGAGAACCAAGTGTTAGAAGTTTCAGGTGTCTGAATCGACTTCTCAGAAGAACAGTTTTAGACATAGGTGACTTGTTAAGTTCATTTCTCAAGATCTACTGAATCTTTTGAAGTGATTTAACTTGGAGGAGGTGCGCAAACTATGGATGACACGTTGTGCAAATTTTTATCTAAACCTTTACACATTTCATAAGTTAATGAGAAAGATATATACAGCAGACTTTCTGTAGAGTCTTCTTCTTCACAGTTTATCCAAAATTTTAATTGTGCCTCCAAATTAGTGGTTTTTTAGTTACTCTTGATATAGAGGTGCTCTAAATTCAAGAGTAGCTTGTTCTCTTGGAGATTAACACTCTCCATCAGTGGTATCAGAGCAGGAAGTATCAAAATTGAAGGAAGGAGGACCCCGACTGCTGCAGACATAAAGAATTCAACAATTAAAGATTTAGAAGGTGAAAGCTTGAGAGCAAAGCTTGAGAAGGAGGCCATAGACATCAAGGAATACAAAAGGAGTATCATTCGAAGTAAAGGTACATCTGTTACTGATAAAGTTTGAAGAATTCAATACATAGGTGAAGAAAGAATGGGAGACTCTCTTCAAATAGAGAGGTTGGATAGAGAGAACTATCCAGCATGGTCAACGAGTATGGAAGCTCACCTTATGAACAGATATTTGATAGGATACATCACAGGTGAAGAAGAAAAGCCTTAGTTCAGAGATCCTAGTGTTCCAACTAGGGAGGAATTATCAGATTTGAAGACTTGGATGAAGAAAGATGGTCAAGCTAGGAGCATTATTTACATGGCAGTTAATGATTACTTGTTACCTCACATTAGAGGTCTTGAAGGTGCAAGTGATATATGGAATGCTTTGGAGGAGCATTTCCAAAACACCACAAAGTCAAGGAAGGCATCCTTGTGGGTAGAATTTACTACATTCAAGAACAAGGCCTCTCAATCCATCTCAGATTATGTAACAAGCAGGAAGGACATTGCAGATGCATTAGGAGCAGTTGATGAAGACATTGAGGAGGATAAATTGGTAAGGCAAATCCTTACAGGTTTGAGACGTGATGACAAATGGAAGCCATTCATTTTGTCTACTAAATTATCACTTGATCATTTCACTCCTGATGTAAATCAGTTGCTAGGACATATGCTAACCTTTGAGCAGGATGTAAAAGGTGAAAGTGATAAGAGTGCAGGTCAAGCAATGTATTCAAAGGATAAGAAGAAGAATATCAAAGGAAAGAAACAAGAAAAATGAAGATGAAGGTACAACTAGCCAAGCCAACTTCTGAAGAGGAAGAGGAGGGGGCAAAGGTAGAGGAAGAGGTAGGAGTAATAAAGATGGAGTTAAAGCTTGCTGGATTTGTGGTAAGACAAAGCTAATGATTGTTGGCATAATACTCAGAGTAATGGTGGATATAATCAAAATTTTAATTCAAGAGGAAGAGGTGGTAGGAATCAAAGAGGTAATTTCAAAGGTAGAGGTAGTAGAGGTTACTTTAGAAGAAATGCATGTAGAGGATTCCAAAGTCAACAATACAACAATACCTATTATAATTATGCTTCAGATCAGAAGGAGGATCAACATTGATAATGAATGCAACTTGTGAAAGGCAAAGTGAAGACCAAAGAGTCTTCTACATTGACTCAGGGTGTAGCAATCACCTGAGTGGCAACATAGCTTTGATGAGTGATTTGGAGAATAAGGTAACTAATCATGTAGTTCAAACAGGTGACAATACAAAGCATAATGTGAAGTCAATTGGATCAGTGAAGGCCAAGGATGGTAATACTCTCTTGAGTAAGGTTTTGTATGTTCCTACAATTCCTAAGAATCTGATAAGTGTAGGACAAATTGTTGAAAAAGGTTATGAAGTTAGGTTCACTAATGAAGGAGTGTTTGTGGAAGACCCTAGCAATGGGTATAAACAAATTTTTTCAGGAAAGAAAGAAGGAAGATTGTTCACATTGAAGATCCAAGGTAATGTTGGTCATGCCTTGTTCACTTATGGAGGACATAAGATATCTGAGTTAGATCTTTCGCACAAGAGGCTTGGACATTTTAATGAAAGAGGTATCAAAGATATGGTTAGCAATGGTTCAGTGCTTGGGTTGCCTAATGTTGCAGGTCAACATATGACATACAGATGTGAAGCATGTCAATTAGGTAAGGCTCATAAACAATCTTATTCCAAGCATGGTTTTATGTATTCAGAGAAGCTTGAATTGGTACACACAGATGTGTGGGGACCATCAAAGGATTTCAGTATCAATGGTTCAAGGTATTATGTGATTTATGTTGATGATGTTACGAGATGGATCACTATATATGTGATCAAAGATAAATCAGAGGTATTCAATACATTCAAACATTATCATGTGTATGCAGAGAGAATTACACATCATAAGTTGAAGAGACTAAGGTCAGATGGAGGGGGAGAGTATTTCTCTAATGAATTCAGTGATTACTTGTGGAATGCAGGTATAAAGAGAGAGGTTACTTGCAGGTATTCTCCTCAACAAAATGGTGTAGCAAAAAGGAGGAATAGAACTCTTGTTGAGTTTGCAAGATCCATGATGAAGGAGAAAAATTACCAAAATTATTTGTGGGTTGAGGCTGTAAATACAGCTACTTATTTGGTCAAATAGATTACCATGTAAAGCTTTGCAAGGTATGACACCATATGAGGCATTGTGGGGTAAGAGACGTACTTTAGATCATTGCAAAGTATTTGGATGTTTGGAATATGCATATGTGCCATCACAATCGAGGCATAAATTGGAGCCTAAAGCTGAAAAATATGTGTTTATTGGATATGATGATAAGCAGATGGGATATAGGTTGTGGAGTCCATCCACAAAACAATTCCTAGTGTCTAAGGATGTTACATTTGATGAGCAAGGTACTTGGTATGCAGGTACAAAGAATATTTATGCAGGTGATGAAGAAACTCTGGATCAAAAGAAAGGTAAATCAAAGGTTTAGATATTTGATGAAGAGAAGAACAATGAAGTGCATGTTGAAATAGAATAAGTGCCAAGGTTTGATCCAGAATGTGATGAACCAGAAACCTCAAGAAGTGGAGAACTCAGAAGGTCAACAAGACACAAATGGCAACCTACAAGGTATAGCTATGACACTTCTTTTTTGGCTACCAAAGATTATGCTTATATGGTAAAGGCAAATGAAGATCCTTCTACATATGAAGAGGCAAAAGGTAAGGAAAATTGGGAGAAAGCTATGCAGGAAGAGTATGATGCATTGATGGAGAATGAGACTTGGGATTTGGTTCCTAAACCAAATAGTCAGAAGATCATTGGGTGCAAATGGGTCTACAAGACAAAGAGGTATGCAGATGGAAGTGTGTCTAGGTATAAAGCTAGACTTGTTGTGAAAGGTTTTTCTCAAACATATGGTGTATACTATGATGAGACCTATAGTCCTGTGGCAAAGATGACAACCATAAGGACACTCATAGCTATTGCTGCATGTAAAGGTTGGAAATTATGTCAATTAGATGTGAAGAATGCTTTTTTAAATGGTTATATTTCAGATGATGTTTTCATGGAGCAACCACAAGGATTCAGAGATGAAAAGTATCCAGAGTATGTATGTAAGCTCAAGAGATCTTTGTATGGTTTGAAGCAGGCCCCAAGGGCATGGAATTATAGACTCGTGAAGTTCTTGAAAGAACTAGGATTCCAAGTATCAAAGGTAGATAGTAGCTTGCTTGTTAAAGCAAGTGATAATGGGTTAATTTACATGTGCATATATGTTGATGATATAATTCTTATAGGTACAGATGAGAAAGGCATTCAAAGCCTAAAGAAGCAAATGGAGAAAGAGTTCAAGATTAGTGACTTGGGAGACTTGTCATATTTCTTGGGCATGGAGATCTCATACACTCAACATGGAGTGTATATAACTCAAGAAAGGTATTTGAAGAACTTGTTGGTCAATTTTAAAATGAATGATTGCAGGGTAGCATCTACTCCAATGGAGGTGAATCACAAATTGAGTAGATATGGTGGAGAAGAGTTCAAGGATATGAAGCTATATCAAAGTTTGGTTGGTAGTCTGATTTATGCTACTTTAACTAGACCTAATTTGTCATATACAGTGGGAGTATTATCTCAATTCATGCATTGCCCTAGGAAAGAACATTGGTTTGCAAGACAAAGAGTGTTGAGGTACATTAAGGTTACACTCAAAGAAGGTTTGTATTATGGTTTTACATCAGATACAAACATCAAGATATATAGTAATGCAGATTGGGCAGGTAGTCCAGATGATAGGAGATCAACATATGGATACTTGTGTTATGTGCGAGATAAGTTAATTTCATGGTGTTCAAAGAAGCAACACACAGTTGCTTTGTCATCTACAGAAGCAGAGTATAAAGGTATGGTGGAAGCTACAAAGGAAGTGATATGGCTTAAGACTCTGATGAAGAGTTTTGATATCATTCAGAGTACATCCACTATTCATGGAGATAACATGAGTTCATTGTATCTAGCTACTAATCCTATTTTTCATGCCATGACCAAACACATTGAAATTCAGTATCACTTTCTAACAGAGAAAGTGATGGATAAAGAGATTGAATTCATACATACTTCAACAAAAGATCAGATAGGTGATATGCTAACCAAGAGCTTGGATGGACCAAAGTTACAGAGATTCAAAGACATGGCAGGTATAAGGAAGATAGAGAAAACCTGAATTGATGATTGAGGGGGAGCTGTTGGTGCAGGGAAAGCAACAATTGATGTTTTGATGAAGAGTTGAAGCCAAGGACTGAACAAAAGATCAAGATATGAAGTGTGAAGGAAGTGCATATCCAGAAGATGGAGATGTGTACACATATGTACATTAATTCAAATAGTTTACCTATACTTTTGTATAGTCAGGAGCTTGTAAATATTTACCTATATATACAAGGAAAAATGTCGGGGAAAACATGAGAGAGCGTAGATTACAAGAATCTAGAAGAATTAGAAGTAATTAGACTCTTGAGAAGCATGAAGATTAGCTCTCTCATCTAGATGTAAAAATTCTCTAGTAATGAAGAAAGATTGCGCCCGATGTTTCTGTGTTTTCTCCTTCTGTGCTTGATCATTTCAAGAATCCTTTTGTAGATGTCTAACCCCATAGTTAATGAGTCTATGGTTAAGGTTTGAGAGCCTTATTGTAAAGAGGTTGTGAGAATTGTGAGTAGGAACATTCATATGTGAAGAAGTATTCATTGTTTTTTGAAACAAGTGCAAAATTCGATGTTAATGTTTTGGTCAGTTCTCCTTCCACAATGTAAAGTTTTGAGCAAGCAAGTACTCAATCTTTAAGTTGGAAGGTAAGCTATCTTTGGCTAAAAGCATTCACATAAACGGGTTCTAGATTGAGAGAACCAAGTGTTAGAAGTTTCAGGTGTTTGAATCAACTTCTTAGAAGAACTGTTTTCGACATAGGTGACTTGTTAAGTTCATTTCTCATGATCTACTGAATCTTTTGAAGTGATTTAACTTGGAGGAGGTGCGCAAACTATAGATGAAACTTGTGCAAAGTATATAAAAAACTTTACACATTTGATAAGTTAATGAGAGAGATATATGCAGCAGACTTTCTGTAGAGTCTTCTTCTTCACAGTTTATCCAAAATTTTTATTGTGCCTCCAAATTAGTGAAGGTTTTTTAGTTACTCTTGATATAGAGGTGCTCTAAATTCAAGAGTAGCTTTTTCTCTTGGAGATTAACACTCTTCATCAGGCTACACCTATGATTGCCTTTGTAGTTGGAATGAAGTGTGCCATCTTTGTAAATCTATCCACAATAACAAGAATGGCATCATACTTATTTGACTTTGGTAGATCTGTGATAAAATCTATAGAAAATGAAGCCCATGGCCTTTTTGGAATAGGTAAAGGTTGCAAGAGGCCATGAGGTTTATGTTGCAATACCTTAGATCTATTGCAAGTGTCACGGGTTCGAATATATTCTTTGACTTCCTCCCACATTTGAGGCTACCAAAAATCCCTTGATATGAGTTCTATTGTTTTATTTACTCCAAAATGTCCTGCTGCAAGGTTTTCATGATGTTGTTGAAGTACTTGGATCCTCGGCTTTCCTGAAGGGACATACAATAGGTTCCTATAGAATAGTAATCCGTCCTTTTCTTGAAATTCATTTACTTCTCGGACTTTTCCTTCTTGAGTTTTCTGCTTAACATTACAAAACAAATCATCTTGTGGTAGATTCTCATGGATCAAATGATTCAAGGCTGAATCTTCATGATGGGCTGAAGAGATAGCTGCTAACTGGAGATGCTCAGGCTTGAGTAATACACTCTCTTGTTGATCAAAGGCCTCTTCACCCTTTTTTGGTGCAAGGTAAGATCTTCTGGACAAGGCATCTGACTGACATTGTTGACGTCCTGGATGATATGTGATGACAAAGTCGAATCTGGATAGAAAGTTACTCCATCGAGATTGCCTTCTATTGAGGATGTGGGTGGTCATAAAATACTCTAGGTTCTTTTGATCTGTATATACAATAACTTTATGCGCTGGTCCTTCTAGATGGTGATGCCAGCTATCAAATGCGTCCACTATGCCAAGTAGTTCTTCATCATGAATTTCATAAGTAATTTCTGGAGGGGAAAATTTCCTTGAATGATATGCAACTGGATGTAGGTGCCCATCATCTCCATATTGGGAAAGAATGGCCCCTAGGGCAAAGTCTGATGCACCTGTCTCTAGGAAGAAGGGCTTACTAGAATCAGGATGAACTAGAATTGGAGCGGTAGTGAATCCTGATTTCAAGGTTTGAAAGGCTTTTTCAGCTACTTCGGTCCATGAGAATTTGGAGTTCCCTATAAGCTTGGTAAGAGGTGTCACTATCTTGGAGTAATCCTTGATGAATATCCTGTAGAAGTTAGCAAACCCCAAAAAACATTATACATCTCGAACACGTGAAGGTGGTTGCCAATCAAGGATTGTCTCAATCTTCTTAGTGTCCATAAAAATTCATTTATCTGATACAATGTACCCTAAAAATTCCACTTCTGTCTTATGGAAAGATCACTTCTCCAATTTTGCATATAATCCTTTTTCTCTTAGTTTCTCTAGGACTATCTTTACATGAAATTCATGATCCTCTAGATTTTTGGAGAATATCAAGACATCGTGAAGGTATATTACAACAAAATCATATAAATATTCTCGAAAGATATCATTCATCATATGTTGGAAGACAGCTGGAGCATTTGTAAGAGTGAAAATGACCATACCTTGTTCGAAATGCTATCTTCCATTCGTCTCATTCTCTGATCCTGACAAGGTTGTAAACTCCTCGAAGATTGATTTTCGTGAAGAATTTTGCCTTTCCACGGCGTTCCAAGAGCTCTGATATGAGTGGTAGAGGGTATCTATTTTTTATAGTGACTTTGTTCAATCCATGATAGTCTACACACATCCAGAGAGTCCCATCCTTCTTCTTTACAAATAAAATAGGAGCTCCTGCTAGAGACTTCGAGTGTTTGATAAACTCCTTTGCTAGATTCTCATCAATGTTTTTGCATAGTTCTATAAGTTCCTTTGGTGATAGTCTATAGATTGGTCCAAAGGGTGGTTGTGCTCCCTCTTGAAGATCTATGGGACAATCATAAGATCTATGCTCTAGGAGGATATCTACATTCTTCTTTTCAAAAACATCTTCAAAGCCTTTGGACTGATTGGGTAGCTGCACTGGATCATCTTTCTTCGATTCTTGAGCTGGTATGGCATATCTCATATATGTCAGCTCCTTCCTTACTACATGTATGAAGGCCTTGGCTCCGACATATGTTGGGTTCTTTTGGATATCTCGACGGGTGATTTTATTCTTTTCACAATTGATGTCTGTATTATGCTTCTTTAACAAGGGCATTCCAATGATAACTAGATGTATTGGGCTTGATATTACATAGAAACATACGTGGGATTCATGGTCACCAAGGCGTACTCTTAATGGTGTGGTTTCCATGGTTATATTCCCATATGCTAGAGGTCACCCATCTACTACTTTAGCTACTACTGGTTTGTTCTTTTGAAGTACAGGAATTCCATGTTTCTTAACCAATCCTTCATCGATGAAACATGAGGAGGCTCCTGAATCTACTAGGGCTATAAGGGAAAGGGTCTTCTTGGGCATGGTTAACTTGACAGGTGCAAGACATGTTTTTATAGGTGTAGCTAGAATTATGAGACCCTTTCTTATATCATGGTCTAGCTATATGGTCTCTTTTATAACTAGACTTCCTCGTTTCCCTGCTCTACAAGGGTGGCTGTGAATCTGGAGTTTGTTCTCTTGTTGGGACAATTAACTGCAATATGCCCAAGGTTTCCACAATAGAGGCATAACTTGTTATCTCTCCTTCTCTGTTTCTCTTGTGGTGTTAGGGGTTGGAACCTAGTTACATCTATTTGCATAGGTTCAGGCATAGACTCATATTTAGGAGTAGTTTGGAAAGGTTTCCATTGGCAAGGTCTTCCTTCTACTTGTTTTTCTTGTTTCCTTTCAAAAAGCCTGTTATCACATTGAATAGCTTGCATGATGTAATCATTCAATGTCTTAACCTCTGGAATCGTGAGCAGAAGGTCTTTCACATCATCTCTTAAATCCCATCTAAATTGGCTTATGAAATAATCTTCATGCCATATAAGATCACATATCAGCTGCCTAAATTCTGATGCATAGGTAGAGGCAGTGCGGTTATCTTGGCATAATTTTTCGAGTTTTGTTTCTGCCACTCGACTTGTGTCTGCATCTCCAAATGTGGTGGTGAGCTCTTGAAGAACCCCCTCAGTCCTGCAATACTGCCATGTTCTTCTCCAAGATTGGGGCAAACCATGATAATGCTTGGTCACAAAGTAAGGTTCCAATAAAGCCGACCTTGGATGCCTCGTCAGGGTATCTATCAAGTTGAATACGGATGTACAATTTAACTTGCTAGAGGAATCCAAAAAACTTCATGCGATCCCCATCAAACTTTTCTGGCATGCATATCTTGGGTTCTCTCATGAAGGATGTACTAGGCCATTGATTTTCTTGCATACTCCCTTGATTTATCTCAAGACTCCCGATTTTTTCTTGTAATTCTTAGTGGAGTGCACCTACATGCACTGGATGTCCCATCTTGACTTGTGTCTGTCGATGATTAGGTCTTTGACTTGTCGGAGGCTCTGAAGTGATGATACAATCTGTTCATAAGCATTCTCCATGATGCCTGGTCTTGGATAGAAGCTGGTCTTGCCAAAATGTCAGGGGAGCACTAGATTGTGCTCTCTCATTATAGTAGACAAGATTTCAGAAATACACTTCTGATTACAAGAACACGCACGAAGGGAAAACAATACAAGAATATGTGACTGATACAAGATGTCCCCCAACTTGGGAGTGATAGGTATGAATAACTCAACTAGAGATGATACATGAGATCCCACAACCTAGGAACGTAAGTATGAAACAAGATATCTGGATTACAAGAAATCCCTTCTAGGAGATGAACTAGATACAAGAAAGAACTCGACAGGATCTCGTACTACGAGATTACAAGAGGACAAGATAGGATGTCCAAGAACTAGACTAGAACAAGGAACAAGACAAGAACTGGAACTGGAACTTGGAGAGTACTTACTTGGTAGTCACGACTCCTTGAGCTCCCAAGACTGGTATTGGTAAGACTGATTATGAATGTGGTCAACCCCTCCTTATATAGGTTTTCAAGGGCGGTTCCCAAGGCGGTTGTGAGTTGATGATGTCATCAATGATGTCAGAAAATCGATCAGGACTTCAAAATGTCAGAATTTAGCAAATAGACAATCGATCTTAGGGTTTTGGCACGTTCCAGAAGCAATGGAAGCATTGGTTGCTCCTAATTCCGAACCAATCATAAGATATAGGATTCAAATGGAATCTAAGGTTTAGGATGGTTTCCTTTGTCCATGACAGTAGTTCGGTAGGGTACAAATGTTGTGTGCTTCCTCCCTATTTCGGTCTAGCATGGAAACCTCTTCATATACTTCTTCCAAATTTGGAGTTGGCTGATCGTCCTCAACATCTAATTCCTCAAAGGTTGGTCTTGAAATTCCATTCTTTTTCCACCGGTCTTCCCGAATCTTGGCCCACAACTCTCTTGGCCAATCAGCTTCTAGTTCACGGATTACAGAAATTGGTTTGTCCTGAATGCTAGGTAGTTTGTCTTTACTATCTTCCTCTTTTGATTTCTGGTCATTCTCTCTAAAACATTCATTGTATTGATTCTCAGATATTATTGTCTCACGGAGGACTAGGATAGTCTTTTCTAGAGTGGCCTAAGCTACCTCTATGAGCTTTCTTTCTACATATTGCAAGTCTCTCCTTTTCTAACTCCCCTCGTTGGTAAAGTTTCTCATGCTACTCTATGTTTGGTATAGTCATGATTATAGCTTAAGCTTTCAGGAACATATCCAAATCCTCTGGTCTTGGGTCTACTAAGATTGATCCTGGCTTGTTTAGTTCTTGTGTATGAGGCATAATTGGGCTTCTTACCGTCTCTCATGTTCTTCTTGTCCTCCTTACCTCTGTTTTTTATCCATTTGTTTGTTGGAACATCAAGCTTACACTATGCTTGAGGTGGATTTGATCTACATCAAAGGCTATCACATCGAAAGAATATCCGTTGGAGAGTTCTTTTTCTTATGCTCATTTATTGTATTTTTTTGAGAGATTTTTTGATGGTTCATTTACAGTTGTAAAAGCCTTGAGCTTTACACATGTAAAGGTAGAAATATAGAGGCCAAATCCCATGAATTTGTGGTGGTTGAAGTTGCATTCAATTAAGCAATCAATCACCTAAAAGTAGATCAAACTAGATCTTCACTTTTCCTAGATTGTAGGAAAGTGAATTGATTCCCTCCAACAACCATTCCCACCTTCATTTGAATTCATATTTCACTTGTAAAAGTCGTGGAACACTCCTAGAGTCTATATAAAGACTTGAATCACTTGTACATTACATGGAAGCAATATACATACATTTGTGACCATCATTGTCTTGCTCCTTCAATTATTTGCATCATCTTCTTCGCAAATAGTAATCTTGTAGAGGTTGCTGCTCTCTCTCTAGAGCTCCAAATTGCATGCAAGATGGAGCATTGGAAAGGTATAAGTGTCTAGTTTATGCCTATATATTTTCATAGCATTTGGTTAAGTAGATTGGGAGAAATCTCAGTTTTTCTATCTCGGGATCAATCTCTACGTATTCTTGAAAAATAGGAAGTACCACAGGTGAATGTCGCATTCATTCCTATAGCATATTTTGCTTATTCCTTATACTTTTGTGCATTCTATACACTCAACCCTGTTTCTATCACTCCCAAAAGAGGATTGTTTCTAATTGTAATCACGCTGGTTGCTATGGGCATTTGAAGTTCATTGTCTCTTCCATAGATAGTAAGTTTTTTGAGCTAGTCCATCCGCGAACCTATCTGTCTTGTATCGACTCATTCTCCTTGATGCTCCAAAGTACATAGTGTGTTTCTTTGCACTTATAGCATGCCTATAAGGTATATTTGAGTCTCCATAAGCTCAAGGGTTGGTCTTGTGCCGATTGGCTAGACCAAACTTTGTCGCTTTGAAACGCACGTTTCTACCTTCTACAAGCTTCTCCAAGTTCTTTCAGTGGTATCAGAGCTAGATCAAGATGGGTGACGGCTTTCCCTCAATGATCGAGAAGCTTGATCGACACAACTACGTGGCTTGGAAAATTAGGATGGAGGCCTATTTGCAAGGTAGAAAGCTTTATGGAATTATAGTAGGTGATGAAGCTATGCCTATTCCAAGATCCAAAGGAGGACCTACACAAGAGGAGACAGATAAGCTTACACTTTGGTGCGCAAGGGATGCTCAAGCAAGGTCGTACATACTGAACTCTATCTCTGACTTTCTATTACCACATATTAGAGGATGCAAGACATCTCAAGAGACTTGGGATGCCCTCGAGACTTTCTTTTCTGCTAGTATGAAAGCAAGAAAGAATCATCTTTGGAACGAGTTTAACCAAATGAAGAAGACACCTAAACAAACCATCACAGAGTTTGTTACCAAGGTCAAGGAGGTTGCGGATCAGTTAGCATCCATTGGAGAGTTGATTGAAGAAGAGATCATCATGAGGAAAATTCTGAACGGCATTCGAAGTGATAAGCAATGGCAATCCTTCACGATGGCTTATGATCTCATCATGGATGTGCAAACTCCTGACTTCAACATCTTTCTTGGACAACTCTTCAATCAAGAAGCCAACAATAGCATAAAAGAAGGTAACTCTTATCATGGCAATTAAACTAGCCCTCTATATGCAGATAAGAAGGATAAGAAGCAGAAAGGCAAGAAGAAGGAAGATTATGAAGAAGAGACTTCCCAAGCCAAGTTTGCAAGCAAGAGCAAGTGGAAAGGGAAGAAGAAAGGACCAAAGCAAGACAAAGCCAAAGGTCAGAATGTTCAACCTTCTGCCATATGCGATAAGACCAACCACACCACTCAGAATCGCTAGTTCAATGGGAAGACCCAGAAAGGAAGTGGAAGAGGTGGATATGGGAGCAATAGAGGCAGATGTGGACACAACTTCAACAATAAAAATAGAGGCTATATTAGAAGGGACTACAACAATTATTCAGAAGATCAACCACATGAAGAGGCATTGCTTCTTATGAATCTAAGCCACAAAGAAGGTAAAGAAGATGATCATTTGTTCTACATAGATTCAGGACGTTCGAATCATGTTGCAGGCAACATTGCTCTTCTATCTGATTTGGAAAGTCCAAAGCATAGACATGAAGTGCAAAGAGGGGATGACACGAAGCACAATGTGGAGAAGATTGGTAATGTCAAAGCTTCCAATGGTAGGACAAACATTCTAAGTAAGGTTCTCTATGTAACCACTATCACTAAAAACCTGATGAGTATAGGCCAAATATTTGAAAAAGGCTTGCAAGTTAGGTTCACCCAACATGGAGCTTTTGTGGAAGATCCATTTCTAGGATTCAAGAAGATAGCCAGAGGTGAGAAGCATGGTAGGCTCTTTACTTTTGAAGTAGGAGAAACCAGGAACATAGTTCTATTCAACTTTGGGTCTCAAACCCTAAGTGAGCTTGAAGTGTGGCATAAGAGACTTGCTCATATGAATGAAAGAACCTTGAAGGATATATGCAGGGATCGAAGTGTTCTAGGACTACCAAACATATCAAAGGAACACATGATCAACATGTATGATGCATGTCAGATTGGGAAGGCACAAAGACAACCATTCAACCGCAAAGGCTACATCTACAACAACTTATTGGACTTAGTACATACAGATGTATGGGGACCAAGTCAAGAACCTTCATTGGCACGATCAAAGTATTATGTCTCATTTATTGACGACCATAGTAGATGTACTGTTCTATACTTTATCAAGAGTAAGAATGAAGTGTTTGATTGCTTCAAGAAGTATCTTGCACATGTGGAGAATCATACAGGTAGGTCACTAAAGAAGCTAAGATCTGATGGAGGGGGAGAATACTTCTCCCAAGAGTTTGATGAGTTCTTGCAAGACAAAGGTATCAAAAGGGAAGTGACTACTAGGTACTCTCCTCAACTAAATGGAATTGCAGAGAGGAGAAACAAGACATTGGTTGGATCAGCCCGAACAATGCTTGAAGAGAAGAAGTTGCCACATTATCTATGGGCAGAAGCTATTTCAACTCCTGTGTACCTTGTCAATAGACTACCATCCAAAGCACTTCAAGGTATGACTCCTTATGAAGCATGGCATGGAAGAAAACCTAGTCTTGGACATTGCAAGGTTTTTGGTTGTTTAGCTTATGTTCATGTACCATCACAAATAAGACGTAAGCTAGATGAAAGGGCAACAAAGGTAGTGTGTAGCTCAAGCGTAAGCACCACCTCCTTTACTTGTCAATCTGCGGAGACGTGAGGACCGGTATGAAGATCACGAGCAAGTGAAGGCACAAGTGTGTGAGTGAAAGCACACAAGCATGCACACACATACACACACACACGCACACAAGGCAAGGTCAAAGAGAGGAACAATGGAAAGCTTCGATTGCAAAAGAGTTCTCTTACAAAAGCTCTATTCTCTAACAAGCTAACCCCAAAAATGAGCTCTCTAGCTTTTTTTATAGTTTTTTGACTAGTTTTGGCCCTGTCCAGACCTAGTGTCCGACCTAGTTAAAAATTAGGTTCCAGGGCTTATTTGAGGGCTCAAACGAAGTCTAAAAATTATGAAAATTGGTAGGATGATACTTCTAATACTCCTCAAGCTCAAGGACTCCTTGACTTGAACAAAATGGAGTTACAAAAATAGAAAATGGTATTTACAATGGTTTTTAGTGATGAAAATCACTATTGTTAGGGGATTCTTCTGAAAATTTGACATACACTTCTTGGAGCTCCCTACTTGATCCTTCTACTTGTGTTTCCACCTCTTTGATGTGCTCCTGTGCTTTGTCCTTAACCTTCAGCTTCAACACTCCCCTCCCCTCTCGAGTCTGTCGTCCTTGACAAATCCTTGTTGTAATGGTTGTTCTATGTAGTGCTTTGAGAGGTAGTGTCTATTCGGTAGGAACAAGAGCCGTCTACCTTCCAAATGTGGCAGGGTTGGTTGTCCGGTTCTTCATTTGTCACTACAAGCCATTAACAGTTGTTGTCCCTTGGTATGCGCTCCTTCCTTGGGTTCCAACATGATTGTGTCGTTGCGAGTCGCCATTGATGGCCTCTAGATCTTCTTAAGAGGATGTCCATAGTAAGCATGCCAAGTACTAATAACCCATAATGAATGATGGGTAAGTGTGTTCGTGCATGGGTTGAGGAAAATATGTGCCTTGTGCATGGCCTTGTAATGTAGCCCTATACATGCTTACTTGGAAAATGCATTAGAAGAAGTATGGTGCAAAATTTGGGATCTTGAGCTAAGTGCTCAAGGGTATGCCGACGAAGAGGTTTCCTAATATATCATGGTTATGGTGTTGCCACGGTAAAAGATACTTACCATGGTGAAGCATCGATCGATGTTCATCTCTTCATGTTGTACACTTGGTCTTTGGGATGGAACATTGTTGATGAATGTCCATGTTGAAGGTCCACTGATGAGATCTTTTGAGTGGCTAATCCTGTCTCCTCTTTTCAAAGCATTATTTGCCAAATACTGAGAATTGAATTTCTTTATATTCCTTGACAAACAACATTTGATAACTACACCAAGCTTACTTTCACATACTCTCTTTAGCTCACCATAAGGAGGAGTCTTCTCATCCAGTATACATACAAAGATGTGCACGGTACCAGAACTATCCCTTGCAGATATCTCCTTGGATGCTCTTGTACATACAGTAGTTAAGCATCACTCAAGTTGCGGACCTTCAAGCTCTTCACTCCTACCCTGGTAAGGGGGAACCATGGTTGTGGATGCCATGTTCATGCCAAGTTATTGACATCCACTAGATAAGGCAACAATTACATCATCTACTAGCCGAGAAACACTTCTATCCAAACTGATGAATGCCTAGTAATCGATGGTTCCATCTTCAACTAAGCATGACTCATTCATGTTCCATGAGTGAAACCTGGGAACAAGTTCTTTCTCTCTCTTTTCCTTTTTTTTTTTTGAACAATGTCACAAAACAAGAAGACAAAGTTTAGTATCAAAAAATGGTGTACATGTGTCAATGTTCTCTCGTGCATGGGACTCTCAATTGTGTCTATGCACGACCATGTAATGTGGCCCTATATTAATGCATACTTTGGAAATGCATGACCTGAATGGTGCAAAAGACAAGGTTGCGCAAGGAGCACATGGTTGTCACTCGTCGAGGCTTTCGATGTTATTTGCGGATGTTGATGCCGACTTTGGTGGAGGTATCCATTGGGTCTCGAACTGATGTAATCCTCCTTATTGGAGTCCATTTTAGAACAACATTTGGCACAGTAGAGATCACTTCATGCATCTTCCGCTTTGGATGCTTTCTGAACTGGGGTATCCAGTGTGATTGGTGCTTTGGTTCGGTAGAGGCTACTTGTACTTTTGGCTTCCAAACCCATACCCTTTTTACACGTCTTCCTACTATGGTTGAAGAGGTGATTTGATCTTCTTTCAATCTCTGTATGCGGTTCTTACCCTTTTCTCTTTGTGGCTTCTTGGTTGAGACCTTTCGCATGTGGGAGAACATAGGTTGTTGTGGATGTAAGAGCTTCTTAGGTACCCACATCTCTAATCGCCCTTGTTGAGTTGCAGCTAAAGTCTTAGGCACCCAAACTTGTCGGATACCTTGTGGTTGAGTTTGTCCTAGCTTCTTCAGTCGTCTTCTGGCCTCCTGGGGGCCCTTGGAGGGGAATTGTGGGGTTAAGGCCGGTGGTTGCTCTCCTTTTCATACCCAGATCTGCTTCATGCCCGGCACTACTTTCCTTTGGAAATCCCATTGTCTATTTGATATAGTAGTTCTCCTGTTCTGTTGTGCTTGCCTTGTTGGTTGAGTTGTAGTGGTGGCATTAGTCCTTGCACCAGAGGAGGGATCTGCTTGTCTTTGAGCTTGTTCTTCCATGATTGAGTTCTCCTGCAACATAGATCTTTTGACGCAGACAATATCTCTTTTGCTAAGATTAGTCCTAGGAGAACTACAAGATGTGACATCTAGATTTGTGAGCATGCCATTTTCTAGTTCTAATGTAAAGCATCGTCCCTGGACCCAAACTTAAAGAAGTTGACTTCTTAGGTTCAAGTTGACTGCATTGTCATAAATCCAATCTTGTCCTAAGACAAGTGGTTCTGTAAGGTTCTCATCTTGACACACTAGCACTTTGACTTTCATTGGAACATCTTGAAGGTAGATGGGAAGTTCCACCTCGCCCAAACAAGGGGTTTCCACACCTCCCAATCCTATGAGATAAACTTCTATGGGATTGATGTTCAACTACAAGTCTTGGCAGTAGGATAGTCTAACTGCACTACTTGCTGCACCTAAGTCAATTATTGCTTTCAGAGTCCTGGCACCCTTTCCTTGTCCTACCTCTATGGTCACAAAGGGACGTCGGTCAATGACTTGAGAAGTAGTTATGCCCGATTTTTGGCACATATCCATGTGATATTTTCGGGCTTTTGAGTTGACATCTAGGCCTAATCGCCTTAACTTATTTCACCTAATACGCTCTCTAGCCTCTGCCTGTGCTTCTTCCCTCACCCTTAACTCCTCTTCTTTTCGCTTCTTAGCAGTGTTGAGTCTCGTAAGCATATCCTCTTTAAGAGGTTCTTGGTATAACTTGACTCTACATCCACTAATATAGTTTGGCAAGATATCTCCTTCTAGAGTGGCCAACTGAATTGCACCGCTAGTGGAAATTCTATTAATGATCATGGGTCCGTATCCTCTTTTCTCCAATTTACGGGCATGTTGCTTTAGCGTATAATCCAACACTAGGTCTCCCTCTTTCAATCCTTTATCTTTGATGTGTGCATCAAAGTATGCATTTTGTCTTTTCTTTGCAGCATAGATGCCTGCCGCCGCGCGTAGCCTCATCTCACCTAAGCGTTCTAGATCAAAAATCCTAGAGGACAATTCATGTCCATTCCACTCATACTCTTGTGCTACTTTTAAGACAGGGATTAAGAAATCTAATGGTAGCACAACATTCTATCTGAAGATCATCTGAAATGGGGTGGCATTGAGTACCGTTTTGTCAATACGTTACAAAGGATCTTATTGGTGCTCTCGGCTTGTCCGTTAGCTTGTGGGTGATAAGGGGCAGACTTCTTATGTATCACCAAGAATTCTTGGAGAAGATTTTCAATGACCTCATTCAAGAAGTGTGTGCCTCTATCGCTCACTAACTCTATTGGTAGCCCATATCTCGTGAACACATTCTCGAATAAGAACTTAGCCGTAGTTTGAGCATCATTCTTTGTTGTGGCTTTCACTTCTACCCACTTTGTAAGGTAATCTGTGGCTACAATAATATACTCTGCATGGGAGTTTTCTAGCTGGGGGGTTAATAGGACCTATGAAGTCTATGCCCCACTTGGAAAATGCATGCCCTCCCATCATTGGCCTCAAAGGCATCTCGTCTTTTCTAACTGGATATTGTGCACGTTGGCATTTGTCACATAGGTATGAGCATCCATATGAAGAGTGGGCCACCAAAGTCCTGAAAATAGAATGGTCTTGATTACTCGATCAGGACCGAAGTGTCCACCTGCAACACCGCTGTGTGCAGTTTCTAAGACTTTCAAATAGTCTGATTCATGAATGCATAGTCTTAAGTAGCCATCTTTGCCTCTTGGATATAGATTGTCTCCTACTAAGGCATAGCCTTGAGCCTCTTGCTCCATGCTTCGTCTTCTTGCTAGACTAGCCTCTTTGGGTAATCTTCTGGACCTCATAAACTCTACCAATGGAGCACTCCAATCTGGAATTAATGACACTTGATAAAGGGTGGCAAGCTCCACTGGTGGTCTCTCTCTGCACATTGGACAATTCTTAATCCACACATGTATTTCTTCGTCCATGCTAGGCCAATACACTCCTAAATGTTTCAGATTTTGTAATGTGCATTGTTTGGAATAATGATTTCCTAGCAATCCTTCATGAGCTTGTTGCAACCAACTACTATGTTCATCGTCCTCAACACAACAAGCTAATACACCCTCAGTATCTTGTTTGTACATGATTCCTGCCAGTATGTGATACTTTTGTGATTTTACAATTTCTTCTTGTGATGTTTTCACATTCTTATTTGCAGGTCCGAAGGTTAGGACCGGTACCAACTTATTTGCCCATTTAGGAACAACTTCCAAATTGAACAGATAAGCGTCGGGTAATTCATCAGACACTCCTTGCGGTGACTCTCCTGAAGTAATGCGAGAAAGGTGATCTGCCCGAAGGTGGGTTCTACCTTTCCTGACAACAACTTCAAAATCATATTCCATTAGTAAGAGGAACCATCTTACTAAGCGTCCAGTATTGCAAGGTTTATTGACCAAATATAACAAAGCTTGATGATTAGTGAAAAACTTGAACTTGTTGGCCAATAAATAGTGTCTAAACTTCTTCACAGCATATACCATGCCTAAGCCTTCTCTCGCTCAGTTGTGGTATAGTTTCGTTCAACTACGGTGAGCTGTCTACTAGCATATGCTATGGGCAAATCTAAGTTTCCTTCACCTATGGGTTATGCTAGCACACATCCTATGGCGTGATTGAATGCATCCACATGGAAATGGAATGGTTTATTCCAATCAGGAGTAGTCAGTATTGGTGCTATGCACAAACATTTCTTCAGTTCATTGAAAGAATTCTCGCATTTGTCGTTCCACTCAAAATTAGACAACAAGTCATAAAGGGGTCTCGCTATGATTGCGTACATGTGGATAAACCTACGGTAATATCCACAATGGCCCATAAAGGCTTGTACCTCTTTAACATTCCTTGGTCTTGGCAACTCCGCTATGGCTCGTACCTTATCTTCATCTGTTGAGATTCCATTCTTAGAGACAATATGACCTAAGATTTTACCTTGACGCACCATGAACACACACTTTTCTGGGTTAAGACACACCCGTTATTCTCTACACTTGTTGAAGATTTGTCCGAGCTCAAGGATGTGAAATCTTCTTTCTTGGGAATGAGCACATAAATCGTCCACATATACTTCCAAGCTCTTCCGCAATAACTCTTTGAAAACATGACACATGAGCCTTTGGAATGTTGCAGGTGCATTTGTGAGCCCAAATGGCATCACATGAAATGCAAAGATTCCCCACTTTGTGGCAAAAGCTATTTTGTGTTGATCTTCTGGGGCAATGGCTACTTGATTGTAACCTGAAAATCCATCAAGGAAGCTATAAACTTCCTTGCCTGCAACACGCTCCAATAGGTGTTCCGTGATTGGAAGCGGATAACTATCTCTGATCATAGCGGCATTAACTTTTTTAAGGTTAATACACACTCGCAACTTCCCGTTCTTCTTGGGCACTACTACAATGGGGGACACCCATTCAGTATGCTCAATCTCATAGATAAATCCAGCTTCAATCAGCCTACCAATTTCTTCTTTTATTTTGGCTGCATATGCATCATTATATGTGTAGGGCTTTTGTTTGCTTCAATCAGCCTACCAATTTCTTCTTTTATTTTGGCTGCATATGTATCAACGGTCATGGGGATAGTATGAGAGCAAATTCTTGGATCTACCCCTTTCAAGTCTCTATAGTGCCACACAAACACATCCCTATATTCCCTTAATAGAGCTACGAGTTCCATTTCTTCTCTTGCACTTAGGTCATCTCCTATATATGTGCATCTCTCTTCGTTCTCTTCAATGGTCACTACAATTTTCTTTGTCTTTTCTTTATTATCATATGATTCTCATATGATGGCCTCTCTCTTAGGCATTCGTACCAAAATTTTGCAGTCGTCAACTTCATATTTCTTGAAGTTTTCTGGTACTTCAAACAATGATTCCTCCTCTTATTGTTTCACTGCTTTTCTTTTCTTTTTCTTTTGATTGCTCTCACTCCCATCCTTTGAATTTACTGTTTTAATACTTGTGAGAGGTTCTCCTTCTTTCTGGGTGAACACTCCTATATCTTGTAGATAGTGCTGCTCTGAGTTAAAGAAACTAT
This sequence comes from Ceratopteris richardii, assembly GCA_020310875.1. Classification (NCBI taxonomy): domain Eukaryota; kingdom Viridiplantae; phylum Streptophyta; class Polypodiopsida; order Polypodiales; family Pteridaceae; genus Ceratopteris; species Ceratopteris richardii. The sequence goes on along the minus strand of CM035410.1, from coordinate 189,482,569 downwards.
CCATCACAATGGACTCTATATCATCGTCATTATCTTCTTCTTCTATGACATCACTAGGATCACACTCTTCTAGCAAGGGCTGACACATGAACACTGAGATATCATAAACCTCCTCATTACAATGAGGTGTCCATTGTTCTTCATTGACAGCAATGTCCATGGTGGCTAAGATTTCTGGCCAACCATGAGGCTCAAATTCCTCATCTGGAAAGATCATCGGTGTATAGGCTAGGACTTTAATTGGTCTATCTCTTGGCAAAGTTCCTTCTTCTCTTGCCTTTAAACGTTTTTCCTCTTCCTCTGTGACCTTGCACATCCACAAATGAGTATCTTCATGCAGCCATGATGGTGAGGTGAACTTTCAGAATGCACAGAGATGGAATCTTCTTTCGCTTTGTGGATAGGATTCCATTGTAGGGGTGGTACATCTCTGAAGGAGTAATCCTTCAAATTGACCTTGGTGGTGACCCCTAAGTGTTGTAAGTACAACGAGTTGGTTCCCCAATCCTGTACTATTTGCAATTGTCGTAGGAAGGGTCTTCCTAGGATCATCTCATAGACGTTATTTTTCTCAAAGTCACATATAGCAAATGTATGTTCAAAATCCACACCACAAGTGGTTAGAGTTATCCCTTTGAGCAATCCTAGAGGTCTTTCAAAATGAGCGTTGGCCATTTGAAGCTTCATTCTAGTTGGTCTTAATGTGGGTTTGCCCCATTGCTTCCACAAGGAGGTGGTCGCAATGGCAACACCCGCACCTGAATCTATGATTGCTTTGGTTGTGTAACCTTGGTAGGTGATTGGAAGATAAGTGTTACCTTCTTCACCCTCACACATGTCCCCTATTTTGTCTAGAGGTATCTCTGGAACTTTTTGCTTAGAGCCTGTTTTTCGCTTATTGGAATCAAGTTCTGGAACCTGATCCTTCACATGATTCCATAGCTCAGGTTTTGCTTTGAGCAGCTCTTCTACAGTGAGATGACATTGAACCATAGTGTTCTTAACGACATCAATGTTCCTTGGAACCACTGAGTCTTCATTTCTTACTAGTATTGTGGGAGCTCTAATCTGGAGAGATTCAGATTCCCATGGGCCTGGAAATCGAGGCAGTTCTTCTAGGGTATTAGATTCAAAATCTAATCTTTCGTCTTCTTGTTGTTCTGCTTCATCTCCGTAAATAGATGGAATGTCTTGGGGAAATTGATCATGAAGATCATCAATCTGAGGAATACGAGGGGAGTTACCCTTCTCCTTGGCCCATTTCTCTTCTTGTATTTCCTGCAAGAACTCTTGAGAGTATTGTTGAATTGAAGGAGGCATTCCAGCATCCGTGGAATTAGGAACGTACGTTCCCATTGGTGGTGAGCTCCCTCTATCAATAACTGGTTGAGCCTGTGGAGGTAAAGAAACTTGTGGTTTGTTTACCAATTGCTCTAATCTTTCTAGTAAGCCCTAGAAATGCAAATCCGATTTGATAGAGTTTGTTTGATTGAACTTTTGACTAGTCTCAAGTATGGCTTGAGCTTGTTCTACCATTTTCATGCACATTTTCATCCGTTCAATCTCTAAATCCGCTCTAGGGTAACTCTTGCCTACGTTTGCAGCTGTAGGCCCTTCTTGAAGTCGAGATTGGTAGGCCTTGAACATCATGTCCAAGCCTTCTGGGGTTGGATCTGCAAGAACACACCCTGGTTGCGGCCTATTTACAATGGGTGGTGGGGTGGGATGAGGTGAAGTGGATGGAGTGTCGGCATGTGAGGGGTTTTGAGATGCGATGTCTTCTATTTTTGTTTTTGCTTCTTTCAAGCTTTCTTCTAGTTCCGATAAATTTTTATTCCACTTGCGATTAGCCTTCTCTGTGGTATCTTTCCATGTCCTTGTTTTCCTCTTACTAGGTTCTCCCGATTCACTCGACTCTGATTGCTCTACTGGTTTATCTTATTTTAATGCTTGTGCTCTAGTAACTGCCTGTATAGGAGCCACATTACTGCAACTTGAACTTGAATCTTCCACTAAGCCTACCACATTAATGGGTGTAATCTTGGGCACACTAGAGGGGTTTCTTGGACAATCTCTAGGGAGATGGTCTTTGCCACAATCAGGACAAAAAGCCTGTATGGTGATAGCATGTCCTTGACTCGGAGATGGCGAGTGGGGACAATCACAAAGGAAATGGTCACCCTGACATCTGAAACATGGTCCTCTAGGGGCTTGTGGTCTTACGTGTCTCAATTGGGGCCTAGGGTTAGCATTTGTGTACATGACATTGGAGTATTCAGGCTCCCAATTTTGTTCCATAGGTGGTGCCTCATATTGATACGGATATATCTCACTATGTTCAGGTGACTCTGTGTAATAAGCATGTGGACTACCTTCATGGGAGTAGTCTGAACTATGAGCATGAGAGTCATTATCTAGTATCAATGGGGTTAGTGGCACCAATGCCCTATTTGGATTTTCCTCTCCCACAGCATACTTGATTGGAATCAGGTTAGCAGGAGCTGGTGGTTGGTTTCCCAAGACTGGTTGTAGCCTATATTGTGCCTGATATTGCTGTTGTGGTCGATAATATAGTTGTTGGTATTGGTTCTGATACCTACCTTGTTGGTAAGGTTGTTGATAAGTTTGTCTAACAGCCTGCCTATTGTAGGGACAATCTTGTGCCGCTTGGTTCGTGCATTTTCTCTCAATAGTGCAATATGGAACATTCCTTTCTCTAATGTTTTGGTTTTGCATTGGGCATACATTAGCCATGTGGTCCCCTCCGCAGGTATAACATCGGTTCAATGAGGTGACTCTCTGTGTTTGTCTATTTTGGACTCCCAGCTTCTTGGCAACTTGCTCAGCTATCTCATCTATTTCCGTGGAGATTCTCGAAGTATGACTAGTAGAACTATCAGAATCCTTATAGAGTTTGGACAATCCTAACTCCTCACCCAAGTTATCTTCTATGTCAATGCACGTCCGCACACACTCTTCTATGGATCTAGGCTCTTTCAAGTATACATATGATCTTAACTTTGTGCTCAGTAACCCATCTAAGAACAAAGCCACTTGTTTGGCTGGTGTGTGTAACTCTGGAGCAGGGCATCTTTCTAGGTACTATCTGAACCTTCTACTTGCTAGTCGCACTGTTTCTTGGGGTGTTTGCTTGAAGCTGTGGATCAAAGATGATGTGTTATGCGTGATACCACTCTTGGAAAATTCTACAATGAATTCGTCTAGCAGTTGACCTATATCGCGATAGTTGCGACTACTCAATGGTTGAAACCAAGCTAAGGCAGTGCCCTTAAGAGTCAAACCAAATGCCTCATACTGATCATAAGGATCTCCTGTCCCGTCAAAATAATTCTTCATTGCCTTGATCACTTGAGTGGGTCTAAGGGCTCTTGTGTGCTCTCGGGGTCTAGGCAATGGAAAATCCTGTTCATCTCTTTGTTGCCTATGTGCTTGATGTCTCTCTCTTTCCGGCCTTTCATTTTCAAATCTTGATCTATTCTTGCCCACGGTGTGTGCAAAACTTACCTCAGGTCTCTCTCTAGTTCTTTCTCTCTGGGCTTCATGAGATTGAGATGAACCTACTCCTTGGAGGCCATGGGAAACATTGGATCTTGGTGGAGGGAAAATCAATCCACTCTTCCAAGTATATGCGTGTCTATCATGTTCTGTTACCAAGAACATCTTCTCTGATGTGTTATCCAGGTAGACAACTTTGCCTGGTATCTCTGGATCCTTAAACTCGTAGATGATGACTATGCCCAATTGGCTAGGTTGATCTAGCTTGAATCTCCAAAAGGCTTCCTCTGTTTCTCTATTCAAGAATAGTTCTATGCTTTTCTTGTCTTGAGGAATCCAGTCTAGAGTGATCACTCTGGTCAAAACTGACTTACCTCTAGGAGTTTGGGGTCCTTGTCCTACATTTACTTGTTCTAGGTCTCCTATCTCATTCTCAAGAATGACATTTACAAACTCGTCAGTCCTATCTGGTAGGTTGGTGACCACATACATGGTTCCTTCCTTATCAAGTATGAACCCTCTTCAAACTTGACCACTGGGTGTTCAACAAAGGGTTGATCTGGACTTTTGAGTTGGACCACTGATCGCCTCAGGCCATCCTCATAGATGCAAGCACCCCTAATCGGTTGGTCCGAATATATTCCAATTGTGTCTTATAGGGATCTTCTTGTGTTTGTAGATGGGTAGTTCGTGAGCTACCTGCAGGTTTCCCCATGCTAAAAGACATTTTTGAGTCACTTGTGTCAAAGTTTAGTACGTAAGGACAACCACTTAGTTGTTGTGCCCAAGACCTAGCTGTATGGTTGACACTGGACTAAGAAGATCTATTGCTTTTTCTATCCTTGCCTAGGTGTCTACCAGATCTCAGGTTCATAAGCTTTGGCTAAGAGTCCAAAATTTCCCCTTGGTATGGTTCAAAAATCCTTTGGAGTCCCCTTGGGTTACAAGTCCCACCTGAAGGTCAACTTCAAAATATCCTATCTGAAAATCAACGCATTATTCTTATAAAAAATAGTTGAGGCCGTGTAGGATTCGAAACGAGCTTTCCAACGAGCTATAGAGCTCAAAAAATGGACTTTGGATGAAAACGTTATGTCAAATCAGGCTCTTGGGGGTCAAAACAGGCAAACAGGACCTTTTGGAAAAAATCACGATTTTGTGAAATCAAGAGAATCGCGATTTTGTGAACTTCAAGAGAATTGCGATCTTGTGAAACCAAGAGAATCGCGATTGTGTACCTTGAGAATCGTCATTTCACAAAATTGCGATTTTGAGCAGAAAATCGTGTTTTTGAAAATCGCGATTTTGAGCAGAAAATCATGTTTTTGAAAATCACGATTTTGCAGAAAATTGTGTTTTTGAAAAGCGCGATTTTGAGCAGAGAATCGTGTTTTTGAGAATCGCGATTTTGAGCAGAGAATCGTGTTTTCACAGAATCGTGGTTCACAGAATGGTGGTTCACAGAATAGTGTTTTCACAAAATAATGTTTTCATAGAATCGTGGTTCACAGAATCGTGTTTTCACAAAATCGTGGTTCATAGAATCGTGGTTCACACAATCGTGTTTTCATAGAATCATGTTTTAGAGAATCGTGTTCTAGAGAATCGTGTTCTAGAGAATCGCGATTTTGTTTCAGAGAATCGTGGTTTTCAGAAATTTAGAGAATCGCGATTTTGAGCACAACCATAGAATCGTGTTTTCTCAGAATCGTATTTTTTTGGCTGAAAATCGTGATTCGTGAGAATCGCGATTTTAAGCACAACCACAGAATCACAATTTTGAGAATGACCACAGAATCGTGTTCTTTTCAAAAGGCTTTTAGGCGGGAAACAGAGAATCGTGATTTTCAAAAAAAAAATTGAATTTTCACAGAATTGTGATTTTCATCACAGAATCGTGTTTTTTGGCGGGAACTTCGAATTTCTGAGCGCCCAGCAATGGCGAGCTCCGTATGTGCAGAAAATCATGAAAAAACACAGCGCTTGCACTCTCTTGCACTTCCTAACTCCTCCTCGCACAATAATGCATGAAAGATGGTATGAAAATGATGAAAATGCACTAAAAAACAAGAAATTTCTATGAAGAAGAAGATGGAGATGGTGATGATGATGAAGATGAAGAAGAAAAATCAGAAAATGAACAAAAATGATCGTTTTTTTACCTTCCAACGTCGCAAATCTACAATCTTACCATCACAACGCTCGTCCTCGAAGCTCTCTCCCCGGAAACGACGCCAAAATTTGGTGTAGCTCAAGCGTAAGCACCACCTCCCTTACTTGTCAATCCGCGAAGACGTGAGGATCGGTATGAAGACCACGAGCAAGTGAAGGCACAAGTGTGTGAGTGAAAGCACACAAGCATGCACACACATACACACACACGCACACAAGGCAAGATCAAAGAGAGGAACAATGGAAAGCTTCGATTGCAAAAGAGTTCTCTTACAAAAGCTCTATTCTCTAACAAGCTAACCCCAAAAATGAGCTCTCTAGCTCTTTTTATAGTTTTTTGAGTAGTTTTTGCCCTGTCGAGACCTAGTGTCTGGCCTAGTTAAAAATTAGGTTCCAGGGCTTATTTGAGGGCTCAAACGAAGTCTAAAAATTATGAAAATTGGTAGGATGATACTTCTAATACTCCTTGAGATCAAGGACTCCTTGGCTTGAACAAAATGGAGTTACAAAAATAGAAAATGGTATTTACAATGGTTTTTAGTGATGAAAATCACTACTGTTAGGGGATTCTTCTAAAAATTTGACATACACTTCTTGGAGCTCCCTACTTGCTCCTTCTACTTGTGTGTCCACCTCTTTGATGTGCTCCTGTGCTTTGTCCTTAACCTTCAGCTTCAACATAGTGTTTATTGGATATGATTCAACTCAGATGGGTTACAGATTCTTCAATCCTTCAACCAAGCAATTCACTACAAGTAGAGATATTGTGTTTGAAGAACACAGGTCTTGGTATGATGAACACAATCAAAAGGTAACACTACCATATGATCTTGATTATGACTCTCATCAATTAGGAAGCAAGCATGATACACAGGTCCAAGATCCAAGAAGTGATACAGACAATGACCAAGATGAAAGGGAAAACAATTACAAGCTATGGAAGTCAAGAGGCAAAGCAAGATGCAAGAGGTTGGAGAATGCTCAAAACAAGCACCTAGAAGATCGGCAAGAGAGAAGAAGCAACCAGAAAGGTATGGATATGATTCCACATTTGTTATGAAGCATTCAATCTACTTGGCAAAAGACTCTATTTCAAAGGAACCCTCAACCTATGAAGAGGCAAAGGGAAACCCTAATTGGGAAAAGGCCATGAACGAAGAGATAGATGCATTGAAGGAAATGGACACTTGGGATTTGGTTCCAATGTTGCCAAATCAAAAGGTAATTGGTTGCAGATGGGTATATAAAGTTAAAAGAAATTCACATGGATTAGTTTGCAGGTACAAGGCAAGATTAGTTGCCAAAGGATGCTCACAAACTCATGGTATAGACTATGAGGAAACATTCTCACCAGTTGCAAAGATCACTACAATCAAGACATTGATAAGTGTAGCTGGTGCAAGGAATTGGAGACTCCTCCAACTTGATGTGAAAAATGCATTGTTAGATGGTTGGATAAGTGAAGAGGTATACATGTCACGAGAGTACTTAAGTATCTCAAAGGTACAATCAACAAAGGTATATTCTATCCTTACTCTTCAGATTTGGATATCAAAATCTACTCAGATCCAGATTGGGCAGGAGCTAAGGATGATAGAAAAAGTACATCTGGTTACTAAGCATTTGCAGGTTCAAAGCTAGTGTCATGGAGTTCCAAGAAGAAACCAATAGTTGCTTTATCTTCAACTGAAGCAGAGTACAGAGGATTGACCATAGCAACTCAAGAGGCAGTATGTTTAAAAGCATTGTATACAGATTTGGGACTTGTGAGTTCCAAACCTCACACATTTGGAGATAATGTAAGTTCCATGCATCTAGCGGCAAATCCTATTTTCCATGCGAGAACCAAGCACATAGAAGTCAATTACCACTTCATCAAGGAGAAGCTCATGGCAAAGCAGATTGACATTTCTTTTGTTCCTATTGAAAAGCAAGTAGCAGATATGATGACGAAGGCACTTGATGGAATAAAGCTTTGTAGATTCAAAGCTATGGCTGGTATTTGGAACATCAAGCTTACACTATGCTTGAGGTGGATTTGATCTACATCAAAGGCTATCGCGTCGAAAGAATATCCATTGGAGAGTTCTTTTACTTATGCTCATTTATTGTATTTTTTTGAGAGATTTTTTAATGCTTCATTTACCGTTGTAAAAGCCTTGAGCTTTACACATGTAAAGGTAGAAATATAGAGCCCAAATCCCACGAATTTGTGGTGGTTGAAGTTGCATTCAATCAAGCAATCAATCACCTAAAAGTAGATCAAACTAGATCTTCACTTTTCCTAGATTATAGGAAAGTGAATTGATTCCCTCCAACAACCATTCCCACCTTCATTTGAATTCAAATTTCACTTGTAAAAGTCGTGGAACACTCCTAGAGTCTATATAAAGACTTGAAATCACTTGTACATTACATGGAAGAAATATACATATATTTGTGACCATCATTGTCTTGCTCCTTCAATTCTTTGCATCATCTTCTTTGCCAAGAGTAATCTTGCAGAGGCTACTGCTATCTCTCCAGAGCTTTAAATTGCGTGCAAGATGGCGCATTGGAAAGGTATAAGTGTCTAGTTTAGGCCTATAAATTTTCATAGCATTTGGTTTCGTAGATTGGGACAAATCTTAGTTTTTCTATCTCAGGATCAATCTCTGCGTATTCATGAAAAATAGGAAGTACCACCGGTGAATGTCGCATTCATTCCTATAGCATATTTTGCTTATCCCTTATACTTTTGTGCATTCTATACACTCAACCCTATGTCTAGCACTCCCATAAAAGGATTGTTTTTAATTGTAATCATGCTGGTCGCTATGGGCATTTCAAGTTCATTGTCTCTTCCATAGATAGTAAGTTTTTTGAGCTAGTCGATCCGCGAACCTATTTGTTTTGTATCGACTGACTCTCCTTGATGCTCCAAAGTACATAGTGTGTTTCTTTGCACTTATAGCATGCCTATAAGATCTATTTGAGTCTCCATAAGCTCAAGGGCTGGTCTTGTGCCGGTTGGCTAGAAAAAACTTCATCGCTTCGAAACGCACTTTTCTACCTTCTACAAGCTTCTCCAAGTTCTTTCAGTGGTAACAGAGCTAGGTCAAGATGGGTGACGGCTTTCCCTCAATGATCAAGAAGCTTGATCAACACAACTACGCAACTTGGAAAATCAGGATGGAGGCCTATTTGCAAGGTAGAAATCTTTATGCAATTGTAGTAGGTGATGAAGCTATGCCTATTCCAAGATCCAAAGGAGGACCTACACAAGAGGAGACAGATAAGCTCACACTTTGGTGCGCAAGGGATGCTCAAGCAAGGTCGTACATACGAAACTCTATCTCTGACTTTCTATTACCACATATTAGAGGATGCAAGACATCTCAAGAGACTTGGGATGCCCTCGAGACTTTCTTTTCTGCTAGTACGGAAGCAAGAAAGAATCATCTTTGGAACGAGTTCAACCAAATGAAGAAGACACGTAAACAAACCATCACAGAGTTTGTTTCCAAGATCAAGGAGGTTGCAGATCAGTTAGCGTCCATTGGAGAGTTGATTGAAGAAGAGGTCATCATGAGGCAAATTCTCAACGGCATTTGAAGTGATAAGCAATGGCAATCCTTCACGACGGCTTATGATCTCATCATGGATGTGCAAACTCCAGACTTCAACATCTTTGTTGGACAACTCTTCAATCAAGAAGCCAACAATAGCATAAAGGAAGGTAACTCTTATCATGGCAATTCAACTAGCGCTCTATATGCAGATAAGAAGGATAAGAAGCAGAAAGGCAAGAAGAAGGAAGAATATGAAGAAGAGACTTCATATTCTTCCACAAACAAGGTAAAGAAGATGATCATTTATTCTACATAGATTCAAGGTTAGGAACACTTTGTTGGCTCGTTTTGCCTGACATTGTATTCTCTGGCTCCTGATGCATTCCAAAAGGGTTCTAGGAGGTAGTTGCTTGCTCTCGAGAAGGGAATACAAGCAACCCCATATACTTCAATTGAGCTCTATCAACTACATCTACCGGCCAATATCTTCTTTGATTCTATTCTAGGTATGTGACTATAGACTCATCTTCCGGATCCTTTAACTCATAGAAAGTCATTGGGCTTTCTTCCTGTCCTCCTGTGGGTGAGTCGTTTTGTAACAATAGGTCGGACGTGTTGATTAAGTAGACATCTAACAAGTAATCATCTTGAGATATCAGATCCCCTCTCAAGACTCGAGTCACCACTGACTTGCCCCTTGGTGTAGTTACTAATTCTTCAGGATCAAGTCTCCCCAAGTTTCCTTGTCCTTCCAATTCTCCTCTCTCGTTGATCCGATCTGGGTTTTCTGTCACCATGTAGATGTGACCTAATTTATCCATGTACACTCATCCTCCATGCTTGACTGCGGGTATAGGCACTATTGCTGATTCAGTAGAGTTTACCATCCTTGCAACAAACCTATTTAATCCATCCAGGTAAATAGGGATCCCTTGCGGATTGGTGGACACATATTGTGGAGACGTGCAGTATTCGTCCCCTACCATTGACATAAAGTTCTCCCTAGGGGCAGAACCATGCATGTCTTCTAAGGCCATGGGTATGTCCTCCTTTGAATCACTAGAGGTGTCCGTATAGATAGAGTGATGACTTGTTTGGGTTGCACTTCCTACCGATGAGATAACACTTCTCCAGCTACTTAGCACCCGTCTTGATCTCAAGTTCATTCACCCTTCTTGGCTTATGTTGGCTTCCTACTTCCCCAGAATTAGCTCCTCAACTACCTCCAACTTTTTCCTCAACTGCCTTAATAGGTTCTGGACGATACCACTCTTGGCGATACCACACAAACGATACGATACTGGGTCCAGCAAAATACGATACTAGAAACCTCCAGCGATATAATACCACCGAATGAGATGATAGGATACTAGAATTTACATGATATGATACCTCTACATTCAACGATACGATACCAAGTTAGTGGACGATAGGATACCTGACCACTTCACAATACGATACCAAAGATCACGCATTATGATACCAAAATTTGGCACGATACGATACTAGCAAATCATACGATACAATATTGAATCCCTCACAATACAATACTGGAACAATGGACGATACGATACCAGAAAGGTCAATGATATGATACCATTTTTTTGCACGATATGATACCAACCTGACAGCATGATACAATACCGCTTAGTCGATGATACCATACCGAGTGGTAAGACGATACGATACCAGAAACCTCCGGGGATACGATACCACCAAATGAGACGATATGATACCAGAATGGTATCGCGATACCTCAAGTGGGTATGCAATGATACTGGTATCGAGTATCACGATACTAGGGAATTTTGGTAACGCGATACCAAAACTCAACCGACCACAACATTTTAGCCAAATTTCATCTAAACTCAAACATTTTTAGTGCAATATGTTTGTTTACCTCACCTCTTCCCTCTTGACCCTCTGTCACTCAACAATTTTCAAAAAACGCTCTGTCCTTCCCCATGATATCAAAAAAGTATTTAATTGCGTGCGTGTGTGTGTGTGTTCATAATTTGTTTTTAATGCCAAATTTTTGTATAGCTTACCTTCAATGATCCTTGTCTAAGCTTTGGGCTCACTAGGACTTTTCCTTGCTCACTCAACATGATACCACTGCTGTGATACCGGTCACTGCTTTGCTCACGATACTAGTTCTCACAAATGATCAACTGAACTAAATTTTTTTGGTTTTTATAGTTTTTGAGTTGCCTAAAACTTAACTGAGCTACTTTTAATAATTTTTGAGATTTTGTTTTTTGATGTTTCCTACTTCTTCCTACTCTACTCCTATCTTTCCTAACCCTAACTCTTCACTTTCTTCCTCACTCCTAACCCTAAATCTAAAAACTCATTACACACACCTCAAGAGTGTGAAATAACAAGTGTTGAAGTGCTTGACCACTTGCCACTGAACGAATTTACCTCTACAAGTACAAATCCTTCACTCGATCTATAACAATCATGAAGGCACCTTGGCTAAGTTTGTTCCCTAGCAACGGCACCAAAAACATGTATACCTAAGTCACGAAGCCTTAGGGATTTGTGTCAATGAGACAATCTCAATCGCCCCACAAGTGCATATAGTGGTGGATTGATATACATTTAATTATCAATATGAGGAACCACATGAACCAAGTGTATGAGGACATGTGCACACATGATGGAAAAAGAAGTGGCTGAGCTACAATGCATGTGAAAAGACTTAACTACCTTCTTAGCTCACTAGTTCCTCCAAAATGTATGTTGTGATACCATTTACTGTAGTAAGCACAATTTCGAACTTTTCTTCCAAGTCGAAACTACGAATATGGCCAATAGAGGGTTTATTTAAGAGCTCTCAATGAGACGCATCTATTGCTCGTATTTTCACTCAAATATGAAAAACTCTCTTCAAGTTATGCACAAAACAGTGAATGATGGGAAACACCAACACTCGCTCCGCAACTCGTGATGGCTCACACACACACACTACAGTAGTTCAAACGTGACACGAAGAGATAGATAATAGTCTGACACACACATTCCAAGCATTACAAACACACAAAAGATCAAAGAGGAGGAGGAAATCAGCAGGAAAGAAGCAAATTCCAATTTTTGCTCTACTTCTTCACAATGGCAAAAAGTCTTTACAAAGCGTCACAAAATAACTTATATACTTGTTCCCTAAAAATGGTCCTTTCACACAAAAGACCAACACTTTATTGACTAAAAGACTAATTTCCTATTAGCTTACAAGAGTTATGTTACAAGGATTTGGGCTTATGCCTCTAGAGGACTCCTCTAGTGCCTTTACATGGTTTGTTATGAGATTCCCATAAGCATTTGAAGAAGAAAATTTGTGCCCATAATTTGAAATTTTTGGGCTCCTCTTTAGTACTCTATTTTCTCTACAACAGATAGCAAGGAGCTCGACTTGGATTCTTCTTTAAACTTCAGTGGAGAAAAACAAAATTTAGATCAAGTATGGAGAAAGAAAGCCTTAGATGAATTATTTTTCCTTCTTGTACCAACAATACATGTGATGGGATTTCTTTAGCACGACTTGAAAGCGCACAACAACTTTATTATAGAGCCTTAAAATGCACATTAAGAGAATAGCTTTCCAAAAGCTTAAAATTTTATTGACCCCGAATCATATGTAGGTCCTCCATTCATATTCATACATAAATTCTTTAAAATGCTAGAGTTCCTGAAAAACAACACAAAACTCCGCTTATTGTCGCACATGCCTTTTTACCTTAAGTTCAGCACTAAGTCCCACATTTGCCTCGAGTTTGATGTTCAGAGAAATTTAAAGTAAAAAGAGTTGCATTCATAATTTCATTTCTGCTGGAAACGCCATTCCCCATATGTTTAGAACTTGTTTGGTTCACTTGGGATTTTCATAAAGGAATTAAAACTAAATAAGCCTACAGAATATGATATTATATTCACAAGAAAAGATGTAAAATTTCAGTCCTGTGCAATGATTAGAAATATGAATTTAAAAGATTGGCAAGTCGTTAAAATATAAAAAAAAAACCTTCTCAATTCGTACATTCAAATCGAGCAATAACTTATCCTTATACATGCAACATACAACAGATATGTAAGCAGACACAATACATGTTTCATAGCATCACTCATGATGTATTGGGAACAATCATATTAAACAACAATTCATGATAAGTGATATATAAAAGATAGAAATCACCTTTTTTATTTCTTTTGTTTGATTTCATCCTAATTTGAATGTCTTCATCATTTCGTGCAAAAATATTTGATAGCATGCTTCACTTCAAATCTCGACCACAATGCTAATTTGCTTTTCTTATTCTTTCTATTTCTTGTTCATGCTATATCTTTTCATATTCACATTTTACAAGTAATTGTTTTCTTTCCATGACCACCTCTCAGTTTCTACTAGTTTTGGCATAACATCCTTCCATCTTCGGTGCATTGGGAGAGGGGGGGGGGGGGGGGGGGGGGGCAGATTCTGTCATATCCTTGACTATTTCAAGCAGATTTATTGGAAAAGCATCAGATATATCCTTTATTAGTCAGCACAAAATTTTATTTCTTATCATCAAATAAATGCATACAAGTGTGAATGTCTATATAAACAACTGCAACTCGTGTTGAACTCTGCCTTTTTACTCGACAGTTTATCGTGATCAATATTGCCTTTTTTTCAACATCTCAGGCTAAGAGTATGATTGTGAAAGTGGGAGAAGAAATTGGGTATCGTTGGGCTCTAGAGCTTGCACAACTGAAGCTCCATGACTCGCCTTCTGAGCCGTTGCAGATCACTCACCCAATGATGCAGCCGAGAGATGTATGGTGGTAGCTCTTGATCAAAGTGAGAGGTCTCGTTCACTACAATGGGCTCATGATACCCACACATTCAAAGCCTTAGTTAGACTAGTTCTTGACCACACCAGCTCATCGCCATAGAGCCATGGTTATGGAGCAATAAAGAGGACATTACATGGGACAGAAAAAAGATTCACGTTGTGGTCGGTTTCTTGCGTGCTTAGGGGTGCACACAAGGTGCCAAGAAAGTGACCTTGGTGGATCAAGCCAACCACTGATGATACAGCGTACGTCGGATGCTTGGAGCAATCTCAGGTGATAGCAAAAGACTCAAACAGAGTTTTTTAGCATAGTGAATTTCACTTCAGAATTGTATAAAATCGTGAAACGAAGAGAGTAGGAGGCAATCTTTAGATCAATGGAATCAAAAGTCAAAGCAGTTTTCATATAACCTATGCACTTAGGATCATCAAACACGATCATGGTATAGTCAACCGAATCGATACAATGAAAGCAATATAAAGAGTAATATATGCGCTAACCGAATCGATACAATGAAAGCAATATAAAGAGTAATATATGCGCTAAAAAAATCTATCTTTCACAAGAACAAACCGTTCTTGTTTGTATGAAATCATGTAGTACGTAGATTTGCGATATATGGAGTGCATCTTAATCATGCTATGTTAGAAAAGGTTTTAAAGAATATAGATGTGTACAGTGGTAATATCAACCATAAAGTTTCCTTGTTAAGAAGATGTTTTTGATTCGCAGGAACAGCGCGCAACTAGATTATATAAATGGTAAAAGTAGAAACGACCTCTAGTTTATATCATCACCATGTCTAATCCAATACTGATGATAGCTTTTTCAATACAAGGTCTCTATGTGAAAGAGAAAAGTCGATAGCTTGCTTCTGTTTGATGAAATCTGCAAAAAATCAGTTCAGCAACAGAGAGAATATGATCCAGGTTTATCAAAGCTCGGACAAATAACATGTTGTATATGCAGAGAAGATAACACTAAAATAATCAGGTGCATGAATTGAAGATCAAACTTTGTCTGCGTAACTCAGTAGTCTTCATTTCCCAATGAGAAGGGTATGAGATCGCCAAAACTCATCCAAACTTGCCAAGAGTTACTTAAATCAATTTGCTAACTAATTCCCATGTTGTATGATTCATAAATTGTGACACAGTCACATTTCCGACTCAGAAAACTTGTTCCTGCACTTATTGATACCACCATATAATAATGAGGAGTCGAACACATAAATAAACTTGATGATTGCCCATCAGTCATCGCAGCGCTAGCAAATATCATACTATCAGAGATGAAATTGATTAAACAAAATATATCAGATAACCAAAGAGCTCACAGCGTCAACTTCGAATTCATGGATGATCGAGATTGCATCCAATTGATTTTCCCCATCCATAAATTACAGGGGTCGGCGAACTTCTGATCAACAACATCTCCATTCACCAGAAATTCTTCGTCAATGGATATCAGAAATCGTTCGCAATGACTAGGATGGTAGCCAACAGTTTGTCTCATGCCATCAATGCTTTCCTCTGTCGACAACACCAGAGTTATGCACCATTCCTCTGTCGATGTACTATCGCTTGACTAGAATCCTTGTATTCCATACTTCTGAACATATAATCATATCATAATCCCAGCGCTCATACGGGGAAGAAGCCTTTCTTCATCAGATAAGCCATAAGATAAAATTCAGAACAGTTCAGCCCCTCCCCTCCTTCAGTTGCCCCCCCTCTGTCCACTCTAGAAGCTGCGATTTCTTAAAAAAACTCCAGACGTTCTCCTGCTTCGACCCCCTATTTTTAGCCAAACACTCTTGCACATGCCGAGGATGTGGTTTCTTCCTACCAAAAATGGAAGCTACTCCTCCTTCAGCTGTGATTTTTCAATTGAACGGTGACATCAAATTCAACCCTGTTTTTGACGTCCCTTTCCATTCCCTCATATGGAATGTGGCATTGAGGGAGAGGGATCCATCATCAAGATCTTCTCCCCAAAAATATCCATACATATGGGTACAATGATCTCATTGGGAGCGAACACAAGCATTTCCGATACATCCATGTAACTCAGCCCATGACCAAACTTAAGCACAGTTTCTCCCATAAAAAATCTATGTGTCCTTCTTGGATATCCGCTCGATATATTGGGAGGCATGTTCATGGCGGTCATAGGCACCTGCGTGAAGGTTTCTGTATACCACGTCATGGGCAACTTGCCACTTGATGTCCAATCAAAAAGAAAATACCAAAACAAGTAGCTAGCCGTAATCTGCCCATGTCATGCATTCAACAATAAGCATGTCTCATTAAGGTGAAAACCTATCCATGGTATTTGAAAAATCCTCTGCTTCCTAATGCTCTATGCCAATGCTCAACTCCTTGTATTGTAGTTGGAACTCAGTCAATGAAACGAAATTTCTGAGTGGAAATCGTTATGACAACGTAGAGAGATAAGGGCATGACACTACTAATCAGAATTGAGAGAGAGAGAGAGAGAGAGTTGGATGCAGGTCAGTAGTTATACTTCATGATCGCAGGTGATTGTAGAAAATGGGATTGATGAGAGAGAGAGAGAAGAGAAATAGCAGTTGCATATTGCAGAGAAGATATACGAGGAGAGAGAAAGTTTTTTTTGGAGTTTTAGCCAAGGAGGTGCATAAGGCGGTGAGAGAGAGAGAGAGAAAGAAAGAAAGAGAGAGAGGCATAGAGGTTCAAAGATGAACACACAGAATAGACAAAGAGAGAGAGAGAGAGAGATGGAGATGGGCTTCGTAGCATTGTAGACTCAGGCCGAAGGAGGAGAGAGAGAGAGAGAGAGAGAGAGAGAGAGAGAGAGAGAGCAAAACGTAGATGGGAAGGACAGAAGCAGGTGGCAGAGGTATTTCAAAAGAGAGAGAGAGAGATGTAGAGGTTCAAAGAAGTTCGGAAGCAAACAGACGAGCACAAATATGAGAGAGAGAGAGGGTACTGTCAACCACATACTTTTGGGAAGGAGGCGAGGAGGAAAGAGCGGCTCGGGTTTGGATCAGGCCTCGGTGTGGGTTGTTCTCCCTGTTCCCCGAGCGGTGTCTACACGCTGGGTGCCTCGCCCTTGGTATGGTGACTCCTATCACACATCGTAGGCCCACACCTCAGAAGAGAAGGTGAATGATCAGTTTGAGCATATGCTCGTAAGCGTCAAGAATGAAAAATCCAAATTCATTGCAGAATGAAATAGCAATGCTCAGCGATATAGTGCAAATACAACTAGAGTCCTCCAATAAATGTCGATAATGTCGATTAGTGATACAATAATTCCCCCTATAGTGCAGGTCGATAATACAATAGGTCGCTATAGTGCGGATCGGTGAATACAATAGGCCACTACAGTGTGGACCCGTGCTACAATATGCCGCTACAGTACGGATCGGTGATACAATAGGCCGCTATAGTGCGGATCAGGTAATACAGTATATCGCTACAGTGCAGGTCGGTGATACAATATGCCGCTATAGTGCGGATCAGGTAATACAGTGTAGACTTCCTGCTATCGTCCAAGAAGGCACCCACGCGCTTCTCTTTCGGTCTCTACGGATGGATCCTTTACTTCAAATCTAGTCTTTGGTCTTTGCTTCGGGTCTTCAAGCCTTCTTCAAATAATTCTCTTTACTTCATAAATCTGCACTAACCTGGAAAGAAGATCCATAAGGAAAATCCACGGGGAGTATAATTCTCCACTTCTATCTTCAAATCTTTCAACTCTTTACTTTATGTAATTCTCTGAAATAAGATCAATCGACACCTAGAAAGAAGATCCAGAAGGAAGATCCATGGGGGGTAATTCTTCAATTTGGGTCTTCAAATCTTTCTCTTCACTCATATAATCTTCTTCACTTTAATCTTCTTAGCAAATTATGAGAATATCTGACCTCAGAATCACACAATAACCTCCAAGTCCCGTAGCAACCTGGAGGGAAGATCTGGAAAGATGATCCACAAGGAAAATCCACGGGGTTAATTCTTCAATTTGGGTCTTCAAACCTTTCTCTTCACTTCATATAATCTTCTCTTCACTTTAATCTTCTCAGCAAATCATGAGAATCTCGGACCTCAGAATCACATAGTAACCTCCAAATCCCATAGCAACCTGGAGGGAAGATCCACAAGGAGGATCCACGCAGAGTGGGGGGTTAGAAAAAAACACGTTAGTACTTCTTGAAGAGAATAAAACATTCTTGAAAAATCATTTCACTTTAAAGTTCTTTCTTTATGTTTCTTTCTAAGTAATTTAAAAAGAATTTGGTCTTAAAAAAGATCAAAGCAATAATCAAGAGAAAAACCCGTATTCTTTCTTTCTCTCTTATATTTCCCTCTTCTTTCTTTCTCTCCTCCCCTCTTCTTTCTTTCTCTCTTTTACCCTCCCTTTTTCTTCTCCTTTTTCTTCTTTTCCTTCTTCTACCTTCTTATTTTTCTTCCTCTTCTTTCTTTCTTTTTCCTTCTTTCTTCTTTCTCGTCATTTTTCTTTCTTTCTTTTCTCTTCATTTTCCTTTCTCTTCAAATTTCTTTCTTTCTTTTTCTTTCTTTCATTTTTTTTCTTTCTTTTCTTTGTCGGCGTTCCTCTCTCTCTCTCTCATTCTGCCACCTCCTAGTCTTTTGCCACATGGCCTTTGTAGAATCTCTCTCTCTCTCTCTCTCTCTCTATATATATATATATATATATATATATATATATATATATATATATATATATATATATATATATATATATATATATATATATATATATATATATCCCCCTCTCTCTCTGTCCCCACTCGTGCAATCTACCAGATGCTTCCCACGATTCACTCTCTTTGTTCTCACATATATGTTTATAGTGGCAATAGCTTTATCTCATTCTTGATGAGTAACCACACAGTACTTCACCATTCATCCCTCGGTAAGAAAATCCACAATCAATGGCTATCAGATTTTTTAACTACAAGTGATATGGCACAAAAGAAATTTCAGAGCCTCTCTCTCTCATGCGTGTTATCCCCACAAGCTACCCTCCTCCTCGAAAACATGGAAGCTCTTAAGCTTATGTGAATTCATCTACACGTAATGAGATCTTTCGCTCTCCCTAGATCCACTACCGTAATGTATGAGAAAGAACATGATTGAATAGAAATGGACAAGGAGCATACGTGGAGGGAAGTTCCACAAGGAGGATCCACGGGGAGGAGCAAATGAGAATTGGGCACCTATTTATAGGCCCCCCTAGGGCTTCCTTCTAGAATCTTCTAACCTCCTCACTCAGCTTTCTATTTTTGGACACTCTTTTTAATTTTTCCTGGACTAAGTTTTTTGGTTTCACACTTGTAATCAAATTAAATCAAATTAAAGGTTTAGAACTTAGGATAAATGATAAATCAAAGGGTTCAAGTTAGGGTTCAATAAGGAAAACTCAGGTTTTCAAGGGATTTCAAGGGGTTTCAAAGATTAAACCTATTTTGCATCTCATAAACAATTAAATCAATAGAAACATGCACAGTTTTTAACTCTTTCTTGGTCAAACATCACATCAAAACCAAAAAAACAATGAACTTGAAAAAAATTTGAAGTACACTTCCCTGAGGGATTTCATCCTGACATTCACTCCCACTAAACCTGCACATCGTCTTGATGGGCCAACCTACAAAATCCAAGAGACGCATATCAGGATTGTCTTGAAACTCTTTTTACTTTTTATGTTTTTTCTTTCAAAAATTTGAAACATGACCTCATGCACTTCATACAACTTTATAAAGATTAGTATAAATTTTAGAAAATTAAGTAGATGCAGGCTTCACAAACGTCATACTATGTTTTTGCTTTCGCAACCCGATAACTAATCGTGTGAATAAACCGTTGGTTCCCTAGATCTTCTGTTTGTTCAAGTCATTCAGATCGAGCAACTTATCCTAAGTACTAGCATATACTAAGCTTCTACTAACTCAGTTTGCAGAATCATACCTTATTTCCACTATTTATCCCCTACTGTCCAACTCTCCATCAGACCTTTTCTTTTCTTTTACTTTTTCAGTTTTCTTTTTCTTTTTCTTTTTTTCTTTTTTTTTCACACTTCATCTCAACTCAACATTTATCTTTTAACTTTTATTTCACAAATCGGCCTATGTCAAAATTGGGTGCAACTCATGGACTTTTCTACTCGGCCAAGTTCACCCCACCTATCTGAGGACCCGACATAGCACACGACATACACAACGTCAACCACAGAAATGCATTTGGTTCGGCTTATATCTAGCCAATGGAAGCCCTTAAATAATCGACCTTCATGCGGGGATTCAAGATCAATCTACTTAGGCAGCAAAGATGGGAACGCAAGCATGTATTCATGGATGTTGTGCTCTCACAAGAATTGTCTACCTGTGTTTGGCCTACAATTTACCAATTGAACATGCCATGACTAATAAGGAGCTCAAACAATTTAAGGGAACCACCAAGAAGGCACACAAATCCAGCAAGGCCAGAGCAAGAAAGCATATGAGGGGCTCAATTCCATGCCTACAGATCCTGAAGTCACCTTCGCCACAACCATCACACCAACAGTCTCCCACGGAACCTCTTGCACCTGTACCACCGATACACACTTGCCTATCACACCCTATAATAACCAAAGGCACCACAAGTGCAATGATTCCCCCGGAAGCCTCCATTCAAGTAGCTACTATGGAAGCCAGAGAGATTCCCACCACCATTGATGCGGATGCATTTACTTTTCCCATACCTAATCTTGAGGTAGAGGCTGCTAACACTATATTTGATTTCGAGATGCACGATGCATTTTCCGGTGAATTTCAATTTTTCAAAGGGAAATTTTTCTCACAAGAATATGAGGGAACCATCTATTCTCCTAAACCCCCTAATTAGCAACAAGAACATGTAGTGTTTACCTTAGATGCAGAAGATCGGATGGTGACTGATGATGAAGACGACGATGATGAAGAAAGTCAAACCAATCTTGAATTGTAAGAAGAGGACCAACAAGAACAACAACAACAACAAACTAAAGCTCAAGGCAATACGAGCACCTGCAAAGAGGACACCTTCAAAGCTGTCGCCTATACATTGGCCTTTGAGAAACTATATCGCAATATGCAAGCCATGTGGGGCATGCCGATAGTTATAAGAAGAGAAAAGTCAAGAAGTACTACAACAAGAACTCGCTAGTGAAGGATTTGAAGACTCCTTCATTCAGGGCTTTAATGAACTAATCAAGTGAGTGGGAACTGTCAAAGCACTTCATTTTTTGAAGAGGAAACATTTACCACAGTTTGACCCTCAAAGAATCCATTTGATGTCCAAACGAGGCCAATATATCTGTGTGCTCAACGATGCCCAATCCTTCTAACATCTAGAAAAAGCACGATTAATATCGGAACCCCCACTGGAATCACCTACAGCAGGAGCTACAATCATCATCGACTCCCCACCACAATCCGCAACCTCTGTGCAGGCAACCACCATCGAAATCACCTCCACTTCCATCGAAACTCTTCCTTCTCCTATACATCCAACTTCCCCTATATACCCCAGCTCACCTCCAATATCCTCATTCATAGTAAGTGCTGCAGTAGAAGGCATAGCACCTCTAGTCACCCAAACTATACCCGAAACCTTTACCCCTCATACATTAAATCTAATTCCACCGAGCCCATTTACCCCATCCTTTCCTTCATTCCCCTTCCTACACGAACTCTTTTCCCCTTCCCTCAGCCAATGACCTTCTCACCCTTATCCCATCCCCATCCGATTAAATCACCTTTGCCTTCTCCTCTACATCAAGCCATCCATGAAACTCAACAAGTCATATATTCCTCCTCCTTTCTAAATCTCCTGTTCACACCTACTAATGCACCCATTGTCACACCACTATTCACTGTTAATGCACTAGATGCCACGTCCAGTGACATGGATATTTCACCAGATACAACATCACCAATCACATCCACCATTTCACCCCCACATCATGACACATCACAATTTTCTACGGTCACAACTACATCCACCCTTTCACTCCCCTTTCCCTTTCCCCTTGCATCTACACCCACAGTAGCATCATCCTCACACACCACACCATTTTTATTATCACCCACTATCCACACTGCATTTCGTCAAATGTTTGCATGCATGACTCAAGTCAGAGAAGAATTTGCCTCTCTCAAGAGCAAGTACCAGGCATTGCCGCAGACCACTACACAGTTAGAGGTGCAATCAAATTCTTTGACCATTAAGAATGCTTCCCTGAATGCACACAATCAGTAACTACGTGAGGCTTACCACTCCTTGGAGTTAGAATCAGAACAAAAGACTAAAGAAGCCCTCACAGATGTTGGAAATCTTTTGCATGCCCAAACAATATATAATGCCATGCTAACACAAAATATGGGACTTTTAAGAAGACACCTTGCAACCGCCAAAGAAGAGGACCAAAGGCCACAAGAGCAAAATCGTGAGAACTTCGAAGCTGCGATGGATAGACCTGATGAACTATTAAGTCCTAGCAGATTCAAATTGGTTCCCTCTGAGACCATGCAAGTACTATTGGCCGAGCATGCACGACTACCCAATGATTATGATACGATCAACGAAGAATATTAGAAGCTCCAGACCGATCACAAAGCCTCACTAGTATGGGAACCTGCACAACCACAAAATTGTCACGAGGAAGGAGATAAGGAAGAGAGCTCACACACACACTCTCACTCTCAAGGAGAAGCACACACATAGAATGAGGCAAGGAAGAATGATCTCCTTCCTCTTCTTCTATTACATAAAAAGGAATTTACAAGAATGACCTAAAAACAAGAATACAACAAGTGCAATATATAAAGATCAGTACATAAGGAAAAACCTAATGTCCGTGAATGAGTGAGCTGGAAAGGAAAAAATGCTACATCACTCTTGGTAGATAAATCTAATAAAGCTCAATGAAGTATCCCTGACATATACCAGCATGACCACTATACATGTTAGAGAGACCAAAAACTGGTACGTGTTGTTGGAGTTAGACTTCTGCGGAAGCACGCGAACAACACAAGGAAGAAGAAGAAGCTTGGAGCACAACACACAATACTGAATATATTACTAGAGAATGTACAAAGATAAGTAGCCCATTAGGGCAATAGGCGTATATACAAACCGAGGGAAAAAAGCCTCCTAAAGAGGGAAAAAAGTGCCCCGGCGGTCCTAGTGTGTTCACACACATCACTACCTAAATAAAGGAAGTAAGCCCAAAGCTTTGCAGAAAGCTTCAAACTTCTCCCTAGGCAGAGCCTTCGTGAAAAGGTCTGCAATGTTCTCCTGCGTGGGCACATATGCCAAGCTAATCTCCCCAGCACAGAACCTCTCCCTGACATAGTGATAATGCACCTCAATGTGCTTAGTGCGAGCATGGAACACAGGGTTCCTCGCAACTGCCAATGCGCTCTGACTGTCAGTGAAGATGGTGGTGGCAGAAGATTGACCAACACCCAAATCAGCCATAAGGCCTCTGAGCCACACACACTCGAAAGGTACCCTATACTCAGCCTCACAACTAGAAGTGGCCACAGTAGGCTGCTTCTTGCTCAACCAAGATATATATGAGCTACCAAGCATGAAGCAAAAGCCACCAGTGGACACACGAGTGTCATAGCAACCAGCCCAATCAGAGTCAGAAAAAGCATGCAAATCTGGCGGTAGTGATCCCCCCTTGGGATAAAACAACCCAAGTAGCCGAGTACCACTCAAATAGCGAAAGATGCGCTTAAGTGCCTTCCAATGCGTGACTCCTGGGCAATGCATAAACCTGCTCATCTGTGAGACAGCAAACTGAATATCTGGCCGAGTAATGCATAAATAAATCAAGCATCCAACAGCCTGCTGATAGAGAATAGCATCAAATGCATCTCCAGCATCATGAAGACTCAATCATAAACATGTCTCCATAGGAGTAGCAATAGACTTACAGTCTTTAAGGCCAAAACACTGCAATTATGTGTCAATATATTTCGTTTGACACAAAGCCATTCCACCATCAACTTGCATAAACTGAATGCCCAAATAGTGATGCAAATGCCCCAAATCAGACATCTCAAATGAGGCATGCAAATCAGCGTTGAAATCAGCAATATGCTTCTCAATAGGACCAATGAGCAGCATGTCGTCAACATAGACAACAATGATCAGAAGCACATCATTAGCACGCTTAACATATAAGGTGCTTTCAGTTGGACTGTTCTCAAAACCATGTGCAACCAGATAGGCATGTATCTTCTCATACCAAGCACGTGGTGCTTGCTTTAAACCATATAATGCCTTTTTTAACCTGCATACCTGGTTTTCATGCCCTTTCTACACAAAGCCACGGGGCTGAAAAACATACACTTCTTCATGCAAGTCACCATTCAGAAATGATGTTTTAATGTCCAAGTGATGTACATTCCAACCATGATGGGCTGCAAGTGCACAAATGCTCCGAACAGTAGTCATACGGCATGTAGGTGCAAATGTCTCATCAAAATCAATGCCTCTTTCCTGTGCATAACCCTTTGCAACAAGCCTAGCCTTATACCTGTCAACTATACCATCAGGTTTACGCTTCAGCTTGTATACCCACTTAGTGCCAATGGCCTTCTTGCCAGGAGGCAAGTCACATAAAGACCATGTACCATTCTTCATTATAGCATCATATTCAGATTGCATAGCAACTTTCCAATTTTCTGAATTTTGTGCTTCATCAAACGAAACAGGATCATTCTCATCACAGAGACTAGACGCAACCATAGCATAGCAATCTGATGCAAAGAAGGCACTATGAGAGCCTGAACGAGTACGATATGACAAAGGTGCATCTAATTTGCTGTCATGCAAAGTCTGCACCAACCATTTTGGCATAGTTTTTGCCTGCTCAATATCAGCTCTCTCATCAACAAGTGCATCATGTAAATCTACATAAAAAATGGAATGATTTGCATCATCATATGAAACCTGCAAAGGCTGAGAAGTTGCCTCATTAGGACCAGCACTACACTGCCACCTGTAAAAAGAGGCATCAAGGTATCATACATGTCTTTAGAGCTAACAGATGTCTCCTTAGTACATGAAAGCAATGGCTGAATAGCATCTTCCACAAAGACAACATCACGGCTAACCAAAATGCGTTTAGTCTGTGGATGATACAGACGATAGCCTTTACTTTCAGAACTGTACCCAACAAAAATACATTTTACTACCTTATCATCCAATTTTCTACGATGTTGTTCAGGCACTAATGCATATGCCAAACAACCAAAAACACGCGGATGAGCAACAGATGGCTTGCGGTCATGCCAAGCCTCATATGGAGTGATAGATTGCAGCGCTTTAGTGGGACACCTGTTAAGTACATATGCTGCACACATGACAGCCTCAAGCTAGAAACTATGTGGTAAAGCCTGACTCTTGACCATACACCTCGCCATCTCCATGAGTGACCTGTTCTTCCGTTTAGCAACTCCATTCTGTTGAGGTGTATACGGCGCTGTACACTGGTGTTTTATCCCACGTTCAGCCAGAAATGCATTAAAATCAGAAGACATATATTCCCCTCCTCAATCAGAATGGAGGGTGCTCATTTTACATGCTGATAGATTTTCAACCAACACCAAAAACTGTTTAAAGCACATGAACACTTCAGACTTTGCTTTGAGTGGATATACCCATGCATGCCTGGAAAAATCATCAATGAAAGTCACAAAGTAAAGGTAATTTCCAAAAGAGGGTGTCTACATAGGACCACAGACATCACTATGTACAAGCTGCAATTTGTGTGTAGCCCGAACTGAACCATCTTTTGGAAAGGAGGAACGCTGCATTTTGCCCAAAATACAGCCTTCACAAACATGTTTTCTAGGTGCCTCAAGTTTGGGCAAAGAGGATACCATTTCATATTTCTGCAGGCATAGCAAACTAGCAAAATTCAGATGACCAAAGCGTGCATGCCAAAGCTTTGCATCTAATATAGCCTGAGAATCATGAACTGCACATGTCGAATCATTCACAGATCTTTCATAGTCTATGAGCTTATACAACCCATGACATAAAATGCCAGAAGCAATAATCACATCGTCATTTGACAGATCATGAACTGTACATCTGTCATCAACAAATTTCACAACCAAGCCAATCTTGGCTAATGTAGAAACTGATAACAGATTCTTCTTGATCCCTGGCACAAATAAAGCATTTGACAAGGTGAAAGAACTACCATCAGCAGTACTCAGAATGATCTTACTAACTCCCATAATAGGATAAGAGGCGTTGTTGGCACATGTGACAATATTCCCTATAGGGGCAGGCTCGAGTGAAGAGAAGAAACTGCGCTATGAGGTAATATGTTTGGTCACCCCACTGTCAAAATACCAAACATCTGAGTCTACTGCAAAAATGCACTTCTCATGAGAAGATGGGTCAAAACTGCAGACAATAGTAAATGCCCATTCTTCTTCCTGCACAAGATTAGCAGACTCTGCTTTTGGTGTAGAGGCCTCTGCAACAACCATTCCAGCCTCTTTCTTCTTTGCCTCTTTTGCAGCTAGTTTTGGACAGTTCTTTATGATATGATCATTGCCTTTACAGTACTTACAAAACAATTTCTGCTTTTCTGATTTCTCTCATCTTTATCTTCCTTCTTTGAATATGCACAATTAGCAGATTTTTGCTTACTACTTGAAGAGCTCCATTTTCCTTTGCCCTTCTGACTAGCCAGGAAAGCTTGATCTGCAACTCACATAATGGACCTGTTTTGCCTCGACTGATCTTCCTGCAACAGAAGAGAGACTAACTCCTCAAATGATAAGGCATTCAGATTGCCTTTCATCATCAACCGAAGAGTAGAAGCAAAACTCTGATATGAGTCAAGAAGACCATTCAGAACGGTCTACACAAGTGAGCTATCTGGTATAACCTCATCAGCAGAAATCAACTGTTCCTTCAAATCTTTGATCTTCATTAGGAAACTCTCCATAGAATCACCTTCATTCATGTGCTCACTCTCCAACTGTTTTCGGAGGTAAGCAACACGAGCCTCATTCCTAGCTTGGTACAATGTGGTCAGTGTATCCCAAGCATCCCTAGTTGTTTTGCAAGAGCGAATGTGAGGAATAATGGCACGCTTGACAGACAAAGCTATCAATGCATGTGCCTGGGCATCTCTTTCATCCCAACGAATCTGCTCTATAGTAGGTGCAACAGAAACAGCAGCACGAACAAGAATCTGCACAATATCATCTTCGACACCATCTTCATCAACTCTAGCACCTGTATTCGTAGTACCTGTTGTTACAGGTGTAACAGGACGTCTTTCAACACCCTGCATAATTTTCCACAATCCTTTTGCAACCAATACATGTCGCATCATATAAGCCCATAATGGGTAGTTGGTACCATCCAACTTATCCTCAACAGCCAACATACGGAATACATCACTGCTTTCAGCCATGGCTAGTGACTAAAATACCTTGATGCAGAAAATTGATTGTATCTCAAAAAGTTGAACAGAACTGCCCAAACGAGTTCTGCTAGACCTGTAACAGACTTTGAGACGCTTAAACTGGCAAACAGAAACTGGTATATACCTTTGGCACAAAAAGACGAAATAGCCTGCACAAGTGCTGCGATAGTGCGTTCGAAGGCCGAAACAAGCTCAGATCGTGATTTCGGCACGATAAAGCGAAGCGGTTTTGATCTCGGAAACACCCTGAGTATGCTCACCAAAATTCGTACGATTCTGAGACTGCAAACGGAGGAGTGTCGACGGTGCCTTAGATGAAGCGACGACCTGCTCTGATACCAATTGTTGGAGTTAGACTTCTACGGTGTCGTTGAGATTTTCTCTCCTCTCTCACTTGTGAAGGCCTACAAAAAACATATTTGGTGAAGGTAGCCGGAATTCCCCGAGAAGTCCAGGATGCATCAAGGATGTCAAAGGAAGCTCACATACAAAGTTTCAAAGAAATCAAGAAAGTCCATGGTAGCGGTCAAAGCTGGTCAAAGTTGGGAAATTAGGGCAAAACTTTCATTGTCACCAAATTAGATGAAAATCCAAATACTTGTAAAGATTGTCAAAGGCAGTCTATAGCCCAAATTTCAAGAGAAAATGGATTTTGTAGCACATTGATATGCTATGTTCATTTTGTAAAAATGTAATTTTTCTAGTTTGACCCTACAAATTCTTGTATAGAAATTTATGTTAGCCATATGGTTTGGCATGTATAAAGATCATATGTGGCTACATATTTGTACAAATTTTCAAGGCCATCAGAGCTTCCTAGAGACCTTAATGCCACCTTGCAAGCTTCCAAATGTGGTCAAACTTGTACAAGGGAGATTCAGATGGGAGTTATTTCTGCATATTCCTGAAGGAGATCTTTGGAAACACAGTCCTACAAAGTTTCATCTTCATCAAAGCCTATTTGGAGGGTCAAAGAGCACAAAGTCCAGTTTTCAGGATCACCGCAGTTTTCTAGTTTAAGCAAATTGAAGGGTTGAAGGGCCACCACATGGCGAAAGCTGATTGAGCCATGTTGTACGATCAAGATGAGCTCATATTCAAGGGTGGAGATGCACTTATGCTTAAAGCAAGGAGGATCCACGATTTTTTCCATAAAAGAAGATAATTTTTGACAATCAAAGATCAATAATGCAGCTTTTCTCCAAAAATAGTGGCTTATCTTATCCGAGTTGATGTCAGCACTGATCCGACGGTCCAGATCATCCCCAGATCCAATGGTGGAGAATGAGGGCGCCTAAATTTCACTCCTTTACACTAGATTTGATAGAAAGAACAATTCCAAGCCATTGATTTGATTAATCAAATGGTTGTAATCAAAAGTAGTGATCCTAGAGTTGAGAGTTGATTTCTCTAGATCTAAGGGCCCAAATTCATTCAAAAAACTATATAAACCCCCCTCCAAACTCTTAGAGCATCATTGTTAGGCATCCATAGGGCTCATGCTAGCTTACGGTTTCCTTGAGACGATCACCCTCGGTTGAGCGAGTGAGGATCCAAGGTGAGCTAGTATGAGTATAGTACCTAGTTTCATATTTAAGTTAGAACTCCAATCTAGGATAGGCTCTTGAAACCAGCATCTCTATCTTGACTCACCCTCGGTGGAGCGTGTGAGTGAGTTAGAGCTGATTTTAATGAGTCTTAGACTTCTTTAGTTAGACGTTACGAGCCTAGACATACATAGGGTCACTGGAGTGGAACTCACCTTCTTACGTGTGACATTCGGTTGAACTGTCATGGTTTGAGGGTCGGAACCACCTTTGATCAGTAGACTGCTTAGCATGACGTACCACGACGATCTTATACATGTATCTTAATTCAAATCCTTTTAATTCATGTCACTTGTCACTTGTCTCTTGTCTCCTCTCTCAATCTCTTAAGTATTTTTACATGTCTTCTAATTCTTCTATGTGTGAGAAGGCTCCGCAGTATTGCGTTGAACCAGTGAGGATGTTTCTTTGAGCTTGTGAGTAAACTCTATTATCATAATTCACTTGCATGCATATAATCCATACATACCCATACATATTGATTAGTTTCTGAAAGTGTATAAGAAGCTCCAATATTGGACCATTCTTCCTTTCGAAACTGGTTTATGTGTAAGGATTCCATCTATTCACGTCATGCATACATATCATCCAAAGAAGACTATGCATATGAATTAGAATTAGGAAGTGTTTAAGAAGCTCCTTCAATGGACCATTCTTCCTTCCAAATTTGATTCGTATGTATGGTTCTCTTTCATTCTTATCATTCATGTTCATAAATCTAACTTGCACTCCTACTTTCCCATTCCCATAATCATTTCAACATCTCTCTCTTCTCCATCCTCAACATTAATTTCACTTTCATGTCCTTAAACCATCCAACATTCATTAGCTTCATACACCCTGTGTGTGCCATGACCGGACCTGATCCACCCGGATTGCGATCACCACATTTGAACCCGACATGAAATGCTTCGTGGCATTTGCTTCTGATCTTGTTGGGAGGTTGTGATCCATATCCTTTGTTTCATATTTTTCATCCTCATCATATCATCATCATCAGTCTTGAGTGTTGCACTGGATTTCTCACAGTATCGTGCACATCTTCGTCATGAAGTAAACGCATTTGTGAGAGATCTAGAGCATCGTGCATCACTTGCTTATTCACATAAGATGGAGGAAGGATTCAAATCCCTTATTGTTGAGAAACAAGGCCAAAGAATAGTCTCTTCTATGTTGAGAGAGAAGGGAAAATTCAATGGCATCAATATCACAAGCTACTTAGATTTGTTTGAAGAGCAAGCTATGATTTTTGGTCTTCCCGAAGATCTTTTGATATCATTCTTTGAACGAATTGTTGACAGCTCTATCATAAACCGTGTCACTCAATATGATACTCTTCCTTGGAGTGATTTTAGAAAGGAGATGCTCAAAGAATTCTATCTTGAAGATTATAGCCAACATAATCGGGATGGATTCTTACGATGGGTCGATTCCCCAAAGCCTAGTAGCTTTATTACTCACTTACAAAATGAGTATATTAGACGCTATGAACAACTTCCTGATGAGGATAAGATAACTTTGGAACCTGATCTTGTGATCAATTTTCTTAAGCTTCTTCATCCTGAAACTCGTAGGGAAGTTGAACGGCGATTATAAGAACCAGATAAGCGCTATGGTCTTACTGACAATTGGCAAAAAGTGCGTAAAGTAGTAGAGGCTGTAGCCCATAGACATCAAAGACAATCCATGCTTTATGAGCAAACTAGTCTTCCTGAAGCTAGCCTTCCACAAACTAAGGAGCAAGTTAGAGAACAATCCCATACTACGCTTTTTGACTCTACTCCTATTCCTCAAATGATGGAGCCTAATCAAGGTTTTAAAGTAGAGCCAATTAAAAGTGTAGTTGAACAATCTCAAGTGGATATTCTCACTAAGAAAATGGAAAATCTTATTGCTACACAATCCAATTTGGCCAAGACTATAGATGCTTTACAATCTAATTACACCAAAACTTTCCAAAATCAAATGAACCCAATGACTTTTCAAGAGCCTAATCAACATGTTATAGCTACCAATCAAAATCCACAAGTAGCTCCTACTCAAGCATATCAAGTTCCTCCGATGCATAATCCTTCAATGCAAAATCCTCATCCTCATGTGCAAAATCCTCAAATGTATCAAAACATGTATCCTCAAGCTTCTCAAATAGCTTTTCAAAATCCTCAAAATCAAAATTTTCAAAATCATCAACCGTATAATATGGAAGCTCCTCTTGCACCTCAAGTACCACATGTTGCTCCCCAAGCTCCTCAAATACATCAATTGCATTTTCAAAATCCTAATTATCCTGTTCAAGCAATACCTTATCAACAAAATCCTCAATTTCAAAATTTCCCACCACAAGTTAATCAAAATCCTCAAAATCAAAATGGTTTTGTGCGTGGCCCTCGTAGGTGTCCTTGGTGTGATTCGTTAGAGCACTTTTTGAGAGATTGTGAATTATTGAAGGCTGCTAAGGAGCAACGACTAGTAATAGACATAAACAAGAAAATCTGTGACTATCGATCTAGGATACATTTGCAAGAAAATTATGGTAAGGGAGGAATGAAAAAACATTATGAAAATATAACCATAATGGACGTAGGAACTAGAGGAGTGAAACTAGAAGCTCTTGATGAACAAGAAGTAGAATCAAGTAAACCCACAAAGGAAGGTGATTTTTCCATAGAGGCTTTAGTAAGAGCACGGGATGAGATTAGGAGAATAACGGCTTGGGAGTCACCGATAGAAGATCAATCTCTTATTTCTCACATATCCAATGTAGAAGAAAAACGAAAAAGAGATGAAGCTGAGCCTAGTGAAAGAAGAGTGACTCGAAAACAAACCTCAGAGGGAATAGAAACAATCATAGAGCAAGGAGAAACATCACAATCTAAAGATAAAAAACAAGAATTAGAACCAAATGAACAAAAACAAGAGGAGAAACAAAAAGAGAAGAAGACAAAGCAAAGAAAAACAGAACCAAAGCCTTTAGATAAACCAGAACAATCAAAACAAACTGAAGACGAAACACGAGAACATGAACAAAAACAAGATCCTGAGCAAAAACAAAAGAAACCAAAGAGAAAACCTAAAGCCATCTTGATTTCAAAAATTGAGAGAAAAATAGATCCTATGGAGATTTTAGATGACATTTTGCTTAAGAGTCAAGTGACTATGTCTTTAGAACAAGTTTTCTCTATTGCAAAGCCTGTTTTTAAAGATAACTTTATCAGCCTAATTAAAAGGAAGAGGTTTCCACTTAATCTAGATACTGAGATGCAAGATTCTCTAGATCAAGATCAAGCTATGAATGAAGCCTTAAACTTTGATGAATCTGATGAAGAGGACTTTGATGATGATGAAGTAAATGTTAATAAAAATTTCTTAGGACCTATTCAACCTGACCATGAAAATCATGAAAACAATCCTGAAAGCCACTTTAAAAGAACATTTTGGTCTAGAGGTACATCAGAGATGCATGTCAAAATAGGAAATGATAAGAACACTATCAGTGTAAATGCGTTAGTAGATTCCGGCTCTGAAATCAATGTGATTTCAAGAGAAGTCTATGATAAGTTTCGATGGCCCATAGATAGAGATTGTGGATGGCGTATGAGAACTGCAGATAATGGTGTAGGTACCCTATATGGAGCTTGTGCTAGTGTGCCCATATCCATAGGAGGAATCACAGAAGAGTTTCACTTTTTTATTCAAGATAATTGCTCCTATGAAGTTCTCTTAGGTCAACCCTTTATTTGTGAGAGTCGTATGGAAACTAAAGCCATGGATGATGGGTCTACCTATGCTAGATTTAAGTCTAAGGATGGAATGCAATCACTTCAAGTCATGATGGTAGGAGTGAATCATCCTAGGAATCGATTGTCAATTAGAAAGAAACCTATTGTTACTCAGGGTCATGAGCATGCTTGTAGTGATTTTGCACCTCGATTCATGTTTGGAGCTACATATGATCAAAATTTTGGATAGAATCCATTGTTGAGCGGGACAACAGTGGATATTGGTTTGACATCTCGCATCCAACCAACATGTATAATAGTTTATCACTTTGTTTTCCACATTCTAGATTAGATTTTCTTCATAAGAGTCAATTGTCCAAGTCTTTTATCCAAAAGACCCAAAAAAAATTATAAAAACAACAAAATCATGGAACATGATGAGAACATTGAGCATGTGATTGAGACATCTCATTGTTTCTCTACTCTTGAGGAGTTAGAGTTATGTCTTCAACAAAATTCTAATTCCCATATTATTCTGATTTCTTCCCTTGATGAGTATGCTCTAATCCAAGAGTATGCTCTCAATGTTGACAAGTGCTCAAAATTTAACCAAACACATGATGCCTTAGTTGAAACAAAGTACAAAACTTCAGACAAAAAAATCAAACCCATAGCTCAACCATTACCTCAAGGAAGTAATGAAAAAATTATTGATGTGAAAAATGATCCAATTCTTCGGGATAACAAAAACATAGGACATACATTCACGGATGAGACAATCAAACAGGTGAAAATTGGTAGAGATGATGACTTTCTTTTGCCAGCAGAGAGAGATAAATTTGAGAGAGTCATACGTAGCCATGGAAAAGCCTTTACTATGTATCCTCATGAGATTGGTTGTGTAGATCCTAAGCTAGTTGCACCCATGATAATCTTTACTATTCCACATATTCCATGGAATCTTCATCCTATACCTGTTCCAAAGGCTCACTTACCTGAGCTAATGAAACTACTTAAGGAGAAGATAAACATGAGAATTTTAGAGCCATCTTTTGCACCTTACTCAAACAGATGGTTCACTGTGCCTAAAAAGAATGGGAAACTACGTTTTATTCAAGATCTCCAACCCGTCAATAAAGTCACCATAAGGAATGTAGGAACAGAACCCATTGTAGACGAGTTTGCTGAATCATTTTCAGGACATTCTATCTATTCAATGGGTGATTTATATTCTGGATATGACCAATTCCAGTTAGCAATCGACAGTCGTGACATAACCACAATGAAAACTCCTTTAGGCTTAGTGCGAATGTATACTTTACCTCAAGGAGCGTCTAATTTTGTGGCTCATATGATGAGTGCTATGAATATGGTCTTACATGATTTTATCCCTCATATAACTATGCCATTCATTGATGATATTCCAATTAAAGGGAGTGAGGAACGTGTAAAGGACATTATTGTAGATTCATCTGGATGTCGTAAATTTGTTCTTGACCATATCTCTGATTGTGAAAGAATATTTCAACGATTTGAAGAGGTAGGTCTCACATTTTCCATAGAGAAATCTGTTTTTGGTGTCAACGAGGTGCTTATTGTTGGACATTTATGTGGCCATTATGGTCGAAAGCCATACCCACAAAAAGTTGATGCCATTAGCAAGATTTCTGAAACATGTAACAACGTGAGTGAGGTACGTAGATTTCTTGGTGCTTGTATCTTTTATGTTATTTGGATCCCACACTTTGCTCATGTTGCTGATTGTCTTTATGACTTGTTGAGGAAGAAACGAAAATTTATTTGGACTTACAAACACACTCAAGCTATGCGTAAATTGAAGAAATTATTGCTTGAAGATCCCATCCTTAAGCGTGTAGACTATTCTGCTAACAAACCTATTATATTGAGTGTTGATACTAGTCCTATTGGTATAGGTTGGGTCATAAGTCAAGACGATAGTGAAGGGAATAGATATGCAATTAGGTTTGGTGCCAAAATTCTACATGAAACACAACCCACAGATCAAACGAGAACTATGGGGTATGTTAACAGCTTTGAAAATAGACAAAGAATATTTCATTGGTGCAAATGTCAAAGTTGATACTGATTGTTTGCCTCTCATTGGAATGATAGCCAATTGTTCATCTCCTGATATAGCCATGCTTAGATGGATCTCATATATTAAGTTCATAAATCCTGAGTTAGTTCATATTTCAGGTAAGTCAAACTAAGTTGCTGATATGTTATCGAGAGCTAGATTTGATGATGATCTTGAAAGTGATCTAATAAAGAATGTGAATTTAGTTGACTATGTTCCACATATATATGAGTATGAGAAATTTCATGAGTCTGAGTACGAAGATGAATGGAGAGACATAGGAAAGTATCTCAGTACACTACAACCATTACCTAGCTGGACTACGAATAGATTCCGTAACATTAGGAAACGAGCTTATAACTTTTTCCTATGTAATGGTTATCTTTGGAGACATGTTAAGGGTAAGGTTAAGAATCCACAACGAGTCCTGGGAAAACAAGGTCTTCAATTGCAAGTAATGAAGGAAATGCATTCATGCTTGAAGATGTCATAAGTCGCTTTGGGTAAATAGAGAAAGTAGTTGCCGATCCTGGAGAGTTAAATGCGAGAGAAGCTAAAGAGTTCTTTGAGCGTCACGGTATTCGTTTGTCTCTCACTATTGCATATAACCCAGAGGCCAATGGTAAAATAGAGAGAGGGCATCCACCTATTGTGAAAGCCATATCTAAAGCATGTAATGGTGACATCAAACAATGGCCTAAATTCTTACCTTTTGCACTTTGGGCAGATAGAATGACATGCACACGTACTACTGGATATATGCCTGCTGAACTCATGTACTGTCAAAAACCATTATTTCCAATTCAGTCTCATATTTCTACATGGTCAAATTTGCCTTGGTCTAAAAACATGTCTACTGATGATTTTTTGAGTTTGTGTATTAAACAGTTAGAACAAGGTAAATTAAGACTTGATGATGCTGTTGAAAAATTAAGAGAATCTAGAATGAAGAACAAGCATTATTTTGATAAAACTCATCGATTGCGTCCTAAGCCAATTGAAGTAGGAGATTGGGTGCTCATTTATGATAGTACATTTGACTCTCAATATGATGCACACAAAAAGCTCACTCAACGGTGTGAAGAGATGGATAAGTATGTGTTTGAAGATGAAGAGGTGTTGCAAAATCCTTGATCTACACCAGCCAAATGAACTCCAGGACTAGATGGTGGGCCCTTTTAGCTTGCCAATGGATGTATTAGACACCCTATGTACCTTGGAAGATCACTCTCAAAAAGATAGATCAAAACAGATAAGTTGGAGTTAGCTCAGAGGTGAAAACTTGCTATTCTTGGTTCATATACCTGTCCAGTGTTTTACATAATTCTCTGAGCACAACAGCAATTAGCTTAATTCCTCTTGGGGAAGTCTAGTTAGCTTAAAGAGCTAACTTTCAAGAGTAATCTCATCAAAAATAACAAAGCACACACTGAGAATGAGTTTTAACAAGTGATGACATCATCCCGATTTTCACGGGCTACTACAGAAATAGACCAGTAAGTAGACAAATCACCATAACTCAAAATGTAGAAATCCAATGATTATGAAAATTTGTATGGTTATACTAGACAGTAAGCTGAATCCACCAAGCTTTAAAGCACTGAATTTGGGTAAGTAACCACTGAGAGACACCTCTGACAAGATGGGTGAAAAAGTCGGGTACCTGACAGAGAGGTGAAGATGAACAGACCCTGTTGACTTCAAATGAACATAGCTGAAGATTGCAACATCCAAAGGACATGAAAAATTATGAGCATATAGTAGACTTATAGAGCTAACTTTACCAAGTTAAATCACTGAAAATGATGCACCAAGCTCAAAGCCAACATCTCTGCAAGCTCACTGCGAAAACTGAGAGTAATGGTAGTGAGTAGTACACTTCACAAGAACATGGAAAGATGAAACCAAATAATCATGAAAATGAAAGTATATTTCTTGTACAATACAATGACTTACTGATACATATGTGTGCCTTGTAATCACACCTTGATATGGCATAAAGCTCAGCTCTTGGAGGTCTTCACATAGGTCTCTCTAACCACGACTAAAACTGCCATCTATTTATAGTTGAGTTTGGGAGGCTAACTTCCCTCAATCACTCTCCAATCAATCAATGATTGATTTGATTCTCTACCTACCACAAATCACGAATTCGTGGCTCCTCTTTCCATTCTTGATCAAGTGGACTCAACCACTTAAGATTCTCTTACTTTTACATTAAGTAAACTCTTCAAAAGTTACAAGAGGTAGTTCACAAGTGAACTTTACATAGTCTTGTTTTTAAAGCTTCTTCTAAGACTTTGTGAGACTCAAGCCAATACTTAGGCTTGTCATAGACTTGCTCCAACAGCTCCCCCTCAAGCCAAGTATGCTTGAGGTCTTCAATCTTCCAAGATTACCTGCAAACCTATCATAGCCTTGAATTTGCAAAGCTTTGTACCATCCAATGCTTTGGTTAGAATATCTGCACATTGTTGATGAGTGGACACATATGATATTTGAATCTCTTTGCTTAGAACCTTCTCTCGTACATAGTGATAATGAACTTCAATATGTTTAGTCCTTGCATGAAAAATAGGATTAGCAGCCAAGTGAATAGAACTCATATTGTCACCAAAAATAGTTGGAGTTCCAAACTCCAATCCAAGATCTTTGAATAATGTCTTCATCCACATAGCTTCTTGTGTAGCTATGGCAAGACCTCTATATTCAGCTTCAGTAGAAGAGAGAGCAATTGTGGGTTGCTTCTTGGATGACCATGAAATAAGCTTTGAACCTGCAAAGGTAAGATAACCTGAAGTGCTCCTTCTATCTTCCTTGGAGCCAACCCAATCTGCATCAGAAAATAGCTTCAAACCTAAATCAGATACATAAGGATAATAAAGTCCTTCATTTATGGTTCCTTTGAGATACTTGAGAATCCTTTTGGCAGCATCCATATGTGGTTTCCTTGGTGTGTGCATAAATTGGCTTAGCACACTCACACTGTAACATATATCTACTCTTGTCAATGTGGCATAGTTGAGACTACCCACTAGACTTTGATATGATGTGATGTCCTCTATGAGTTCACCTTCATGTGAGCTCAATTTGTGATTGACCTCCATTGGAGTACCTGCAATCTTACAATCTTGCATCTTGAATTTTGCCAACATGTCCTTAATGTACTTCCTTTGAGTGAGAAACAAACCATGATCTTTGTAGACAACTTCCAAACCTAGGAAGTAGGTAAGTGAACCCAAATCACTTATCTTGAACTCTTCTCTCATCTGATCTTTGATCTTCTTCATACCATCTGCATCATTTCCTGTCAATATAATATCATCTACATATACACATAGATAGATGACCTCGGAATTACTCTTTTTAATAAAGAGTGAAGGATCTGCCTTGCTTGGTTGAAAGCCTTTGTCCTGCAAGAATGAAACAAGCCTGAAATTCCAAGCTCTTGGAGCTTGCTTGAGACCATACAATGCTTTGTTAAGTTTACACACATAATCAGGATAAACTTGATTCTCAAAACCAGGTGCTTGTGCCATATATACCTCTTTTGTTATCCAACCATTCAAGAATGCATTCTTTACATCTAGTTGAAGTATCTTCCAATTCTTGGAAGAGGCAATACTAAGCAAAACCCTAATAGTAGGCATCTTTGCCATAGGAGAGAAAGTCTCCTCATAATCAATTCCCTGAGTTTGTGCAAAGCCTTTTGCCACAAGCCTTGCCTTATACCTGTTAATTGAACCATCAGAATTCTTCTTGAGTTTATAGACCCATCTTGAGCCTATTACCTTCATGGATGAAGTCTTGGGCACCAAATCCCAAGTGTTGTTTTCCTCAAGTGCTTCAATCTCTTCCTTCATTTCATGCTTCCATTCTGCTTTTGCTTTGGCCTCTTCAAATGATGATGGCTCCTCTTGGTTTATGTCCTGTGCTATGTAGATAGAATGTTTAGTTACTAATGAGGTGTCAAACCCATACCTTTCTGGTTTTTTCTTTTCCCTCATAGATCTTCTTAGGCCATGATGTGATGATTCTGCTTCATGTCCAAGTTCCTGCAATTTTGCTTTACCTTTAGACTTCCATGCTTTGATCTTTTCCATGTGAGATTCTTCATCATCCTCTGAGGTGTCTTGTTCTTCAATCTTTGATTGTTCTCTACCAAGCTTTGGAAAATCTTCTTCAAGATCATATGGTAAATTGATCTTCCTGCATGAATCTTCATACCATGAATCGTTCTCATCAAAAACTACATCTCTGCTTACCAAGAATCCTTTGTTGGTAGGGTTGTATAACCTGTAGCCCTTTTGATTGTTGTCATATCCAATAAATACACACCTTTCTGCCTTTGGATCCATCTTGCCTCTAACCTGTGAAGGAACATGAGCAAAAGCAATACATCCAAAAATTTTACAATGATCTAAGCTTGGTCTTCTTCCATTCCAAGCCTCATATGGAGTCATCCCATCAAGGGATTTTGAAGGCAACCTGTTAATCAAGTAAGTGGCTGTAGATACAGCCTCAGCCCATAAGTAATTAGGTAAATGCTTTTCATTTAACATAGACCTTGCAGCTTCAACAATTGTCCTATTCCTCCTTTCTGCCACTCCATTTTGCTCAGGAGTGTACCTTGTAGTTACCTCTCTTTTGATTCCTCTTTCTTGAAGAAAAGAATCAAACTCATGGGAGAAATATTCTCCCCCTCCATCTGACCTTAGCCTTTTTAGTGATTTACCTATTTGATTCTCCACAAGAGTCAAATATCTTTTGAAACATGAAAAAACTTCATCTTTGTGTTTCATAAAGAATAGGATAGTCCATCTGCTGCAATCATCAATA
The DNA here is from genome assembly GCA_020310875.1 of Ceratopteris richardii. Classification (NCBI taxonomy): domain Eukaryota; kingdom Viridiplantae; phylum Streptophyta; class Polypodiopsida; order Polypodiales; family Pteridaceae; genus Ceratopteris; species Ceratopteris richardii. Next base: position 189,442,734 of record CM035410.1, on the reverse strand, counting down.
AAGGAAACATAATACCTTGATCCAGATATTGAAGCTTCCTTGCTAGGTCCCCATACATCTGTATGAACCAACTCCAAGAGATCTCCATGCATATAACCTTTCTTCATGAATGGTAACCTGTGAGACTTTCCAAATTGACATGCACTGCACTTATAAATCATATGTTGTTTTGACAAATTAGGAAGTCCAAGTACACTTTGGTCCCTGCAGATTTGCTTTAATGACCTTTCACCAATATGTGCTAACCTTTTGTGCCATACTTCCAATTCTGTGAGTGTCTGACTACCATAATTAAAGAGAGCAATGTTTCTAGTGTCTTGTAATTCAAATGTGAACAATCTACCTGTCTTTTCACCTTTTGCAATTCTTTTGAATCCTTGACTTGGATCTTCAACAAATGCTCCTGCTTTTGTGAACCTGACTTGCAACCCTTTCTCTACTATCTGCCCAACACTTATCAAATTCTTTGTAATGGTAGGGACATAGAGTACCTTACTGAGTAGGTTGATGTTTCCATCAGGTGCTTTGACATTGCCTATTTTCTCCACAGGATGTTTTGTATCATCTCCTGTTTGTACCTCATGCTTATTCCTTGGATCTTCTAAATCTGATAGGAGTGCCACATTTCCTGCCACATGATTTGAACAACCTGAATCTATGTAGAAAACATGCTCATCAGATTTACCTTGTGGCATAGCCATGTTCATGATCAATAATGAATCCTCTTTGTTTGAGTCTTCTGTGTAGTTATTGTAGTCTCTCCTTCCTTTGTAGCCTCCTTGATAGTTTGAATGATTGTAGTTGTTGTAGTTGCCATGGTAGTTGTTGAACCTTCCTCTTGAGTAGCCATAACTTCCTCTATTGTATCCTCTGCCTCTTTGATTCCTGGAATTCCTAAAGCAATTTTCAGTTGTATGATTAGTTAATCCACAAATAGAACATGAGTTAGAGTCTTGGGATCTCCCCCTGCCTTGTCTACCTCCTCTTCCTCTACCTCTGCCATGTCTTCCTCTACCTGCATAGTTAGCTTGATATGTACCTGCTTCATCATCCACTTTCTTTGCCTTTCCTTTTTTATCTTTAGACTTGCTTTTATCTGTGTATAAAGCTGAAGATTGATTACCTTTAGAGCTTTCTCCATTTTTGATAAGCTTTGCCTCTTGAGTAAGTAGTTGTCCAATGAGTGTGTTGAAATCAGGTACATGCATGTCCATGTACAAATCCATAGCTGTGGTGAATGCTTCCCACTTATCATCTGCCTTCAAGCCATTGATGACCTGCCTTACAATTTGCTCTTCATCTATTACCTCTCCAATGCTTCCCAACTGATCCGCTATGTCCTTGAGCTTTGTGACAAAATCAGTCACATTTTGTTTGGGAGCCTTCTTCAGAGTTGTGAAATCCAGCCGTAGTTGATGCTTCCTAGCTTTGGTACTTGAAGAAAAGAAAGCTTCAAGTGCATCCCACACTTCCTGAGATGTCTTACAACTTCTAATGTGAGGCAACAAAAAATCTGAGATAGAGTTGAGGAGATAAGACCTTGCAAGTGCATCCTTGGAGCACCATGTGCTCAATCTTTCTTGCTCTTCTTGTGTTGGTTGACTTTTGTTCCTGAAACTTGGCATAACTTCATCTCCAGCCACATAACCATATAAACTTCTACCTTGGAGATAAGCTTCCATCCTTAATGACCAAGCTGAGTAGTTACCTCTGTCCAATTTGTCAATTGATGAAGGAAATCCATCTGCCATGTTGTCCAACCTTGCTCTGATACCACTGTGAAGAGATGGATAAGTATGTGTTTGAAGATGAAGAGGTGTTGCAAAATCCTTGATCTACACCAGCCAAATGAACTCCACGAGTAGATGGTGGGCCCTTTTAGCTTGCCAATGGATGTATTAGACACCCTATGTACCTTGGAAGATCACTCTCAAAAAGATAGATCAAAACAGATAAGTTGGAGTTAGCTCAGAGGTGAAAACTTGCTATTCTTAGTTCATACACCTGTCCAGTGTTTTACATAATTCTCTGAGCACAGCAGCAATTAGCTTAATTCCTCTTGGGGAAGTCTAGTTAGCTTAAAGAGCTAACTTTCAAGAGTAATCTCATCAAAAATAACAAAGCACACACTGAGAATGAGTTTTAACAAGTGATGACATCATCCCGATTTTCACGGGCTGCTATAGAAATAGACCAGTGAGCAGACAAATCACCATACCTCAAAATGTAGAAATTCAATGATTATGAAAATTTGTATGGTTATACTAGCCAGTAAGCTGAATCCCACAAGCTTTAAAGCACTGAATTTGGATAAGTAACCACTGAGAAACACCTCTGACAAGATGAGTGAAAAAGTCGGGTACCTGACAGAGAGGTGAAGATGAACAAACCCTGTTGACTTCAAATGAACATAACTGAAGATTGCAACATCCAAAGGACATGAAAAGTTATGAGCATATAGTAGACTTATAGAGCTAACTTTACCAAGTTAAATCACTGAAAATGATGCACCAAGCTCAGAGAAAACATCTCTGCAAGCTGACTGAGAAAACTGAGAGTAATGGTAGTGAGTAGTACACTTCACAAGAACATGGAAAGATGAAACCAAATAATCATGAAAATAAAAGTATATTTCTTGTACAATACAATGAGTTACTGATACATATGTGTGCCTTGTAATCACACCTTGATATGGCATAAAGCTCAGCTCTTGGAGGTCTTCACATAGGTCTCTCTAACCACGACTAAAACTGCCATCTATTTATAGTTGAGTTTGGGAGGCTAACTTCCCTCAATCACTCTCCAATCAATCAATGATTGATTTGATTCTCTACCTACCACAAATCACGAATTCGTGGCTCCTCTTTCCATTCTTGATCAAGTGGACTCAACCACTTAAGATTCTCTTACTTTTACATTAAGTGAACTCTTCAAAAGTTACAAGAGGTAGTTCACAAGTGAACTTTACATAGTCTTGTTTTTAAAGCTTCTTCTAAGACTTTGTGAGACTCAAGCCAATACTTAGGCTTGTCATAGACTTGCTCCAACAAACGGTGGTTTGGGCCATAAATTGTATCAAAAGTCAACAACAATGGTACGTATGCTCTTTGTGAATTAAATGGTGTTGCACTAAAAACTTTGATTGTAGGTAAAAGGATAAAGCTATTCAAGAAACGTGATAATGACGAGTACATTTTGGATGAGGACATTGAAGAAGATGACAACAATGAGGCCGATTCATAAACAGGAGTATCCATGTTATAAAAATAGAAGAAAAAGGAAGAAAAAAAAAAATATATATATATATATATATAAATATCATTTCAAGTTCATGTTGCTTTGTTTTTTTTTCAAGTTCATTCTATTTTTTTTCCATTCTTGTTTCATGCATGTTTGTTTTCAGTCTTTGCATTGCATTGCATATCCACATCACTTGAGTCAAAAAAAAAAAAAGGCAAATGATGATTTCTCTGTTTGTGTAAAATTGTATCTTAAGTAGTATCTTATCTACTAAGAAATTGATTATAATCTAGGATTGTGGAAAGATAGGGCATGTAGATTTGGAGGTTTATTTTGGTGACAAGACTTTCATATATAAACATGCATATGTATCCTGTATCAAAAGCATAATTGTTGAAATCCTAGCTCCTGCTATTGCATGTTTCTACATCTTTAGTCCACCTCACAGCACTTGTATCGGAGTTTAAACGACTGTTCTCCCTCATCAAAAATGGTTGTACCTTGTATCGGGGTTTAATTTTTCCCCGTCATAAAAAAAAAAAAGTTGCTACATGTTACCAAGAAGTTTACACTTTCTTCCACCCCAAAAAAGTGATCGTAACCATAAAGTTGCCGAATCATCATCATCATCAAAAAAAAAAAAAAAAGCAAGCCAAAGGAGGATACAGAGGCATAGTAGAATAAATCACGGGCTATATAAGCAGATTTATGCATTAGTGGAGTTTAGTTAGATTTCCTTGCATGTTATTAGAGAAAGAGCATTTTCATATTTATGTAGGAAAGGAGTTGATCTAAAATAAGCTAAAGATGAAAGATGTCTCTTGAAAATCCTAAATCTTTGTTTATAATCATATTTAAGGTAGATTGCTTTATGAAAAGGTACAAAATTTTCTTCAAGATGAGAGGAACCGATGCTTAAAACGACTCAATACATCCACTTCCACTTCATATTGATGCTTGTTTTTTTTCTTTCTTGTTGCCAATGTTGCTTGTTCATTTGCATATATGTTGCCTATTTGTTCATGCATATTCATGTTGTCTGTTTCAATTCTTTCTTTCATGCAAATTTTGCTTCATGTCACGTTACCTACTTATTCATGTATATAATCAATTTTCCTTCCATGTTTCTTATGTTGCCTATAAAAGAATTTGATGCCTGGAACATTTTGTTTTTCACAGATGCTAGAGTGGCGCTTCCGGAGGAATCGCAGGTTTAGTGGGGGCGAATGTCGTCGAGATTTTCTCTCCTCTCACTTGTGAAGGCCTACAAAAAACATATTTGGTGAAGGTAGCCGGAATTCCCCGAGAAGTCCAGGATGCATCAAGGATGTCAAAGGAAGCTCACATACAAAGTTTCAAAGAAATCAAGAAAGTCCATGGTAGCGGTCAAAGCTGGTCAAAGTTGGGAAATTAGGGCAAAAATTTCATTGTCACCAAATTAGATGAAAATCCATATACTTGTAAAGATTGTCAAAGGCAGTTTATAGCCCAAATTTCAGCAGAAAATGGATTTTGTAGCACATTGATATGCTATGTTCATTTTGTAAAAATGTAATTTTTCTAGTTTGACCCTACAAATTCTTGTATAGAAATTTATGTTAGCCATATGGTTTGGCATGTATAAAGATCATATGTGGCTACATATTTGTACAAATTTTCAAGGCCATCAGAGCTTCCTAGAGACCTTAATGCCACCTTGCAAGCTTCCAAATGTAGTCAAACTTGTACAAGGGAGATTCAGATGGGAGTTATTTCTGCATATTCCTGAAGGAGATCTTTGGAAACATATTCCTACAAAGTTTCATCTTCATCAAAGCCTATTTGGAGGGTCAAAGAGCACAAAGTCCAGTTTTCAGGATCACCGCAGTTTTCTAGTTTAAGCGAATTGAAGGGTTGAAGGGCCACCACATGGCGAAAGCTGATTGAGCCATGTTGTACGATCAAGATGAGATCATATTCAAGGGTGGAGATGCACTTATGCTTAAAGAAAGGAGGATCCACGAGTTTTTCCATAAAAGAAGATAATTTTTGACAATCAAAGATCAATAATGCAGCTTTTCTCCAAAAATAGTGGCTTATCTTATCCGAGTTGATGTCAGCACTGATCCGACGGTCCAGATCATCCCCAGATCCAATGGTGGAGAATGAGGGCACCTAAATTTCACTCCTTTACACTAGATTTGATAGAAAGAACAATTCCAAGCCATTGATTTGATTAATCAAATGGTTGTAATCAAAAGTAGTGATCCTAGAGTTGAGAGTTGATTTCTCTAGATCTAAGGGCCCAAATTCATTCAAAAAACTATATAAACCCCCCTCCAAACTCCTAGAGCATCATTGTTAGGCATCCATAGGGCTCATGCTAGCTTACGGTTTCCTTGAGACGATCACCCTCGGTTGAGCGAGTGAGGATCCAAGGTGAGCTAGTATGAGTATAGTACCTAGTTTCATATTTAAGTTAGAACTCCAATCTAGGATAGGCTCTTGAAACCAGCATCTCTATCTTGACTCACCCTCGGTGGAGCGTGTGAGTGAGTTAGAGCTGATTTTAATGAGTCTTAGACTTCTTTAGTTAGACGTTACGAGCCTACACATACATAGGGTCACTGGAGTGGAACTCACCTTCTTACGTGTGACATTCGGTTGAACTCTCATGGTTTGAGGGTCGGAACCACCTTTGATCAGTAGACTGCTTAGCATGACGTACCACGATGATCTTATACATGTATCTTAATTCAAATCCTTTTAATTCATGTCACTTGTCACTTGTCTCTTGTCTCCTCTCTCAGTCTCTTAAGTATTTTTACATGTCTTCTAATTCTTCTATGTGTGAGAAGGCTCCGCAGTATTGCGTTGAACCAGTGAGGATGTTTCTTTGAGCTTGTGAGTAAACTCTATTATCATAATTCACTTGCATGCATATAATCCATACATACCCATACATATTGATTAGTTTCTGAAAGTGTATAAGAAGCTCCAATATTGGACCATTCTTCCTTTCGAAACTGGTTTATGTGTAAGGATTCCATCTATTCACGTCATGCATACATATCATCCAAAGAAGACTATGCATATGAATTAGAATTAGGAAGTGTTTAAGAAGCTCCTTCAATGGACCATTCTTCCTTCCAAATTTGATTCGTGTGTATGGTTCTCTTTCATTCTTATCATTCATGTTCATAAATCTAACTTGCACTCCTACTTTCCCATTCCCATAATCATTTCAACATCTCTCTCTTCTCCATCCTCAACATTAATTTCACTTTCATGTCCTTAAACCATCCAACATTCATTAGCTTCATACACCCTGTGTGTGCCACGACCGGACCTGATCCACCCGGATTTCGATCACCTCCACAGCGGAAGCACGCGAACAGCACAAGGAAGAAGAAGAAGCTTGGAGCACAACACACAATACTGAATATATTACTAGAGAATGTACAAAGATAAGTAGCCCATTAGGGCAATAGGCGTATATACAAGCCGAGGGAAAAAAACCTCCTAAAGAGGGAAAAAAGTGCCCCGGCGGTCCTAGTGTGTTCACACACATCACTACCTAAATATATCAACACGTATCATGCTGGATCATCACATGTTGAGCTTGATATCTCAACACTCCCCCTCAAGCTCAATGCCATATCCTGTAATCCAAGCATCTCCCAAAACTTCTTCAACTTGTCAGCTCCAAGTGCTTTGGTGAAAATATCAGCAACCTGCTCATCTGTTCTCACATAAACAAGATCAATATCACCTCCTAATACCTTCTCTCTGATGAAGTGATAATGTACCTCGATATGCTTTGTTCTAGCATGGAAAACAGGATTCCATGCTAATTGTATGCTGCTAAGATTATCACAATAAATAGTGATAGGCTTTCCCACTTCCACACCTAAATCTACAAGTAGCATTTCTAGCCATGATGCCTCACATGCTACCATTGTGGAACCTCTGTACTCAACCTTTGTACTCGACAAAGCAACAGTGGATTGCTTCTTGCTGCTCCATGTAACAGCTGCACTCCCAAGAGAGAATAGAAAACCACTAGTAGATCTTCTATCTGGAATGCTACGAACCCAATCTGCATCGGTGTATCTATAAACATGCAAATCTACACCAGCCTCATACAACAATGCATAATCCAAAGTAGCACTCACATGACGTAGACTGCACCTCAGAGCATCCAAATGTGGTTTCCTAGGAACCTGCATAAACTGACTTTCAAGTCCAACAGTATAGCGTAGATCAGGCCTTGTAATTGTGAGATATATAAGACTTCCCACAATTTTCCTGTAGATAGTAGCATTTTCAACTGATGTAGTATCCAACTTCACCTGATGTAGTATCCAACTTCAAATTCTGATCTAATGGCATAGAAATTGGCTTACAATCATCCATACCATACTTTTGCAGCATATTCAAGGCATAATGCCTTTGCGACATCCATATACCTGTTTTTGTATGTATAAACTCAATGCCCAAGAAATAGCGCAACACACCAACATCTTTCATGTCAAATTTGTGCATAAGAAGTTGCTTTACCTCTTTGATGCTTCCTTCATTATCACCACCTACAATCAGGTCATCAACATAAATAGCCACAATAGTGATGCCATCATCAGCCTTCCTTGCATATAGTGAGTGATCTACATCACACATAGAAAACCCAATGCTGGTTAAGTAATCAACAATCCTTGCATGCCATGCACGAGGGGCTTGCTTCTGCCCATACAAAGCCATTTTCAACCTGCAAACATATTCTGGATGCTTTGAATCTTCATTTTCTTGTGGCTGGTCCATATATACTTCTTCTTGTAATTCACCATGTAGGAAAGCATTATTCACATCCATTTGATGCAAAGTCTATCCTTTTGCTATAGCTAATGCAACGAGTATTCTGAGAGTAGACATTTTAGCTACAGGGTTGAATGTTTCCTAATAATCAATGCCATATGTCTATGCATATCCTTTAGCTACCAATCGTGCTTTATACCTGCTTATGCTACCATCAGCATTATGCTTTACCATCTAAACCCATTTGCAGCCTATGGGTTTCTTTCCTTGTGGCAATGGAACCAGCTTCCATGTATCATTTCCACAAAGTGCAACCATCTCCTCATCCATAGCTTTTTCGTGATTTGAAATTCCAATTGCATCTTCAAATCATTGCACTGAATTCTGCATCCTCCCAGATCTTCTTGGTCTTGGGTCACTTCTCCTTATATCATCTACATGTGCCCTTCTTGCTCCTGGAGTCTTCATAGAGGGCAGTCCAAGTTCCTCATCAAGAATCTTTTCTAAACAGCTTGAATCTCCATCAACATCTTCAAAACCTCCACATGTCCTGCAAAAAGCTTTTCGTTACCTTTCTTGGATGTATTGGATGAATTTTTTGGGCTGAAATTTCCACCTAATCTTTCACTCCATGGATTTGAGTTGAAACTATTGCTTGGTGATGCATTCGGTCCACTCAAAGCGTGAGATTCTGCACTTGATTTTTCAACACTTTCTTTGTCATTTGGTTCAAGACTCAGTCCTTCTTTGGCATCTGCATAGAAGCTTGACATTTCATCAAATACCACATCTCTGCTCACCTTTACATGTCGTGTGAGTGGGTTATAACATTTATATCCCTTTTTCTCAAGGGAGTATCCAATGAAGACACACTTTTCTGTTTTTGGATCAAGCTTCGTCCTCAATTCATCTGGGATATGTACATATGCAATACAGCCAAAAACTTTCATATACTTCTCAGGTATAACTTGATGTACAGCAGAAGTCGGACTTTTGTTCATGATGTATACAACACTATGCATGGCTTCTGCCCAATAACAATGAGGCATATTCTTCTCAGCCATCAAGGCTCTTGCTATTTCTGCAATATGTCTATTTTTTCGTTGAGCAATGTCATTCTGTTATGGTGTGTACTTGCATGAAAACTGACACCGAATTCCATGATTTTTTAGAAAACTGCTGAACTCATTGGACATGTATTCACCTTCTCCATCAGATCTTAATGTCTGAATGTACTTCCATGTCTACTTTTCCACCATAGATTTAAAATTCTAGAAGTGAATGAACACCTCGCTCTTCTCTTTCATGAAATATACCCATACTTTGTGTGTATATTCATCAATGAAAGTAACATAAAATCTGCAACCGCCCATAGATGTGGTCTTTGTTGGACCCCAAACATCTGTATGTACTACTTCTAGTACATTCTTAATAACATGGTTGTCATGTGGAAATGATGCTCTTGACTGTTTACCCAATTGACATGCTGCACATACCTTTTGCATTTCTGCAAATTTGAAATTGGGTAGTCCATGGACAATCTCCTTTAATTGCATCAATTTGAGCCTTTGCAAGTTTGCCTGTCCAATCCGTTTGTGCCACATCGCTATATCTGCAATAACTCCTGCACCTTTTGCAAACATGGCTGCATTTATTTCAGGAATCTTCACATTTAAGGTGAACATCCTGCCCACTTTGTTTCCTTTAGCAACCAATCGTCCATCTTGCTTGTACTCTTCTACATATAATCCATCAGCATTGAACCTGACTTGTAATCCCTAGTCAACCATTTTTCCAACAGAAACCAGATTCTTTGTTATATTTGGAACATGCAGCACATCATCAAGGTGTTTTACCTTCCCGTCCTCCATAGACAATGTTATGTTTCATATATGCTCAATAGGATGCAATGTATCATCACCTGTTTCAACATATCTAGAAATTGGCATTTTCTGCAAACTAATAAACCATTTTGCATGACTGGTCATGTGATTTGAAGCACCTGAATCAACATACTAGACATTATCATTCGATTTTGAAATACTAGCAGACATCATATTCATCATGTGATGTTGAACCATGAACAGCTTCTCAGAATCATGTGCACTTGTGGATGCATTGTTGTTTTGCTGCCTTCTGTTGTTTTTATTCTTCAACCCGCAATCATGTTCAAAGTGTCCAGGTTTACCATAATTCCAGCATCGTTTACTATCATTACCTGAATCATTTCTTTGGAAATTTCTGCGACCTCTTTGGCTCCCCCTGCCTCGAAACTATCCTCTTCCTCCTCCATGATTCTGTTGTTGACCTTGGTCTTGGTTATTGTTTCCTCTTCAACTTCCAAAGCCTCTACCTCTACCTCTTCCTCTGCCAGAGTAGAATACTTGCTCAAACTGGGCTTTCCTTGGGAGTTTTAATCCTCACCAAGATTCTTTTCTTCAATAATCAGCATAGATACCAAATCAGCAGAATTTGGAATATTTTTCTTAGTCTGTATGGAAGTTCTGAACTGCTTATATACAGCTCCTAAACCACGAAGACACACTTCCACCTTATCATCATCATCTACAATTCATGCCAATAGATGCAAGTGACTCACATATGCTTTTGATTTTCAAGGTGTAGTCACTTACCGACTTGCTCTTCTTCTCCAATGTATGCAGCCCGTTCTTGAGTTGCAATTTTCGTGCCTTTGTATTGGTCTCATACAATGTGACCAAACTGTTCGAAGCCTCTTTTGGAGCCTTGGCATCCTGTATGTGTCCAATCATGCTATCTTGTATGCTAACAGATAGCGAGTACATTACCTTTCGTGCTCCTTGATTCCACTCCTCATATGCTCTTACCTAATCTGTAGTCCGATTTCTTTCTCGTAACTACGGAGCATTTTCATTCTCTCCTTTGATGTACTTCCAGTAGCCTTTTCCCATCAGGAAATTTTTCATTCTCAGTCTTCAAGCATGGAAGTTGTTCTTGTCCAGCATATCGCTCATAAGCTTACTCATTCCATCTACATTTGCCATTTCTGCAACAATTCACAACACTGCAAAACACTACAAGCAGCACTTCTGCTTGGACACTGTCACACTATGACGTGACAGTTTGATATCAGAAAAACACAGTTTTCGTGTATTAACAGTAAACAGAATTGCTTGAAATTCTGGATCTGGAATATATGAGTGATGCCAAACACAACGCAAGTTATAGTTTCTAAAACTGACCTAGTTCTTTTGTGGGCCCCACCTTGTCGGATCAAAAGGGAGGTCGAGATGTCTCTGAAACTTCGATCCAAATGGAGGTCTTCTACCTTCACGCCGATTTTCGTAGCAAATGGAGGTCATTTGTGAATCATGTTTTCTCCACACCTTGCTACGTAATCTTCACCGTCACCTTCTCTAGGAGCTCTCTACAGCCACGCTGGCTCTGATACCATGTTAGAAGGAAGGAGATAAGGAAGAAAGCTCACACACACACTCTCACTCTCAAGGAGAAGCACACACACAGAATGAGGCAAGGAAGAATGGTTTTCTTCTTCTTCTTCTTCTATTACATAAAAAGGAATGTACAAGAATGACCTAAAAACAAACATACAACAAGTGCAATATATAAAGATCAGTACATAAGGAAAAACCTAATGTCCGCAAATAAGTGAGTTGGCAAGGAACAAATTTTCCATCACTCTCGGTAGATAAATCTAATAAAGCTCAATGAAGTATCCCTGACATATAGCGGCGTGACCACTATACATGTCAAAGAGACGAAAAATTGGTACATGTCATCTTGGATCATCACATGTTGAGCTTGATATCTCAACAAAAATGTCCTTGAAGTCACACCCCCAAAAATCCTAGATGAACTCACTACTTTAGGGGTGTGTGTACTCCATCTTCATGCTCAGGTGGCAGCTCACTCAGAACCCCCAGGTCGGATTGCCTTCCAGAGATTCTTGCTAACAAAGAGACAATCTCAATCCCCGTGGAGGACACATAGGAAAGACTTTGAAGAGGCTAAGGTCAAGTTGGAGGGGGAGAATATTTCTCCCATGAATTTGATGCTTATCTCCAAGAGAGAGGAATCGAAAGAGAGATCACAACCAAATATACTCTAGATCAAAATGGAGTGGCAAAAAGGAGGAATAGAACCATAGGGGAGGCTGCAAGGTCAATGCCAAATGAGAAGAAGTTGCCCAATTACCTATGGGTAGAGGCTATATCTACAACCAACCACTATCTAATCAATAGACTCCCATGAAAATCATTAGATGGGATGAAACCTTCGGAAGCATGGAATGGATGAAGACCAAACCTTGACCATTGTAGGATCTTTGGGTGCATAGCATACCACACATACCTTCACAAATCAAACACAAATTCGATCCAAAGGTAGAAAAATGTATATTCATTGGTAATGAACTTAATAAGAAAGGCTATAGATTATACAATCCAAGTAATAAAGGTTTGATTGTTAGTAGAGATGTTGTTTTTTATGAAAGAAAAAATCTTGGTTTGAAGATGATTGCAGGAAAATCAAATTTCCCTGTGACCTAGAGGAAGACTTTCCAACATTGACAAAGAGGAATGATAATGCACATGAAGACTCAAGTGACTTTGATGATCATCAAAAGACTCCAAGAAGAGAAATAAATTCTTAAAACTCCAAAGGTAAAGCTTGTTGGAACATCAAGCTTGCACTATGCTTGAGGTGGATTTGATCTACATCAAAGGCTATCGCATCGAAAGAATATCCGTTGGAGAGTTCTTTTTCATATGCTCATTTATTGTATTTTTTTGAGAGAATTTTTTATGGTTCATTTACCGTTGTAAAAGCCTTGAGCTTTACACATGTAAAGGTAGAAAGATAAAGCCCAAATCCCACGAATTTGTTTTGGTTGAAGTTGCATTCAATCAAGCAATCAATCACCTAAAAGTAGATCAAAGTAGATATTCACTTTTCCTAGATTGTAGGAAAGTGACTTGATTCCCTCCAACAACCATTCCCACCTTCATTTGAATTCAAATTCAACTTGTAAAAGTTGTGGAACACTCCTAGAGGCTATATAAGGACTTGAAATCACTTGTACATTACATGGAAGCAATATACATACACTTGTGACCATCATTGTCTTTCTTCTTCAATTCTCTACATCATCTTCTTCGCCAATAGTAATCTTGCAGAGGCTGCTGCTCTCTCTCCACAGCTCCACATTGCATGCAATATGACTTATTGGAAAGGTATACATGTCTAGTTTATGCCTAAAAATTTTCAAAGCATTTGGTTCGGTAGATTGGGAGAAATCAGAGTTTTACTGTCTTGGGGTCAATCTCTACGTATTCTTGAAAAACAGGAAGTACCACCGGTGAATGTTGCATTCATTCCTATAGCATATTTTACTTATTCCTTATACTTTTGTGCATTCCATACACTCAACCCTATGTGAATCACGCCCATAAAAGGAGTTTTTCTAATTGTAATTAGGCTGGTCGCTATGGGCATTTGAAGTTCATTGTCTCTTCCATAGATAGTAAGTTTTTTGAGCTAGTCGACCCGCGAACCTATCTGTTTTTGTATCGACTCATTCTCCTTGATGTTCCAAAGTACATAGTGTGTTTTCTTTGCACTTGTAGCATGCCTATAAGGTCTATTTGAGTCTCCATAAGCTCAAGGGCTGGTCTTGTGCTGGTTGGCTTGACCAAACTTCGTCGCTTCGAAACGCACTTTTCTACCTTCTACAAGCTTCTCCAAGTTCTTTTAGTGGTATCAAAGCTAGATCAAGATGGGTGACGGCTTTCCCTCAATGATCGAGAAGCTTGATCGACACAACTACGCGGCTTGGAAAATCAGAATGGAGGCCTATTTGAAAGGTAGAAATCTTTATGGAATTGTAGCGGGTGATGAAGCTATGCCTATTCCAAGATCCAAAGGAGGACCTACACAAGAGGAGACAGATAAGCTCATACTTTGGTACGCAAGGGATGCTCAAGCAAGGTCGTACATACTAAACTCTATCTCTGACTTTCTATTACCACATATTAGAGGATGCAAGACATCTCAAGAGACTTGGGATGCCCTCGAGACTTTCTTTTCTGTTAGTACCAAAGCAAGAAAGAATCATCTTTGGAACGAGCTCAACCAAATGAAGAAGACACCTAAACAAACCATCACAGATTTTATTACCAAGTTCAAGGAGATTGCAGATCAGCTAGCATCCATTGGAGAGCTGATTGAAGAAGAGGTCATCATGAGGCAAATTCTCAATGGCATGCGAAGTGATAAGCAATGGCAATCCTTCACGACGGCTTATGATCTCATCATGGATGTGCAGACTCCAAACTTCAACATCTTTCTTGGACAACTCTTCAATCAAGAAGCTAAAAATAGCATAAAGGAAGGTAACTCTTATCATGGTAATTCATCTAGTGCTCTATATGCAGATAAGAAGGATAAGAAGCAGAAAGGCAAGAAGAAGGAAGAAGATGAAGAAGAGACTTCTCAAGCCAACTTTGCAATCAAGAGCAAGTGGGAAGGGAAGAAGAAAGGAACAAAGCAAGACAAAGCCAAAGGTCAGAATGTTCAACCTTCTGCCATATGCGATAAGGCCAACCACACCACACAGAATTGTTGGTTCAATGGGAAGATCGAGAAAGGAAGTGGAAGAGGTGGATATGGCAGCAATAGAGGCAGAGATGGACACAACTTCAACAATAACATAAAAAGCTATAATAGAAGGGACTACAACAATTATTCAGAAGATCAACCACATGAACACTCATTGCTTCTTATGAATCTAAGCCACAAAGAAGGTAAAGAAGATGATTATTTGTTCTACGTAGATTCAAGATGTTCAAATCATGTTGCAGGCAACATTGCTCTTCTATCTGACTTGGAAAGTCCAAAGCATAGACATGAAGGCAAACACGGGATGACACGAAGCACAATGTGGAGAAGATTGGTAATGACAAAGCTTCCAATGGAAGGACAAACATTCTGAGTAAGGTTCTCTATGTACCCACTATCACTAAGAACCTAATAAGTGTAGGCCAAATAGTTGAAAAAGGCTTGCAAGTTAGGTTCACCCAACATGGAGCTTTTGTGGAAGATCCATGTAAAGGCTTCAAGAATATAGCCCGAGGTGAGAAGCATGGTAGGCTCTTTACTTTTGAAATAGGAGAAACCAGGAACATAGCTCTATTCAACTTTGGGTCTCAAACCCTAAGTGAGCTTGAAGTGTGGCATAAGAGACTTGCTCATGTGAATGAAAGAACCTTGAAGGATATATGCAGGGATCAAAGTGTTCTAGGACTGTCGAACATATCAAAGCAACACATGATCAACAGGTGTGATGCATGTCAGATTGGGAAGGCACAAAGACAACCATTCAACCACAAAGGCTACATCCACAACAACTAATTGGACTTAGTACATACAGATGTATGGGGATCAAGTCAAGAACCTTCATTGGTAGGATCAAGGTTTTATGTCTCATTTATTGACGACCATAGTAGATGGACTGTTCTATACTTTATCAAGAGTAAGAATGAAGTGTTTGATAGCTTCAAGAAGTATCTTGCACATGTGGAGAATCATACAGGTAGATCACTAAAGAAGCTCAGATCTGATGGAGGGGGAGAATACTTCTCCAAAGAGTTTGATGAGTTCTTGCAGGAAAAAGGTATCAAAAGGGAAGTGACTACTAGGTACTCTCCTCAACTAAATGGAATTGCAGAGAGGAGAAACAAGACATTGGTTGGATCAGCCTGAACAATGCTTGAAGAGAAGAACTTGCCACATTATCTATGGGCAGAAGCTATTTCAACTGCTGTGTACCTTGTCAATCGACTACCATCCAAATCACTTCAAGGTATGACTCCTTATGAAGCATGGCATGGAAGAAAACCTAGTCTTGGACATTGCAAGGTTTTTGGTTGTTTAGCTTATGTTCATGTACCATCACAAATAAGAGGTAAGCTAGATGAAAGGGCAACAAAGGCAGTGTTTATTGGATATGATTCAACTCAGATGGGTTACAGGTTCTTCAATCCTTCAACCAAGCAATTCACTACAAGTAGAGATGTTGTGTTTGAAGAACACAGGTCTTGGTATGATGAAGCCAAACAAAAGGTAACACTACCATATGATCTTGTTTCTGACTCTCATCAATTAGGAATCAAGCATGATACAGAAGTCTAGGATTCCAGAAGTGATACAGATGATGACCAAGATGAAAGAGAAAAGGATTACAAGCTATGGAAGTCAAGAGGCAAAGCAAAGATGCAAGAGGTTGGAGAATGCTCCAAACAAGCACTTAGAAGATCAGCAAGAGAGAAGAAACAACCAAAAAGCTATGGGTATGATTCCACATTCGTTACAAAGCATTCAATATACTTGGCAAAAGACTCTATTTCAGAGGAACCGTCTGAAGAGGCAAAGGGAAATCCTAATTGGGAAAAGGCCATGAACGAAGAGATAGATCCATTGAAGGAGATGGACACTTGGGATTTGGTTCCAATGTCATCGTATCAAAAGGTAATTGGTTGCAGATGGGCATATAAAGTTAAAATAAATTCAGATGGATCAGTTTGTAGGTACAAGGCAAGATTAGTTTCCAAAGGATGCTCACAAACTCATGGTATAGACTATGAGGAAACATTCTCACCAGTTGCAAAGATGACAACAATCAGGACATTGATAAGTGTAGCTGCTGCAAGGAATTGGAGACTCCTCCAACTTGATGTGAAAAATGCATTCTTAAATGGTTGGATAAGTGAAGAGGTATACATGTCACAACCACCAGGTTTTGAAAACCCTAATCATCCATCTTATGTTTGCAGACTTAAGAAAGCATTGTATGGATTGAAACAAGCTCCTAGAGCTTGGAATTAGAGGTTGGTTACATATCTTCAAGATCAAGGGTTCAAAGCTAGCAGCTCAGATCCTTCTCTATTCATCAAAAGGGATCACGATGAGGATATCTATCTATGTGTATATGTAGATGATATTATTGTAATAGGTGATGATCTAAATGGCATTCAAAGGATCAAGAGACACATGCAAGAGGAGCTCAAAATCAGTGACTTAGGTGAGCTCACATATTTCCTAGGTATGCAGGTGATATACACAGATGAACGAATGTATTTGACTCAAAGAAGATACATTCAGGATCTTCTTCTCAAGTTCAAAATGGAGAACACTAAACCTGCAGGTACACCTTTGGAGATGAATCATAAACTTAGTGTTTATGAAGGTGAGAAAATTGAAGACATTAAAGAGTATCAAAGCTTGGTAGGTAGCTTGATATATGCTACTCATACAAGGGCAGACATCTCATATATTCTAGGAGTGCTTAGTGAGTTCATGCACTCACCGAGAAGACCACACATGGATGCGGCTAAGAGAGTACTTAAGTATCTGAAAGGTACAATCAACGAAGGTATATTCTATCCTTACTCTTCAGATTTGGATATCAAAATCTATTCAGATGCAGATTGGGCAGGAGCTAGTGTCATGGAGTTCCAAGAAGCAACCAACAGTTGCTTTATCTTCCACTGAAGCAGAGTACAGAGGCTTGACCATAGCAACTCAAAAGGCAATATGGTTAAAAGCATTGTATACAGATTTGGGACTTGTGAGTTTTAAACCTCACATATTTGGAGATAATGTAAGTTCCATGCATCTAGCGGCAAATCCTATTTTTCATGCAAGAACCAAGCACATAGAAGTCCATTACCACTTCATCAGGGAGAAGCTCATGGCAATGGAGATTGAGATTTCTTTTGTTCCAACTGAAAAGCAAGTAGCAGATATGATGACGAAGGCACTTGATGGAATAAAGCTTTGCATATTCAAAGCTATGGCAGGTATTCAACCTATCAGAGAATGAAGACTCAAGCATACTTTAGCTTGAGGGGGAGCTGTTGGAACATCAAGCTTACGCTATGCTTGAGGTCGATTTGATCTACATCAAAGGCTATCGTGTCGAAAGAATATCCGTTGGAGAGTTCTTTTTCATATGCTCATTTATTGTATTTTCTTGAGAGATTTTTTGATGGTTCATTTACCGTTGTAAAAGCCTTGAGCTTTACACATGTAAAGGTAGAAAGATAGAGCCCAAATCCCACGAATTTGTGGTGGTTGAAGTTGCATTCAGTCAAGCAATCAATCACCTAAAAGTAGATCAAAGTAGATCACTTTTCCTAGATTGTAGGAAAGTGAATTGATTCCCTCCAACAACCATTCCCACCTTCATTTGAATTCAAATTCAACTTGTAAAAGTCGTGGAACACTCCTAGAGGATATATAAGGACTTGAAATCACTTGTACATATACACTTGTGACCATCATTGTCTTGCTCCTTCAATTCTCTACATCATCTTCTTCACCCAGAGTAATCGTGCAGAGGCTGCTCTCTCTCCAGAGCTCCAAATTGAGTGCAAGATAACGCATTGGAACGGTATAAGTGTCTAGTGTATGCCTATAAATTTGTAAAGCATTTGGTTCATTATATTGGGAGAAATGTGAGTTTTACTGTCTCGGGGTCAATCTCTACGTATTCCTGAAAAATAGGAAGTACCACCGGTGAATGTCGCATTCATTCCTATAGCATATTTTGCTTATTCCTTATACTTTTGTGCATTCCATACACTCAACCCTATGTGAATCACGCCCATAAAAGGATTGTTTCTAATTGTAATCATGCTGGTCGCTATGGGCATTTGAAGTTCATTGTCTTTTCCATAGATAGTAAGTTTTTTGAGCTAGTCGACCCGCGAACCTATCTGTTTTTGTATTGACTCATTCTCCTTGATGTTCCAAAGTACATAGTGTGTTTCTTTGCACTTGTAGCATGCCTATAAGGTCTATTTGAGTCTCCATAAGCTCAAGGGCTGATCTTGTGCCGGTTGGCTTGACCAAACTTCGTCGCTTCGAAACGCACTTTTCTACCTTCTACAAGCTTCTCCAAGTTCTTTCAAAGCTAAAGTGCAGGAGTTGAGAGATGCGGCAAAATCATATCAACAAACTATCAAAAGATCTACTATAGAAAAAAGGAAGCTAGAAAGGTATGTTTAAGACACATCCTTGCTCACTAACCATTCAATTTATATTGCTCAGGATACAAACTCAGAAGAACCATCAACATGTGAAGAGGCCAACAAGAAACCAGAATGGAGAGATCCCATGGAAGAAGAGATAAAAGCTCTTCAAGAGAATCAGACTTGGGAATTGGTTACCTCTACGTTTGTTCGTTTGTTGTGGATCTTCATAACCATGAGCTTAGCACATGTACACCCTCCTTCAACTCATCATTTAGAAAAGCACTATTGATGTCCATTTGCTACATAGTCCATGTAAGAAAATAAACAAGAATAAGATAATTATATAATGGAATAGATCAATAAATAGAGTAGGGAAAAATAAAGGACCAATAGAGATAGACACATAGAGAGGGATAGAGAACTCAAGTTCTTAGATTGTCAATGGTAATGTATTTACAATGATGGTATTATCCACCCATATGCTCCCACTATGGAGCTTCAATGGTGATTTGGACAGATTATAGATGAAGGGCTTTATAGTGTGAAAAGCCATGATTTAGCAAAAATATCAAGAACACCTAATGCTATGATTAAGATAGAATCTCAGGACCACCGAATAAACCGAAACATATTGAAATACCTAACCACCAGAGTGACTAACTTTTAGATTGGTCTACTAATGGGCTACCGAGTTAAACCACCAGATTGGACCACTAGACAGGACTACAGGACTCGATTATCGGAGTGGACAAGACTGGATTTCCATACTAGATTACTAGATTGGAACACTAGACTAGATTACCAAATTGGAACATCAGACTATGAGACTAAATTACCACGTTGTTGGTGACCAAAACTTTGGACTAGCTAAAGTCTATGCCCTACCTACCCTAATGGCTAGACTCAAAAGATCATCTATTACCTTCAATGGTCATAGATATACCTCATCACAAATGTCCGGACTCTCATATTGACTTCTTCTCACAATGGGTGCCTTACAACATAGAGTTCCATGGATCATTTGTAGTAACATGTAGTTGGAGTGTTGACTATATCTAACACCCACGCCCTTAATGTCCACCCTACGGTGAAAACCACCTTCTTGGTCCAATACGAAGCATTGGAAAATTTTGATATAATTGCTCTCTCCCAAGAGCCTTTGTGAAAATTTTTGCTCCATTTGCTTTAGTTTGACAATAGCTTATCTCTATGACTCTTCCTCAATCAACTCACACACACATAGATATTGAATTTCTATGTGCTTGGAATATGCATGGCAAATAATTTCCTTGGTGATCACTATGATACTTTGGTTGTCACACTTCAACTATGTAGCCTCCTAATATTGTATTCCTATGTGCCATAAGATCCTTGTAAACCATATTGCTTCACATGTAGTAACACATGCTGCTTTGTACTCAACTTTAGTAGATGATAACACTATGGTTGGTTGCTTTTCATTGATCCAAGAAAGAATCCCTGATCTTAACGAAAAGAAATATCCAAAAACTAATTTTTTTGGTATCAATATATCCTACCCAATCTGAGCCACAATATCCAATTAGAGATGATCCTTCTTCATAAAGAATACCATAATCAGTGATTCCTTTCACATACTTGAGTATCCTCATGCATGCATTCCAATGAGTTAGTCAGGGCTTATTAGAGAACCTACTTTCTACTCCAACAACATAAGAGATATTTGGTCTACTATTGCACAAGTAAATGAGACTTCCAACTAAATTCATATATCTTCCAATGTCCACTGGACGTGAAGTATCCTCAATGGATAATTTTGTGTTGACCTGTATAGGTGTAGAAATTTCCTTGCAATCATCCATGTCAAATGCCTTCAAAATCTGGTTTGCATTCTTTTGTTGAGAGATAAAAACCTTCCCTAGTTCTTTTCAAACTTCAAGACCTAGGCAATAATGCATTAAGTCCAAATTGATCATTTCAAACTCTAAAATTAGGGAATCTTTTGTTTCTGAAGAAGACCACCATCATTTCCTATAATTGCAAGGTCATCTACATAGAGTACAAGCACAATTGTTTTCCCTCCTTTCTTTAGAACAAACGAGTAAGCATCAGAAGCACATCTTTTGAATCCTAGACCCTAGCTTCTGGATCCACTTGGTGCATATGACCTTCTGCTTTGGAGGTTGATCTATTAGCTCCCAAGTTCCATTCTTCATGATATTGTTATATTCTATTTGCATAGTACTTCTCCATCTTGAATGGTGTACTGCTTCTTCCACATTGGTTGGCTCCTTTTCTTGTTTGCTGATAAGCTCAATCATCAAGGCTGAGTTTGCAATATGGGCATTTGCCCATTGGCACATTGGTTACTTTTAGACTCATCATCATAAGATGATGCTTCCTTCTCTTCTATAGAAGGGCTAACTCTTGGGCAAGGTTCATAGTGGATTACCTCTTCGCTTGATGATAGAGTGGAATATCTATTTTCCTCCTCCACTGCATGTGGCCGCTCCTCCTATAACGCCACATTGTGACTCGCTATGATCTTCTTTGCCTCATTGTCATAAAGATTGTAAGCTTTCTTATCTTCAATTTACCCTAAGAAGATACATTTGATGCTTTTTGCTTGAAGCTTGTTTCTCAAACTATCTAGAATGTGTACATAATACTCACTTCCAACTATTTTGAAAATGGGAAACATATGGCTTTTTACCAGTGTTCACCTCTTGTGGATTCTTTCCATCAAGTGCCTTAGTGTAGCTTTGATTTAGGAGCTAAATAACAGTGTTGACAACCTCTACCCAAAAATGATTAGGCAATCCTTTTCCCTTCAAGAAACATCTTGCCATTTCCATGATGGCTCGATTCTAATGTTTTGCAACATCATTCTGCTGAGGGCTATGTGTCGGTGTGAGTTCATGCTTGATTCCTTTACCTTTGTAGAAAACCACCAAACTCTGTTGATGTGAACTCAGCACCACCATTTGTCCTCAATTCCTTCATCTTCTTCCCTATTTTAGTTTCAACAAGCTGAAGCCATTCTTTAAACTTACCAAAAGCTTGAGTCTTATCATGAAAAAAGTATACCCACATCTTCTTACTATAATCCTCGACGAGTAACATGAAGTAGGAAGATCTTCCCAAGGCTTCTATAGGCATTTTTCCACACAAGTTAGCATGCAACAAATCTAGAGGATAGCTTTCTGTATTCTTGCTTTCTTGTGGATGCCTTCCTCTATTGCTTGCCCATCATGCAAGCTTCTCATGGTTCATTCGTTTTTGTAATCAATGGTAGGTAAGCAACCATACCTTTGTGATGCATCTGTTTTAGTACACGGTATCCAATGTGTCATAATCTCTCCTCCCATAGTGTACTTGTGCGCACTCTTGTCATGGTTGTAAGACCAGACAACTCATACAGGTTGTTCCATCTTATTCTAGTCCCAACAACATTGATGTTACTGTCCATAATCTTAGCTGTTGTCTTACCAAAAGATACTTGATGACCTTGATCAGTTATAGAAGCTACAGAAAGTAGATTTTGTTTGATTTAAGGAACATACAACACATTTGAAAGTTTTCTAACAGCCTCATTAGAGTTAATGAAAATAAACGCTACTTTTTCCCATAGCAAGACATTTTGCATTGTTGCCTACCTTTATCATAATGAGCTCCTTTAAAGGTTGTAAGGAACTATGAAGACCTTTTTTACTTGTCATGTGACGAGAGGCACCACTGTCCAACACCCATGAGTCATTTGTTGTTGAATCTTCAATTGAGGAAAATATCTCCTCTACCATCACAAATAACTCAAGCTCTATTTATGTAGTGTTGGCAGACTCCTTGCCCTTTCAATTTTTTGAAGAGCCATTATTTTCTTCTGCCTTGTTGATGTGATAGTCTTGGATTCTCTGGCCTTTCATCTTGCAGTAGAAAGAACTTCTTTTTTTCATTCTTTTTTTGTCCCCATCTTTTGAAGAGTCCATTTTACCTCCTTTGTCATTTACTATGAATGTGGCTTCTCCTTTGCCGCCATCACTCCTTTCCTTGAGCTATAACTCCTCTTCCATGAGTAAGGCACTGAATTCTTCAAATGTTAATGGTTAATGTCTGATTTGAGTATTGAGTGTAGTTATAAGACCATCAAACTTTGGTGGATAGATTCAAAGGCAATGCCGAGCTAGCTCCTCACTTGACTTTGGTACACCTGCTCCCACCTTTTTTCTTTTATATTCTTTATGTGAGTGATAAATACCTCTCCAATCTCCCCATCAACAAATCTCTCTACTGCTAGCTAATTCTCCATGTTCTTAATCCATATCTGATTACGAGTTTCATACCAATTTCCCAATATGTTCCATGCTTCAGATAACTTTGTGGTGTGCTGAATAAGAGTTAGAACACTGTCAGAGGTACTTGTAACCAGGGTCTACATTTCTATGCTTCCAAGCATGTAAAAGATCAACATAAGGAGGAATCATTCAACTAGGATTATTTGAATCAGGTGTTTCTTGGAGCTCACAATCAGTTCCAAGGATAGCCTCAAACAACTCATATGAATCAAGGATAGAAGTGATTTTAAATGTCTATAGGGTGTAATTTGTACCATTGATTATACCTTCTGTGAAGGCTCATGGTTCAATCTACAATGTTTGGATGACCTACCTTATTACTGCTCGAATTTGTGTTCCACCTACTCCAATTGATGAATCACCTTGATTTCCAGTTGTAAATGATGACACACCACTTGAAATCTTCTCTTTTATGTTGTTTGAAGACTTTGTAGCTTTTGCATTTTTTCTTTTGTAGTGCTCAGAGCCTCCTAAGCTCTAATACCATGTAAAAGAATAAAACAAGAATAACAATAATGATGTAACATAATAGATTGGTATACAGAGTAAGGAGAAAGGAAACTCTAATAGAGATAGACACAGAAAGGGATAGAGAACTCAACTTCTCATATTGTCAATAGTAATGTATTTACAACGATGGTATTATCCATTCATGCTCCCACTATGGAGCTTCAATGTAAATTTGGACACATTCTAGATGAAGGGCTTTATAGTGCACAAATCCGTTATTTAGCCAAAATATCCGGAACACCTAATCAAAACTTGTAGATGTTCTAGTACCAACAGAAAGTCTTTCTTTACCTTTCTTTGATATATTTGATGAATTTTCTAGACTGAAACTTCCATGCAATCTTCCAATTCATGGATTTGAGTTGGAATTATTGCTTGTTGACGTATATCAAGTCCACTCAGGAGTTGAGATTCTACATGATTTTTCAGCATTTCCTTTGTCATTTGAGTCAAGACTAAGTACTTCTTTGGCATCTACATAGAAGCTTGATATTTCATCAAATGCGACATCTTTGCTTACCTTCACTTGTCATGTGAGTGTGTTATAACATTTATATCTTTGTTGCTCAAGAGAGTATCCAATGAAGATACATTTTTCTACTTTTGGATGAAGCTTTGTCCTCAACTCATATGGAACATGTACATAAGCAACACACCCAAATACTTTCATATGTGATAATTTTGGCTTTTTACTAGTAAAATTCTATTCAAGTGTAACTTGATGTAGAGAAGTAGTCAGAGTTCTGTTCATGATGTATACAACAGTGTGCACAGATTCCACCAAATAACAATAAGGCATATTCTTCTCAACTATTAAGGCTCTTTGTATTTCTGAAAAATTTCTATTTTTGCATTCAATAATGCCATTCTATTGTGGTGTGTACCTCCACGAAAACTACTAGCAAATTCCATGACTTTTTAAAAAGCTACTAAACTCATTTGACATGTATTCACCTCCTCCATCAGATCTTAATGTCTGAATATACTTCCTTGTCTACTTTTGCACCATAGCCTTAAAATTTTGGAAGTGAGTGTCAGTAAGTAACTACACCCAAAAATTCAAAAGCATATATGAGTCACTTGCATCGATTGAAATGAATGTATATGATGATGATAAGGTGGAAGTGTGCCTTCGTGGTTTAGGAGCTACATATAAGCAAATCAAAACGTGTATTCAGACTAGGGAAATTATTTCAAATTTTGTTGATCTAGTGCCCATGCTGATTATTAAAGAAAAGAATTTTGGTGAGGACTCAAACTCCAGAGGAAAACCAAGTTCTGAGTAGGTATTCTACTATGGTAGATGAAGAGGCAGAGGTAGAGGTTACACAAGTGGAAGAGGAAATAGTAACCAAGAACAAGGTCAACATCAGAATCATGTAGGAGCTAGAGGACAATTTTGAGGCATCGAGATCCAAAGAGGCCATAGAAATTACCAAAGAAACAATTCACATAATGAAAGTAAAGGACGCCATGTCTTTGAACCTCTGTAGCTTTGGTCCATCCAAGCTTTTGGTTAGCATATCAGCTATCTGATCTTTTGTTGAAGTATGTATTACTTCAATCTCTTTATCAATCACCTTCTCTCTTAGAAAATGATACTGAATCTCAATGTGTTTAGTCCTCGCATGAAAAACACGGTTAGCACCTAAATACAATGAACTCATGTTATCTCCATGAATAGTGGGTGTACTCTGAATGATATCAAAACTCTTCATAAGAGTCTTAATCCATATCACTTCCTTTGCAGCTTCAACCAATCCTTTGTACTTTGCTTCTGTAGATGACAAAGCAACTGTGTGTTGCTTCTTTGAACACCAAGAAATTAACTTATCTCCCACATAACACAAGTATCCATATGTTGATCTCCTATCATCAGGATTACCTGCCCAATTTGTATCACTATATATCTTGATGGTTTGTATCTGATGTAAAACCATAATACAAACCTTCCTTCAGTGTACCCCTAATGTACCTCAACACTCTTTGTCGTGCAACCAATGTTATTTCCTAGGACAATGCATGAATTGAGACAATACTCCAACTGCATATGATAAGTCAGTCCTAGTTAATGTAGCATAAATTAGACTACTAACCAAACTTTGATATAACTTCATATCCTTGAACTCTTCTCCTCCATATCTGCTCAATTTGTGATTCGCCTCCATTGCAGTAGGTGCTACCCTGCAATCATCCATTTTAAACTTGATGAGCAAGTTTCTCAAATACCTTTCTTGAGTTACATACATTCCATGTTGAGTGTATGAGATCTCCATGCCCAAGAAATATGACAAGTATCCCAAGTCACTGATCTTTAACTCTTTCTCCATTTGCTTCTTTAGTCTTTGAATGCCTTTCTTATCTGTACCTGTAAGAATTATATCATCAACATATATGCACATGTAAATGAACCCATCATCACTTGCTTTAACAAGAAAGCTACTATCTGCTTTAGATACTTGGAAACCAAGTTCTTTCAAGGACTTCATAACTCTATAATTCCATGTCCTTGGGGCCTGGTTCAAACCATACAAAGCTCTCTTGAGCTTGCACACATGATCTGGATACCTTCCATCTCTGAATCCTTGTGGTTGCTCCATGACAACATCATCTGAAATATAACCATTAAGAAAAGCATTCTTCACATCTAGTTGACATAACTTCCAACCTTTACATGCAGCAATAGTTATTAGTGTCCTGATGGTTGTCATCTTTGCCACATGACTATAGGTCTCATCATAATATATACCATATGTGTGAGCAAAACCCTTCACAACAAATCTAGCTTTATACCTAGACACCCTTCCATCTGCAAACCTCTTTGTCTTGTAGACCCATTTACATCCATTGATCTTCTTACTATTTGGTTTAGGAACCAAATCCCAAGTCTCATTCTCCATCAATGCATCATACTCTTCCTGCATAGCTTTCTCCCAATTTTCCTTACCTTTTGCCTCTTCATATGTAGAAGGATCTTCATCTGCCTTTATCATATACGCATAATCTTTGGTAGCCAAAAAAGAAGCATCATAGCTATACCTTGTAGGTTGCCATTTGTGTCTTGATG
Source organism: Ceratopteris richardii (assembly GCA_020310875.1). Classification (NCBI taxonomy): domain Eukaryota; kingdom Viridiplantae; phylum Streptophyta; class Polypodiopsida; order Polypodiales; family Pteridaceae; genus Ceratopteris; species Ceratopteris richardii. The sequence continues at coordinate 189,415,765 of CM035410.1, read as the reverse complement.
ACCTTCTGAGTTCTCCACTCCTTGAGGTTTCTGGTTCATCACACTCTCGATCAAATCTTGGCACTTCTTCAACTTCAACCTGTACTTCATTGCTCTCCTCTTCATCAAATATCTGAACCTTTGATTCACCTTTCTTTTGAGTCACAACTTCTTCATCACCTGCATAAATATTGATTGTACCTGCATATCAAGTACCTTGCTCATCAAATGTAACATCTTTAGACACAATGAATTGCTTTGTGGATGGACTCCACAACCTATATCCCATCTGCTTATCATCATATCCAATGAACACATATTTTTCAGCTTTAGGCTCCAATTTATGCCTCAATTGTGATGGCACATATGCATATGCCAAACATCCAAATACTTTGCAATGATCTAAAGTAGGTCTCTTACCCCACCATGCCTCATATGGTGTCATACCCTGCAAAGCTTTACATTGTAATCTATTGACCAAATAAGTAGTTGTATTCACAGCCTCACCCCACAAATAATTTGGGCATTTTTTCTCTTTCATCATGGATCTTGAAAACTCAACAAGAGTTCTATTCCTTCTTTTGTGCTACACCATTTTGTTGAGGAGAGTACCTGCAAGTAATTTCCCTTTTTATACCTACATTCCAAGTAATCACTGAACTCATTAGAGAAATACTCTCCCCCTCCATCTAACCTTAGTCTCTTCAACTTATGACCTGTAACTCTCTCTACATAAACATGATAATGTTTGAATGTATTGAATACCTCTGATTTATCTTTGATCACATAGATAGTGATCCATCTGGTAGCATCATCAACATAAATCACATAGTACCTTGAACCATTGATACTAAAATCCTTTGATGGTCCCCACACATCTGTGTGTACCAGCTCAAGCTTCTCTAAATACATAAAACCATGCTTGGAATAAGATTGCTTATGAGCCTTACCTAATTGACATGCTTCACATCTGTATGTCATATGTTGACCTGCAACATTAGGCAATCCAAGCATTGAACCATTGTTAACCATATCTTTGATACCTCTTTCATTAAAATGTCCAAGCCTCTTGTGCCAAAGATCTAACTCAGAGATCTTATGTCCTCCATAAGTGAACAAGGCATGACCAACATTGCCTTGGATCTTCAATGTGAACAATCTTCCTTCTTTCTTCCCTGAAACAACTTTCTTATACCCATTGCTAGGGTCTTCCACAAACACTCCTTCATTAGTGAACCTAACGTCATAGCCTTTTTCAACAATTTGTCCTACACTTATCAAATTTTTAGGAATTGTAGAAGCATACAAAACCTTACTCAAGAGAGTAATACCATCCTTGGCCTTCACTGATCCAATTGACTTCACATTGTGCTTTGTATTGTCACCTGTTTGAACTACATGATTAGTTACCTTATTCTCCAAATCAGTCATCAAAGAAATGTTACCACTTAGGTGATTGCTACACCCTGAGTCAATGTAGAACACTCTTTGGTCTTCACTTTACCTTTCACGAGTTGCATTCATTATTAATGTTGAATCCTCCTTCTGATCTGAAGCATAATTGTAGTAGGTATTGTTGTATTGTTGACTTTGAAATCCTCTACCTGCACATCTTCCAAAATAACCTCTACTACCTCTACCTCAGAAATTACCTCTTTGATTTCTGCCACCTCTTCCTCTTAAATTAAAATTCTGATTATATCCACCATTATTCTGAGTATTATGCCAACAATCATTAGCTAAGTGATTTGTCTTACCACAAATCAAGCAAGCTTTGACTCCATCTTTATTACTCCTGCCTCTTCCTCTACCTTTGCCACCTCCTTTTCCTCTTAGGAAGTTAGCTTGGCTAGTTGTACCTTCATCTTGATTTTCTTGTTGCTTCCCTTTGCTATTCTTCTTTTTATCCTTTGAATACATTGCATGACCTGTACTTTTATCACTTTCTCCTTTGACATCCTGCTCAAAGGTTAGCATATGTCCTAGCAACTGATTTATATCAAGAGTGAAATGATCAAGTTATAATTCAGTAGACAAAATGAATGGCTTCCATTTGTCATCACCTCTCAAACCTGTGAGGATTTGCCTTACCAATTTATCCTCCTCAATATCTTCATCAACTGCTCCTAATGCATCTGTAATGTCCTTCATTCTTGTTACATAATCTGAGATGGATTGAGAGGCCTTCTTCTTGAATGTGGTAAATACTGCCCACAAGGATTCCTTCCTAGACTTTGTGGTGTTTTGGAAATGCTCCTCCAAAGCATTCCATATATCCCTTGCACTTTCAAGACCTCTAATGTGAGGTAGCAAGTAGTCATTAACTGCCAAGTAGATAATGCTCCTAGCTTGAGCATCTTTCTTCATCCAAGTCTTCAATTCTGATAATTCCTCCCTAGTTGGAACACTAGGATCTCTGAACTAAGGCTTTTCTTCTTCATCTGTGATATAACTTATCAAGTCTTTGCTCATAAGATTAGCTTCCATCCTCATTGACCATGTTGGATAGTTCTCTCTATCCAACTTCTCTATCTGAAGAGAATCTCCCATCCTTTCTTCACCTGTGTATTGAATTCTTCAAGCTTTATGAGTAATAGATGTACCTTTACTTCGAATGATACTCCTTTTGTCTTTCTTGATGCCGTATGGCCTCCTTCTCAAGCTCTGCTCTTAAGCTTTCACCTTTTTAACCTTCAAGTATTGATTTCTTTACAGCTGCAGCAGTCGGGGTCCTCCTTTCTTCAATTTTAATACTTCGTGCTCTGATACCACTGATGGGAGAGTGTTAATCTCCAAAAGAACAAGCTATTCTTGAAGTTAGAGCACCTCTATATCAAGAGTAACTCAAGACCTTTCCCAATTTGGAGGAATAATGATCAATTATTAAGATCTTGGATAAATTGTGAAGAAGATGATTCTATAGAAAGTCTGTTGCACATATCTCTCTCATTGACTTATCAAATGTGTAACGTTTTTTATAAAACTTTGCACAAGGTGTCACCTATAGTTTGTGCACCTCCTCCAAGTTGAATCACTTCAAAAGATTCAGTAGATATTGAGAAATGAACTTAACAGGTCACCTATGTCTAAAATTTTTCTTCTGAGAAGTCGATTCAGACACCTATAACTTCTAACACTTGGTTCTCTCAATCTAGAACCCGTTTATGAAAATGCTTTTAGCCACATGTAGCTTACCTTCCAACGTAAAGATTAAGTGCTTGCTTCCTCAAAACGTTACATTGTGGAAGGAGAACGGACCAAAACATTAGAATCAAATTTTGCACCTATTTCAGGAAACACTGAACACTTCTTCACATATGAATGTTCCTACTCATAATTCCCATAGCCTGTTTACAATTAGGCTCTCAAAATTTAACCATAGATGCATTAACTATGGAATTAGACATATACAAATGGATTCTTGAAATGATCAAGCACAGAAGGAGAATACATAGAAACATCGGGCGCAATTTCTCTTCATTACTAGAAAACTTTACATCTGGATGAGAGAGCAAATCGTCACACTTCTCATGTGTCTAATCACATCTAATTCTCCTCAAAGATCTTGTTCTTACACATTCTCTCATATTTTCCCCGACATTTTCTTTGTATATATAGGAAAATATATACAAGCTCATTACCATACAAAAGTATAAGATGAACTAACTCTAAAATAATGTACATATGTGTACACATCTTCATCTTCTGGATATGCACTTCCTTCATATTTCATAACTTGATCTTTTCTTCAGTCCTTGACTTCAATTCTTCATAAAAAAACATCAATTGTTGAATACCCTGCACCAACAATCTGTGCCTTAATTGTGATGGCACATATGCATATGCCAAACATCCAAATACTTTGCAATGATCTAAAGTAGGTCTCTTACCCCACCATGCTGATGGAGAGTGTTAATCTCCAAAAGAACAAGCTATCCTTGGTATTAGACCACCTCTAGACCAAGAATTACTTTAGACTCCACAAGATTTTGGAAATCCACTATCACATTACCAAGAAATTGATTAACTGTGAAAAAATCATTTCTCTGAAAAGTTTGCTACAGATTAATCACTCATTGACTAATCAATCCTGTAAAGTTTTTAATAAAACTTTGCACAATGCTTCACCTTAAGGTTGCGCACCTTCTCCAACTTAAATCTCTGCAAATGATTCAGTATACTCTGAGAAATCACACAAACAATTTACCTATGTGTAAAAACACCTTCTCTGAAGTAGCGACTTTGACACCTGCAACTTCTTAGCTATAGTTCTCCCAATGTCGAACCCGTTTGATCAAGATCTTTTAGCCATAGATGGCTTACCTTTCAACTTAGATTTTGAGCCCTCACTTGTGTAAAACTTTACACCATACACTGAGCAATGTTCATTTCTCTGAACATGAAATCTGCGTCAGTTTTGACGACTCTAAGAACATCTTCACATATGAATGTTCCTATGCAAAATTCTCTTAACCTGATTACAATTGGACTCTCAAATTCTAGCCATAGATTGATTAACTATGGACTTAGATATGTTCAGAAGGATTTCTCCAAAGATTAACTACAGAAGTAGAAGACACCGAAACATCGGGCGCAAGATTTTCATCGATTACTCAGAAAAGTTACAACTACATTGAGGAAGTAACTCAACTAACTTTTCATGTGTCCAATGACACATTCTACATCTGATTTCTCTCTTCCTATTCTCTATTTACTTTGCCCCCGACTTTTTCAAAACATTTTATAGGCAAATATATACAAAACTTATGACTAATCAAAAGTGTGAGTAACCCATATCTGAACTAATGTACATATGTGTACATAGCTTTGAATTTCTGAGTATGTCCTTCCTTCAAACTTCTGAATTTGTTCTCTTCTTAATTTCTTGACTTCATTTCTTCATAAAACTTCAATTGATGATTGGCATGCACCAACAGCTCCCCCTCAATCATTAATTGAGGTTTTTCTATATCTTCTTAATACCTGCCATATCCTTGAATCTCTGTAGCTTTGGTCCATCTAGACTTTTTGTCATCATGTCTGCAAGTTGATCTTTTGTAGGAGTATGCATAACTTCAATTTCCTTATCAATGACTTTCTCTCTCAGAAAATGATATTGTATTTCAATATGCTTAGTTCTAGCATGAAACACAGGATTTGCTGCCAAGTATAAAGAGCTCATATTGTCTCCACAAATAATAGGAATACTCTGAACAACATCAAAACTCTTCATAAGTGTCTTTAGCCATATTACCTCCTTTGCAGCTTCCACCATACCTTTATATTCTGCTTCTGTAGATGACAAAGCAACTGTATGTTGCTTCTTAGAACACCATGAAATCAATTTGTCTCCTACATAGCACAAATATCCATGTGTTGATCTTCTATCATCCACATTACTTGCCCAATCTGCATCACTATATATCTTCACTCTTGTATCAGAAGTAAATCCATAGTACAACCCTTCTCTGAGTGTACCCTTGATGTACCTAAGTACTCTTTGTCCTGCAATCCAATGTTCCTTTCTAGGACAATGCATGAATTGTGAAAGCACACCAACTGCATATGACAAATCAGGCCTTGTTAATGTAGCATAAATCAAGCTACCAACCAAACTTTGATAGAGCTTCATGTCTCTGAATTCTTCTCCTCCAAATCTAGACAATTTATGGTTCACTTCCAATGGTGTAGGTGCAACCCTGCAATCTTCCATTTTAAGTTTGGTTAGCAAATTTTTAAGATACCTTTCTTGGGTCACATATACTCCATGTTGAGTATATAAAATCTCCATTCCCAAGAAGAAAACAAGTTCCCCAAATCACTGATTTTAAACTCTTTCTCCATCTGCTTCTTGATCATTTGTATTCCTTTATCATCTGTTCCTGTAAGTATTATGTCATCAACATAAATACAAACATAAATGAATCCATCTTCACTTGCTTTGACTAGCAAGCTACTATCTGCCTTTGATGCTTGAAATCCAAGATCCTTCAAGAACTTTACAAGCCTATAATTCCATGCCCTTGGGGCCTGCTTTAATCCATACAAAGCTCTCTTGAGCTTACACACATAATTTGGACTCACTTGATCTTTGAACCCATCTGGTTGCTCCATGTAAACTTCATCTGAAATGTAACCATTCAAAAAAGCATTTTTAACATCTAATTGAGATAACTTCCAACCTTTGCAAGCAGCAATTGCTATGAGAGTTCTAATGGTTGTCATTTTTGCTACAGGACTATAAGTCTCATCATAGTCCACTCCATATTTCTCTGCATACCCTTTCACAACAAGTCTGGCTTTGTACCTAGACACACTTCCATCTGCAAATCTTTTTGTTTTGTAAACCCACTTACATCCAATAATTTTCTGGCTATTAGGTTTAGGAGCCAGATCCCAAGTCTGATTCTCTATCAATGCATCATACTCCTCTTGCATGGCTTCTTCCCAATTTCTCTTGCCTTTGGCTTCATCATATGTAGATGGATCTTCATCTGCTTTTACCAAATAAGCATAATCTTTAGTAGTCAAGAATGAGGTGTCATAGCTATACCTTGTAGGTTGCCATTTGTGCCTAGATGACCTCCTAACTTCTGCAATTTTTGAAGTCTCTGGTTCATCACATTCTGGATCAAACCTTGGCCTCTCTTCAACTTCAACCTGTACTTCATTATTCTCATTTTCATCAAGTAATTGAATCTTTGCTTTACCTTTCCTTTGATCCACTACTTCTTCAACATCTGCATGTATATTATATTTACCTGCATACCAAGTACCTTGCTCATCAAATGTAACATCCTTGGATACAAGGAATTGCTTTGTGGATGGACTCCACAACCTGTATCGCATTTGCTTATCATCATAACCAATGAATACATACTTTTCTGCCTTAGGCTCCAACTTATGCCTCAATTGAGATGGCACATATGCATATGCCAAGCATCCAAATATTCTGCAATGATCCAAGGTAGGTCTCTTACCCCACCAAGCTTCATATGGTGTCATACCTTGCAAAGCTTTACAAGGCAATCTATTGACCAAATATGTAGCTGTATTAACAGCTTCAGCCCACAAATAATTTGGGCAATTCTTCTCTTTCATCATGGACCTTGCAAATTCAACAAGTGTCCTGTTTCTTCTTTCTGCTACCCCATTTTGTTGAGGAGAGTACCTGCAAGTAACTTCTCTCTTTATACCTACATTCCACAAGTAATCATTGAATTCATTTGAAAAATACTCTCCCCCTCCATCTGACCTTAGTCTCTTCAATTTTTGACCTGTAATTCTTTTTGCATATGCATGATAGTGTTTAAATGTATTAAACACTTCTGACTTTTCTTTAATCACATAAATTGTGATCCATCTGGTAGCATCATCAACATATATGACATAATATCTTGAACCATTTATACTAAAGTCCTTTGAAGGACCCCACACATCTGTATGCACCAATTCAAGTCTTTCTGAATACATAAACCCATGCTTGGAATAGGATTGCTTATGAGCCTTACCTAATTGACATGCCTCACATCTGTATGTCATGTGTTGACCTGCAATGTTAGGCAACCCAAGCACTGAATCATTGTTAATCATTTCTTTAATACCTCTCTCATTGAAATGTCCAAGTCTTTTATGCCAAAGATCCAATTCAGATACCTTCTGCTCTCCATATGTGAACATAGCATGTCCAACATTTCCTTGTACCTTCAATGTGAAGAGCCTTCCTTCTTTCTTTCCTGTAACAACCTGTTTATACCCTTGACTAGGGTGTTCAACATAGACTCCATCATTGGTGAATCTTACCTCATATCCTTTTTCCACAATTTGACCTACACTGATCAAATTCTTTGGAATTGTGGGAACATAAAGAACCTTACTTAGAAGAGTGCTCCCATCTTTAGCCTTGACTGAACCAATTGACTTTACCTTATGCTTTGTATTATCACCTGTCTGAACTGTATGGTTAATTGCATTATGATCTAGATCAGTCATCAAAGCAATATTTCCACTTAAATGATTACTACATCCTGAATCAATATAGAACACTCTCATGTCCTCATGTGAGGTTTCACATGTTGCATTCATAATGAGAGTCGAATCCTCCTTCTGATCTGATGCATAGTTGTAGTAGGTGTTATTGTAGGATTGATTTTGGAAATTTCTTCCTCCACCTCTTCCAAAAGAATTCCTACCACCTCTACCTCTGAAATTTCCTCTCTGAAATCTACCACCTCTTGCTCTTTGATTAAAGTTCTGATAATTACCATTGTTCTGATTATTGTGCCAACAATCATGAGATAGATGATTGGTCTTACCACATATCCAACAAGCTCTTGCACTATCTTTGTTGTTTCTGCCTCTTCCTCTACTTCTGCCATTTCCTTTTCCTCTTATGAAATTTGCTTGGTTTGAAGTACCTTCTTCTTCACCTGATTGTTGCTTTCCTTTGTTAGCTTTCTTCTTGTCTTTATAATACATTGCATGACCTACACTCTTATCAACATCTCCTTTGATATCATTCTCAAAAGTTAGCATATGACCCAACAATTGATTCAAATCAGGAGTGAAGTGATCTAATGAAAGTTCTGTAGATAAAATAAAAGGCTTCCACTTCTCATCTCCTCTTAGCCCTGTGAGAATTTGTCTTACCAATTTATCTTCTTCAATATCTTCATCCACTGCACCTAAAGAATCTGCAATGTCCTTCATCTTTGTCACATAATCAGAGATTGATTGTGAGGCCTTCTTCTTGAAAGTAGTAAATTCTGCCCATAGTGAAGCCTTCCTTGATTTGGTTGTGTTTTGGAAATGCTCTTCCAAAGCATTCCAAATGTCACATGCACTTTCAAGTCCTCTAATGTGAGGAAGCAAATAGTCATTGACTACCATGTAGATTATGCTCCTTGCTTGAGCATCCTTCTTCATCCAATTCTTTAGATCTGACAATTCTTCCCTAGTTGGAACACTAGGATCTTTGAACTGAGGCTTCTCTTCTTCACCTGTAATGTATGCTATCAAATCTTTGCTCATCAGATGAGCTTCCATTCTCATAGACCAAGCTGGATAGTTCTCTCTATCCAAATTTTCAATTTGGAGACTATCTCCCATCCTTGCTTCACCTGTAGTCTCAAAGCTTTTAGCCTTTACAAGAAATAAATGTACCTTAACTTCGAGTGTTGCTTCTTCTGATCCTTTTGATAAACTTTGTGTGTCTCCCTTCAACCTTTCTTCAACACTTTATCCTTCTGAACCTTCGAGATGTAGAATTTGTATATCTGCAGCAGTCGGAGTCTTCCTTTCCTTAATTTTGACACAACCTGCTCTAATACCACTGATGGAGAGTGTTAATCTCCAAAAGAACAAGCTATCCTTGGTATTAGACCACCTCTAGACCAAGAATAACTTTAGACTCCACAAGATTTTGGAAATCCACTATCACATTACCAAGAAATTGATTAACTGTGAAAAAATCATTTCTCTGAAAAGTCTGCTACAGATTAATCACTCATTGACTAATCAATCCTGTAAAGTTTTTAATAAAACTTTGCATAATGCTTCGCCTTAAGGTTGCGCACCTTCTCCAACTTAAATCTCTGCAAATGATTCAGTATACTCTGAGAAATCACACAAACAATTTACCTATGTGTAAAAACACCTTCTCTGCAGTAGCGACTTTGACACCTGCAACTTCTTAGCTATAGTTCTCCCAATGTCGAACCCGTTTGATCAAGATCTTTTAGCCATAGATGGCTTACCTTTCAACTTAGATTTTGAGCCCTCACTTGTGTAAAACTTTACACCATACACTGAGCAATGTTCATTTCTCTGAACATCAAAACTGCGTCAGTTTTGACGACTCTCAGAACATCTTCACATATGAATGTTCCTGTTCCTATGCAAAATTCTCTCAACCTGATTACAATTGGACTCTCAAATTCTAGCCATAGATTGATTAACTATGGACTTAGATATGTCCATTGATGATTGGCATGCACCAACACATGCCTCATATGGTGTCATACCCTGCAAAGCTTTACATGGTAATCTATTAACCAAATAAGTAGTTGTATTCACAGCCTCAACCCACAAGTAATTTGGGCAATTTTTCTCCTTCATCATGGATCTTGCAAACTCAACAAGAGTTCTATTCCTCCTTTTTGCTACACCATTTTGTTGAGGAGAGTACCTACAAGTAATTTCCCTTTATATACTTGCATTCCACGAGTAATCACTGAACTCATTAGAGAAATCCTCTCCCCCTCCATCTGACCTTAGTCTCTTCAACTTATGACCTGTAATTCTCTCTGCATACACATGATAATGTTTGAATCTATTGAATACTTCTGACTTATCTTTGATCACATAGATAGTAATCCATCTGGTAGCATCATCAACATAAATCACATAATACCTTGAACCATTGATACTGAAATCCTTTGATGGTCCCCACACATCTGTGTGTACCAACTCAAGCTTCTCTGATTACATAAAACCATGCTTGGAATAAGATTTCTTATGAGCCTTACCTAATTAACATGCCTCAGATCTGTATGTCATATGTTGACCTGCAACATTAGGCAATCCAAGCATTGAACCATTATTAACCATATCTTTGATACCTCTTTCATTAAAATGTCCAAGCCTTTTGTGCCAAAGATCTAACTCAAAGATCTTATGTCCTCCATAAGTGAACAAGGCATGACCAACATTACCTTGGATCTTCAATGTGAACAATCTTCCTTCTTTCTTCCCTGAAACAATCTTTTTATACCCATTGCTAGGGTCTTCCACAAACACTCCTTCGTTAGTGAACCTAACTTCATAACCTTTTTCAACAATTTGTCCTACACTTATCAAATTCTTTGGAATTGTAGGAACATACAAAACCTTACTCAAGAGAGTACTTCCATCCTTGGCCTTCACTGATCCAATTGACTTTACATTGTGCTTTGTATTTTCACCTGTTTGAACTACATGACTAGTTACCTTATTCTCCAAATCAGTCATCAAAGCTATGTTGCCACTCAGGTGATTGCTACACCCTAAGTCAATGTAGAAGACTCTTTTGTCTTCACTTTGCCTTTCACAAGTTGCATTCATTATCAATGTTGAATCCTCCTCCTGATATGAAGCATAATTGTAGTAGGTATTGTTGTATTGTTGACTTTGAAATCCTCTACGTGCATTTCTTCCAAAGTAACCTCTACTACCTCTACCTCTAAAATTACCTTTTTGATTTCTGCCACCTCTTCCTCCTGAATTAAAATTCTGATTATATCCACCATTATTCTGAGTATTATTTCAACAATCATTAGCTAAGTGATTTTTCTTACCACAAATCCAGCAAGCTTGAACTCCATCTTTATTACTCCTACCTCTTCCTCTACCTCTGCCACCTCCTCTTCCTCTTAGGAAGTTGGCTTGGCTAGTTGTACTTTCATCTTCATTTGCTTGTTGCTTCCCTTTGATATTCTTCTTCTTGTCCTTTGAATACATTGCATGACCTGTACTCTTATCACTTTCACCTTTGACATCCTGCTCAAATGTTAGCATATGTCCTAGCAACTGATTTAAATCAGGAGTGAAATGATCAAGTGATAATTCAGTAGACAAAATGAATGGCTGCCATTTGTCATCACCTCTTAAACCTGTGAGGATTTGCCTTACCAATTTATCCTCCTCAATGTCTTCATCAACTGCTCCTAATGCATCTGCAATGTCCTTCATCCTTGTTACATAATCTGAGATGGATTGAGAAGCCTTCCTCTTGAAAGTGGTAAATTCTACCCACAAGGATGCCTTCCTTGACTTTGTAGTGTTTTGGAAATGCTCCTCCAAAGCATTCCATATATCACTTGCACTTCAAGACCTCTAATGTGAGGTAGCAAATAGTCATTAACTGCCATGTAAATAATGCTCCTGGCTTGAGCATCTTTCTTCAT